>CM060127.1:18338813-18938813 GCA_030522415.1 Channallabes apus
ACATGCGTCACATGAAAGGGTCAGAGATGGAGAAATAGAGGGTTTAAATTCTGAACAAGCGGTCAAGGTTTTAAGCGCACTACGTGATTATCATTCCAAATTGTTCTCTAAGGAACTTCAGTGTGCATTTCTGTGTGCTTATAGAAACTTCACGTTATGAGAGTGTACTGAAAGTAATGCAAAAAGCGAGCCTAACTTTTTACTTAACTGATGTAGGTTGTTCAAATTGCAGACGCTGATAGAGTAACTCCTTCTCTGTTCAAAAGTAGTCTCCAGCACAAGAGATGCATTTGAACTATCATTGAACCTAACTTTTGAACCTTTTTGAAAATCCTATTTGTCACTGCAAGTGTTTTTTTGGAAGTATAAATTGCTGTTAAGTGTGAACGAATTTGTGTGTACATATGTGTGTGGGTATCCTATAATGGATGGGTGTCTATTGGTTCCTAGGAATGAATGAATATTCTCTAATAATATAAATAAACAAATTTAGAATTCTTTTGAGCATGAAATTCTTTTGAGCATTTGCCTTATTTAATTACACATTTAGGAAATCTTGTTTTTGTGTAGACAAAATAGAAACTTCCTTTCTTCTCCATTCAAGATAAAGTACACTGTTTAGCGAAAATAACAATCCGGGCTTCATTAAATCAGGATGGAAATCAGTAAGGACACAACCAAAAATATTAGAGGTAAACTTTATTTTGGGAGGCTTCAGAGTTAAATAATGGACAGGTGTATATGTGATGGAATGGATCCAAACGTGTAACGGACAGTTTTGTGTAGTTATGGAAATAAATCTGGCAAACACAAAGTCATACCACAAAAATCCATTGAATCATTGAATCATCATTGAATTATTTACTATCTCTACTCAAAAGCACAAAAATAATGTTAAATAAGAAGGAAATAAAGGGAAAGAATCTACTATTAATGAAAAGTTTAATCAGTTTTCCAAACAATGCTATTTCACTCATTACTTTCTGTTCTAATTCATCTAGCGCTTAGCTTAGCAAAGTAATCATTTCATCTATAATAGAATAATATGTTGCTTGAATGTTTTAATGATTTTATTTTTTCAACTTATTGTGTTCCATTCAGCAGTACATCATGTATGGGGAGGTCACAAATGGAAGAAAAACTTGGAGAAGACGTTATAGCTTGTATGTGTCACTGCAAATCAGTATAACATTATTCAGGCTGTAGTCAAAAAAAACCATAGGTGATAATTTGCATTCTGCTTTGGTTAAACTAACATATCTACTGTAGATTCATTTTACAATGGCTCCAGCTGGATTCAAACCAGAGACTATGATTATCAGGAGTTATTGCTTATACTCTTAGAATACGCTGAAAAGTGACCAAGCAAAGTCGCTTAGTTTAGTTTTGTAATTTGAGTTTTACTCTTTTGGAATAGTCCTGTTATTTATGTTCAAAGTTGTGTTTTCTGGGTGGCTAGCTGCACCAAGCAACATACATTTTGTATATTTCAAAGTAATCAGCTGTTATGAACAGAATAAATTAATTAATATGTTTGGATCATTGATTCAAGAAACATGTTTGTCCCTGCAGTACAGGAACTTTCAATTCGTGACACTAATCACTAAAGTCGTTAAAGTCGTTCTGGTGGCTTATGGACAACTCATCAGCAAACATTCTATTTATTTATTATTTTGTCACCCAACACTTACGTTTTGCCACATGCACTCTGAGTGTTCACAAATGTGTAGGGAAGTTTAACCTTATATGCAACTTTCACTTTACATAAAACTATCTGACAAATTAATTCACATAAATGTGACCACACAGATAACAGTGGGGTTGCCTTATGGTTAACTTTTTTGGAATCAGTAAATATTCCTTCATTAAGATTCAGCATATACATTGCAATCTGGAAATATCAAGATAAATGTTCCTTGTTGACTACTGTAAATATATGAACGTATTTAAACTTGCACAACTGTGTATTACTAAATATGTAAATACCCAAGTATATTATTCAACATTCATAGAAATATATGGTCGTGAATTTCCTTGCTTTAAGTAGTTACCATCTAAAAATATGGCATTCTAAAGCTTTTTAAAGGCGTTATAAAACACGCTACCTCTTGATCTATAGATCTGATCAGAGCTATTAAGCTAATTTCTATAAAGCAATAATTTAAACTGATTTAATAAGATGAATTGCAGTACTGTACATTTATATTAAGTCCTCCAGCAATAACTTGAATATTGGGGGAAAAAAATTCATCATGGCTTTAAGTCCTTATGTGCCATCAGCTTACATCAGATGTTTTCTTTTTTTTTTTCAACCTTTTTGAGATTTTAAGATGCGATTACTGATAATCGCATAATTCTAGAAAAAAACTAATGAGAGAATTGATCAAATACAAACTCTAACTAGTTGAAAGCAAACAAACTAAACTGGAAAAAAGAATCAATTTCTGACTTTCTTTGTAACATCACATAAAATATGTTCTGCACATTCCGTTAACTTACGGGAAAAATGTACTGAAATAATGTTAAGACTAACTTTAAAGGTTTCTAGAAAACTAAACTGGACCTGATTTTAAAAGACACATGTTTCCATGAATTAAGAACATCCAATATAAAATTCCTGCTGTTGTAACATTTTTTTGTAGAAATCTTAAGGATTCTCCTGGTTGTCCCACTGTTGAACCCTTAAAGGATCTACTGTATGTAGATGCCTAAAACAGATTCCCGTTTAGAAAGAGTTTGAATACAAAACAAA
The DNA here is from genome assembly GCA_030522415.1 of Channallabes apus. NCBI lineage: Eukaryota > Metazoa > Chordata > Actinopteri > Siluriformes > Clariidae > Channallabes > Channallabes apus. Next base: position 18,341,566 of record CM060127.1, read on the forward strand.
ACTTTTACGAGCCTAAGGACCCCATCACACTCGGACAAAGACTATGAAGTTCCCACAGCGTCTTAACAGTATTGAAGAATATATCAATAGCAGGAACAGGGTCAAACTGGAAAAATGCTAATTAATCAAGTCCATACTATTTCGTAGCAACATCCGTGTCAGGTTCTCAATCAGTCTGTCATGCATCGCGCACACAATCAGACACAACCATGTTTAATGATATCGAACGAAGTTTATGTCTGGTCAGATCGCACTTGACTCTCCTTGTCCTTACCTTGTCATTATGGCTTGGAATAAATACCTCATCACCCACAGTGCTTTCAATCACAAAGTCATGGTGTGAGGAATTGGACCCAGTATCTGTACTTCTCTGAACATGAAATAGATGCACTGACAATCTGCTGCATGTGGGCCATAAACGTTATAAATACTACAAGAACGTAATATGAAGTTAATATGATATTCTACAAGATGGCATAAATCTATGGTCATAACACAAAGCAACAATGCGGTGACACCTGGATAAGAGGGTCTACCAAATGTAAATATAAATGTAATCTTACCAGTCTATGTTTGTTGTACGTCAAAGAAGTCTCTAACAGGTGTTAGTTCGCCATTACCTGGTCAATTCCATCGTTAATACATCTTTATCAAGTTCTTCCTGTGTCTTGCTTCTCTCACATCCTCAACAGGCTTTTCTGAACATGTCCAGAAGCATGTGGCAGCTCCACATCAAGGGAAAAAATACTTATAGTTGCTACTGCATTCCTGCCAAGTCGTACAAGTTCTTAAGCCATTCACTTATTTTTTTCAGCATGTAATGGGAACGTGGCTCAGTGTGACAGGGTATGAAACCTTAATTATCCAATAAAGGTTTTTCTAAGGTTTTGTACCAGGTGCAAAAACATCTTCAATAAGCACATTATCCTGGAATCATGAATTCTGTAGATTCTGTATTATTTCTGAAAGAGGGAAGAAACTCTAGAACCCATGGGGAAAGGGGGGAAATGAGAAGAACTGGTGAAAATCCACACATGCAGTAAACAAAGCTCAGGATCAAACCAGGAACCCTGGGGCTGTTTACTGCACCACCATACCACCTGAGATCAAGACAGCTAAATTCCAAAAGCCTGACACACTGTTAATATACAGTCTTAGAAACCATTGTTGAAGAAGCTGAAGGATTCAATGGATAATTAAGGGAATTTCGTCGAGGGTTCTTCCAGTGGACAACCGGAGAATGCTTAAGCTTTCTAAATGTTCGTACATACTCTAGACTGTGCATACCACAGTCTCTGAAAAAACAATGACATAGCTTTGTGTATAATGCCAGACAGATAACCTGCAGGTTTTCTAGAAGTACCACAATAAATCTAACAAAAATAATTATAATAATAATATTATTAATCATAATACAGACTTTGGAATTGTATCTAACTGAAGTCCTGAGGAGTTAAACACACAAGCACACAAACTAAGGCTACCATTTCAATTTATAACATCATCCTGGCCATTATTTGTAAGGAAGCAGCATTTGTAAGAAATTCACTGATGATAGTTTGGGACAGTGCATAAAAAGCTACAGTACGTTGCATCAAGGTCAACATTTCGGTCAAGTATGAAATGGGTTTGGGGTAAGAAGGGAAAAGGGAGCATATACCAAATATTTCTGTTATGTCTGCAAACTGACTTGAATTCCACATGAATTCACAAAATAAAGTTGACATCAGCTTCCAATTACAGTTGGCACAGAACCTGAAACTAAAGACCAAGCTTCTACAATATAATATATACACTTGAATGTGTTTTAATAAAATCAGCCCTCCTTGGTTACATCTAGGAACACATTACCCCTGAGGAGATAACAGATCTTTGGATGGACATGTTCTCCTCTTTAACCCGTGTAGCTGAGGTTTCCCGTTCAGGAAGTGGTCGCTCTGTGGGATGATCCAGGACTTGAAGGGTGTGTGTGGTCAACAGATGGGGCATGGTGGAGCCTCCTGTCAGGGTATTGGGCATTGTCAAAGGTGAGCCGATGTACAGTCTGGACATGGGTTTTCAGGTTGCCTTTCTGCGAGGCACTGTAGGGACAGTACTGACACTGGAACGGTCTTTCACCTGGAACAGACAGACACAAGGGCAGGCCGAGGTCAGCGTCAAGATGAGACATTGCGAGCAGCGAGAGAGATTTTGGCCGGTGAGCTAGCTGTCAAAGTGATACTTTCCTTTTTTAGGAAGAAAACAGAGGCAGGTTGGGAGCGCAGGGGGTGGAGGAGGGGCCGTAGCCATGATTGATGAGCTGATGACATGCCATATGGAGACGGTTGACTGTTCCCCCTGAGGGGAAGTCAGCCTTTTGTTTTCTGTTTCTGTCAGCTGCTCGTAGAAACACAGAAACCCACAGACACGAGTATCACTGCCTACCTTCCCCTGAGCCATAGAACGTCATAACGATGGTGGATGTTGAAAGTCTGGGCACATGAAGTTTGCACTGAGAGGGAAACTTGACAGGCATACACACACCTAAGCTTTTGCTTCTGCTCATCTCTTTCAGAGCATCAGAACAGGTATAATTGTCCTGGTCCCACTTTTCTCTGCTTAATTAGACCGATGCACTGCGTTGTTCTCGTGCAATTGCATAAAAATATCCCCCCACACCTGAGCAAAACAAATGAGTCTGCCATTCATTTGCTCCATATTATTATTTTTGAAAAATGAATGAATTACCCACTAGGAAATAATTGTCATTTCGAGAGGCTGAAAAAGGGGGCATTATCATAAATCACGTTTTATAAAAAAAAAAGGAGACAGACACTATTAATCAAGACTATCTGAGTCTCGCTAGCAGCATGATAAGGTCTGAGCCAGAGTGAGCACTCCTCCCAGGGCAGCGGCCCGGGCTCCCCAGGGGAAAATAAAGTGAAATTCCGTCCAAAACACAACCCACTTAATTACATTAAAGGTTATTGTCAGTACATCACACAGAGGCTAGAATACATATTTAATTTGACCTTTCGTCTCTCTCTGATTTTACCATTTGTCGTATGCAACACATGCAAAGGGGGTAATTCATTAAGGAAGGCACCCTTGCTGCAGCAGGCCACATCTCTTATTGTTAAAGCAGACGCAATACATTTGTCCTTCCAGTTTTCCGAGAATGCCGGGCACAATGGGACCTGTTTATTTTTAGAAAGTTGCGGTGGTCATAGCGATCACACATAATAGCTGAAGTGACATCACAGCACATGGCACAGCGGAGAATGTATAGCAGAAGATGGTACTAATGGTCTAGATCAAAACACACACACACACTCTCACACACAGACATACACTCGCCAAACAGAAAATTCAACATACTTGTTGGGGGACTTCTGCAGAGGTTGGACTCCCAGGAGTCCATTGCACTCTAAAAGGTCTGCAGGAAGAAGGTGGCCAGCTAAGAACACAAAGTGCTAAAAATTAAAAACAAAACTTTATAATATAAAAAAGGCAATGTCTATGAGCAGTGCCATGGCAGATGTACATTAAACACATGTCTATAAAGGGTATGCTTAATGCTATTTTGAATCAATATCTTACACTGAAAAAGAATAACAGCAATTTACAGAGAACATGTAAAGGTGCTACTTCTATTACAAGTTTTTCAATAGTTCTTCGGATGGTTAATCGTGGTTAATCTAGCTTTCTACATGTTTCTACTCGAATGCCTCTGTTTAACATTCCACTTTTTCTCTTCACCATATCATAAAATCATCACATCACATCAGCTCATATCATCACATACAGTAGGTACTAACACACAACTAGTACCACAGCTTGTGTTTTGGTGGTAGTTTAGTTGGTGTACTAAGTTAAGCAATATCACATGGGAGGGAGTACTGTTGTAATGAATGTCACGAGAGATAATGACTTGTTTGTTTATTTAATCTGTTATTTTGCTCCGCCAACACATGTCTTTCTGTGACTGGCGAAACTAGCGTCAAGCTGGCGACTGACAGTTAGCGTCCGACAGTGAATTTAATTAAAAGGGGATGAAAGCAGTTTTAAATTCTTACCAGCACTATGTAGCCAAAAGGTGAGGAGAATAAACCATGGTTGTGGTTGACAGTCCTGAAAAACCTAAGAGATTTACTTATTTTATACTACTTTATATTTCCACTTATTCTACTTATAGAATATCTGCTACCGTCTGGGGTTTTGGTGTTGAATCTCAAATAGCGTTAAATGTAAAGCTAGAGCGCTGTGTAGGGTTTACTAATCCCTTGTTCCACACATTACGTAGTGCCCGTGATCAGGGGTTAGAGAGGGATTTGGGATTCATCCTTGTGTTAGAAGCTAGTTAGCTCTTTTTAGCTTACGTTAGCCATGAACAGAACAACCCGGACAGTACAGATGCAATCCGGGACAAATAAAGACACAAAAGTTCTTTACTTTGACTGACAGTATTACATAAAGTATATTTAAATATAACAGAATGTCCCAGTGTTGTTATGCTCTATATCAATCAGATTTCTCGAACCGAACTAAAAGTTGTATAATTAGTATTCTTTTGTTTCTTTCTGAGAGTTGGATTAGCTACTTAAAATACAGTCTACTATAGTCCTGTTTTTCTTTTTTCCTTGGTACTGTCAATGTTCACTGTCTTGGGTAAGTAAGAATAGCATGCTGAATATTCCTTGTTTGTCCTGGTTCAATAAACCAGACGGTGCTATCCATTCAACACACAGTATTAATCTTGTTAGTCTTCTCACTCTCACACAAGACCGTACATGTTAGATAAAGTCATTTAAGAGATCTGTAAAAGGAGGATAAGACCCCAAAGGCTGAAATTTTAGCATGAGTCTAGAACCGAGGCACACATTGTCAAACCAATAATCAAACGTCTCTATTGCTTCATTGAGAACATTACTTAACAATGTAGACATACCTTATACTGTATTATAAAGTCATTTGAATGATGAGACATGTTCATGTGAAGCCATACATGATCAACTTTTTCAAGCTGAGTAACATCTGCTATCTAGCTGCATTACTTAATTTGTCAGTAATAATAATTCCATTGACATTGCCTTGGATATTGCTGTATATCACAGCAGTATTAAGAATTTCATTCACTGCACCAAGTTACTGAAAAAGCAGGATTTCAGCCAGGGACACCTGTATGAAATGTCTCACAAGGTTAAAATCAGATCATTCTTTGGCAGTCATACAGTACGAGACTTAATTTTTTTCTAGACAGCCCAATGATGGCTTTTATTCTGTCTCACCATCAGTCTCTAATAATGTATTTATAGCCCATGAAATGATGTTCTCTCTCCAACTAAAAAAGAGAAACATGTAGTTCTTATGGCAGATTGCCATATAACTGAGAGCTGATCAGGAAAAGAAAACACAGCACATTGGTACTGAACCTATCATACCTTAACCCACATTAAGGTTTCCTGATGATAGAGTCATTACACTTGAGATATATTTATCAGACATCTTTTTAAATAAATGAAAAATCATGGTCATTCTCATCTTAATGACTGGGTAGTACCCCACTCACAATTAACTCACAATCTTAAATTAAATTAGATACATGGAACCATTCCACCATTTGTTTATCCTGAGTTTCAGTTACTAGCTAATGCTCAAAAGCAATCCACCCACTTAGAAGGCATCCAAGTTTTTCATCTCAGCTTCCATGAGGCAGCACTTATCTCAACAGGAAATTACCTTATGACTAAGAAAAAGAGTGGACAGAGAGGAAGGTAGCTTAAAAAGAGTTCTACTTGAATGTGTGTGTATTTATTCTAGGGAAAAGGAAGACTACGTTCCCATTCCATCTTCTGCCGGCTGTAATCGCTTACCATGCCAGTGCTTTAACCTGCGCAGAACGCAACCCTTAACAGAATGTTCCACACGTTTGGCTTTGATGAGAAATTCTTTCAATATTTTAAGTCACCTTGTTTCGGGCATTTACAGGGCAATTTCTAGACAAACCTAGATGACTACTTCATGCTCACCCTTGAAGAAACTGGCTATTTTTGCTGCAGCTGTGGTGAATCACTTTCCCAAACTGCAGCTTCTCAGTCAGGAGAAAAATAAAGTAATCTCATCTCACAAAAGTTTATGACGATTCATGGACAAGGACAAAATCGGCCTCATGCAGCATCATTCTCTTTTAAGTTTTCCTGTTAATTTTCAACTAAGAGAAAAAATAAGAGAAATCAATGGCACTGGTGGCTCAGTGGTAGGTGTTTCGCCTGCCATGCGGAAGGCCCGGGTTCGATTCCAGCCAGTGCCCACACCCCAGCCACTGGATAGAGTGCCGGTCCCAAGCCTGGATAAAATGGGAAGGTTGCGTCAGGAAGGGCATCCGGCATAAAACCTGTGCCAAGTTGTAGTGCGGACTGGATATTCCGCTGTGGCGACCCCTTGTTGGGAGCAGCCGAAAGACCAACAACAACAATGTCACATGCACCAAACATTCTTAATCATCCTGATCGGCTCTTACCCATGCGAGCCGAATGATGAATTCCACTTGAACTTACATACAGGTAGGAGGTGCATAGGAGTAATTAGGAGTAATTAGGAGTAGTAACACCCCCTAAACGCCATAAAAGGGCAGGTGCAGATTGTGTCGTGCACGAGTCACTCAACTGGAGAGACACCACCAAATAAAGGTTGGATGGTAAAGAAGAACTACAGAAGTAGTGAAAATGATAATCAACTTAAACTAAGTAAACGTGATCTTCCACAGCATATGCAGGTAACTCAAAATGCAGCAATGACATAAGAACTGTGATGCACTGAATGTCGTGTCAGCCATGAAACGCACCGCTAAAGTAAGAAAAGTAAATGGTTTGATGGTGTGATTGGTGAGTTTTATAAATTTGAGTTTGTTTGTTTTTTTTATAACAATTGACCTGGATAGATGAGTGTCCGTGGCAATCCAAAATGGCTCACCAGTCATACATTTCTCATCAAACCTGTGTGATCTCTAAAAACATGTTCTCTGTGTAAGCCCTGGATGGCCTTTTAGAAGCAGAATGCACTCAAGCATCTTGCAAACAGATACACGCTTGCAGGTTGTTCCCCTGGACCTCCTGTGCAGTGCAGAAGTGGTATTTTGCTTTGGGGCTATGAAAAGACCCGGCACAAAGCCATCCTAGTAATGTCAACTTGCTGCACCCTTGTATGATCTGACCTTTGATATGATCACCTGGGTTGGTCTGAAATGGCTAATCTTGGTAGATGTTTTACCTGTTATAACACTGGAGAAGCATTATAAGGAGTCCCTTACTCCCACTTATCTGTAAGTGGTGATTGTTACCAGATTAATATTACACCATCTAATAGACTGTTTATTTGATGAACAAAAAGTGTATTGGTGACAGAATGGATAATGCCAAATCCTTAAGGTAATATTGGAAACCTATGAGTATACAGTATGTGTATATTGGACTCCCTAATAAATAAAAAAAATTTAATCGGGAACCAGTTTGCAGGAATGGACTTTTTTTAGGTACTTACACACAAATGGGAGCAACCGGTCAGAAACAAAGCGCAATGACAAAAAAAAGAACAAAAGGTCCAAGTTCATTATGGGAAAGTGGCGGCCACAGCGGGTTGCTTGCACAGGAGGCTGCTTGTGTATTGCTCTGCAATTTGTTAACTCTGTTCATTCATTCATCCTCAGCAAATTATCCTGGCCAGGGTCACTCCAGTTACTAATCTGTTTGTATTTGGAATTCAGACCCAACTAAGTCAATTAGAAAATGTCTCATGCAGGAATAAATAACTCTATTAACTGCAGGAGTGGATGCGATTGGTCCAACATTTTAGCAGAAACAGGACGGATTAGTTAAACGCTTCTGTCAGACTGGATTGCTCAAGCATGTCTACAGAAAAGAGAAGAATTGGTTACAATTCCTAAGTGAGTAGTTTGGGGTGGCGTAATGAAAAAATATAACGTGTACTATGGTGTACAACTGATCTTAATTATTATACCAGGAAATTGAAAGAATTGTAGGTTTTGTTCAAGGATGTTTATCTCAGGTTGGTAAAACATCATCCTATTGCCAGGTTTTACTGCCAGAACTTCATGTCTATTGCTTCACTGGTTTTATATCAAATAAGCTCATCTGTTTGTTTGGTTTTGTTTGTTAATTTAATTACTGTGATAGAAATTACAGTATAACTGATTCTTACATGTGCTTTTGTAGTTGTGGGATTTAAAATAATAATAATATTCTTCTGTCTGGAAAAATAGTCCTTTCAGCAGTTTTCATGAAATAAACAAGACATGGGATTACATATGTCATTTTTGGAATTGACAAATGCATGTTGTCATATGTTCATATATGAATAAAGCAACACTGGCATTTTCATTGCAACAGTGTCCTCAGATACATCACACATGCTCGGATTAGTATGTCAGCCTTTGCACCAACCATCTGGCACCCTTTTTTTCTTTCTCGAATCAATCTGCAAATTCACTGCCCTGTGATTGCAGTGTTGTTTGCCTGGTTTGGCCTGTGAGGCCAGCTCTACAGCTTATACAAATAAAAATCAGATGCTGGCTAGTAGCATAATTATGATTTACATTTTAAATACGAAATCAAATTTATTGTAGAGTTTCTAAACAAAGCATCTTTAAAAGCAACCAGACTATGCACAAGCCTCACGCTCATCCGACATTAGCCTTAGATTAGCATCACCAGTTAGTGTAGCAGAAGCAGCAGACAGTGAGCTGAAACTACCAATTTAGGCTGACATACAGAGTTAGCATATGCTAATGGAGGCCTGGGGCCCCTGCCCCATTTCATTTGGACACTAACACTGAAGCAAGCAATCACTGATGACATTGATTATAACTCCATGCGTGGAGAGAAGCCTCTTTCTGTATAATGTAGCATTTGGCCTCTGTCACTGGGGATCAGGCCGGCTAACACAAGCAACCTTCGCACGTTCTACTAAAAGAACTCACACGTCTCTTGTGCTGCCTGCTTGCCTAAGTGCTTCCAGTCTACCCGACTGAACAGAAGTCTGTTCTTTTAATGAAAGATACTGTGTTTCAGGAGGACATCGTCGCACACGCATACAGATTTCTCGAAAAAAAAAAATTATATTATTTATTTTTGCAGGAATCCTTTCAAATGAATAATTCATTTAAGTCAGAGAAAATAAAAACACACTTTGTAGGTGACAATTTTTTGTCAATCACAAATAAATTAACACTGCAAATCCACTGCCCCATGATTTCACAGTTGCTTGTTTGTTTTAGAGCGAATACACAACAGATGGATCATAACTGATATTTCGTTCCAAAGCAAACCACATGGATGCTTTATGAAAGGTTACACAATTGATGTTGGTGCTTGTATTCAAAGTTCAATATGACCTACAGTGCTGTGCAAAAGTCTTGAGCCACCCTAACCACGTTTTTCTACAAACTTTTGGTATATTTTTTCCCCATATAGGTTAAGTTTTTAATTGTCTATCTTTTGGTACTTCTTGTGGGATAAATAAAGTATCTATCTATCTATCTATCCATCCATCCATCCATCCATCCATATAACCAGACTTTCTAGTATTTTTAATGGAACCAATGGGAAACAGGTGCATATAATGATGACAGATGATCAGGCCAGTGATTAGTAAACTGGTGATATGCTGAATGAACAGTTGGAACAGATGAGAGGGGAAATGAGGCGTGATTATAGATTCCAGTCTTTCATTTGAAGCTCATGTAGATAATATCACCAGGATAGCATTCTTTCACCTCAGAAATATTGCCAAGACAAGAAATATATTGTCGCTAAACGACGCAGAAAAACTAGTTCATGCTTTTATCACCTCTAGGTTGGACTATTGTAATGCCTTACTGTCTGGTTGTTCAGTTAGGTACATAAACAAGCTTCAGCTAGTCCAGAATGCAGCAGCGAGAGTCCTCACTAGAACCAGAAGATATGAGCACATCACCCCTATCCTATCTTCACTGCATTGGCTCCCTGTGAAATTTCACATTGATTTTAAAATACTACTCTTGACATATAAAGCATTAAATGGTCTCGCGCCGCAGTATCTGAGCGAACTGCTAGTGTCTTACGATCCGCCACGCCTACTTCGATCAAAGGATGCAGGCTGCTTGTCAGTACCGCGTATTGTGAAAACTACATCTGAGGGCAGAGCTTTTTCTTACAAAGCCCCAAAATTATGGAATAGTCTTCCAAATAGTGTTCGGGACTCAGACACAGTCTCAGTGTTTAAGTCTAGGCTAAAAACCTATTTATTTAGCCAAGCATTTTTATAAATAGATTTGCCATAAGGTAAAGGAGCAGATCTGGGGGACTCATGGACGTAGAGTATTACGGTGAACTGGTATGTTTAGATGCTGTCTTCCTCAGTCTCATTTGATCACTCAGGTTTGTTGACGGTGAGGTGATTGTTTGCTTTACATCTCAGGGAGCCGTCATGTTTGTGTTTCCTTCTGGCTCTCCCTTTTAGTTATGCTGTCATAGTTAGTCCTGCCGGAGTCCCTGCTTGCACTCTACAGTAAATATACATTCACATTATACATTGTGACTGTGACCATACCTAACTGCTATCTCTCCTCTTCTGCTCTTTCTCCCCCTCTTTCTCTTTCCTCTCTCCCCCTGTCTCCCCCTTTCACTCTTTCTCTCTATCTCTCTGTCGAGCTACACATGTCATCCCTGAGCTGCCAGTGATCCAGACTCCCTCTGCCCTCCGGACCTGTCTGATCCATCCTGGTGCCCCGTTTCTGGTTGGAGGTCTCGTCGCATGGATGCCCCGTGTGTGTCTTTGGGATGCGTCTGGTGTCTGGGGATGATTCTCTATACTCAGAAGACGGTTCTGGCCTCAACTGGTGTTAGCAGCTGTTTCTCTGAGGACTTGACAATTCGATAGTTCAGGACTGGAACTTTAGGGAAGTCTATCTGAGTCTCCAATAACTACTGGACTCCATTTTAACATCAATTAACATCAACTATTATAGCTGAACTGCCTGCCACCTAACACACTGTATAAATGCAGATCATTTCCTGCTTTCTGTTTCACCCAGATGAGGATGGGTTCCCTGTTGAGTCTGTGTTCCTCTCAAGGTTTCTTCCTATTACCATCTCAGGGAGTTTTTCCTTGTCACTGTCGCCCTCGGCTTGCTCACCAGGGACTATCTGACCATTTTGATTCATACACATTCACATTCCATACAAACGTAAATAATTCTTTTGATTGTGTAAAGCTGTTTTTAGACAATGTAAATTGTTAAAAGCGCTATACAAATAAAATTGAATTGAATTGAATTGAAATGAGGTTGCTGCTGATGTTATTGCATAAATTAATTAAACTATTCCTAAATTGTTAAATCTTAAGGCACTTTTCAGCCTGTCGCAGTAAAACATTTGTTCCCATTTCTTTAATTGAATCAATACATTTTAATTAATTTAATATGAAGAAATAAGGGGTGGTTCAAGACTTTTGCACAGTACTGCAGATCCTCTTCTTCAAAAAGTTATGAATTTTTGAACTTTTTTAATACTATGCAGAATGCTGTTATCTCATTATCTTCAAAAGTGCTACAGTATTACTAACATTTATGTAGCTATTAAAACAAACATGAATGTTTATTTTTCCGATTATTGAAAAATCACCCCCCCCATAATCCATTTCCAGATAGACACAAAACATTTGAACTTGACTTGTGAGTTTATGTGATTTCATAAGTTTTACTGGCTAATGGCTATTTATGTACTTTCGTTCGTAGTTCGAAACTGAGTATCATACAGTCCAGATTGTGTGAGTCTCCCGTTTAAAGGGAGAATACATGACTGTGGTACCATTTAAGCTTGATACCTTTCAGGCTATAAAATGTATAGCAAAATCAGGAAGCATACTGTAGTTCAAATAATTTCTTTCTTCCATTATTTTCAGGAAAGTGTAAACTTCCCGTTCAACATGTGGAATATTGCATAAGGGGTGAAATTGTCCAGACAAAATGATTTAGCAGATACAACTAATTACACAGTTAAAGTGTATTACGAACAGGAAAAAGTAGGGACATTACTTTTTAAAGTAACTTATTACATTAGAAAATGACTGTCTTTAAAAAGTATTCAGTTACATTACAGCGTTACTTTCTGATAAAAGTAACTAATTCGAGTACTTTTCCATTGCAGAAAGTGAAAACTCCTTTGTGATTCCTCATGCATGTTGTTTTAATCAAGACCTTTATAATTATTCTACCATCATCACACAGTGAAATTTGGCCCACAATCTGTTAACTACTAATACCCCTATGTCAGCTACGCGGTTTCACGCAGTGGCCGTAAGTACGGTTCATCATGATTCACCGCGAGTTTTGGCGCTGTGATTAGGTTTCCGTCCTAATCATAGTCAAACCGCATAGGGATAGGGGTGTAACAGCAGGAATAACAGAGGGGGGCGGGTTGTCGGGGGCGGGGCTTGTAGGACGACTTTCACACACACACACACACACACACACACACACACACACACACACTAACAGTTTGGGAATGACTGCTGTCTGGCTCATGGATTACATAAATTGCCTGAATAACGGTAATCCTTTTTGAAAAAATAACTAAATAGTCCTTAAATGGCGGACGTTAGATTACGCATTACATCAAAAAAGTAATCCAAGTACTCCCAACACTGATTACAAATACGGTTAAGATGTACAACCTGTAACAGATGACTTTTTATTTTTTTTATTAAAATTATGCTTTAGGCATGAGATGTTAAATGATTTCTTACATGAGTGCAAATATGAGTATTTAATGCTTATATTTTAACATAATTATAGTGAGATGGAGCAAGGTAAATGCTTGTTTATTAGGATTTCATTAATGTTTTAAGCTACATATCTGAAACATGCAGAGGTTGCTATGACATCCACTAAGTAGGAAACAAATGGCACCCCAATCGTGGAATCATACAAATTAAATAAATAAATAAATGTCTTTACCTGTATGGGATCTCATGTGTGTGCGGTAATGGCTTGGTTGGTTAAAGCTCTTCCCACACACTGGACAGACATACTCGCCCTCTTTCTGACCTGACCTCGCCATCCCTACAACACCCACACACACACACAAAAAGAAATAGGAGGAAAACTAAGTTAGAGAGAGGAAATATCATATGGAATATCAGAAGAGAGAGGGATAGGGAGAGAACGAGAGAAGCAAACATCATTAGTATGTCTTATGTGTCATTATGTGAGCTACCTTGAGGGCCTGGATGAGAAGCTGTCTGGCTGCATCATGCGAGCAGTTCTGACAGGCTGACACACACAAGGCCCCACACAACCGCATAAATTACAGTGAATTAAAAGCCTTGCCCTGTGATGTGCCCTCATCTACACTACCATGTCACATGTCAGGTGTGCCACTCTCTCCCTCTCTCTGCCGTCCCTCCTGCTCTCTCCCTCTCTCTTCTCCCCGCCTTTGCTCTTTTCTCCTCTAGCTGAGCAGCTGGATGCTCTTTTTCTGCATGTCGCTCTGGCTCTGTCAAAACCTCATCCGCTCGGGCGATTTGCTAGGACATCCGTGTGGCAGCAGAAGGGGCCGGCGGAGAAACGGGAACAGAAGTGGAACTTGGAGTGGTCCTCCTTTACGTTTTTTACCCCCCTCCGGGCTGGTAAAAAAAAGAGCACGCGCACAAAATACTGTCCTCTTGGCTCGTGTCCGTCACTTGGCACTGGTTGCCCCTACCTGCTCTGACCCCTGCGGCCCTGCATTGTCGTGGTGACAAGCTGTGACTGAGAGCGTTGGTGGCAGAGCGAAACCAGGCCACCTTTCGTAAACATGAGTCTCCAAGTTATTAGCATGCATGAGCTGCGCTAACAGGAAGAGCAGCGGACGGCATGAACAAAAGGGAAGCCCGATGTTAGAAAGGTCACTGTATTGTATGTGACTTAAAGGGCTAAAGTGGAGCCTGATGATATCAGGCTGGACAGCTGACAGGAACTTCCTCTGTCTCTGTGTAGTTTAACACTCGAGTCCTGGCTGCATCGAACAACAACAGCCCCTCAAATTGTCTTGCAGCAAAGAGGTGGGGAGGAAAAAAAAAAGAGAAAGAGAGAGAGAGAGAGAGTCAGTAATCACCATTTTTTCAAAGCAGCTGGTGGCTTAATTTGACTCCTCTTGCTCTTTCAGTCTCTCTCTTCCCCTCTCTGTGCTGCTTTGCATATTTGTAGCGTTGAGGCACAGTGAGCCCTCAGAGATTGCCTGCCACGGCATTGGGAGTGTGTTGTTTAAAATACCTCTCAGCGATAGCTGTCTGAAATGTTTTTGCACATTTTAAGATTTTGCATAAAGATGAAGACATTACTCAATAGTTCCATTAACCTTTTGAGGCCGTGTGTTTGCATCTGCGGTGTATATTGGTGTGTCAAATCAGTACACAGGGATCCCAGCTCGTGCCACCAGAGGTCCCTGTCTCTTAAATACAGCTTATGTTTGTCCTAGTCACTCAATATACTCCTCACCTGTTTCACATTATGCTGAGATCACAATTTTACCTAAGCCCTGTTTGCTTGGTGCCAAAAAAATTAAAGTTTTGTTTTAGGGTATATTTAAGGCGACATGGTGATGTAGTGGTTATCTCTACGGCCTTGTGACTCCAGGGTCCAGGGTTCGATTCCTGATTCCTGATCTGTATGCAGAGGACAAATCACCTCTAGTGGGTGGTCGAATGAGTGTATCACCCCTCCTAGTGCCCAGAGTCCCCTGGGATATGCTCCAGGTTCCCTGTGACCCTGTACAGGATAAGCGGTATAGATAATGAGTGAGTGTATACTTGTGCTGGTTTGTTTGTCTTGACAAGTTCAAGTTTCCATGGCTTTGTATTTAGTATTTCTTTTTCTAATTTTAATAAAAATGATTGCTTTATGTAGCCATGCCATATAAAGCACAGCATTAAAAATAGACATAATGTATAAATGTTACACCAATAAGTCTAAATCTTGTCATGATTTCTTGTTTATTTTCCACTGCTTTATAGAATCCTACAATACCCAAATGAATGCACTCTTATTTCCCTGAACTTTTCATTTAAGCCTTTCAAATTTAAAAACAGCAGGCTTCTAGATTCACTGTACATGAATACCTGCTTCCAGTAAAAGATACAATAATAATAATAATAATAATAATAGTAATAAAGAGGAAAGTTCAATTAATGTTAATTAAATAAGGAACAATGAGCACGAATAAATAACTTGCATAAAAGTCAATTAAAATGGGCCTGGCCAAAAAAACATGTGTCTACGAGACGGCAGCTGAATCCTGGAAACCATCGGCATTTAATATGTGTGATGTACAAGCGCAATAATGTTTTAATTAATGTTTATTCGGTGTATCCCACTGTGTTGTGTAAACGCAGATCAGTTATGGAGTGACAGGCGATAGCTGTGCAACAAGTTAATAAATGAAGTCGCTTTCTAGTGATGCTTCAGTAAGCAAGAACGTCTCATTAGGCAAATATGTTTGCCCTTGATTCCTCCTGTCCTTATTTGCTTTTTCTTGCATGCTTTTTAGTTGCTGTTGAGCTAAGAGGTGAAGAAAGGAATGGAAACAATACAGAGTAAAGAAGAAGCGCCTTTGTCCGTACAAGAATGAGTAAATATATCCAATTAACAATGAATTCATTTGCAAAAGCATGTGCTAATTACTATGTAATATACAGGAGAAATTCATATATACAGCATGTGTTTGCATTTTGGAACATTAAAAGTTCTTAGATTTCATGACACAACAACATATACTGTAAGAACATTTAAACTAACTACCTGAAAGGAATTAGAAAAGCCCAAGCAAATTACAGTATCTTTAATTCTATATTAGTAGATTGTGTTCTTTAAGCAAGATCACACAACAGGAAGTGCTGCATTCTGAATATCAGCACGGCTATGTACCGAAAGCATCACAGCTGTGCTGATATTCAGCACAACACATCTTTGAGTGTGATAATGCTTTTGTACAACAGTTTTACAAACCCCATTTATTATTAACAGATTATGACATGTTTGTTTATTTAAACGATAATTTTTCTCTGCCAACACAGATATTTCCGCAACTAGTGGCACTAACTAATCAGGACTAGCAGAGCTGGCAACCGACAGTTAGCGACAAATAGTGTGGGTAAACATACTTTTAAATTCTTCCCAGTACTATGTAACCAAATGGTGAAGAGAATAAACCATTGAGGTGATGGACAGTCCTGACAAATGTACAAGATTTACTTCATATTTCCGCATATTCCACTTTAGAATATCATAAGTTATCCTCAGAGGTTCCGGGGTTCAATCCCAAATAGCATTAAACTGAAAGCTAGTGCACTATCTAGGCTGTACAATCCTGTGTTCCACACACCAAGTAGTGCCCTTGATCAGAGTTTTGGGATTCAGCTTTGTGTTAGAAGATAGTTAGCATTGTATCTTGCGTTAGCCATAAATAAAAAGACAAAGAACACTGAGTCATAATCCAGTGCTGTATAAGCTCTCAAATGCCTTATTCCAATCAGATTACTCAAGCGGAAAAAAAGATTATCCAGGATGACTTGCATATTAATCTTTAAATTCGCCATTTTAATATTATGCCATTTTAAAGGTTGCTAATATTGCTTTATGAGTCTCTTAAAACAGGTTTACATTTTTCTCCAAAATTAGGTTTAATTTTACCCCATTTCTAAATGATTCGTAAACGACTCGTGTGAAGCAGTTCGAAGATTAAGTCTGTCTAAACCCCTCCTTTCCGTGAGCCCTCACTGCTGTGATTGGTCAGATGGCGTGGTCCTTTATGATTGGTCTACCGCTACAGCGTGTGTTGGAAAACGAAACGCCCATTACCATAACTGAATGACAGCTCTGGAGACCCGTCAATACATAGAAAAGATGGCCTCGATTTTACCGAAGTAAAAATCAATTCGAGCCGGAGTCTGACGATGAAACAGTTGAAGTGGCACATCGACAAGAAACTGTTTCGCAAGCACGACTGGAGCCGGACGTTCCTCAGTGGTAAGCGTCATATGTTAACAAGAGTGTGGTAACGTTAATTGTACGATGTGATAGCATCGTGGGTGGGCAAGTTGTTCGCGACGTAGAACACTATGCAAATATGTTACGTAGTGACATCTATCAGTAACAGAAAAAGATTAGAATTGCTAACGACTCGTTTAGGCGAATGTGAGCCGACTCTTTTTTTTAATAGACAAAAACTTTATTTATCGTGCACTGTCGGCGTCACAACTTGCATATGAACGATCATATTTGAAAACGGTGCACTTTAAAACTGGAGTCTAACTAGTCTAACTAGAACATGCAAACTCCATGCACACAGACCAGAGGCAGGAATCGAACCCAGGCCGGGGAGGGGCAAGGCAGCAGTGCTAACCATTTTTGTAAATACTTAAATAATTTTCTCCTATCTATGCCATCATGCTAGCAATGTCTTCCTGTGACATCAACATTACCAAAAAATGCTCCGGAATCGCTAAACACAAATTGTAAACAAAAACATTAAAAAAATGTGTTTTATTGTTTTTTTTCCGTATACTGCCTAATTAAACCACTTAAACTTTATCTTACAGTAACAATATTTCACCTTGACATGGCAGAACATTTCACTAGAGTATTTTCTGTTCTTACCTGCTGGCCCCATCATCATGTTATTAACGCCCCATTGATGGTAAAGTGCTGCCAAATCATGAGGATTACAATTATTTAGGAAACTGTAGATGTCTGTAAGAGCTCCTGGACTGTCCACTGTCTGCTGCTTTTTAGTTTGGGAATGTGAGGAAGATCCACCGTGACTGAGCCTATTCCAGAGGTCATATCCAGGAGAGCTGTCTGTATCCTGGGTTGGAGGTTCAGATCGACTGAAGGTTTGAGGATTGGGACTTCTGTGCTCTGAAGCATTGTGCTTGTTGTTGAGCATGAAGCGGAGTCCCTCTTGCGACAGCAAGCTACTTTCCATCAATCTGCTTACTGTGTTTGGGTTTGCTCTCTTTTGAGGACTTGGTGTTGGTCTTGCTCTACTTTTCGATGAAGTGATATATTGGTGAGTATCCATTTTATTCTTGGAGCTCTTGACTTCATCTACCCGAGATCTGATGAGACTTTGCTTGGAGGAGTGTGACAGTCGACCTTTGCTTTGTGAGTAAGTGGACTCGACACTGCTGCCTTGAGGCTTGTCTTTGGTACCTCCGGGGCTTAATTCAGGGGGACTTGTGCGGAGGATTCGTGTTTGAGGCAGTGAAGGGCAGTCCTTGCCCTCCAAAAATGGAGGTGGTCCAGTGCGCCTCTTGAAATCAAGAATCGACTTGGGTGCCTTAACTCCATTTTTTGGAGCCCACTTAGGGATCAGAGTGGTGCTGTCGATTTTATGTGCAATTCTTTGATGAATCCAGAGAACTTCAGGGTACAGCGTGGCATGGGAACAGTATGGGCACTGATGCCTCGTTAGACCGTTCTGTACTGAGTCTACAGCTCCTGCTTTGTCACTTTCAGCCTCAACAGAGAGATTCAACAGACTGGCATCCATTTTGTCAGAACTGGACTCTCCAAGCTCTTTGCTATTCTCATCTCCATTCTCATCACTGTTCTTGGAGACAGGTGCTGTGTTGTTTAGTGCTGCCCTCTCCAGGTGGGTGGAGGTGGTGTAGGGCCAGTACGGCTGCTGTAGTAGTGCATTCCTCAGCCTGGGAAAGCCACTGTGGCTGGTGGAAGGACTGTGGTTTTGGGTGATGGTGCTGGTTAAGGCCTCATTGCTGATAGCTGCATGCTCAATGCGCATGTGGGACACCATGGCAGCTGAATCAGTGGTGTGGAAGTCACAGTGGTCACAGGTGTATGGCTTTTTATCTGTGAACAAAGAAAAAGTGTAAAAGAGATTACTTTTATATATGCTCTTAAAAAGAATTTGTAACGGTTAAACGTAATTTGTTTAGAAAGCAGTCAATTGATGCCAATGTGTTCTTCATTCTTATGTAAAATTCACATATATTATTACTGTACAATCCTAATTTAACATTTTTCAAGTTCAGAGCAAAAATTTCCTAAAACTAAAATATTTTGTTTCACAGATGGCCATATAGTCTATAATTAGATACAAATCGACTTGGTGACTCCAGTGTCTTGCATCCCCAATACATTTCCATTTCTAACTGGAAAATATTCCCTCAATCAGTGTTCCAGTAGTGTTGGAGAGCACTGTCTCTGTCACATACTATATAAAATATCTACATTTCCTTCTCATCGAACCATTCACTGAGCACTTGTTCGCTGTGGATATGTGAATATCCGCACCCTGGAAGAGAACAAACCTGTCAGCATAGAAAGGTCTTTTATTGGGGTAAAGATGTTGAGTCAGAGGAATTTGGTATTGATTTGTGCTGACTCTTTCCTCTGAGGAAAAATGGATCCAATATATGTCAGCATAAGAGAGCTCAAACTAGAATTTCCAACCCATTTGACCAATCTTTGCCGATTCTTGTTAACACAGATATGAATTTTAAAGACTATGAAGTGTCTAATGATAAAAGTCTAAGGCAATTTTACGGTTTAGACTTTTAACTGGTGCATTGCCTACTTAAATCAGTTTGACCACAAGATGGCAGCAACGCTCTGTACAAGAACTGCTTTTGAGGGTATATTTTAGTGATGTCATTTCACACAATAAACATTAAATAAACTTAAATATTCACAGAATTAATTTAAGAATTACATGGCTGATCATTAATATTTAAGGGACAAAAAAATGTTTTGTTCCACATTAGAGACAAATGTGGTTAGATAATGACACAATGGTACAGTTGAATAAAACGTTTCCGTTGTTTGCGTACACGATCGCACAAATATCCTACTGTAAAGTTTACTGTTGTTACAGTCAAACAAGCGCATTAAGCAATCCAACCACAAAATGGGGCAATGTGTGTGAACAGTAGCTGCATCCTCCCACACATTCAGCTGTGAGAATAGAAGAACATAAGGAAGGCATAAGAGGGAGTAACTGAGAGGGCCTGGGAACACAGCCTGAGCCCACCTTCTCTCATCTGTCACTGAGATGTTTGTTTACATTGAGTTTGTCTGGAACCAGCAGTAGCTCTCTCTCTCTCTCTCTCTCTGCCATCTGTTTTGTATTTGGTGCTTGAGCCTGGTTGCTGTATGGTTCTCTTTTTGGCCTCTGAGGAACACTTTTTCAGCCAAATCAGAGTAGGAGGTCCTGACACATTAACTCTTTACAAGAGTTTCCTCGTTATGACCGTTCCCATGCATTACATTTCCCCTAAGACAGATATCCACCCTAATGGTAAAGTCATTTAAGGGGTCAGTAAAATCTTTGACCCATAACTTTTAGTCAATGTTTAATCATTACTTTCTCAAATGCTCCTATCCTGTTTCTTTTATGGTGGTGCTGTTTCATTCAGGACGAAGGATATGAAAGGGACCCTTGTTATGTTTTCTACACTGGATGCACTGAATCAAACCAGCCTACTAGCTAATGCACACTAAAGCTTTGTTACTGCAGAAAATGGAACCGCTTTTGGTGAAACATTTTGTGAAGCTTGAACAACAGTGATATGGGTGCATTTGACGGAGATCCATTGGGGGGGGGGGATAATATATACATGTGTGTGTGTGTGTGTCACGGGTGAACTAACCTGAAGGACCAGAAGACGCAGCTTTAGCGGTTAGCCCAATGTAGCGTGGATGGTGAACCCAAACGCGGAAAGAAGCGAGTAGGTAGGATATCCCCGCGATTTAGTATAAGGACTCTCACAAAGGGTGAGTGAGGGAAAAACACAAATTTAACCCGCGTCCTATAAATGCACACACAAATAGCAGAAAGCAATAACCCAAAAGATTGGTGAGTACTCACGGTTTGGAAGATCGCAACACGAACCAACATGGGCCGAACTCAATGACTGAGCGCTCTGCTATGGTTTATTTACTCCTTTTATACTTCCTGATTTACGACCGCTCTACTTCCGGGTCCTAGTGCTGGTCGTGGATTGAGTGTGCATGACAGTACCCCCCCGTCCAGGACCGACTCCAGACGGTCCTGGGATGGAGGATACCCTGTGACGGTAATCCCGAATTAGTTCTGGGTCGAGGATGAAACGTGCAGGAACCCACGACCGCTCCTCGGGGCCATAGCCCTCCCAGTCGACCAGGTACTGAGTACCTCTGCCCCGAGGGCGCGAGTCGAGGATCCGTCGCACGGTGTAAGCGGGACCGCCGTCAATGATACGGGGAGGAGGAGCAGGGGGGGTGGGTGGAACCATGGGTGAAGTGATGAAGGGTTTTAGTTGGGATGTGTGGAATACTGGGTGGATTCGGAGCGCCGCAGGCAGCTGGAGCCGGTAGGTGACAGGGTTAATTTTGAGGTGGATGCGATATGGTCCAATGAACCTGGGTGATAGTTTTCTTGATTCGGTGTGTAGATGGAGGTTTTTCGTAGACAGCCATACCCTGTCACCTACATTATACAAACGTCCCGGAGGGTGTCGACGGCGATGTTGAGCGGCGTAGCGTGTGTTGACTCGTTGGATGGCTTGGTTCGTCAATGTCCAGAGCCGCCGACACCTGCGGACCAACTGTTGGGCTGATGGTACATCAACCTCCGGTTCTTGGTGTTCGAACATCGGAGGTTGGAAACCATGGCATACCTCGAATGGACTGAGGTTGGTTGCAGACGAGACGTGTAGGTTGTGTGACAACTCAGCCCATAGGAGGTAGCGAGCCCAGGAGCGCTGACGGTCCGCCACAAAACACCTCAGATAGCGCTCCAGTTGTTGGTTGGTCCGCTCCGTCTGACCATTGGTCTGGGGATGGTACCCAGAAGATAGGCTGCAGGTGGAATGGATCAGACGGCAGAAGGCCTTCCAGAATCGGGCAGTGAACTGGGGCCCCCTATCCGAGACGATGTCTTTGGGGAACCCATGCAGGCGGACTACGTGCTCTAATATCAGCGTTGCGGTGTCCTTGGCTGACGGGAGTCCGGTTAGGGCCACCAGGTGCACGGCTTTGGAGAAACGATCGACGATGGTTAAAATGGTATTCTTCCCTTCGGATTCCGGCAGGCCCGTGATGAAATCGACGGCAATGTGCGACCAGGGCCGACGGGGAATTGGAAGTGGTTGAAGTTCCCCTGGTGTCGGCTGGTTGGAGTCCTTTGCCCTGGCGCACACTGGGCACGCCTGAACGTATTCGTCGATGTCCCTGGTCATTGATGGCCACCAGAAGGCGCGCTGGACAAACTGGGTTGTACGCCTGCTACCCGGGTGCCCGGAGAGGAGTGAGGTGTGGCCCCACTGGATGACCTCCGATCTCATGGAGTGAGGAACGTAGAGACGTCCAGGCGGCGCACCTGCCGGTTCGTTCTCCGTGACCTGTGCCTGGCGGACCCTGGTTTCCAGTTCCCAGCGGAGGGGTGCGATGATTCTGGATGGTGGGAGAACAGGCGCGGGCTCCGCCCGGGCGACATCCTCTTCATGCTGACGGGAGAGGGCATCAGCCTTGGTGTTTTTCGAGCCCGGGCGGTATGATAGATGGAAATCATAGTGTTCGAAAAATAGTGCCCATCGCGCCTGCCTCGGGTTCAGCTGCTTTAGATTGCGGATGGTGATGAGATTTTGATGATCGGTCCAGACGATGAATGGCTCTCTGGTGCCCTGGAGCCAGTGACGCCATTCCTCCAAAGCCCACTTTATGGCCAGCAGCTCGCGGTCCCCTACCCCGTATCGCTGCTGAGTGGTGTCAAATTTTTTGGAGAAGAAACTACAAGGGTGTAGTTTTTGGTCTGGACCTCGCTGGGAGAGAACAGCCCCAGCGCCCACATCTGAGGCGTCCACCTCCACAACGAATGGTTGACTTGAATCTGGGTGAAGAAGAATCGGTGCAGTGGTGAAACGTTGGCAAAGCCTTTGGAAGGCTGAGATGGCGGCGGAGTCTAGAGTGAAGGGTGACGGTGAGGGTCGGGTCAGGGCGGTTAGGGGGGCGGCAACCGTACTGTAGTCCCGGATAAAGCGACGATAGAAGTTCGCAAACCCGAGAAACCGTTGAAGCTGCTTAAGGGTCTTGGGTAGGGGCCAATGACGCACAACTTCGAGTTTCTGCGGGTCCATGGCCACACCCTGGGGCGAGATGACAAAACCCAGGAACGTGGTGGAGCGCTCGTGAAAAGCGCACTTTTCCAACTTACAGTACAGTTGATGGGCGTGTAATCTCTTTAAAACCGCTCTGACGTGCTGAGTGTGTTCTTCAGGAGTTCGTGAATAGATTAGAATATCGTCCAAGTATGCAAATGCCCACCGCCCTAGCATGTCTCGGAGAACGTCATTGATGAAATGTTGGAAAGCGGCGGGGGCATTGCAAAGTCCAAACGGGATTACCAGGCTTTCATAGTGTCCCGTGGGTGTGATGAAGGCCGTCTTCCACTCATCGCCCTCTCTGATACGTACCAAGTTGTAGGCGCTCCGCAGGTCCAACTTTGTGAAGATGGTAGCGCCAGAGAGGGCGTCCAGGGCAGAGTTGGTAAGAGGCAACGGGTGTCGGTTCTTTATGGTGATGTTATTTAGCCCCCGATAGTCGACACATGGCCGAAGTTCTCCTCCTTTTTTCTTCACGAAGAAGAACCCCGCGGCAGCAGGCGATGAGGAGGGCCGGATGGTACCTTGGCGGAGGGCATTGGTCACGTAGTCTTCCATCGCCTGCGTCTCGGTGGTGGAGAGAGAGTAGAGGTGGCCGCGGGGTGGTATAGAGCCCGGCTGGAGGTCGATTGCCAGGTCATAGGGGCGATGCGGTGGAAGGTGTGTGGCGCGTCTTTTACAGAAGACCTCTGCCAGGTCTCGGTACGCAGTGGGAATGGCGTTGGTGTCGACGTCGGGGGCCTCGGACTCCCTAGAGCACGTCCCAGCCGTGGCCCGCAGGCAAAGTTCAGTGCAGGTCGCGCCCCATTGTAGAATTCGATTCTGAGTCCAGGAGATGAGGGGGTCGTGCTGGATGAGCCACGGGTGACCCAGGATGATGGGTGGTGATGAGACGGAGGTGAGGTGAAACCGGAGCTGTTCTGTGTGTTGGTCGATGACTAAGGTGATGGGTTGGGTTTGGGCGATGATCGGGCTAGATGAGAGGGGGCGACCGTCAACTGAAGTGATCCGAATGGGCTGGGATAACGTCTCAATTTTTACCCCCAATTTTTTGGCATAAGATGAGTCAATGAAGTTACCCGCTGCCCCGGAGTCGATGAATGCGGTACTTCGAACTCGTTTGTGGCCAATTTGGAGGGATACCTGAACCGTAAGGCGCGCGTTAGGGTTGTCGACGGTGGCGGAGATCTGAAGGGGACCCGGTGAATCTCTCCCTCTGTTCACCGGGGCTGGGCGTTTCCCGGACGTAGAGGACAGATCGCCCGGTGATGGTCCGCGGAACCACAGTATGCACACAGACCCTCTTTGAAGCGGCGTGCGCGTTCCGATACGGTCAGGGAGGCGCGCCCTAATTGCATGGGTTCCCCGGCTCCTGTGTCAACCACGGCAGGAGGTGGAGAACCGACATGTCCAGGTGGGGCGTAGGAGGTGAAAGAAGGTGGTCGTGGTGGGTTGAAGGTGAAGGTCGATGATGGCGGCAGGGTTCTAGGAGCTGGCTTCGGACGAGAGACGAGGCGTTGGTCGATCCGCAGGGCCAGTTGGATTAGCCCCTCCAGTGTAGCGGGGAGCTCTCGCCCGGCTAGTTCATCTTTTATCCTAGAAGCCAACCCCTCGTAGTATGATGTCCGGAGCGCTGCATCTCCCCAGGTGGTCTGAACGGCGAGCGTGCGGAACTCAGCCGTATAGCGACTCACGGACAGTGCTCCCTGCCGCAGATGATAGAGTTTTGAGTCGGTCTCCACCTCGCCCGCAGGGTGTTCAAAAGTGAGTTTGAGCTGACGGGTGAATTCATTGTATGAGTGAGCGACGTCCGTGTCAGCGCGGATAACTGCCGTGGCCCACTCAGCTGCCTGCCCTGTTAGCAACGAAACGAGTAGTGCAATGCGTAGTCGGTCGGTGGAGTACCTGGTGGAATTAAACTCAAACACCAACTCAAGTGCTGTTAAAAACACACTGCATTTCCCGTCCGTGCCATTCCATTTCTCTGGTAGAGAAAGAAAAACATCAGAAGAAGGGGGGGGGGAGGGGTGATGAGGCGGCGCCGCGGCCTCTGCGGCGTGCGATCGAGCAGTGACGCCATCAACAGCCGCGCGGAGATCCGCGTTCTCCCGCCGGAGCTCAGCGACCTCGCGGCGGAGAGAAGCAAGATCCCCGGTTAGCTGATTGATTAGCGCGGCATGCTGATCCACAACGTCGCAAAGGCTCGCGTAATCCGCTGGGTTCACCGCGGAAGGCTCAGTCATTCTGTCACGGGTGAACTAACCTGAAGGACCAGAAGACGCAGCTTTAGCGGTTAGCCCAATGTAGCGTGGATGGTGAACCCAAACGCGGAAAGAAGCGAGTAGGTAGGATATCCCCGCGATTTAGTATAAGGACTCTCACAAAGGGTGAGTGAGGGAAAAACACAAATTTAACCCGCGTCCTATAAATGCACACACAAATAGCAGAAAGCAATAACCCAAAAGATTGGTGAGTACTCACGGTTTGGAAGATCGCAACACGAACCAACATGGGCCGAACTCAATGACTGAGCGCTCTGCTATGGTTTATTTACTCCTTTTATACTTCCTGATTTACGACCGCTCTACTTCCGGGTCCTAGTGCTGGTCGTGGATTGAGTGTGCATGACAGTGTGTGTGTGTGTGTGTTTATAGTTTCCACTTCTTCTTGGTCCCGGGCCAATTTGTTGGTTGGTTCTGCTTTTTTTTATTGTGTAAGAAGTTAGCAGTTGTTCGTTGCTCTGATGTCACACAGCTTCTTTTCTCCATGATCAAGGGAATTCGGCTCAGCTCGTTAATTATCTACAAAATGACAAGTGCTGTGGCTTTGGTGGTGGGTTTTTGCATGAATGGTGAAGCTGATTTGTTGCTGATTTGTTCGAGTGTAGTGTACAGATGAGGAAGTGAGAGCTGAACAGCTGAATATTTTGGTTATAGGTATTAATACCTAAGATGGGTTTTATACAGAAGTTAAGGAATTCTGTATCTGACTAATCATTGAAAAGCATTTATTTCCATGACCTCGGGTTCTACCTACATAGCTAACTAATCTGAGAGTTTCAGATGAGATCAAGTGTTAGAAAGTCACGAGTAATGACTTTGTAAAATGAATGTACTTATGTTTTTTTTTAATAGTTATGAGCCATATGGGTTTGTGTTTTCACATATGGTCTACAAAGAGAAGGGAAGAGCAGACAAAAAAATTTCAAGGGTTGTCTTCCTGAGACAGGAAATCCTAAAATAACATCATGCAAAATAGACACGTAGTCAAAAGAGCGAAAGATGAGTGGTGCCTAGTGCTCTGCAATATCTGGAGTCAGGTCGTCCAGCTGTTTGGATTTAGCACTGCCTTCAGTCTGTAATCTCTACAGGAAGAATGGTCGATTCATTTACAGGGATTGTTCTTTAACAGCTAGTCAGAAATACGGCTGGGAAGGTAAATAAATAAATAAAATCCATAGAGTATCATAACTCTTTAAATGACACACTCTAAAATATTTGGAAATTCAAATTTAAAAGACAGGCGGCGCGGTGGTGTAGTGGTTAGCACTGTCGCCTTGCACCTCCAGGGTCTGGGTTCGATTCCCCGGCCAGGCTCGATTCCCGTCTCTGTGTGCATGGAGTTTGCATGTTCTCCCCGTGCTTGGTGGGTTTCCTCCGGGTACTCCGGATTCCTCCCACAGTCCAAAGACATGCAGGTTAGGCTAATTGGCGTTCCTAAATTGCCCGTAGTGTGTGATTGGGTGTGTGAGTGTGTATGTGTGTGTGCCCTGAGATGGATTGGCACCATGTCCAGGGTGTACCCCGCCTAGTGCCCGAAGTCTCCTGGGATAGGCTCCAGGTCCCCCGCGACCCTGAACACAGGATTAAGCGGTATAGAAATAAAAATGAAATTTAAAAGACCTTTCCTGAGGTTTTTTTTTTAGTGAATAATTAATTTATTTTCATAGTTGTCATTTTTATGTTGCAACATAAAACAGGTTGTTTCTATAGAGACTATCTAAAGAGAAGTGATGTCTTCCTTTAAAAGCTAAGAACTCTTTTTGATACCTAGACCCCAAGAGAACCCTATCTAGATACCCATCATTCTTTACAGAACCTTTAACATTTCCTTTAGTTAAACAAACCAAACAACATTTTAGCAAACTTCTATGGACACGTCTTTAGGAAGCTTGAGCTCTTACCTTTAATAAGAGCATGAGCAAAAGGCCTCGTGTTATTAATAAAACAGAACTTGAAAACTTCACGTAATAGGACAAACCATAAAAAACTGATAGAAGGCTTCTTTAGAATGTTCTTTTTAGTTCACTAGAACCCAAACAGAAGCCTGCTGTTGTGCACAGAAACTTTAAGGGTTCTCTCAATGAGCCAAAGCCATTTTTTTAAAGAAAAGAGGACATTAAGCAATCACTTCTGTAGGAAGCTAAGTACACCGTTTGCTTAATAAATCATTAAATGTTCTCCCAGGGGCCAAACCAACAGATACTCTCTAGGTGAAACAAGAGCCATTGCTTTTCATGAAGGTTCCAAGTATCATTACTTCAAAAGGGAATAACTCTTAACTTTCTCTTTTAGTTTATTGAAACACAAAGGGGAACTTTTTTATTTTTATTTAAGAGTACACTAATGCAGTGAGCCAACTGAATAAAAAAAAATACTAATAAAAAAAGGTCCATTTGTTTATTGTATAATCAATCTGGTTTGCTTTTGTTATTTTTTTTACTTAATTTTTTAATTCAGTTGATTATTGAATAATCAACTGCGCTTCAGAATTTTCCCACAAGATGTCTCCCTGCTCCAGGAATTGAGAATGTGGATTACGCGGGGAGTAACATGCAACTCTAAACACACATGCAAACCCTTTGGAAAAAGAGTTTCCGCATGCTGCATAGGTTTCTCTTTAGCTGGCATCTTGGCGACTCTTTTCCGGAGTTCTACACACTGTGAAAGAGGAATCAACGCAACCCAGTGAATTCAGTTCTATTCGACTGTATTACAGGGAGCGACAGACACATCTGTACACAAGTGTCATTGCTCAGTTTAGCTTGTGAAATCAAACAAAGAGGATGCTGTATTTCAACACTGTCTGTAAATATTTAGGGCAGTTGCTAATCCTTCCTCATAATGTCCATCATTAATGTTTGTTTTAGTTCCATTTCTGGTCATACTACAGAGAACTAGATAACAGTAGCAGCTTGAAGTAGTTAAAGCAAAATATATTTAAAGTGTATAATTCATACATGACCAAACAAGAGTTTTGACAATTATGTAAATATGGCTTTTCCTTACCTGTATTGTCTGAGAATAACGTCTGATTTTGGTCCTCTGCGGAGTCCACAGATTTAGAACGACTAGGCTGTGTCTTAGGAAAGAGATTTTGAAGAGAAACCCCGTTCAAGTCTTCCCTCATGCTGCCATGTCTTATAAGCATGTGAATCACCATCTGTTGCTGAGTTCGGAATCCTTTCCCACACTCCAAGCACTCAGAGGTCTTACTCTGGGAATTTTTACGGTTATGGTGTGAAGAGGGACGGTATTCGGAGTCGCTCAAATTCTCCACACTTCCACTCTGCTCCCCATATCCCTGATAATCAGTAGTGGTGCTGGTGCTGCTTGAGACTTGGGGCACTGACCCCCGCTTCTTCTTATTAGGGATACTTAGAGTGGCATCTAATTGTTTCTTTCGTTTCTCCTGTCTCAGTAGTACATATTCCCCCTTTTTCTTGTCATAGACCACATCTGCGTCTGCTAACCTCTCCTCCCAGCCCAGGCCTTTTTCAGAAACCTCCATCACCCTTCCTCTAGTGGCTAGCTGCCAGGCCTGATAGCTGCTAACAGGGTCCAACTCGGGAATTCTCTTGCCAAGCCTTTCCTCCGAGAGCTTGTCCATCTCACCTGCCATTCTTAAGTTCAAGCACTCTAGGAAGCGTCTCTTGGTGACGGGAGATGAAAGACAATCACCGTTGTTAGTGGGGTTATCTGTGTTCTTGTGGACTTGATCATGCAGCCGCAGGCTCTTGCGGTCATGGAAGAAGTTACCGCACTTGGCGCACAGTTCATATAGGCAAATGTCGTTTACCAGGGAAGCTTCAACCTGTGTCACCTCATTAACAGTCGCAGGAAGTTCAGAATCATTCTTTGGCTTGGACTTGGTATTGTGCGTCTTCATGTGGCTGCGCAGGAACCAGGGTTCACGGAATCTCCGGCCGCAGATACGGCATCCATGATCCCGGGTGTTTTGATGCTTCTTCATGTGGGCTTTGAGGAACCAGGCTTGTGTGAAGACTTGGTCACATTGATCGCATGGAAAGTCCCCTTTCCCAAGCTCATTCTCTTTCTCTGCTTCCTCCATGTTTGGACCATCCTCCATGGTGGAGTGTTCCTCCATGGGATGTGGGTTTTGCGTTTCAGCCTGCAAGTGCTCTTCCTGCGCGGTATCATGAAAGTCGTGCATATGCTGCTTGAGCTCAGCTTGACTCCGGAGCCTCTTCCTACACAGTGAGCACTGCTTTCCTCCCTCACTGCTAGCCCTTTCTTTCTTAACCCCTTTCTTTCTTGTCTTAGTGTTCTCCTCACCACTGACCATCTTATTGCAAGCAGAGGTGCTTTCTGTTGGGCTGGAACAACCACCCTGCTCCTCCGGCACTCCTCCTTCTTTGTCTCCTTCATCTTCCACCTCTTCCTCATTTCTTCCAGTGCTCTGACTCATACCATCTACCTTATGGGTACGAATGTGGGCTTTCAGGCTGCCTTTCTGGGCTGTCCGGTGCTGGCAATGGGGGCACTTGTATGGCTTCTCCCCTGTGTGCTTCCTCATGTGCTGAGACAGAGAGCTTAAGAAAAGGAAAGTCCTGCCACACAGGTCACAGTTGTGAACCTGCTTCTTTTCCTCATCCGGATCACGATGAGAGGGTTCAGAAAGGGAGTCATCTGTAACCCCTTGGCGCTCAACATCCATGTTGATCCTTGAGTGTTCTGCTTGGCTGCTATCTTCTGTCCAATTTGTTATGTCCTAGTATTGATGTGTCTGTTTGGGTCATACGCCTTGAATGGAAGTTCTCTTGGCAGAAAGTTTCATTTCTGAGTGGTTTGTGAAAGTTGTGTTGTTTTCCACTTGAATACAGCTGGAGAAATGTCTGCTAGGAATCATTTTTTTACCAACTGGAGACCTGATTCATACTGGGACCTGTTGAGCAAACAAGGACAAGTTTTATAGAATATGTCAGTCTGTTTGTATAACAGATGAACAAGCCTTAATTAATGCGAATAGGAGTGGTGCAATGCTTATAATAGATGTAACAGCCTGAAATATGATACAAGGAGCTTATCAAACTGTAGGATTACTATTCATTTAATGCACACACACACACACACACACACACACACACACACACACACACACGGTGTTCCATCTAAGTTCTAGATGTCTTAGTTCTCAGATGTGGAAAGTAGCCAAGTACATTGTCTTCATCATTGTACTTAAGTAAAGTTAGTGTATAAGTTTTATTTCAGTCCACTACATCTTACAGCAAATATCTGTGTACTTTATACTTCAGTCCTGCATGGTGTTGCATTAGATAATCACAGCATTGTGTAGCATTTGAAGTGGTAATATTGTCACTTGCTGACTATTATACTGTACGTGATTGAGTTTTTTGAACGTTTTATGGAGGGAAGGCAATCATGTAGCAGGTGTCAGGTTTCAGATGGTGAAAAACATATGTACACAGTACTTAAAGCCTAAAGTGAGCTAATACAATTTCAAGAATTTTACTACTTAAGTAAATTTGAAGGTGATTAATTTTCCTAGAAATATAAATGAGTGACTTGTACTTTTACTTGAGTTTTTTTTTTTCAATATCTCAACTTTTACTCAAGTATGGGATTTGTGTACTTTGTCCATCACTAGGTGTTTGTCATAAACGTAGCTCAGCCAATCATATCCACATGAGACAAGAGTTTAAACACTGCGTACATTATACTAGTATAACCCTGGACTACGTGGAGGTTAAGTGCTATCAGACATCTATTAGCTTTTTTCGTCTATACAAGTTTAAGATGTGATCAGTGCAGTGTAACTGGTCACGATGTACTAAGCACAATGAACTCTATTGATACACTATTTAACAAGACGGCGAGCAGGAGAGAGCAAACATCATTAGTATGTCTAATGTGTCATCATGTGAGCTACCGTCAGGGCCTGAGTGACGAGCTGCCTGACTGCACCATTTAAGCACTTCTTATAGTCTGATGATTCAAGGAGGCCGAAGCACAGATAGAACTTTCGAATGCCCTCAGCGACGCAGCAGAATATTACACTATTCACTATTCCATCGAAAAGAACAGGGAATACTTGTTATCAGTTATCAAACAGGCCAGTCAGGAACTGAGGATTTCCTGTCATTTTGTCTTGCTTTGCATTTTCATTTTGAACAGACCAATGATTTCTTATTTTCAAAGGATTATTCTCATTAAACAGAGTCTGCAAAGAGTTCCTGCACAGATTATTTCCTCGTT
Source organism: Channallabes apus (assembly GCA_030522415.1). Lineage (NCBI taxonomy): Eukaryota > Metazoa > Chordata > Actinopteri > Siluriformes > Clariidae > Channallabes > Channallabes apus. The sequence goes on from CM060127.1 coordinate 18,373,254, forward strand.
TCACATGTTTATTTTAAGACTTCTACAGTGTTGTTAATGTTCATTGGATGTTTATTGGCATATATGAGCTTTTAAGACAAGTCTCGAAGACAGTGGTTCCAGCCTCATCCTAGTCCAGGTTCAGTCAGCTTCCCTTGGTTTCAGAACGAGTGATGGCTGTGTGCCTACAGACTTAAACTGTGTGTGTGTGTGTGTGTGTGTGTGTGTGTGTGTGTGTGTGTGTGTGTGTGTGTGTGTGTGTGTGTGTGCACTGAGGCATTAAGCATTGCATTCCCCATGAGCAGGACAGGAGAGGAGACGGGCTGGGACGAAGCCACAGGGCCAACCCTCCCTCTCTTTCAAACCAATCAATAATCCATTATACAACAACTGCATTTCACCACACACACACATGGACTGAAAAAAAAAAGAAGAAAAAAAAAAACGCAGAACTCGACTGACTCAGAAAACAGACAGTTAAAAAAAACAGTTCATTTTTAGTGGTGAGGCAGGGAGATGTGTCTAAACTGTTTAAATTAGAGTTACAGTACATTAGAGCGCAGTTAAATTCTCCAGGAAATTTAATTTTCATGTATTTTTCGCTGGAAGTCACAATGATTATCAACAGCATGTCCACTGAAATCCTAAATTATGAGTACAATGTTTAGTTGTGTACTATGTAAACATGCAGAAACGCCGAGTTCCAGTTGCAAGCTGTTGCTACTGGGAGTTTTGGGAGATGTATAAGAACACACACACACACACACACACACACACACACACACACACAAACATGCAAAACAACAGCAGAGGGGTTATTATTCAATAGTGCTTGTTCTCCGAGGGCTTACCTCAGCTCTGCTGACCTACTTATCCCCAGACAGTTGAGCTCATCTTGGGGCTCTATCAATGCAGGATCAGTGCATTTTTTATTTTTTTTTCAAATTGAGCTTCTGTTTCCGTGTGTGTGTATGTGCATGTGTGTGTCCTTATCCAAGTGATCTGTGTACCCAGATGCTTAGGGACAGATATCTAACGACAATGCGATCTAGGACAGGGAAGATAACGGAAAAAGTAAATTACTGGAGACGAGCCAAATGTCAAAGAATTTCCGTATCGCGTTTGATGAAGTGCTTTGTGTTTTGTGTTTTGAAAAAATCACAAGAAGGAACTTGGATCAGTGATTTACATATTTTGTAGATTAAGTAATCCTGTCTTTGAGTTCCGCCCCCATAAACCGTTTTCTAACAATAACAATAATCCTGCTGAAACGTACAATATGTTTTACCTTGGAGTGGCTGCGGTGCTGTTTCAGCATTTTCCGACTGTGGCTTTAAGGAGCTCGAGTCTCATCTAACCTCATAGGTCATAGTAACCTCTACCTAATTAACATTTGGTAATGTATCATTGATTCCATCAACATTTTGTGCTGTTTTATCGATTTCTTTTCCCTAACCCTTATTATCATGAAGTCCTCACTGTACTTATCATGTACTTATAAGCGCTACTACGCGATTCCCACTACGGACACCCTTTCCATTTCTGAAACTATCCTGAGGATTCCAAATCCCCCAGTCCACCACGGCATTGTGTGCCTCACACCAGAACTGTCACAATAGTTCATGTCCGTACCTCCTCCTAGCAGCAGGGAGTAAGGCAGCACCATTGTTAGTGTCTGGCCTGTGCTAGGACCGAGCCTGAAGCTCTTCTTCACAGGAAAACAAAAGAGGAACCATCTCATTTCAGTCCCTAAATCCTAACGGTGGTCTCGATGAGAACTCTGAGCAACCGAGGCTAAGGCCGTGATTTGTATTATACCCGAGTGCAGCGGCGGTTGCTACCGAAGTGTCTCGGAGGAATACACCCCGGGGGTTTGTAACAGAGGAAAAAGAAAGCTGACTGACAGCAATGCTCTCGGTTTGACTTGCAAACTGAAAATTCCAGATTGCAGATGTGATCACGAGATAAAACCGTGGGGCTAAAATCTACAACAGTTTCTATTCAGTCAGCACATGAAGCTCAGCGGTGCTGCTTTCACAGGGTGAAGGGATTTCTTTGTTCATTCCTGTTTGTTAACCAGAGCCTTATGCTTTACACACACACACAGAAATTAAACATAACTCAAATATCAATATGTATATTCAAGGGAACTTTAGGGCTGTTGTTTTCTCCTCCAGCTTTTGACCAAATCCTGATACAAAACTCCACAGAAGCTGAAACTACTAAAGGCAGTCGCCAGATCATCATCCCAACAATATCAAAACAAATACAAATGTACATAAAAGGTTTTTTTTTTTTCCCAGTGTAATTCTGCTTACAATGAGAACATTGGGATGTGTATCGTCAGAGTCATGCACAATGTTTAAACAGTTGACATTGCAGCATTACAGTCCCACCCTACAGTGCATCTATTGTGGTGCTCTACATGAGATTGCTGACATAATGAGTACAAATATGACTCTAGTTACAAGCCTCACGGCATAATTTGATTTCATTTTGTTTTCCTTTTGCAGCACAAAAAATGATTTCCTCAAGAATATGCACCCAAAAATGAGGAGCTCAACATTTTATTCCAACCATCAGCTGACATGGACTATAAGCCAGACAAGATTGTTTCACCGGTTTCTGTTTTACTTTAAATGTTTGGCATTTACATTTCTATCATTTTTAATATTTGGTTTAGCTGAAGATCAGCTTTAAGCTAGTATAAGCGTGGGTGGATATCTGGGTTGGGAAAAAAAAAGGCTATAATCATAGTGGGTATCTGAGCATTCTTAGTGCTTGGTATTGTATCGAATATTATTTTGCAGTTTGATTTTACAACCTGAATAAAATAGGGATTACATGCATAGTTAAATGGTATATAACTAAAGACCGGCTAATAAATTTGCAGAAACTCTTCAAAATCATAGCATTTATATATACATCTATATTAATATTAATATACTTTATTCCCTTCACGTAAATTCAAATCTATACCTTTTTAACTGGTGTTCAAGTTAAACCGGGATTTTTGTCATGTGCCGAATAACAGAACAAAAGTAAAAACTCCTTTTTCTCTTATTCCTCTATATAATCCCTTTCTACACTAACGCACTTTCACTAGTGCTTGGATGCCATCAAGTTTTCTCAGTGCGCCTGAGTCATGATCGGGCCTCCCAGGAACTCCTTTACTGGCAAAACATGTGGACAAGGCTTAGAGTGAGGTCAATCCTGTATGGGGGGATGTAGTAATGACTTCCTGTAATGTGTGCTACTGCAGTTTAAAAATTATTTGTCCATTCATCCATCATTCACATTAGGGCTGCACGATATTAGGAAAATATCCGATATGCGATATGTTGTTGAATACTGCGATAATTATATTTCTTGCGATATAACATTTCCCTAGAGAAATATATTTTTTTATTATTATTATTGCCTATTTTTAAAAAATCATTTATATGTAATAATCATACTAAAATAAACAGGTAATAGATATTCGTCTGATTAAATCTAATTCAGGCTAAAAAGAAACTATACGTCAAGGAAGTTGCAAATATTTAGACTTCAAAACACTATGAATGACTTAAAACCCTCAGCAGATATTCTGACTTCTGGTTTGCTGTTACTATAAAACTGCCAACACAATATGAACTATTTTCAAACATTACTTTTTATTTACGTGTAACCATACACTCATCGATTTCATTTATCGCAAGTCTTTGCGATACAGATATTGCGTATACCATTATCGCGATAACGATAATTTTTTGATATATTGAGCAGCCCTAATTCACATTATCTTTTAGTTTTTGTTCTTAGACAAAAAATATAAAGGTTACTTTTTATTTATTTTTAGTCTCATCTTCGTCATGAAAATTAGGTAATCTATGAATATTTTTTGTCATTATTTTCATTGACAAATTTAACACTGCATTCCGCTCGCTGAATATTAACGGGAACGGCTGCAGTGGGCTCTGAGCCACCTTGGACGAGATCGTCATTCATGAACATATGGCGTTCTTTGAAACGTTTGCGCCATTCAAATCTTTTAATGCGGCTAAGAGTCTCATGGATGTACAGTGCTTTAGGTTTACTGTAAATGTCAATCGTTTCTTACGCCTTGATTCGCCTTGAATCACGAAATTTAATTACATTTCTCAGTTAGCCTTGAACACCGCTCATACTTGAGGTTTAAATTTAGTTGCCCTTTCTGGAATCTTCATGAGTTTCACATCACTTAAGAACAATAAAAAAAAGAATAAATTGAAAACCAGTTGTTCGCTGCCCCGCCTTTGCATTTGCAGTCATGAGTGCCTGTAAATCACCAACACGCCCACAGACCTTCACATAAAAATCAACGCTGGTCACGTGGGTCCTTATTAAATCATGTCTGCTTTGTTATTATTGCATATTTATAACAATATAAATGTTTGTAGTGTACTGGTGAAATAAACATCTAGAGAGGAAATACATAACTTATTGGAAGATTTCGCATCATTGTAGACATCAGAATACTGTCAGGACCTGAACAGCATCCTTTTCCTACTAATCAACTATGTTAGTGTTTGAGGTATAACGGGATTGTTTATGATTCTAATGGTTTCCACGGTTGCTGTTACTCTGGGATACATGCAACCTCAGGCTCACCCTCCCTACTGTCTGAGCTCTGCATTTCATCCGATACATCTGCAGTAGCAGCTACTTCTGTTTCTCTCTTATACAGGCTGTACAATCTGACTCAGCACATCAGTTTCTACAGTCATCAATAAAGCGAGCAATTTATTCTGTAATAGAAATCTTAAATAAGAAAAATAAATAAATAAATAAATAGAATACATCATAGATCATGTGCATATACAGTAAGTGCATATACACACAAAGTAGAGGTAAAAAAAAAAAGAGAGAGAGAGAGAGAGAGAGAGGAAATAATACATGTAGGCTCATATCTGTGACATGCAGCCCTAAGCTACTGATCCATTCTCTGCCTGTGTGCTCTTTTCTCATGCCGATGAATAGCCATGTCCAGTCAGCTGTCCACAAGTTTATTCAACCTGACGGCCAGGCCAGCTCAGCACAAACGCCCCATGCTCTGGACGCTGCTCCTCTGCTCTGAGCCAGGGCCTGTGTGTTTGGTATTGTGTGTGTGTGTCTCTCTGTGTGTGTGTGTGTGTGTGTGTGTAAGCAAAACTCATGACAGTCAGCGCTCCATTAACGGGTGCAGTCATGGTGGATGAGTACGGTGCGCATATGCATGAGAAAAGCAAGAGACAAAAACTAATTTATAACAAATTTCTAAATACTTTCTCAACATCCAGCCCCAAAACTGTAATATTAATATTAACTGCAAACGAGATGATACTGTTATATCGAAACCGAATTCGACACGGTTAACGTGTCACTAATAAAACCTGTGCCATCTTTTATCATGCTTCCATATTAAGATTACATAAACTTTATTAAGTACAATTATCCAAACGTCACCACTCAGTATTGGTTGTCTTTACATAATACAATTAGCAACCAGGTCATGGAAACCTCAGCATGGCTGAACAGGCCCTTCCCTGGATCACTATGTGAGAGTTAGGAGGGTGCGATGGGCATCTGCTGATAGGATTATAGCACTGCAGTGGCTTATGCTCCACTGAAGCACATGAACAGAGAGTCTAAATGTAGACCTGAAGGTACAGAGCCACTTCTCTAGTCCTGAATCAGTCAGAAGCCAGAAATATGATCTAAGAACTACAGTATGCTTCTTTATGCGTCCTCGCCGAGAGACTGAAGGTCAGGCAGTGTGTGAGCTAAGATTCCCAGTTCTCTTGTAAGATCTTCACGCTAAGGCCAGAGTCGCTTCTCAAACGCTGTAATGACTGAGCCGGGATTATAGTCCTCTAAACTGCCTGAGGCATCCAGACGTTTTGACTGACAGCACTGTCTGAAATGAAACAAGCTCCCAAATACTGAGATTTCAAGACTGGAACAGAATGGTGGTTCATATAAATGCCATAGCACACGTTCGTATAAAATAATCACATTTTTGTTGTTGATGTTGTTGTTGTTGTTGTTGTTATTATTATTATTATTATTTTCATCCTAGTAAGGAGGTCACAGTATGTAGACAAAAGGAAAAATATGACAATGATCTGAACTGAAAAATACCATAGTCGAGAGTTTAGTATATTAAAAAATGAGCTGGAATTTAGTGATAACACATTTCTAAACAATATGAGACCCGAGTTTCTGTAGCAGACCCTTGTTGTGACTTCCAATCAAAGGTAGTCACATGTACAGTAATAAATCATATACATGCTGCCAGTCCAAGACAAGACAAGATGCTAGTTACAAAGCTGGAAACAGGAAGGAGTTTGACAGATTTTCATTGATTTCTAATTTTCCTTCCCGTTCTGCTTAACGAAGCGACAACATAAAGCGTACCAAAGAAAAAAACTAAACAAAAAACATTGAACACAAAGAAAAGTGTAACTGGACAGTCAGAATCAGTCAGAAGCCAGAATGAGTTTACGTCTGAGTTTATTCTACTCACTTTAGGTTCAACAAAAAGATTGAAACTCAAACATTGATTTTTTTTTCTTCCAATTTTAAATACTAAGTCAAAATTGAATGACAGACAAGGTAAAAAAATCTTGAGATTTCTCTTTAACTAAAGTGCAGCTCATAGTCACAAAACAATACATACACACAGATAGATAGATAGATAGATAGATAGATAGATAGATAGATAGATAGATAGATAGATAGATAGATAGATAGATAGATAGATAGACAAAAAAAATTATACACACTTCAATAAAAAAATATGTCTCTCTTCTGATGATCATATGATAGCATCAACTGTGTTACGATACTGACACATAGAGGACACATAATACCACACATTGCTGCAATAATTCAATTTGAGGTTTTAAAAAAGACATAGATAGCAACTGTTGAAATGTGGTTAAACATATTGTGGGAACATAAAAAGTTTTGTTAATATTATTATTATTATTTAATTTACATATGTTGCATTAAAATGTTGCTATTCCTCTTTAATCCTACAGGTGTCACTCTAAACCATTAACACATTACCATGTTTAGAATTGCCAGGCAGCACAGCATCACGTGGTAGGAGCAAACTGTTGTTTTAAATGATTAATAAGTTTGTTTAGAATTGTCGCAAAATATAAAAAAGAAAAACAATCAGGATATTTATAAAAACGGTGATAGTTGTGACAGAATCACAATATGAATCGAATCAGCACCAAGGTATCGTGATGATATCGTATCGTCTGGTCCTTGGTGACTCTCATTCTGTAAGTTGAATGAAATCTTTGACATGCTGGGCGCAGACAGAACATCACAGATCATACACTATAGGGGGTGTAAAACTCAATATGTTCCTTAAGCTCATTAGAAGCTCTCGGTTTGACACAAGTGGACAGCAATAAACAGTTTCAACTAGTTTTTTTTTCTGTCATAGTTGTGCTCATTGTCTCAGAATGAAACTGCTGCACGTTGGCTTGCGCTGGTCTGGGGATCGACTGTAATCTGGTGGTATTAACCTGCTCTCTAAAAAAGCTCTCCCTCTCAACGTGGATTAGATTATCATGCTAAGGTCAGCTCAGCTCTCTCTCTCTCTCTCTCCGTCTAAGTGGTTTAGTCTTTGTCTTAACTGAATGTCCATAGCACAGTGACGTAATCAAATGCAAATATATTATTTAATTATTAAGATTCACACCTGGTTGAGATTAGAGAGATTAGAGGTGTGTGTGTGTGTGTGTGTGTGTGTGTGTGTGTGTGTGTGTGTGTGTGTGTGTGTGTGTGTCAGGCATTCTGAAACACACAAAAAAAAAGGGTTCATGTGGGTGTGAGCGAGTGTTAGATTTAAATCTCACGTGACAAAGAAAGAAAGGGTTTATATTTTGGGAAACAGAACCAAGTAAACTAATCACTTCAGGTCTGCATCCAAATACAAATGTAATTATGGATGTTTAAGGTGTCACTGGTGTGCATCGCTTTATCAAACTGAGAGCAATGGGAAATCTGGAAAACTGGAAAAAGAAAAAAAGACAATTGTTCTCATTATCTAACGCCCAACCCCCCATTCAGTCTTATTATTTATGCATCTGGGCCTGACATCCATATTGATTTCGATATTTACAACTCACAAAAGAACAATATGCCACATACAGGAAACTGCAATCATGTCCAGTAAGCCTAAGGGCCTTGCTTTTGTTTCTTATAACAACTGCGTCTATTATTTAAAGGGATAATAACTAATATAATGCACAAGCGTTACAATACGTAACTCGTTCATTCATTCAACTTCAGATCTTCAGATCAGAATGAAGATTTAAAGTTGAATGAATGAATATGTTATGTATTGTACCCATGTATTCATTATATTAATCATCAGATACAGAGTCTATCCTGGAAACACTGATCTGTAGAGACTGATCTGTAACTGGGTATAAAGCTCCAGAGTTTCTATAAAAGGTTTGATGAGATGAACGGTACCGAACCTGAACCTAATCTAAACCTGCCATCTGTCTTTAAGGAGAGATGGATTAGATAGGATTCCTCGCAGGACACACTTACTCAGTCCAGGCTGCTGTTCTTTGTGGGAATATCAGTCTTTAGTGAGAGACATGATCACATTCAAGGAGGCAGAGCAGATGCCATTCTCATGGTCCCCGTCTGTATTGTTTCCCTCTCCGTTTATTTATTAATGTCGAGTCACACGGTGGCGTCTCTTAGACAACAAATACTGTTTATAATTGCAGAACAATGATGCCAGCCAGAGAGAGAGAGAAAACAGAGACATGATCCAAATGCTCCCAATAATAATAAAATACCGTGTCCTCGGTCCAGGCAGGTTGTGAAAGTGTGTGATTGCTGAGAATTTGGATAAAATCCACACGTGATATGTCCAAAGATAAAAAAGGAACACATTCCAGATATGAGGTTTGGGCTCAGGAAAGATCACTGCTGCGTCTGCAGGAAGAATGGTTATACGTTTTTTTTTTTTTTTTGTAAGCCTAGTAAAAAACTGTAATCTGATACCATGAAAAGCATCTCTCCCCCTCCTTTCTCTCTCTCTCTCTCTCTCTCTCTCTCTCTGTCTGTTCCTGTTTTGGGTCTGTTCAAAGGGTCTATCTTTCTATTACATCTCACAGCATTGCCCATCTGTCTGTGTGCCTATGTATGTATGTGTGTGTGTGTGTGCTAATTTCACTAAGAGATCTCTGCTCTCAGTTAGACTTTTGACTTCCTGTTTATGAAGTGAGCAGCCGAGTGCAACAATAGGGCTGGATTTTGATCTGCCAGAAGAATGAACCCTAAACACACACACACACACACACACCAGTTTATAAAGCTGTGTGTACACTACAAGCCTTTTGCAATAAGATTGCCCCTTTTTTTTTTTCATAAGCATACACACGATGGCAAAGACACAACAGGTTTCATCGCTGCATGCAGACTATTAGAAAATCCAAATGTACAGGGAACGAGGGGAAAATCTCGTTATCATACAAGAACAATGAAAAAAAAGCTGGTCCTCTTTAGCACTTCTTGTTTTTATGATTTTGATGCGCACAGCTCTGCGAAATTTTCAAAGCTGCTTGTTCAGGAGGTGTTGATGAATTTTCTGTGACTGTAATTCCAGATGTTATTCAAGCCACATGTTTATACTGTATTGTCGAAGCTTCTATAGTATCATTTCGTTACCAGGATTTTATTGGACGTACACTGTAAACGATCACACAATCACCACTTTAAGTTGTATTCCTTATGTAGTCCACTTCTGGTTTCAATAATAAAGGCACTCAGGCATTTGTCAGAGTTACACAAGCCTGTCCTTCATCTCTGAGGTCTGTTGCTAATGTGAAGCACTTATACATCACTTCTCTTTTTTTTATGTTAGCTCTATCCATGCCTATGGTTCATATCAGTGGTTCAATCTCATTATTGAACATCTCAGTACAAAGCACAAAAAAATGACAAAAACATACCCCTGATCGTCTTGGAGTATGCAAAATCAAGATCTTTATCGACCGACACATCATAATACCAGACGAAAGCAAACGGGTTGTGTCCAAAAGGCTAGGTAAAATAAGATACGGAAAAAAATAAAATAAGATAAACTCCTACTGTTTTTGTTACTTGACTTTAAGAGAATTTTGGCTCGAACAGATTCTTAAACCCTGACCTAGTTGTAGTTGCAGGAGGATGTGCTTTTGAAGAAAACTACAAAGTCTTTCCACATAAGGGCGCCTGCCAAATGCTGTAAATGTAAATGTAAATGCAAAATTCAGGTCACTCATGGCACTGAAAACTACTTTTTTTTTTTTTTTTTAGCATGTTATTCAGGTGGTTTTCTGATGTTGTGTCAAACTGAGTAGACCTTTACTTCAGGGAAGAATTAAAATTTTGACAAAAAAAAAATAAAAATTGTTCGCTGAAATTTGATACATCACTAAACGAATTGACTACAAAACATTTGGTACAACAAGCTGCTTGGGCAAATATCAATTCAAATATCAGTGTTGTAACACTCTCTCACTCACTCAACGTCTAAACCGCTTTGTCCTGGGACGATGGGAGCGGTCTGGAGCCTGTCCCGCGAGACATAGGGCACGAGGCAGGGTACACTCTGGATGGAGTGCCAATGCATCACAGGCCACAAACACACACATACACACACACACTGAAACGCTCATTCACACATTATCGGCAATTCGGGAACGTCGATTAGACTAATCTGCATGTCTTCGGGTTGTGGGAGGAAACCTTGGTGCCCAGAGGAAACCCATGCGGAAAACATGCAAACTCCATGCACACGGACCCTGAGGCGGGAATGGAACCCGATGTTGTAACTGTCAACATTTATTTATCTCCGTTGTTGTTTCACTGCTTTCCACTGCAGTGTGCTGAATTCTCAAAGCGAATTGCTGAAAACGTGATGATTAATCATCATTAACAGCAGGGCTGGGAATAGTTCCAGCTGTAGTTCAAATCGCAGGTGTACGGTATATTAATGCGCTCATGTTGCGATATTACGGGAAAATCATTTACTTCAGGTTAATTAGCATTAGGCTTTATCGCACCAGCACGTTGTGGGTTATATTTCTGTCACAGTGTCATATTTTATTCTTCGCACTATTTTCTTTGGGAACTGAAAACTAATCATTTGATGAATGCCATGATTAAAGAAAAATTACAACTGCAGCCCATTTGCAACCGCAGCCCAGGGCAATGTAGAATTTGGGAAAAAAGCAATCAACAGAAACATTAGTACATGTGGATCCCCCCTACACACACACACACACACCTCAAGGCTAATTCATGCTTCTGCATCAAGCCTATGTTGTAGGATACACAAGTGGCCAAAGGCGTTTTGTGCATGTATACTCGTTCACTCGTGTGTCTGTGTCGCTCTGCAATTAAACCCACAAACCACTATTTGTCAGTAGGATTTTAACGTCTCTTCACAATGGAACTTAGCAGATCTTGTTGAAATTGGAGCTAAAAGATTACTTACTTTTAGATTACTGTTACTTTTAATGATATTCCAATGCAGAAAAAATCTAATCGAATATGCAAGTAGTGTAAGTAAATCTCCTCCCTCCTCGATCTGCTCCGTGTTCATTCAACTCAATTAAAATCCTCAATTCAACTTAATTAATCCTGCCAGGTGGACAAATCACAGTTGTTGTTGCCTTATCCCTTATAATGATGAGTGCAGCAGATATTTACATTACCAGCCTGAAGTGACTTACTGTAGCTTCTATTTTTACCCTAATGTGACATAGTTCTGATTTTTTTTCTTATGGCTGTAGGAACGCACAAATCTGATGTTTTTTACATTTTAAAAGAGTCACTTTTATATGTGGTCCGAAATCATAAACATATCCGAGACACGGTGGTGTAGGTTGGATGAGATTGTTCAGAATTTATGCGACTTTTTGTCTCTGCGCATGCATAGGTCGCGGATGTCATCAGTCAGCATCAGCAGCGCTGCTGGGATTTCATAGCCGTGCTAGCAATAGCTGCTAAAACAGCAAAAGTGAGGTCTGTCTTTTTTCCGTCTTTTGGACTTCTACAAATAGAGCAAAATCCCAAATATACTGTGTATATCTTTGGTAAAATTGCATCCATTGTTTGACATGAATCAGTGAACAGACAAATGTGATGTCTTCTAATACAGATGGCACAAGCAAAGATGTATATCGATGTGCTATAGAGTCAGATCAAAGCCACTTATAATCATGAATGTGAAATGTCAAGACGTAAAACCGATCTGACCAAAAAACTGAACAATGCGGCTTGTAATGTGAACGTTGCTTTACATTTCTGGGGAGGTGCACATACACCATAGGGTACGTGATCACAATGAACTGAATATTTTGGACATTTTACCTTAATCATGATTAATGAATTATATTTTTTATGACAAGGTTTGTACTGTAAATTCGTTAAAATATTACAGCTGGGATATTTTTTCTATAGTCTTCAACGTTGCTTCCATGTCACAGACTGGATGAGGCAGAGTCATGTGACTACACATGCAGTAGTATGTTTTTAAAGGGACAGTATATGAATGCCACAATGGAAAAGTATTATTTGTATTTTAGTAGATTCTAGTAGTATATTAGATTTTTAAAAAGTAACATACAGGGTACTTATAATTAAAAAAAATAAATAACCGACATGGGCACGGTTGTGTCAATTACAGGATCTGAATGTCGGTTTCGATTCATTTTGGATCAGTTGCCCAGCCCTGGTAAGCATACAACAGCCTTATTTTATTACAAATAAACCTTGCCAATTAGCAAATGAGCAAAGTAAATACTGAACTAATAAATATTTTTCAATTAAAAAAATTCACAGACTAAACTAAATGACCAAAAACTAATAAAAATAAATTCAGAATTCTTAAATAGAATATGGACAGCCAACAGTTTCCAGATCTAAAAGATCCTGCACTTCAGGCTCTGAGGGATTTGAGGACACTCCAGCTGGACGTCTACTGCCAAAATCGGCAGGATTATGGCGTTTAATCTCGGCTTGCCAAAGAAGAGAACTAATGCTGTTCCTCCTCCTTTCCAGGCCAAGGACACAATTTTACATAGAGCAAATAAGATGAAGCAGGGTAGAATGCACTGACTGGTCGGACAGGGACAGTAGCTGTACTGTGTCTTCTTGCGATTTTAAGAAAGAGGCACAAAAAGAACAGTAATGCATTTAATTCAGAGAATAAGAAATGAGCATGATCGTGAAAATGACCGCTTCTTAACGTCAACGGCACACAAAAAGCCCTTTACGTTCCAACCATGAGCTCAAACAAGCATGGGCTTTGAGTTCACCACTGCCAGCATGTTGATTTTTTTAAAATAACAGCAAAAAAAACTGTGTTACTATAATCTCCAGTATTCTGAATGTAGGATAAAGATGGAAGGCCTACATAGATAAGTATAATGCCTGTTCATACTATATGTCACATATTCAATCCCATTCCTTCCACAATCCTTAATAAACCTTTTAAGGCCGTTGCATTTGAGGGAGATTCTACATTGCACAAACCATCATCCCTGACATGGAAGATTTGGCTCTGAATGGTGACTTTATTCCTTTGACTACCAAGAGAAATCCCTGGAGCTGGTGCTAATAATAAACTGTGCATGCTTTCTCACAGGGCCAGATGTTAAAGCACACAGATTTGTTGATATTCCAGGTCTCTATCTTTTTCTTTTTTTTTTTTTCAGATTGGGGAATGTGTTTAGGTCAGTGTTTTGGTCGATCTCAACTGATCCACTGTTTTAGAACAACATTTTAAAATACAATATTCTCATGTGCATTTCTACATAAGTATACTTGAATTGACCTAGAGCTAAAATTGAAGAAATGAATCATCATCTTTTTCAGCACATTTCTTTTTCTTTCATGGACAAACCAAACTGAATAATTGAAAGGAGCGAGCACTTGACATCCCCAGGCTCCAATTAGTGCACATCCACGTCCTTCAGGTCGCTGAACACAACACACACAGAGCACTAGGGATGTTAACTGTGTAGTCAGAAATGTTGCATGGAAAGAGCATTTTACGTAAATAACACTTTTAGCAATTTTACCAGTTGAAGAAAAGTTTCCTTGATGAAACCTGAGGAGGAAATATTGAAATGAACCAGACTCAAAGTAAACCATCCTCCTCCAGGTCACACCGGTTAGTGGGATTATAAATCATTAATATATACCAATGTAAATGAGTAAAGTAAAACAACCTTAAATGTATTAAGAATCTTGGAATAAGAGCATACGACAGTGTTTATGATTACAGCAGCAATTCTTAGATCCAAATCGTTTTGTTTTGTTTTTTAATCCAATTTGATTATGTACTGAACCAAGGCAAAGAATTTTTTTTTTCCCCCGGGAGGTACAAATCCGTAAGTTATTGATGTGCCATTATTCATCACAACAAAACTGAGATATACAGTCATACTGTCTGTGCAAAATACTGTACTTGTCTTGTATTTTTAATGTAATGTTGAGGAATAATGGTTTGTTAAGACAGACAATGACTCATGAATCATTCAAATATATCCACCTCAAGGCATGAACCAGTGAGAAACAGGTGCAGATGATGACGGATGATCAGGCGATGATCAGGCAGTACTGGTGATGCTGATTGCTGAGTGGTTGGAACAAACATGAGGGGAAACGAGGTTGCTGCTGAGGTTGTTAATTGTATCGTTACGCACTTTGCAGCCTGTCACAGTAAAACATTTGCTTCCATTTATTGCATTTAATTACATTTAATATGAAGAAATTGAAATGAGGGGGGTGGGGATCAAAACTATTGCACAGTACTGTATGCACAGAAAAATCCAATATGAAGTAGGGAAAGAGTAGAAATTAAAGTATAACACATTTTCTCTTGGATACTATTAATGTTTTTATATGAGGTTTAATTTGGAGGTCTTATAGCTGAGCCTTTGTTATGCGTGATAGTGTAATCATCTTTAAGTGGTTATCTGGCACATGCAATTGCACATGCAATCCTTACAGTATGTATCTCTTAAGGATGTAAATCAAATCATGGCTGCTAAATTCGTATTTACAGCACATCAGCACTATGTTGTATTTTGCACAAAATTTCATATTTATCAAATGCTATAAGACACATATTCCTCTGCTAGTAAATTAGTATTAATGCTTTTTTCTTTCCACAGGTGTGGTTAGGTTTGTGCATGTTTCATAATGTGCATAGCCTCAAGGTCTGAGTGCAATTCTAAAAAACCAAACTGTTTTGTTTGGAACGCTGAACAGGAAGATGTCCACACATTCCCATGCTTTGCTGCGTGACCCGCTGTGGTGCCCTCTCGTTCTCTCTGCTGCCAACCAGACAAAGCCAAGACCACCACCAGTCACACCACACTGAATATACAGTATATAAATATAAATAGCACACTGACTTCAAATCATGCCACATGTAAACATATTATTCCCTACTAACAACCACTATTTCCTCATAGCTCACTAGTAGAATAGCTGCTTTATTTGTTTTAAACCACATAATTTTCCTTCTTTTTTTTTTCTATTTTTTAAGTACTGGTGTGTTATATCTTTTGTAGTCGGTTTGTAGTTGCAGTTAACATTGTGGAACATTTATAAGACACGTTGGTTCTTGTTATCAGTGATGTAATAATAATTTTACAATTATTCCCTCACTAACATCCCTTTTTTTCTCTTTGTTGAACGTATAGTAAAAAAAAATCAGAGAAGAAAACCTATAGCTTTACCACTGACAGTGTGAAACCGCTCACAGAAAAACTCCTTCCACTGAAACCCAATGAACATCCCCTTATATACTATATCACCATATCAACGATTACACGCTGTTTTAATCCGAATATGCAAAGTGTCTACCGTACAAGTTTCTGCAAGATGTTTGCAGCAGTAACTATAGTCAAAGCCACTGTTTCCAGTTCTGAGCAGGCGGAATAATAATTTCTACACAGCAACAGGACTAAATAAATAAATAAGAGGCATAATATTTCTGAGACACTGAAACTTTATCTAATCTGATCAGGTTCAGGATTTGTGTAGTAGGCTATTATATTAGGGACAAAGCACAAACCATAACCATGCCCAGACTTGTTTAATGGTATTAAATACAATAAACAAAGCTGAACTGAATGTCATGAATAAGGCACGCCAACACAAGAACCTCACTAATTCTCAGTTCGAATGATACCATCAGATATATAAAAGTACTTATGTAAGTTTTATCTTAATGCTGTTTGAGAAAATTTCCATATCAGTTTTTTTTTCCATTTCACTTGCTTTGTGTATAGCTTGTTGTACAAGCTGAATAAGTATAATAAATATAATAATTAATTATGAGCCAAAATGTATTTATTAGAGGCCAATTACCTGTAACTCACATTTTTACGCTTTTGCTCCTCATCAGGGAACAAACAGCCATGTGTGGAGTATTCTGATGGGTAGCTATGACTGAGTGTGTGAATGTGTGCTTGCCATGTGCCCTAAATTCCCTGGGAGAGACTCCAGGTTCACCATGATCCTACACAGGATAAGCTGGGTAGACAATAGATGGATAAATGGATGGATGAATAAAAACACAAATGTACATTAAAAATATATCCCTGTCAAGTAGATCCTTGTTAGTAGTGAGGGACATTTATTTGTTTAGTATAGTGTAAAATTAATATTTGCTCAGTGGTTTAGTGAACATCTGGACCTTTCTCGGTTATGTCTTATAAGTCATCTGTTACAAATGAATGAATCAACGCATCCAGAAAATGTGATTTTAAGTAATATCGTTTGCCTGGGTACACCATCATGGTTTTGTTTTTAATAACAATTACATCAGCAAAAAAAGGCGATTTAAAGATTTTAAGATTTTTGTTCACATCATTCAGTCCCACAGTGTGTGTGTATATATATATATATATATATATATATATATATATATATATATATTAAAAATGTGTAAAATCTTATCATCTCATCATAATTTGTTCTCTGTAAACACGTACACAATGTCTAAGCCATTAGGTGCAAAACAGTAAAAACCTGATTTCTGCACATATCTGCTGTTGTCCAAACTGGATGTCTTAACTCAGCAAAATGAATACCTTCAACGAGCCGCCCACTTCCCCTTCCACTGCCTTTAATACAAATGATTAAATATTTTTTTCTCCCTTTCCTTCAGTCCTGATTTCATCTTATACAGTGGCTCTGCTGGAGCCTGGGTATGCTAGCTATTGATCAGCAGCCTGAGCAGATTACCCTAATAGCAGGATTAGCAACCACATGTTGGACACACGTGTTCTGCACTGCTCAGCACTGGTGCCAGATCCCCTCTGAAATGACTGAAAGAGAAAAACACTCAACACACAGGACTCGAATGCTGTTTAAAAGAAACCAGGTAAAGCCTAAACTGTGTGACTGCATCATTGCTAAATGTAATGTGGTGCTATGAAAAAGGATGGACAAATGAATGAAAGAATGAATATAAATCAAATAAATAGATCATAAAGTGGAAGTCAGATTATATTATAACGAGAAACTTAACACACACTGAGGCAAACAAATTGAATATATATATATCAAATATCACCTTGAATTCACAACCTCAGCAAAAAGTCAATGATTTCTTTATGAATGTGTCAGCAATCAGATAAAATTTTCTGTCCTTGTATTTAACTTAAACAATATTACTAGTTTAGCATAATTATATTCTCTAAAAATGTCTAACTACTAGGTGACTTTGGGATGCACTTGCAACTTTTCCTCTGGACCTTATTTTCATCCATTTCATCATAATTTCCACATAACCGAAAAGATTGTTCATCTTCCATCATCTGTTTAAACTAATGATAATAAAATAAATACCTATATAACCCAGACATGACATTTTCTCTTCCTGTCCTACTGATTTGTCCACCTGTTTGTTGTAAATGGAAAGACATTGTGGTATTTGTTTGTCAGTGAATAATGGGTGAGGCAATATTGCAGTTGGCCTTGTGGCATGAGACTGGAAAAACTACAACTAAACTTTTTATCACATGGTAAGTTATTCAAATTACTTTCAATCCAACAGAGAACCCCTGTTTCTGACATGTCACTCCCTTCCTACTCTCTCTCTTTCACACACTCTCACTTTCTCTCTCTTTGTAACTCATAGCATTTTACTAACTTCATAAATGCAATCTTACTCGTATTCTGAAAAGCCTTATTATGGCACGCTATCAAAATCGCCACTAATGGTAGTAATTGCCCAACAACCCCAAATTCCTCAACAACAACAACAATAGCATTAAATATTAAAGTGCTAGTTTTTGGCCACATCCAGATGGGGAGCACTGAAAGCCTATTCAGGCAGTGAAAAAAAGGAATTCCAGTAATCTACTGCTGATCTTCACAATGGCAGCCTTGTGCCTTTTGTTTTGGTCAGTCAACACAACTACATCCATTCTAAATGACACATTGGCAAACTGTCTCCTCACAAGAAGGCAACATTTTACAAATTAGCGGTTAGAGAAACAGTCATACGTTAATCATACAAGAGGGTTAGAGCTAATTGAAATCTGTAAAACTGAAACACCAACTGGGCAGTGAGGTAGAGGAGAAGCCTGGTCAAACTTTTTTCGCAGCCCCTTTTAATTTATTTACTGAAGTACAGTATGATATAAGAATTGCACTTCTCACTATTTTAGACTAGAACGGTGCTATCATAAATGTACTTTTCTTACACTTTTATCCCTCTGTTACGTGATGTGACAACAAGCCGATCTCTTTTTCCTCAAAGAAAAAATATTCAACTTACAAATGTAAGCCAACTTTTTAAATATTAGGCCAAATATTTAAAAATGTCATAAATGTGTGCTTTAAAAAAAAAGAACAAAAAATTCTAATTTTTTTCTTTTTTTAAACGAAAAGTTTATATTTATGGACCTACATGTTCTGAGTTATTGTGGGTTGGATTCAATTCAAGTAGGAAGTCAAACAAAACCATTATTAAATAGGTTATTAAATATTCTATTAAATGTAGTAACTTGGAAAAGTGTTGTTTCCACAACAGCAACAAAATGTAATAATAAGTGACACCTAAGGATAAAACCTAACTCTTCAAATTAAGTGTGAATGTGTGCTTGCATTGATACTGTACATTCACACGTACTGTACGCAATGCAAATTTATTGTAGTGTGGTTGGTTTTCAAGGGTTGTGCAAATGCACTTGACAATACTGTTCTTGCAAGAACTATTCCAGAACAGCTGCACAACAATCTAGGCATATCCAGGTCCTTTTAAATATTGCTAAATGCAATAAACACAAACACTGCATCTAAATGTCAGCTTCTTCATCGACTTCAGTTTAAAGATTGGTAAACTTCCTGAAATTTCACCATCAATCTCATACAAACCGCTTAACCTTGAATGCCCCTAATGTCTAATCAGTTCTCTAATCATCAAGGCTACTACTGCTTCTGTGTCAAATTAAAAGCAGCGTTTCCTGGGGTCTAAAACAGGTCAACGAGCTTTGAAAGGCAAAGATGAAATCCAACATGCCAACATAGCGCTCCATGTCAACACCATATGAGTTTGTTTGATTAGCCTGGTGGGTGAAGAGAACACAGTTAGCTGATTATAAACACAGCCTGGTGGAGTCGCTGCAAATGTGTGCAGCTGCTGCAAATAAAAGGGAAGTGAAGTTTAACTCAAAGAGCTCGTCCATGCAAATGTCCCAACTGCTGTGGCTCTGTGTAATTTAGCAAGCGGTCTGGCTGGCATTATTCTTACCAATGACTGACACATATAGGCTTGTTTAAAAAAAAAAATAACACGTCTTAGGAAAAGACTAAATATAAACCATTAAATTGTATCGATATGCAATAAGTACAAACATTTACACATTACAAAAATGAAATTTAACCACATGTAAATCATAACAAAACAATGAACCACCTTTCACTTAAAAGTTGAAAGTCACGTCTGTTAGAAACAAGGACCCTCATCTGTATTAGCTGTTGTGCTGACCCCGCACTAACATTCCCCTGAGCCCTGATCCAAGCAAGTCCACATCATCAAAGTACACCGGTTAGTTGCACTGACTATTATTACACACATGCACTTTGACAATAGCCTTCCACATGTTGTAGATCATCCTCATAATAGTGTATGAATTGTACTAGATTGTGTTAGATCCTGTCTTTTAAAAAGACAGAGTCTACACCCATCTCAATAGCCCTGCCTGTATGCATTCAAGAGAATGCAAATGTTTGCATCCCCCTTCAAGGAAACTGACAAAGCAAAGATATTTAGGGATCGTGATTCTACAAATCAAATGCCTCATGACAAAAATTATTAAATAGGTTATAGTATTATATTAATAATGGGGGGGAAATAATACCAGTCCAGAAAAGTTGACTGTAATATAAAATATTCTATAATAGCCTGTTTGCCCGCCCATCTTTTATCTTCCTAAGTGCCTCCAACCTCTTTGTGTACCTTCAGCAGCTTTTAGATTTTCTGAGTTGAATTCCCCCACCCCCTTCCTGCCATTTCTGCTCTAACTCTGCCATATTGTTGTCCAGTCTTTGTCCATTTTTTTTCCTGGACATCTGTTAAAACTCTGTAATAACGCTGCCAGATGCTACTTTCTTGTTGCAGGATACACCCTGCTTCTTTTTTTAACATCTTATAATCCTTTGCTTTTTTTTTCTTTCCTTTAGCTAGATTCAAAATTACAGGTGTTTTTTTTTCACCCAGCTGTACACACATATATTCCTTTAGGGCAAAAAGTTAACATTAACATGGTGGCATGTGCTTATCTTACATTTTGAATATGCTGCTCCTTTTTTGAAAACCACCTGGATCATTGATGTTAAACTTCTACCTAAATATTCAAATGAGTGACAAAGAAAGGCACAGACAAACCCACAGCTCTTTGTGTGAAAACGAATCCGCTTGTGGTTTTTACACAGTCAACCTTAAAGTTGAAAAGTGTCTGTGCATGCGCGTGGGTGTCCTGGCCTATCCACAGATAAAGGATCCTCCAGGTTGAGTGTGTTGAGTTTCTTATAGCATACAGTACATGCATTCTTTTGTTGGGGGGGGGATGTGTGTGAACATCCTCCCTTGTGTGTGTATTTCCTCTTTTCTGAGCTTTCCAATGCAAATTGGAATAGCCGTGTATTCCTTCAGCTCTCACTCAGACGCTTCTTTAATTCCTCACTAGTCTCAGTATCTCAGGCTGATCTTGCTTTGAAAGCCTCGACAAGAGAAAATGAGAACTGACAGGCGCTGATGCTTTAGGAAAGCTGGAGAAGAAAAATATCCTGAACAAGCACACAAAAAAAAGTAAAGAGCAAAAGCCTCGCCCTGAAATTAGACCAGCATGACATTACCTTGAGTTTTATCAGGTTTGGCCATCAAAATGGTTTATGTAAGAAAACAAGAAGACACTTGATGCTGTAAACTGCAGGATTTGTATTCACAAACAGATCAGCATGATGGATATGGTGACAGTATATAATGCATAAAGCTGTGTACTGTATACTATATCTTTCTATAAATAATAAATATAAGTGCCATTAGATGAGGCAACACCAGTCCCATCCCCCAGTCCAAGGAAAAGAAATGCTCTAGATGGAACAACTTGAAGTATCTATCAAATCCAATCAGATTATCTTTCTTAAAAAGAAGTAAAAGCAATATGCCGTGCATATGATTTAATCTGCACAGTAATAATTACAAAGTAATATTTAATGTTCAAAAGGCAGTGCGATGATGATGATGATGATGATGATGTTTGATAAAGATCACTGAAAAAGTTAAACCATAACGCACTATGATGTAAGCAAACAGGGTGCAGAGTGTAGTGTGTATGGAAATAATGTAGAAGATGCAATGCACTGGTTTGAAAAGAAACCAGTGCACAGACATGGCAAAGAAAATAAAAGGCAGAAAAAAACAACTTCCTAAAAATAGCGCATCAGGAAACCGAGTCAAGCACTGCCTGGACAATGCAGCCTTTCTCCTGTATCCTTACATGTTCACTCCTATGTGTGTGTGTGAGAGAGAGAGAAAGAGAGAGAGATAGAAAGTGTGTTCTGCTTGCAAGCTTTCAGATGATTAGAGTTTGCTTGGTGTAGGACTTTATCTTGATATCAGCAGCTCTAACGCGTTGAGACTCGGCGCGGCTCAGTGCCAGGGTTCCTCGCGCCTCCAAACGCGTTAAAGAGCGAAGCGAAGGGAAAGAAGAAGAAAAAAAACCTCTGGGATTCGCTGAAAGTAGCGGAAGACTGAGCACTCTGTAGATTTCATGTTTCCTAATTAAATCAAGCCATAAAGGTGAACTGGTCGTGAAATAAAACTTACCTCTGAGCAAAAACAAATGACGTAATGAAGTTGTGCTGTGTAGCAGAAGAACAAGACGCAAGGTGACACTCCGGGCTGGAAATAACGAGCCGAGCGCCGCGTCCGCGTTTCACAAGCCTCCTCTCTCCGCACTAACGAGGGCCGCTCCGACCAAGTCAACTTCCACCTCCCGAGCTTCCTCCACCCCAAACGGGATGTTTTCTCAGCGGCGACGAAACAGTGCAGATAGCGAAGCGCGCGTTGTGTGTGTGTGTGTGTGTGTGCTTGCTGGCGCGCGTGTGTGTGCGTGCGTGCGTATGCGCGTGCGTGTGCGCGCGCGTGTGTGTGTTAGTGCGACACCTGGAGCGCTGTCTGTTCCTCCCCGCTCTGATCTACTGCTGCTGGGATGCAGGAAAGTGTGGAGGTGGAGGAGAGCTGCAGATCTGCGTCAAGACACGCACACACGCTACAGTTTAGCCAGTGTTCCTGCTCAATAATGAAACGGGAAGTTTATTCTTCATGTCTTCTGCTTGGTGCCCCACACACACACACACACACACACACACACACACAAACTTTATAAACACACAAAAAGATAATAGTGAGGCTAAAGCTAATTAATTCTACAGAGGAAATTACACCTGGCTGGATGCCACAGTGCCATTATTTTACAGTAGTTACGAAGCTACTAAATCCTTTATCATGTTGATTATAAACTTGTTACAACACTTACCTTAAACACTGCAGCTAACCAAGTTAAGGTTAAAAGGTACAGTATTAAATAACATTTTACATGAATCTGAATCAGTAAGGTGTGTACTGATTTTAAGCAGACAACAAGTCATACAGTATTTAACAGTTGGAAGAATTAAAAGCTTTAACAGGCATAAAACATATAAAGATTTTATACAGTATATCTAAAGAGTGAGTTAAAAAGAAAATTATAAGTAATAAACGACTACTTTACCAATTGTGAACACTTTATTTCATACAAAGGTATTACAGATACATACGAATAAAAAACATTTTTTAAATCATGTATGCATTATATTCAGTTTGTTCTGATTGTTTTTGCACATTAATATCTATCATATACTTTTTGGCATTTTGTTCATTGTAAATATGAAAGGACAGAACAAATCAAAAACTCACATTAAACATCCAAATTCTAAGCAAGGGTGTGCAAACTATTGCACTCAACCACATGTACAATTTGGGTAATTTATGTATGTAAACATACTGTATCTGGTTTGTAGGAAACACTTCAGGATCCTCTTGTAAGTGATAAATACATAAGCACACTTTAAAAAAAATGTTGGTACGTACAACTACTATATTTCTATTCTCTGTGTAGACAAAAAGTTATAAAAATTAAAAATTAATTAATAGATTCTAACCCAATCATAATAGAGAATTCAACTACATTGTTTTTCTTTTAATTACTGTATTCTTTTTACATACAGTAGCAAATCCAAATGAAATGCAGAACAAAAAAAAAAACATCCTGAAATTTTAACTGGTGATTCTTAACAGTGTGTAAATTTGCGAGTGTATGACGCCCTGTCATTCAGACCATATTCCTATAACATTCCCATGATTGATCCATCTTGACCCTGACCTTGATCAAGTGGTTACTGAAAATCATTCAGTGAATAATTTAAAGAATCGTTGCATAGTGATTGAATGGACATTCTATACGTCATACAGATTCAGCACTGCGGTGTACTGCGGTGCACCAGCTCCTCAGGTTGGGCTGTAAATTACAAGAGCAATTTGATCTGTCTCTGAAGTGCAGTTATCGAGTATTATCCGAGGACGTGACAGCTGGGGCTGTGGCCGCTGAAGCCATACTCTTCGCCCTGACATTAAACAATGCTCCAGTCCGGGCCATGTGTCTGAAACGGCATGCAACCTGACTCTCTGCTCTCCACTTACTTCTCTGACACTTAACTCCACGCCATCATTACTTCACCCCGTCATTACCCACCAAGCACAATACACCAGCTAGGCCTTAGTCATTAATCAATCCATCTGGACAATTATCCATATGTGGGGTTTTTTTCCTGCCGTCTTTGCATGATGTCGTATTTTTCATATTCATATAAACTCTCTTTATTCTCATATGAGTCTGAGTAACACACATTACACAAACACGGGTGAGGGGTCGGAAAACTCTTCTGTGGCCCCGAAGGCCTTTTAAAGCCTCATCTTCAGATGGATGTAGGAGTGTGAACATGTGAACATTGATGTTTTTATCTATGGGGGAGGGGTGGATCTGAACACTTTCACCCCTCCCTTCCTCATGAGCAAACACAAAAGCTCAGACGAATGTGTGCCTCTGGTCTGGCCACAGGAGGACCATGATGAGCATGAATGATTGCCGTATACATCTGCAATAAATACCACTATTCTCAAAGAAGATGATTTGTCTATACATACATGTTACCAAGTCATACCCTGTATGATACTGCGATATGTGTCTGCTTATCTCCTATTTGTCTGGATTTTTGTAATGGCATATGGATGGAAAGCAGTTTATGCGTTGATTCATTTCTTTTCTTTACTTTCTTGGCCCAACTTACTCTCCCCCAGTACCCCCACCCCCACCCGAGGTCTTTTTAGCATTATTATGCAGACCACACTGAGAAAACAAACCTAAGAAACATAAAAGATGAAAGACAAACTGGGCAATAAAATGAAAAGAAAAAACAGAAATGGATAAAATGATTTAGTAGATATGATATAATAGAATTAGTTATAACAATATAACACCTTTGTTTGTTTGTTTGTTTGTTTGTTTGTTTGTTTGTTTGTTTGAGTGTTTGTTTAGTAGTGTCTGTGAAAAATTTCCTTTGTTTTGCCCATTATTATTACTGTATCATACTTTAAAGGTCTAGTAAATAAATGTTCACTTGCATTTGTTTTTAACTTCATCCTAATGTATTTACAGAATGTATGTATATCATCATTATAACCAGTTTGTTTTATTGAGATACATCATATTACAAAATTGCAACCTGTAATTGTCGTCCTTGATGACAATGCAGTGCTTCCTTGTCTTTTTTCGTTAAGAGGGGGGCTTTCGTATGCTGATCAGGGAAGACTGGCTGAGAATACCCCGCCTTCAGGTCAGAGTTCAGGGGCTCTGTCTATATATTACAAGTTTTCCTGTTCACCTCCAGGATTTCAAGCTTTGAAGGACAACATAATTTTGATCCATAAAGTTCATTTTTTAGCTTCTTTGTTATGCATCTAATTCCTCATGACAGCCAGACAACGTGTGTTTATACATCATGGCCTGAATGTATTTATTTACTCTACAACTTGGTGCTCATGCCAATACCGCAATAATTACGAGTTGTACGCATGAATGCATGATAGGAGAAATAATATATGAAACCAGTTGTTCCACCATTCTGTCTTATCAATTCAAAGCATAGCATTTTTTTTGGCACTCATCCCTGGGGCATCAGCCTCATCTGATTGGGCCCCTCATTTTCTACCCACTCCAGCCTGTTGCAGTGACAGCAGAAAGTTAGGTCATATGGGTTGGGGGAAGGGTCAGGGCTGCACTTTACTGCGAAGACTAATCTAATCTGGCACACAAAGCTCAAGACGCTGTGCATGAACCCTGCCATTAGGTTTCAACAATATTGACTGGATTAAAATATTGGATGCTTTGTTAAATTTAGCAAATAAAAAAATTATAATAATAACTTAATTCTTGTTTCTACCACATAGATATCCAGCTGCTAGAAACGCTAAGACATGAACGCTACAAATCATTAAAAACAGGGTTGAGTTATTTTGAATTTAATAAATAAATAAATAAAATAAAAAACACTGTCTTGAATTAGTTCGAAATAGATTTTTCAAAAAAAAAAAATCTGTTAAAAGTTTTTACAACAATTGTCCTGAAACTTTTGCAAAAGTGGGCATAAGAGTTTTTTTTTAAGCACACATATATAACACAATATGTGTTCAAATTACACATATTGGTAGAGTAAAGTACTACTCAGCAGAATCTCCATCATACTGATCAGAAGGTTATGGGTTTAAAGCAAAGCCCTCAACCTTCAACTGCTCAGATGTATAACAAGATAAATGTAAGTTGCTCTGTATAAGAGTTTCCACAAATGGGAATGTTGCATTTGCACCATCATTGAACCCACCACTCCAGTCCTCTCCCCTTTGGTGCTGTTGATGGTCTCCCACTGTGCTGTTTGTCTTCAATTCTGGTTTACCCCTTCTTTAAACTTCTTCATCCATCTGTGCGCATTGATGGTGTCATCTCTGTAAACATTCTGCAACCTTCCGTTTATACTGTATCATCCACCAAGGGATGCAGCCATCCCGCACACCTTCATCATCAAGAACTCAATAAGGGGAAACAGGACGAAGAGTTACTATAGAGGACGGGTTACTCTACCATCATGTTCATGGTTATTTGAAATATCTGTCAGTTACTAAAAAAAAAGTTATGCTTCCTTTGCCCAATTATTTCGACATGTTTATAAGATTCAGAAAACATTGTTCTAAAGTATAACTTCAAAGCCTGAAGTTTACTTTGATATCAAGCATGAACATTAACATATAAACATACATAAAAAGGAGTATTTTAGAATGTAGAAGAATCCTTATTTCCTGTAATATAAGTCATACTGTTTGCTTTGGTGCTACATTGCACCCAAGGACAGAAACTTTCTTCGCTTAATTCACTTGTTGAAATTGCAGGAACATTGGTGGAATTCCTAAAGCACCAGAAACGATGTGTGAGTAATGAGCACACTCTTTAAACAGCACATAGTTCTGAGACAGTTCTCATGAGCAAATATACTGCGGTTTATGTTTCACAGTTTTGGACATGATCGCTTGAGCTGAAGCTGCACTGTAATGCATGTCGCTATCCGTACATTAACAATTCCATTAACACCGTAAGCTATTCGTACATGTGTTAATATACAGGTGTGTTAGTGTTCAACATGTGTCAGCTGTCCGTTTAAGTGCATGGATAGCAATCATAACACCTGGTCACAAACCCACCAAGAGCTGCATACACTCCTCTGTTGTCAATTAGGGCAGAAATCGTATTTGTGGAGACCCACACCATCCATCAAAGCGCGGGTTCTTTCATCTGCCAGTGTCTCTTAGTACCTGTAATTAGTTTTGGGACAGGAGATAAGCTTCATTAAAGCAGCGAAAGAAGAATTCGGTAGGTCATATTTCCTCCTTGCTAGCCGTTTAGGAGCTCTGTGTAATAGATTTGTTTTGTCAGGCCCCGCAAAACATGTGAGTCTGCAGTGTTTAAATGTCATTACGTGGAGGAGATGCTGGATTTCAGCCACGTGTGCTCCTGGAGCTTTTATGGTATTGACCAGCTGCACCAGGAGTTGAATGATTTATTCCGCACAGTCAGAACATGTAGATTAACATTTCCATAACAGTAGCTCTCTGACTGTAGTTCATTAAATAGTATAATGTTTGTTTTAATATGTTACCATTTGTTACAGGGACTACAGAGGCTAGAAAAACTGTACAGTAATTGTGAATATGGATAGGATTTCTGTATGTCTATTCATTTCACACTTATGAATGGCGTTCAAGCCAAACCAGGACTTTTTTTTTTTTTTTTGGAATGAAGGCTTAAAACTGATTGAGATTTACATGCAGAGGACTTCAATCACAGTACCAAGGCTGAGGCGGCCCGGAACAAAGAGCAGGCATTTCCGTTCACATTCATCGAGTGGAACATCTATTCCTTGAAAATCAATGGATTCTTTTGGAAGAGACGCATCTGTCTGTGGAAAATGTACAGACAATCATTCACTAACACCACTTGCATCTTATGGGAACTCAGCTCACTGCCACATCCCTGTACAGTCCTGACCTCGCTCCAAGCCTTTTTTCAACATGTTTGGGCCATTAAAGGCCAGCATTTCAGATGTGAGGCAGGCAGTCTGATTATGGCTCCTGTGTATCAGTATAGGATAAGCAATGTAGTGTGGAATTATACAGAATTTCTTTTGTTTTTTCTCTCATTACTGCGTTCTGTTATTCTGCACAATCAAAAGTCCCGTTTTTGACTTGAACGCATAGTAATTAAAAAAAAATTAAATGCAACAGCTTTGGTATTCGTAAATTTAATATTCATACAGAGGAATCTTAATTAACTTGTCTACCAATATCTACAACTATTTCTTTATTATTCATGTATCTCTACACCTCCCAATGTCCGTGCTAATAATTACTATCACTGTTCAATGTTATGTGTGTGTGGGTGTGTGCATGCCTGTGTGGCGAGAGTTGGGAGGGAGTGATGGAGAGAGGGAGGGCTGCAGGCAGATGGTTCGGCTGCTGCAGAGTCTTCGCCGGTGGAAATCCCTGAGAACTTAACCCATCCTCCACTGGGGAGAGATGGAGAGATGAACCATGGCAACACCCCCTTGAAGGCAGAAGCACACCAGCGCGCCACACTGTCATACGAAACTGCTCTGCTCATACATCTGTCACATACCATACAGGTGTTAATACACATATATACTGTAAGGAATGAATTATACACATGCACATACACATATTTTTACACACATGCAGCCAGAACTGTTTATGGCTTGATCATGAACAGTCGTAATAAGTGAATACAAATAGAGGTGAAAGAGCTGCTGAATGCCTCGTTGCCTCAGTGATGCACTCTGCTGGTACTAATAAGGCTGTTTTTTCTTTTTTTTTTCTTTGCAGGTTGCTGTCTGTTAGCCAGATGTAAACAGATGTGAGGGAAAGCATTTTAAAGTTACAAAATATTTTAGCAATATCACTGTTTTTCATCCCTTGATTTATTTTTGATATGTACTATTTTAAACCTTTTTGTTTGAAAAATGACATAATAAGAGAAATAGGTATGTACCAATGTACTTTAATGTAATCGTATATTATAGACAGCTTACAGTAAAGGCGACTTACAGTAAAGGCGACTGTACGATGCAGTATAGTCAGTATATTAACAGTATAATTAGAAAATATGGAGTGAATCTCTTGTTCAATATATTTGTTTCTAAACACAACCCATAGGAATGTTGAGGACGTATGGTTCCATGTTTCTACCCAAGCTTATATGGTTTCCTCCCACCTCATAAAAACATGACAGCTAAGATAAATTTCCCATGTGCTGTTAGTAAGGTACTGTATATGCCCCAGATCCACCATAATCCCAACAAGGATAAAAATGTTACTCAAGATGAGTGAATAAATAAATGCAATTGCAAAATAATCATTTATCGTTCACAAATTCATAATTTACTTCATATAATGTATATTTAGTAAAACCTGACATTTAGTTTTTTATTTACGTCTCATTTTTAGAGCTGTATATACTTTGGAGCATTACCAGTGATTGATTTATAAATGTAACTGTTTTTACACAAGTTCTGAATTTGAATCATGCATTTGTGTTAAGTATAATTAGTAGTTATAATTTGATGATTTCTACATATATACATTAAATACAATTTATATTTAAAATAACTTTATAAATACTTTTTTAAAATTGTATTCATATGTTTTTAATAAGTCTGATTTACACTGATCTGCTGTATAAAGTGTTCACACTAGTACAACAAAATCTGATCACTATATCTTAAAATCGCCAGGATCTAAATAGAATTTTAAAACGACGAAATAAACAACGTAAAGTGTTTTAGTAAGATCCACTATGAGCCACGACAGCAACACCACTAGAGGACTGGGAGATTAATCATTTATAAGATGTATACTGATCAGCCATAACATTACAATGCAAAACATGCCCAGTACCATGTGCTTTCTCCTTGTGCCCCCTGGGGGCATGACTCCACAAGACCCCTGGGAGTGTGCTGCATATATTGAGCAAGTGGCACCAGAATGTTGCCAGTGGATCCTTGGAGTGCTGTGGGTTGTTGGGTCAGGCCCTTTGTAGATCAGACTTGTTTGTCTGATTGGGATTGGATTGGGCTTAGAGGAGTTTGGAGGCCGGAGCAATGGCCTTGGGCTCTTTGCGTGCTGTTCTCCATGTGTGGAGGGCTGTGGTACGCTAAGTATTCTGGTGCCTTTTTATTGAAGCCTGCATTGGATTTATTTATTTGTTTATTTATGTATTTTTTCAATTTGTGCTGCATTGGCTTTTCTGAGGGATAGGACCGGGCAGGCTGACCTGTGGTCCTCATGGAAATGGGACAGGCTTGTGATCCTGTCACCGGTTTACTGCCATATAATTGCCAGTAATAATAAAAAAATTATATTTTAATGTTTTGTGGTTTTAATTATATGACTGTGAATTATATGAAGTGTTTAGCATTTCCTTCTGAAATCTTCCATAGGTGTTCAATCGATTTGATTGAATTCAATTGTGAATTGTTTAAAGTCTATATAAATTATAATGATATTCTAAGGTCATTGAAGCATGCTGTGGATTGTAGTGCACACTTTTCCCTTGTACACTTCCCTGTAAGATCACAAGAGGGCACTCCAGCATTATAATCTGACACCGCTCTCAATGACCTTGTTATTCTATGCATTATCTCACCCTCTGTAGGAGTGTTCTGCGTAGCAAAAGTGCTGATTATATAAAATATCCGCTGCTCTAGAGAGGAAGTGAGACAGACTCACAAAAATGTGATAGAGGGTATCTAAAGCGAGTCAAACAGAAATATATAGTTTTTTATGTAGGTCATGTTTTCCCATACACCCAGCATAATAATAAAAATAGCAAAAGAAAAAACTTGCTCAATATATGCTGAAAATGTTTTTCTTAAAATACAAATTCTGGACGATTTGCCTGGATTAATTTTTCCTTTTTTTCAGACACACAATTGTCTGTAAACATTATATAAAAGTCTATCTTAACCCGGTGATGCTGTATATACACCAATCACCCACAACATTAACACCACTGCTAGGTGAACCAAATAACATTTATTATCAATTATAAACCAGTAGACTGGTGACAGGATCATGCACACGCAAAGCTCAGGCTGTTCTGTCCAATCCCACAGAAAAGCCAATGTAGCACAAATTGATGAAAAACGTTCATGCTGGTTATGATAGAAAAATATCACAACTCTCAGTGCATCAGGGCCTGCCACGTATGGGGCTTAGCAGGCAAAGAGTTCAAAATTGTTGATAGGGTCTCCAAATTCCCCAGATCACAATCCAACCAAGCACCTCCAGACAAGAATGTTACCTCCATGATCCTTTGGGCACACCTATGGTTCCAACAGTGGAGTTATACCCTGAGGGGCCAGAGCTGTCCTGTTGGCACAAGATGAACCTACATAATGTCGCATTTAATGTTTTTGGGTTTTAGTATTATGACTGATCTGTGTACAGTATGTCTAGACCTAATTTGAAAAGCTTTTTCACAACATGCTCCCACCACCATGCTTCACTGCAAAGATAATGTTCTCAGGAATGTGTTGTGTTGAGCATCTCAGACCAGAGGAACTTTTTTTTTTTTATCAGTCTCATGGTTTTGATAACTTCGTAATAGGATTTAATTTCATATTCTGCTCAGTAAATGCCCAACTCTTTAAAGTCTCCATGGCTATTGTTCTCCTGTGATCAGGTTCCCCTATCTTTCCAGCTTGTTCAGGGTTACTCTTGGTCTCTTGGGTGTTTCCCTGATTATTGTATGACTTACCCAGCATTACATTTTGATGAATGGTTTCCTCTGATTGATTTACATTTTCAACTAATATGACTTTAGATGGAAATTAATAATTTTCCTGCAATTAATAAGTTTTTTTTTTTTACTGTAAATAATATGCCAATTTATATTGTTTTGTCACTGCTTTGGGAATAGCTGACACACATGACATAACACAGGCTATATTTAGTTTTTTTTTAAATATTTTATTTTATTTAATGTTACTGAAAATATCAACTAATTAAAAGTATTACATGTCATAACTTAAAAACTTGGCCACTGATACATAGATATTCTCCGCAATAAGAATCGGTAGCACCATTTGGAAAGTATACAGCGCTGACGGGCAGAATAACTGAAATTTATTTATATGTTCAGCACTCATTCATAAACAGAGAGACACAAAACACAATATGAGGACACGTTATAAACAGAAGGCTTTGTACTGTCACATAGGCGGAATTAAATCAATCTCACTCATCTCATCTCTATTCTTTCCATTCGTTTATTGCCATTTGTTTCTTTTCTTAGGTCCTTCTTTCACTTTTCATTTGCCGTCTTGCACCTTCACTACTTCTAAAACTCTGCCATCCTGATTTTTTTTTTTAACCTTTTCTTGTTTTGGATATATTATGCAAAAGTAATGGAAAGTAAATATGCAAAAATGAAATTCCACTCGTTGTATTTCTAAGCCATTAAAACAAATATTTTTACTACATCAGTGCAATTGAAGGGCATTTCATGACATCTCTGCTGACTTGGATATGGCTTTCCAGTTCAGAGACTTACAATTTTACAATCAGTTGCAGTTGTTTCTACTAATTCTACTAATTAATGTTATACAAATGGATATTTTATTGTCATGCATTAATAATATACATCATATATTGGATGTTATAAAGACCTCTTCAGTGGCAAAACACAGTTTAAAGTTCTATATGCAAATCATTTTAGACATAGAAACAAACTATACATGACAAGACATTTGACAAGTACAAAGAACACACGATATTCAAAACTGTACTACACTTACATAAAACAACCTGGAATCATTTCTCACAGTATTACATGGATTAAAGTATGAAATTGAATAATTTATCAAAGGAAGAAAAAAAAACCTACACTCAGTGTAAATTTCACATGGAGTAATGATGCAGTGATTGAAAACACTTTCTTTAATGACAAAAGAGACTTGATTACTGATATAGCTACTGTATTACATTTCAAATTAAAATCAAGTAAGAGGCGGCTTGATATTAAATTATATTGCTGTTATTTCATATTTGAAACTCAAGTGGGCTATTGTGCTGCCATGGAGGCTTGGTAGCATGTGCAACAATTTGATAATATTTGTTGTGAGCTTTTTCACTGGGATAAGTATATATGTATTTTTTTTGCATTATTGATAAAGGACCGTGATTTCGATTTATATTGCATACTAATTTGTATTAAGGCACTTATTCATAAACACCAATAAAGCCAATATATTTAAACATTATATGTCACATGACCACAGGACCTCCCCAGCACGCACCTTGTTCCTGTCGCTCTATAGATAACTAATTTCCATTAGCAGGATTGTATCACTGTCTAATAAGCGGAGGTGGCCAATATTAGTTTGTTAAACGTATAGCAAAGTGTGAGTCCACAAGGCAGAGACCCTCTGCTTTTCCTTTCTCCTTCTTATCCTTTCCTTTATCTTCCATCTGTCACATGATGGACAGTCGAGGGCTCAGAAGATGGTGCTCCAGCGTTTGGGTGGAGAACGAGATCTACTTTCTCCCTGTGATCAAAAAGAAATGCAATTGATCAGACAAGTCCTGTAAAGTGTATAATTATGCTAAGCAGGAAATGCAATATTTGAATGATAATGCATTTCAGATAGCGCTGAAAAAATTTCAGGTAGCACTCAGATGGAAGCAATGAAATACATTACACTCTTCACTTTGATCACCCTCCTTTGAGTGATGAGAACAAGTTGGGGTGCTGTTTATGTTTATAGCTTATGTTATAGCTTGAGACAAGAGTAAAGGTAAATAGGAAGATCTTTTTTCAAAGATTGTCACATGAAATACTGTGAGGAAGAACATTTGTTTATTAAAGGTTGAGGTAGGTTATTGCAATTATGCAAATTTGCATGTCTTTATGGGCTAATGAGAGAATTTTTAAAATATATACCTGACATGCTGTACACCCAAGTTATGATATGATTTGTGATAAGGATTTAGATCCAATGAATTA
The DNA here is from genome assembly GCA_030522415.1 of Channallabes apus. Classification (NCBI taxonomy): domain Eukaryota; kingdom Metazoa; phylum Chordata; class Actinopteri; order Siluriformes; family Clariidae; genus Channallabes; species Channallabes apus. Next base: position 18,407,519 of record CM060127.1, read on the forward strand.
AATCCAACAAATATGACAAACCCATAAGATAATATCTAAACATATATGTTAATAAATATTCATAATATGTCTCATACATAAGATGAATGTAAATATGTTAAGAATCAGTAATTTTAGGATGTGCTGTTGTGGGGAAAAAATGATAATAATTGGGGTTTTGAAGTCTAACCCAAAGTGGAGTTACTGTTACCACTCTGAAATTGTTTGTTTTCCTGTAATGAACAACACAATGGAAATCTTGTCCATTTACTAAACCAAGTTGGTTTCTCTTAAATGGAACTAATAGCAGCTATAAAGTGATATTTTTGAGTAAATAATAATATTAATAATAATAATAATAATAATAAAAGTTATTTTGCTAAGAAATCAATGGTAAATTAAAATGAAACTCCTTATAGACGTTTCCTTTTATATGTGTACAGTGGATTATACTTTATTCTTGCATATCTATTATTATTGTTATTATTATTTACAGTATCTATATATCTATTATAATTTTTGATCTGTTTATTATTATCCTTAGATCAATTAGATAAGATGTTACTATAGAAAGTCTAACAAATTATCCTCTGTGTATTAATATACATTTTTCAGTCAGAGCTACTGGTGGGAAAAAAAGGACAATAGACTACTGTAAGAAAGTAGAATACTAACTGATGCTCTTGACCAATCAGATTCAAGAATTGAGTAGATAATTTGATAACCATCTTGTTTTATTATATTATTAAATGCTTATTACTATTATTTGTTGTTTTTAATATCTTTTGTGACTATGAGTGTAAATAGACTATTGAGCTAACCCCAGGACATTTACACTGATAACACCAGTGTTGATTAATGTGCATTGTCCCATTGACAAACAAACAAACAAACAAACAAACAAACAAACAAACAAACAAACCTAGATCTTTTACAGCTAATTTTCTAGATTCCAATGATGTAAGAAACTGTATTGTTATAAATACAATTCTACATCATTATAAAGCTTAATATTTAATAAATTGCGATTAGCAATTTTAGTAAGAGGATAATTTTACTAAGAGGATAATTCAGGATTGTATTCTCATGTTGATTTGTCAACATTTGTCAACTGCTTAAATAAGGACAAAAAAAAATACAACTAAAGACCACATAAAGAAGAATCATGCATACTGGAACCATTTTAGTTAATAAGACAGACAAGCAATCAAGATACATAATTAATGAATTAATATGAAGTGGAGTCTGAAAAGAGAGTCAGTTAGATTTTCCTAGAATGAATAAATCATTAGGTTGGACACTATGTCGAGCTTTGTTTCATACTCTAGAGCAGGTGTCCTGCTCGTCCCCGGAGGACCTGGAAATGCCATGTGTGTTAGTAATGGAAATGTAAAGATAAGGATCAATGTTCAAGCAATGGTGAATTCAGTGGAAAAAGTAAAAAGGTAAATGGATAGACCTGTAGATGAGATAGTGAATAGGGATTTTGGGGATTAGTGTCCAGGGCTTAGGGTCACGCAAGTAGACATGCAGGCAGGGCCGACTGGTAATGGACAAGAAAAAGTGAAGTCAGGACAAAGGGGCTCTAGGGACATGTGTTACATTGTAGTCTCATGTAGCTACTGCAAATTATGGGATTGAACTACAGGAAAACTCCATGCTGAAAGACGTGAAACACATTTACAGTATGTTGAAATATTGGGATTAGTTCTCCAGTGCTGTGGTGTTTAATGGGATATCTATCACAAGTGATAACACACAGCAAGTACTGTTAATTAGCAAATCTTCTTTCTTAATTTTTTATCATGTGATTTAAACCTTAAGAAAAATACCATTACTATACGTAAACTTTACTATTCATAATTTGATCTTCTAGTTGACTCATGCAAACTCCCAAGAATCAAACTTGAGAGTTTGCAGTCATGTTGTTACAGTAGGCTCACCAGGGTGAAGATTCTGGAGAGTGTGTTCTGTTCTCTGCGGCGTCTGTGGGGTGATCTGATACTCTCTGAGCCGCGGGCTGATGATGTAGCCTACAAACATATCTTACATCAACACACTGAGGGCCCAAGCTGGAACCACTCTGTGTTCTTATTAATGTTTTAAATTATTTAAAATTAATATATGATGATGCTTATTATAGTAAGGGGGAAACTAGGGGGAAACAGAATAAGAGGCAAAACAGAATATAGCAAATATAAAAATAAACAAAAACCTAATAATCTGAAGAAAGAAATTCTGAATATACAAATAATAAGTAAGCAAATAAGGAAAGAAAGAAAGAAAAAAAAGAAAGATTGTACTGTATAAACCAATGAAATCTATATGAAAAAAGGGAAGCCAGTAAAGTCGATTAGCAATAAAGTAAAGCAATTAGGTCTTTTTTGTTTTTAATTAAGTGATTTTTCTACTATAAAAATACCTTAAATATATAACAGCAAAATGTGAATGTGGCTTTAAAATTATAATAACATGAATGTTTCTTTTATTGTGCTGTAAAAGGTTTTGATTGTGAAATGCTGTAAGGAGAAAAGTAGCATTAAGGAATAAAAGAATTAAATATCCTGGATTCTCTCACAGTTGAAGGAAACTAGACACCTAAACATAAATCAAAGTGCTGAGGTTATTACATGTATACGAAGTACACACAGAGGTATGATAAATGTGGCATAAGAGTAAAATGATGATCCCTAAATATTGTATCTAACATTTTTGTTGTTAATTTAGGAAGGTTAATGCTCTACAAAATTGTCTATCAAATCATCAATTTAAGTTTAACAAATATACTTATTAAACATAGTCAGTGGCTTCTTCTTCTTCTTTGTCTTTCGGCTGTTCCCTTTCAGGGGTCACCACAGCGAATCATCTGCCTCCATCTAACCCTATCCTCTGCATCCTCTTCTCTCACACCAACTAACTTCATGTCCTCTCTCACTGCATCCATGAATCTCCTCTTTGGTCTTCCTCTATGAATGCATATAATGTATCCTTGCACATTTTTCTCTATGCCACACTTTTTCTCTGACAGAAGATTTACAGTATAAATGAAAAGTGTAGACTCGGGCAGTACAAGACGAAGCCAGAAGGAGGTGCTGAGGAGTCTAAAAACACACATGGGGGAGACGCTTCTACACACATACTGTATGAAGAAAAAGGAAGGGGTTTGTGGGGATGGATGTGTCTTTAGTTCCCTAGAAGAGAAAATGCTTCAATGGCTTGAAAAAAGCAGCTTTGCCTCAAAGACATCCAGAAGCACACATCGCCTCTGGATCAAAGTGCCAGAAAACAAATTCGGTTTGAGACCCTCATGTTATGGTGTATCAGAGATCATTTCTAGCTTCTGTCAGAGCAGATGCAATTACATAACCGAGTGTCAAATGGGCACAAACCCTACATACTCTTTCATACATATGTAAATTGTTGGCCTTTCTACATTATATCAAGGGTTATATCAATATCTATCACGGAGGTAAGGGATCAAAGTTACTTTTATCAAGGTTTTTATTTTTACATAATACTACAACGTGAAGCATTTTTCCATAACTACAATTTATTATTGTTGATATTTAAACAGGATTTATTTTTAAAAATTTATTTATACAAGAGTGAATCAATTGAAAGTCTTCTCCATTATCTATTATGTTTAACTCACCAACTTTTCTTTTTTTCATGGTGTTGATTTGATATAAATATTATTTATAATTATAATAATTATTAGATAAAAGTGCATCTTGTCATGTTACCACGAAACTGAAAAGTCTTCTGATTTACCAGTGACCATTACAAAGCAATAACACTGGATGCTTAAAACATTACCATATCAATGATTACACATCAGATTGTTTTAAAGCATGCACATTAATATCACCCAGGGTTTAGAATAAAAGTTACCTCTATTAGCAGAAGTGCTGTTATAAAATCCCATTGTACATTCAATCAGTTCGGAGTTTTACATTAAAGGCATTTGGCAGACATGCCAGAGTGACTTCCATTTTTACCTCATTATACATATGAGGGTTAAGGTCCTTGCTCAAGGGCCCAACAGGGACAACTTGGTTTGCATGGGATTTGAAGCTGGGACCTTCTGAACTGTTTCCAAAGCCTTAACCACTAAACTACCACTGACCCTGATTTTTTAAATAGGACTTTGGTTGAGGTTCCTATAATGTAGGAATTATAGGAACAAGAATATAGGAAAAAGGTCATACGTATATTCTAATTTGTAAACTCTCATATAAAAAAAAATGCACAGCTAGAGACACTATTTCAGAAATATCTGCAAATATTGTTGATATTTTCAAGTGGCCAAAACTAGTAACTACATATTAACGAGGCTACTTAATGATTAATTTAACGTAACAACTGAATAATATGCTAAATAAAAAACAGTGGTTTATAGGGGTTGAGCCCCCCCTCATTTCTTCATACTGTATTTTGCATCCAAAAAGGCAAATTCTTGTTATTGTATGTTTTTGTCTCTTATTTTCAGTCACTGTACCTAAGCTGTTTTAGAGGAAGGTTTTTGTGTGTTAAGCTACATATTGACCTATGAATAATTCAAGCATAAAAATCATATAACTTAAGACATGAACCAGTGAGAAACAGGTGTAAATGATGACAGATGATCAAGCCGGTGATTAGTATACTGGTGATGCTGGATGCTGAGTGGTTGGAACAGATGAGTTTGGAAATGAGGTTGTTACATAATTTATTTTTTTTGTATCTTTAGTCACTTTACAGACTGTGACAGTTTTGTTCCTATTTCTCAAATTTAATCATTTATTTTAATTCATATGAATAAATAAGGAGTGGTTCAAAACGTTCGCAAAAGCTCTGTACATGTATAAAGCTAATATAAATCTTTTCTTTCACTATTGATAAAGACACCTCTTTCACTGCTGATTGTAGATTTAATAAAGGTATATATGAATCCATCAGGATAGCAAATGCTGAAATATAAAGTTTTCCAGCTGCTGCTGTTTACTGAAACAAAATAATTCTGGTCAAATCATTTAATCTGAGTACCGCAACACTCTCTGCTTTGAAACCTTAATAAAGCACATTAAAGCCAATCATTTTAATAAAAAGACTATAAAAAATAAAGAGCTCTGGAAAGCATCATGTGTCATGTTGTGAAGAGCATCGAACGACAGAAAGCTGCCAGACAGAAAGTATGAATAAGTTGCTTAGTTATTTCACAGTGAAGAGAGATGGCTGTTAATGAAAAACACACATTAGTCACAATACAGAGAAAAGAAAAGCTGACTGCTCAAGACGTGTAGGTCTGCCTATGAAGATGACTGTGAATGCAAACGTGACTTAATTTAAAGCTGGAAGACATACCAGGCCGAAGAGTTCCCTCCACTGCACATAAAAAAAGAGAAAAAAGAGGTAGGAAAATAAAACTGTTAAATAAATTACTGTAGAATTATAGGCTGTCTGCTCTGTCCATAAAATCAGCAGAACTGGGATTTGAACTCGCATCAACATTAATACATGCAATGTGGACTTGGAAATGAATATTATGGAATGTTTGATGAGATCAATGAAATGAAATAATGCATACACGGAAAAGAAAAAGCTTAAATGTAGACCTCTTACATTCCTTCTTTTCAAAACTTATAGACATAATCAGGTTTTTTGTAGTGACTTTCAGATTTACTGAGGGTGTTTCCCCTATCAGAAAGTGGTTTCCAATGTAAGGACATTTAACTGACCAAATTAACCTCAAATTTTTTTTTTTGATGCATATTGTTATTGTGAGTGCACATTTTTTTATCCCTAAAACAAAGACTCATAAGGCTACTTATTACCATATGGACAAATGCAGTATGTGTTTCATATTCTAATTTGTTAACTCGCATATTTAAAAAAAAAATGCACTGTCTGAGACACTATTTCTGAAATATCTGTACATATTGGTGATATGATAACATTAGTTAATAATACATTAGTTGTAACTAATATATCATATTGGCATGGAGGGCTTATGCTACTGTATGTATACTGAAGGTAGGTATAACAAGACCAAAATAAAAAAAAATAAAAAAGTGAAAGGGGAAAAAAAACTCACCCTTGACTTAGGACGAGGAGAGGATACCTGTGGAGAGATAAAATTACAATCTCTTAAAAAATTACGTTAAAAATTACATAATCTTATGTTAAAAATTACATAAATGAAGCAATTATCACATGCCAGAGCACTTGTTCATTGTAATGCAGCAATTAAGTGCTTTCTATGTACTTTTATAGATTATGAAACTTTTTAATTCATTAGCAATAAGACAATTGCTAAAACGTTGCTTCTCTGCAACCCTTTTCATTAATATTAATATTGTTTTTTGGATGTTCATTATTTATGTTTATGCCGCATCAATGGTGCCTACTCTATTCTACTTGGTTAGCTGATTGACTTTCTCTAAAAGCAGGAGTAATCACATACAGAGGGACTTGCATGACAAAAGAAAAGTTTGAAAAGTTCAATTCATAGGTTCCTGGAAGTAATTTTGACAATTGTGTAAAGAGACATTTATGTAGCATATTTTTTGGAAGGAAAATGCTGTCCAGGATGCTTGATATCAATTTGAATTAAGCCTAAGTTCTTTAAAAGCTGCAACCTTGCACTTACTTGTTTCTGTGTAATTAGACATCATGTTAAGGATTAAAAAAGTGTTAATGGAAATTAATTTTTTATAGTTGCCTTGACTAAAGTAAACTTGTGTCATGGACATTCTACAACATTACACTCAAACTGTAAATAAATAAGAAGAATACATTCAAAAATTGTAATTGTTATCAAGTCACTATGTTATAAAAAGAAAATCCTTCACTGATTGCTTTGGACCATAGCAATAAATAAATATATATAACATCAAAAATATAGGATTAATATGTGCAACAGCACACTACTTCTCCTACACTCCTACCAGTTGCCCTCTGGCATTGTGAAGGTCCCACTCCAAAATCCCACCATTTAAAGTGTTTGCATTCCAGCAGGAAGCACAAAGAAATGAAATCAGGGTGTTTAATGATTTTTGTCTAGTTAGAGAAACAAGCCAACAGTATGGTAACTGTGCAATGACAATCTTAACGTCTTACATAAAGACGGCTTTTCAGACTGCAAACGTGGGATGCAAATGCCTCAGACACTCATATAGTGTGTCACAGAGAAATGTAACTACCAGTCATTATGATTATGTTAGAAACTTAAAAAAGTATCTCAAAATGGATGTATCATTTTACTGGAACATTTTCAAAGCATGAAAGAAGTGTCAAAAAGACTGACGCATCTAGAGAGTATAAAAAAGAATCTAAAGTCTTTTCAGTGGAAAATCACCTGGAAAAAAACACTTCTGCTAGGGCTTGTGGAGGATATGCAATTACATACTTTTTTTCTTTTGTATAAAAGTTAACTAGCGTAGATAATGCCCCTTTTTAATATCAAATCGTTCCCAAAGTACCCAAGTGAAGTTGAATACTGTACTTCATATGGGATTACTGAGAAGCATATTGCACTTACAAAGCTCCTGAAGAAATGAACGACAGGGTTCACATCTCCACGGCGTCGGGTTGAGGAATGCTGAGGTCTTGGGGGTGAGGAAGACAGGTGACCACGAAATGAACCCTAAAGAGAATATTAAAAGTGTTACACAATTTGAAAGAATCCTCAAAGATTCTTTAGATACACAAAGGTAAATGTTGCTTTTTTCTTTTGCATGTTTTTGACTAAGAAATATTTCAGAAAGAAAAAAGTAAAGGTTCTACTTGCATCCTTCAAACCAAAGGAAGATGTAATATTTTTAGGATTGTAGTCCTGAAACATAGCTTTTATGAGGTTTGTTTCTTAGTGTTTTTTCAATCAGTCAGTGCTACACGGTTATAAACTCCATCATCATTACACAATTTAAAAAAAAATGGACAAAATAATATAAATATAAGTTATTAAAAATTTTTCTTTGTACAATTGTCGGAAGCAGACCCATTTTAAATAGACTAATTCTCCTTATTCCTATTCATTAATAAACAATGCCCAGATGTAAATAGTAATCCCAATCTGAGGACTCCCAACAGAGATTACTGCATTACTTATTATAAACACTACATACGCCAACAAAAAGACATAATAGCATAATGTGCAGCGTATAACAGTTTCTGTTTCTTTAAAGCATGATACATTATTACAGTCCACAGTATCTACTGTAGATTTCAAAGAACATTCGTATACAGATGTTGGGACACACCCTAATAACACACCCACAGGATGCAATACGTTCAACCATAGATTAAAATTCATGGCAACATAGTTTTAATTAGTGCTATTGTAGTACATTGTAACACTTAAAACCTTTTTCTTTTCACTTTTACACTGAAGCATTTTGTTTTATGCTGTGATTTTTGTTGCTTTTACAGCAACAAACAGCATCTCACTTGAAATCAGTGTGAAATTCCTGGTTCTTCCTCTGATCAAGATGTTTTCGATATGCAAGACTTGATTTAATTCACCAGTAACAAAAGATGTTTCAAACTGTTTACATTCCTTCAAATTTCACCTGGGGCTGCAGCCAGCATCACTTACCTTTCCTCTTTTCTTCTTATCCCCTCCAAAGAACATGCCAATCTGATCCATGAGACCAGGAGCCTTCTTTTTGCGTCCCAGCCCTGAGGTGCCTGCAGTAGCCATTCTGAATGCTGATCTTCTGAGCCTGGGTCAACGATCTGCACAGCCTGCCAACGTCCTTCTCAATACAGCCCTGTCTCCGCTCTGATGACACCCCAGCAAGCTTTTCACTAGTCTTTAGTCCATCCAAGTCTGATGGGCTGGCCTTTGAAGGTGTGGTCCACTCAGTCCCGAGCAATCATTGGAGATAAGGTGGGTCTGTAATAGCGTCAGTGATTCTGGTTTGGTGCCAGGCATTCTTCACAGCCTGTGTACCCTTGGAGTCAGTCACTGCCCTACTCTCTGTTCAAGGAGCTGCCATTGTTCCTGACCACATCTGCCCTGGTCCTGTGTGGCCCACAACAAGGCCTGTGTATGTGAGAGCTGCAGCTCAATGCAAAACAGCCCTCAGTACAATCAAAGTATTGTCATAGAGATTCATATCCTTTATACAAATAATTTATGTTTTAATGACATATATTTGCCCTATGACATTTTTTAATCCTGATTCTCGTATCATCTTACTTGGTTTTAATTAGCAAAAATCAATGTGAAAATAAAAGACAATATAAGGGTAGCCAAAGACTTTTTCACTGACAAAAACAGGATTTAGTGAATTTTTCATCCCAAATATTGATGATATTTTTCTCTATTTGTCTGCAGACTTTAATACAGGACTTTTGATTATGCAGAATAACACAACACAGTTATGAAAGTAAAACCTACCTTTATTTCTCTATATAATCCCATGCTAATGTACTTATCCCTGCTTTTCACTAGTGTCTGGATACCATCATGGTAGAAAAGTTGTCTCAGTACGCCAGAGCCATGATTGGACTGCTTGCTTCACATCTGAAAAGCAGGCCTCTCAGGAACTTATGTAATGACTCAAACATGTGTTAATCAATTGGAATGAGTTCAGGACGGTACTAGGGATGTGGAAGTAACTCCAAGCTGAGTTCCAGTAATGTGCAAGTGGTGTTTGTGAATGATCACCACAGATAGGTGCGTCTCTTCTGCAGGTTGGTGACAAGTTATCCATTGATTAAAGCACAGAGTCTTAAAACCATATCAGCTGTATTCTATTTATAGTCTTTATACCTTCTCTCAATATTTCAAGACTCAAGCTATTGATTCAGATCACTGCTAGTTGTGCTAGGAAATAAAGAAACGTTAGTATAGTTCTAAAGCAGACTAGTATACTAGCAAATACAAAAACAAAAAAAATTAAATAAAAAAGTGACTCAAGCAATTAAAAAAATTTATGCAAAATAAATTTTTTGATACCGGCATTCTAGATGTAATATAAACAGAAACATCAGAAGTTTTCAGTGATAAAAGTTCAAACAGTAAGTGTTAACATTTGATTGTGTAAGGAAAGCATATATATATATATATATATATATATATATATATATATATATATATATATATATATATATATATATATATACAGTATATATCATGTAATGCTTGAAATGCTTTTTGAGCTTCCATGCTTCTCTTAATGTTTTCTTTTTTAAATGTTCCTTTAGCATCTCCTAACTACATGTATGCTACATGATTTTAAATGAATAATTGATTAAGCTAAAGCAGATAAATGCTGTAAGTTAGTTTCAGGGTTAAAAATCATTTCCACATGCTGTATTTGTACTGCAAATGGCATCACAAAAACAGCTGGCAGATGTGTGTATAGCTCCATATACAATATCCTATATACTGTATCACATGTTCAATGAGAAATATACTAAATTAAAAAGATTCTAATTAATCTTCAATTCAAAAAGTAAAAAACACACAACCATCCATCAGTATATTCATCTGACCAACATTAAACAGCTATATTAGCAAAATGGGCTACAGCGTTCTCTCTCCTTTTATAGCTCTTTTGCTGGCTCTAAAAATGGAGCCCAACATGGCTTTTATTCTTTTTGTCCTGCCTACAGAAGCTCATCTGTTGGGTGAAGGGCTTGCTATCACTAAATCGCCCACAAATTCTTCGAAGATAGGGAGCAGGAATGCAGGGAGTGGGTAGCCTGCATTTCAAGTACCCTTGTACAATGAAGACGGCAGGCTTTGTCGCCCAGAGAGGGGTGAAAAGGACAGAAGAAGAAACAATACCAGCCATGGAGTAACGTTTGTGAGACACAAACACGGGAGATGGCCCAGAACCACGAGAAGCATGTGTGCCATGACCAGAACACCCACAGGTTTGCTCAAAAAGCTTTCACAAGGCAGTGTGCAGAAATATTCATGGAGAAAGATCAACTCTTTTTTCATGTTATAAAAATAAATAAATGAAAAGATGAAGGAAAAATTATATTTTATATATATATATATATATATATATATATATATATATATATATATATATATATATATATACAGTGGTGTGAAAAACTATTTGCCCCCCTCCTGATTTCTTATTCTTTTGCATGTTTGTCACACAAAATGTTTCTGATCATCAAACACATTTAACTACTAGTCAAAGATAACACAAGTAAACACAAAATGCAGTTTTTAAATGAGGGATTTTATTATTTAGGGAGAAAAAAAATCCAAACCTACATGGCCCTGTGTGAAAAAGTAATTGCCCCCTGAACCTAATAACTGGTTGGGCCACCCTTAGCAGCAATAACTGCAATCAAGCGTTTGCGATAACTTGCAACGAGTCTTTTACAGCGCTCTGGAGGAATTTTGGCCCACTCATCTTCGCAGAATTGTTGTAATTCAGCTTTATTTGAGGGTTTTCTAGCATGAACCGCCTTTTTAAGGTCATGCCACAACATCTCAATAGGATTCAGGTCAGGACTTTGACTAGGCCACTCCAAAGTCTTCATTTTGTTTTTCTTCAGCCATTCAGAAGTGGATTTGCTGGTGTGTTTTGGGTCATTGTCCTGCTGCAGCACCCAAGATCGCTTCAGCTTGAGTTGACGAACAGATGGCCGGACATTCTCCTTCAGGATTTTTTGGTACACAGTAGAATTCATGGTTCCATCTATCACAGCAAGCCTTCCAGGTCCTGAAGCAGCAAAACAACCCCAGACCATCACACTACCACCACCATATTTTACTGTTGGTATGATGTTCTTTTTCTGAAATGCTGTGTTACTTTTACGCCAGATGTAACGGGACACGCACCTTCCAAAAAGTTCAACTTTTGCCTCGTCGGTCCACAAGGTATTTTCCCAAAAGTCTTGGCAATCATTGAGATGTTTTTTTGCAAAACTGAGACGAGCCTTAATGTTCTTTTTACTTAAAAGTGGTTTGCACCTTGGAAATCTGCCATGCAGGCCGTTTTTGCCCAGTCTCTTTCTTATGGTGGAGTCGTGAACACTGACCTTAATTGAGGCAAGTGAGGCCTGCAGTTCTTTAGATGTTGTCCTGGGGTCTTTTGTGGCCTCTCGGATGAGTTGTCTCTGCGCTCTTGGGTTAATTTTGGTCGGCCAGCCACTCCTGGGAAGGTTCACCACTGTTCTATGTTTTTGCCATTTGTGGATAATGGCTCTCACTGTGGTTCGCTGGAGTCCCAAAGCTTTAGAAATGGCTTTATAACCTTTACCAGACTCAATTACTTTTGTTCTCATTTGTTCCTGAATTTCTTTGGATCTTGGCATGAAGTCTAGCTTTTGAGGTGCTTTTGGTCTATTTCTCTGTGACAGGTAGCTCCTATTTAAGTGATTTCTTGATTGAAACTGGTGTGGCAGTAATCAGGCCTGGGGGTGACTACAGAAATTGAACTCAGGTGTGATAAACCACAGTTACGTTATTTTTTAACAAGGGGGGCAATCACTTTTTCACACAGGGCCATGTAGATTTGGAGTTTTTTTTCTCCCTTAATAACGTAAACCTTCATTTAAAAACTGCATTTTGTGTTCAATTATGTTATCTTTGACTAATAGTTAAATGTTTCTGCTCATCAAAAACAGTTAAGTGTGACAAACATGCAAAAGAATAAGAAATCAGGAAGGGGGCAAATAGTTTTTCACACCACTGTATATATATATATATATATATATATATATATATATATATATATATATATATATATATATTAATTGTATTAAATTTCATAAGAGACACTTGCCTAGACCAGTTTTCAGAAATCAAGAACTTTTAATTATACTATAATGAGTGTAAAAGTTCATGGTTATTATCAATTACCAACTATACAGCCAAATATATATGTTAATATACAGTACTATTGACTTTTAAATATGACTTTAATGAAGGTGTTGTACAATACTGATTTAAACAATATTTATACAATTAAAATCCCCTGATACAGTGTACTGCAACCCTTCTATGAAATCTTCATGCAGATTCCTACAGCCAAAGGAGAGGCATGATATTGTTGAAACATGAAACAAACAGTGGCATTATGCTTATGTCCAGCCTAGAAAGTGTTTGCCAAGTGTTGATGGAATCGCTGGGCATCATTGGGGAATTAGCATCGCCTTGTTTACCAGCCTAAGGGGACAATAAGGACAGACTCACTGACCTCAGGCACCCTAATAGCAAAACTAAGCCACTTGGATTTCCACTTGCATAGTCGGAAGTGTTTTGTATGAAAAAGTTTTTCATTCATCTGCAATGTATCTGAACAAGATGGAGTTGAAGCACGTCACGTTTTCTCATTGGGAATTTAACTTTGTATTTGTTTCTTATCAGATCAGGATATTTAGTCAAGGTGGAATGATGGCTATTTATGTAGAATTATGATCATTATTTCAGTCCATCATTATTATTATTATTATTTTTTTTTCACTTTTATTGTTTATTTTTATTCTTACTATCTAGTTAGATGTGGGGGGGGGGGGGATTAAGAATTAACAATAATGAGTGCAGACTGCAAAAGCAATGTGCCCTGCTTTTCCATGGTCTTTCTATTCACCCAGAGAGAGCTTTCTTGCCAGTGCATGGCAACACTCTAAAGCAAATCTGACCCAGTGTTAACCAGGGCATACCAGCTGACCCTGTGACGCGTGCTTGGTCTCTAAAGAGCATGCCAATTTACGACATCGTTTTTATTGAGGGGCTGCTGATATAGGTACTGCATATGTTTCATTATGTTGCCTCCTTCTCACCTGTTTCTCCATCATGTCCTATTGTCAGATAGAACAGCTCTAGGTGTAGGCCATGCTGTACCTTTTCAGAAATAAGGTTTTACCTGCCCTATCAAGGTGTGGTGCTTCAGCAGTACCTGCAGTGCCATCTTCAGCTAGTTTTAGCTGAATCACTGGAACTATAGTCAACAACCTGAGCTAGTTTGCTAGCAGCTACTGTCAGTATTTTGTTCTTCCAGCCCTGGTCATCATCAAGTGCTATCATGTACTGTGGTGCTTCACTTTAGTGACATACTCTTTTATAATGGCCTTTATGACTGACTATGTGAGGCTCTACAGGATCAGGATACCAAACATAATCCCAACTAGCTCTTTCCAATGCATGTAGTCAGTCATAAAGGCCATTATATTCACTTTTTCTTCATGTCTTGCTGGTTTAACCAATCACAAGTCTATTTAAATGTGGGGTTGTAGAGGACGAAGTTCTACCAGGAGGCGTTGTAAAAGCAATGGATTTGGTGGGAGAGGGGGAAATCACAAGAATGAAACCCACTGATGCCACAGCATTCCATGCCAGGGAGACTAAAATGCAAAATTGGCCATGCTCTATGGGTAGAGGCAAGGCATTTCCCCCTCTCCCGTCAGTCATCCTGACATACAGTACCAGATGTATGCATTTGTGATCTCATGTATGCAGTAGAGGGCAGACAAAACTTTCTTTAAAATGGGTATGACACAGTATGAGATCATATTGACAGATCATATTAACACATTGTATTAACAAGTATTGAGGGCTCATGGTTATGCAACTTAAGTGCTAAACTTTATATTACAATACAATTTTAGTAATATACGCCTATGCTGTGCAACTGTGCAAGTTTTCAATACTTTTCTATTACATACAGGGTGAGCTCAGCAGTTAGGGCATTGGACTTTGGTTTCGAAATCCCATGACTACCAAGTTGTCCCTGTTGGGCCCTTGAGCAAGGCCCTTAACTCTCAACTACTCAGGTGTGTAATGAGAGTCACTGTGGAAAAGGGGTCTACTGAATGCCTAAATGGAGTTTGCAGTGGTAGGTAAGTAAGGGCCTCTTAACACAACTTATATACTGTATAAGACATAATAAAGTAATAAATGTTTATTTAAAATATGTTTAGTTTTATAGAGGATTAATTAATAAACCATTTTAACATTTAATACTATTAGTTAAATGACGGCGGCACGGTGGTGTAGTGGTTAGCACTGTCGCCTTACACCTCCAGGGTCCGGGTTCGATTCCCGGCCAGGCTCGATTCCCTGTACTCCGGTTTCCTCCCACAGTCCAAAGACATGCAGATTAGGATAATTGGCGTTCCCAAATTGACCATAGTGTGTGTGTGTGTGCTCTGCGATGGATTGGCACGCTGTCCAGGGTGTACCCTGCCTTGTGCCCAGAGTCTCCTGGGATAGGCTCCAGGTCCCCGCGACCCTAATACAGGATAAAGCGGTATAGAAGATGAATGAATGAATGAATGAATGGAGTTTGCAGTGGTAGGTAAGTAAGGACCTCTTAACACAACTTATATACTGTATAAGACTGTTTAAAAACATGAAAAAAGTAATAAATGTTTATTTAAAATATTTTTAGTTTTATAGAGGATTAATTAATATATGAATGAATGAATGAGTTAACTGACATTGTAGAACTGGTAAATGTAAGAAGGCATATTGAGAACTTTGACTAAAATGGTCAGTGTCTGGTTCAAACTAGACAGACAGCACCCCTAAGGACTTATTGTAGGTAGGAGTTCTTGAATAGAATGGAGGAGATGGATGAGGTGGTGGGTGCGGAAATTTCATCACACTGAGAGAGGAATGGGATTCTTCGGAAATGAAATATAAAGAAGGCACAGATTTATCCTAATTCTTATAAATCTGTACTGTAGAGGTTAAAGATAAAGATAGCATTTACATAAGGATTACTGAATGCTCAAGCTAAGTTTGAATTTAAGTCACAATTGTCAACTTACTCAGAGTGAACTGTGATGCTGTAGACGAGATTCTAATAGTAAAAAATGGATATGTGCAGAGGGGAAAAACATGATACTAAAAACCATTTGTTCATTTTGTTACATTGTGGTGTCCTCCAATCAGGAATACTTGGATGGCACAGATGGTCCCCAACATCATCAAAACCAGAATATGCACGCATGTCAAGGAAGTCTACAGGACATAGAGAATTGCAAGAACTGTAGTTTTAGTCAAAGAAGTTAAGTGTCTCTGCGCTACATGGGACAGAGCGTGCACAATGCGGCCATTGTGTTGCCATTCATGCTCTTTTGTTTTTGTGGCTTCCCTTCATGCTTCTGAATCCCTCTCAGATGATTATAATTTCATCCTGTGGGATGATAGTTGGTATATTTCATGTACTGTTGTCAGCTTAGGCATTTATTTTGGTGAAAGAATGATTTTAAAGCAGAGTTTACTATGTAATTAAAAAAATTTAAGTTCATGAATGATTTTGACATTTTTAAATATTCATAATAACAGAGCTTGATACACTGTATAATTCAAACAAACAGTATATCAAATCGAATATTTTAGCCACTGTAGATTCTATCCTTTGTTTTATTTGAAATTATTTTTTAAGACGTCAAAATGCACCCAGAATGATCTGGCTTGGTAGTGTCCTCCTACTTAGAGTAAGTAACCAAACCGTAGTGTGCTAAACTAATTTCTATTTGACTGTCTGATATGTCTGGGTCCTCTGGGTCTCTCCTGTGCATTAATCAAATTTTCCTTGTAGAGGATGATACATAGCCGCAGAGGATGTGCTTCTGTGGGTTCAGACACAAATCCATTTGATGTAATAAGAGTCAGGCCTGTTTCAACTCTATATACACTTGTGAGATTAACCCTTCATATTATGGTATTAAATAAACATTTGGTATCACTCTTTACATACTGTAGCAACAAGCCAATGAATTATGGCAGGCTAGGAAGAACAATTGCTTGTTTGTTTTTATACGTTTCTTCTTCTTTCTTGGCATGAAAGAAAATCCAGAACAATAGAGCATATAGTTTGGACCCTGCTAGTTGATTGTAAGGCACAGAGACTCCCTTACTCCCTCATCTGTTCAGCAGAAGTTCTGCATCATCACATCGCTATGTCATCTCTTCAGATTGCACTCCAAAAGGTAATGAAGCAATACGCAGCAGCCATCCTGAGACCACTTTGGAAAGCACAGCTTCGGATAGAGAAAGCTGTGAATTCATAAAAGAAGCATTTAGGAATAGAATATTGTCCAATGCAACACCTGAATGTATGAGTTTTTGATTAGTAATACGCTCATTAAGGTTCTATTGGATGACTGTAGTCTACTGGTGACTGTAGAGTGCATTTGAGTATAGCAAACTCATTGCCATGTTCATCAAGAAACCAGTTTGAGATGATTTTAGCTTTGTGACATGCAATGTTATCCTGTGGTCATAAAGGAATAGACACGGTCAACAACAATACTACAGCAATAATACAGGTAGGCTGTGGGATTTAAATGATGCTCTATGGGTACTATAGGGCCCAAAGTGTGCTATGAATACATACCTCAGATTATTAGGTTTCTGTTCTTAGCTGACAGGAGTGGCACCCAGTGTGGTCTTTTTCCTGCTGTAGTCTATCTATTCAAGGTTTGATGTGTTCTGGGATGTTCTCCTGCAAACTTCAGTTGTAGAAAGACACTATTTGTGTTACTGTTGCCTTTCTATTAGCTCGAACCACTCTTGCTATTCTCCTCTAATCTCTGGCATCAACAAGGCATTTTACTTTATAGAGCTGTTGCTTTACTGGATATTTTTTCTTTTTCAGACCATTTTCTGTAAAACCCTAGTACATCCTTGTACATCAGCAGTTACAAAACTACTCAGACCAGCCCATCTGGCACCAACAACCAAGCAACGTTCAAAAGTATCAAGATCAAATGCCAAGTTCATGGTTCAAGATGGGGATCTGTTTGACAAATGTTCAAATTTAGGACAACTTATAGATGTATAAAACAGGAGTACAGGGAGATGCACCGTAAGGTGAAGGTAAAAGTGGCGAAGGCCAAACAAAGAGCATATGAGGACTTGTATGTTGGACAGTAAGGAGGGAGAGGTGGATCTGTACAGGTTGGCGAGGCAGAGAGATAGAGATGGGAAGGATGTGCAGCAGGTTAGAGAGATTAAAGATATTGATATAAATGTACTGACAGATGCCAGGAGAGTGATGGGAAGATGGAAGGAGTACTTTGAGGAGTTGATGAATGAGGAAAACGAAAGAGAACAAAGAGTAGAAGAGGTGACTGTTGTGGAGCAGGAAGTAGCAAATATTAGTAAAAGTGAGGTGAGAAGGGCGTTGAAGAGGATGAAGAGTGGAAAGGCTGTTGGTCCTGATGACATACCTGTGGAGGTATGGAAGTGCTTAGGAGAGGTGGCAGTAGAGTTTCTGACTAGTTTGTTTAACAAGATCTTGGAGAGTGAAAGGATTACAGAAGAATGGAGGAGAAGTGTATTGGTGCCGATTTTTAAGAACAAGGGAGATGTGCAGAGCTGTGGCAATTACAGAGGTATAAAGCTAATGAGCCATACAATGAAGCTGTGGGAAAGAGTAGTGGAAGCTAGGTTAAGGGCAGAGGTGAGAATTTGTGAGCAGCAATATGGTTTTATGCCTAGAAAGAGTACATCAGATGCAGTATTTGGTTTGAGGATGCTGATGGAGAAGTACAGAGAAGGTAATAAAGAGTTGCATTGTGTCTTTGTAGATTTAGAGAAAGCGTACGACAGGGTGCCGAGAGAGGAGCTGTGGTGTTGTATGAGGAAGTCTGGAGTGGCAGAGAAGTATGTTAGAGTGGTGCAGGACATGTATGAGAGCTGTAAGTGGTAAGATGTGCTGTAGGTGTGACAGAAGAGTTCAAGGTGGATGTGGGTCTGCTTCAAGGATCGGCTCTAAGCCCCTTATTGTTTGCTCTAGTGATGGACAGGATGACAGATGAAGTTATACAGGAGTCTCCATGGACTATGATGTTTGCAGATGACATTGTGCTTTGTAGCGAGAGCAGGGAACAGGTAGAGGAAAATTTGGAGAGGTGGAGGTACGCTCTGGAAAGCAGAGGAATGAAGGTTAGCCACAGCAAGATGGAATACATGTGTGTGAATGAGAGGGACCCAAGAGGAACAGTGAGGCTACAGGGAGCAAAGGTAAAGAAGGTGCAGGATTTTAAGTACTTAGGGTCAATGGTCGAGAGCAACGGAGAGTGTTCAAAGGAGGTGAAGAGACGAGTACAGGCAGGTTGGAATGGGTGGAGAAAAGTGTCAGGTGTGTTGTGCGATAAAAGAGTATCAGCGAAAATGAAAGGAAAGGTGTACAGGACAGTGGTGATGCCAGCAATGCTCTACAGCTTAGAGACAGTGGCACTGAAGAAAAGACAGGAGGCAGAGCTAGAGGTAGCAGAGCTGAAGATGTTGAGGTTCTCTTTGGGAGTGACAAGGATGGATAGAATTAAGAATTAGTTCATCAGAGGGACAACCCATGTTAGATGTTTTGGAGATAAAGTCAGAGAGGCCAGATTGAGGTGGTTTGGACATGTTCAGAGGAGAGAGTGTGAATATATCGGTAGAAGGATGCTGAGGTTGGAACTGCCAGGTAGGAGGTCTAGAGGAAGACCAAAGAGGACATTTAGGGATACAGTGAGAGAGGACATGAAGTTAGTTGGTGTGAGAGAAGAGGATGCAGGGGATAGGGTTAGATGGAGGTAGATGATTCGCTGTGGCGACCCCTGAAAGGGAACAGCCGAAAGACAAAGAAGAAGAAGAAAACCACTTTGGATGTTTAAATTAAATAATTTTTTTTTTTTGCTGTTATGGCTACATAAATATGAGTAGCCCATACCTGCTGAAGTTAGACTTAATTAAACTATAATATTATCCAAATTCTTGTTACTTTTTCATAGACGTGCCTTTCAAAATGTTTAATGTGACTCAAAGTGATGACCAATTTATCTGACATTTATTGTGACATCATGTGACACTGAACCATCTAAACTTGAAAGTGACATTCTTTAAAGGTTACAAGTCTGTCTTCTGAAGCTGGCGCAATGATTAATTATTAATTATATAACAAGTGTGATTCCCAGTGAATAAAAATCTGCATGCATGGCTTGTGTCAGGGTTGTTTCAGGAAGGGCTTCCGGCTTAAAACCTGTTTACTGTCTGAATCAGATAGTTCACTGTAGCCAGCCCTTAATGGGAGCAGCTGAAAGAACAATCACAACAAAAACAACAGGTTCCTTAGTGGAGGATCTCCATCATATGACATGAACACATGAAGAACACTTGCTGTAATGTTCAATAAAATTAATTATTGATTGGGATTATCTCATATAGTATGTAAAATAATAAATTTAATACCATGTGGTAAAAACAGGTGTTAATATTTTATGAAGAGTTTTATAACTATTTTTATAACTTAAGGATTTTATCATTACTACGGTACTCTGATCAGCATCTGTGTTTACATCCACTAAAAAGCAAAATGTTGTGTAATATGAATATGTACAGTATATGCATATGGAATAAAGAAAGCTGCTTTAAGGAAAAATGACTACAGTGAGCATGAAGACTAATATATTTGCAGTAATATTCCTTTCAATTAATGGATATCAGTTCTGCCTTGAGGCTCAGAAACAGAGCCACATAAAGTGCAAACAGGAAAGGCTGTTGTTGTATCACTGTCCATGGTGCTGAAACATTTAGAGGGCTTCAAAAAAGTTTAGCTAGAAAATTAATTGGTTGTTATAATCATAATTAATTGTTTTTCTACGGCTATGAATGAGTGTTGACTTAAGTAATGATTATGGATGAATTCTGTGTGATTCACTTGACCCAGAAAAACATTATCAGCTTCTTTAGCTGTGTGTGTGTGTGTGTGTGTGTGTGTGTGTGTGTGTGTGTGTGTGTGTGTGTGTGTGTGTGTGTGTGTGTGTGTGTGTGTGTTGTGTGTGTGTGTGAGCGTGTGTGTGTGTGTGTGTGTGTGTGTGTGTGTGTGTGTGTGTGAGAGAGAGAGAGAGAGAGAGAGAGAGAGAGAGAGAGAATTCTGTAGTCAGGAAAGAGGTGACTGGTCACCATGGTAACCTCACTACCTGAATCCCAGCAGCATCAGTACCATGTGGGGCCAAAGTACAAAATAACAAAACAAAACACATTCTCTTATTAACAGAAGCATCAATCATGTCTTACTGCAAAGCATATATACTATGGCTCTATCTATTCCTTTTTCAATATTTTCACCAAGGAAACAAAACAAAAGACGTTTGATACAAGAACAACAGTATGGATGGATGATTCCTGGATATTTTAGGTGTTAAACACAATTATTTTTTTCCTGCAGCAAATTCTGCATGGTAAATGGTAATCTACCATGGTGGCTAAAAGTGTTGGTGGCAATAGTAAATTTCATTGTTTTAATAACTTGTAAAATAATGGCAACCAAGATAATTAGGAATAATTTGTTATTTTATGCAATGAAATGCATAAAAAATGCTATGCAAAAGTCAATATTTAGTATGAACACCTTTATCCTTCAAAAAGAAGATCATGCACAGAAATATGTCACACAGTTCACAATCCACTTCAGAAATCATTAGTTTTTGCCATTTTTCGTTCAGAGGTGGACACCCTAGCTTTAGAAAGTAAACGTCCTGCCACATATGTGTTCCATCTATTAATTAAACCAGCTGATTGTAATTATCCCAACTCTTCAGCCAGATACATGAGAACTACAGTAATTTAGTGGCATCATTTGTTTTTGGAGAACTATAATTAAGTAAAACTACATGTGAGGGAGTGCCACTGTTAACTTTCAGGTTCTGAGATTAAATCCCAAATAGCATCAAATAAAATCTAGTGTAGTGACCTTGATCAGCAGCTAAAGAGAAGTCTTGTGTTAGAAGCTGGTTAGCTTTTTAAACAATTCTGTACAAATTCAAAGCAATTGCTAAGTAGACAAAGCATTATTTAAGATGTCATAACATTATCAGATGTGTTTTATTATGAAAATGCTTTCATGACTTTTAAATGTGGGTTTTGGCAGGCAGCTGCTCCTCCCCTCTTTTCAGTACTGCAGGCAGAACAGAGCTACTTTCACCCATGCTAGCAGCCAACAGTTTAATTAATGCTTTTTAAAAAAATATGTGATGTGTAGTGATACAGTTAACTGTCTATTATTACCACTTGTGGAATACTTATCACCCAATCAGATTACTCGGTTGAAATGAGGTTTTGTATAATACATGGCATATAGTAAGCAAGTATTAATAAGTTATTATTTTGTTACATTCCTCCCCTGCTAAAAAACACACAATGTCGAACACCTTCAAAATGCCGAAACACAGACTGAGTGGATAGATCATCTTTGCCAGCTATTTTATATGGTGTACTTTCTTTTCCAGTATGAGATCTTCAACCAGGCAAATTTTACTCTTGTTGCTCTTTCAGACTAAATCTGTAAGCTTCAATGTGCCTTAATAAAGTCTGTTCTTAGATGGCAGAAAACCCTGGTGACTACAGTTTGAGCAATTGATTTTCACCACAAAAAGAGCAGTCTTCAAACCGGTCTTTGCCTAACATCCATTGTTCTATCCTATATTTCTAGGATTAATTAACAGGTGTTAAAAGTTTAGTGGCAT
Source organism: Channallabes apus (assembly GCA_030522415.1). Taxonomy (NCBI): domain Eukaryota; kingdom Metazoa; phylum Chordata; class Actinopteri; order Siluriformes; family Clariidae; genus Channallabes; species Channallabes apus. Next base: position 18,429,920 of record CM060127.1, read on the forward strand.
TCATTCATTCATTCATTCATTTTCACAACAGTACGATACACACCCTCGCCATCAAGTTCTGGATCTGCTGCCTAGATTTTTGACACAGCGTGATGTGTATGATACACTTCTACTGAGAGCCAGCCAGGGAGTCACCTTCTAAAATATCTGAATCGCATCGACTACTTGGGAGGAGCACTGGCTGTATGCCATGATTTTCTGAATTATTGAGCTCGCAAACAGTAAGAAACATTAAGAACCTATGTAGTTAACACTGGCTATACAGGGGACTTTAATAAAATGTGTTTGCTGTTACACTATCAAGGTTAATGATTCACTACCACTAAGGTATTTTCCAGCTTCCTTATTTAATGATTATTTATTCAGTAATTGTTAGTTTAGGCATTTTTATTTAAGTAATATATTTCCTAGTTGTCTTGCTGTTATTTTATTTTAAATAATTTGTCATGAGGTAACATCCGGAGCATTAAATCAGCGCCAGGAAAAGTTTGACCAGCCTGAGGTGTAGTTTAGCAGCTCATAGCTATTAAGCTGGATTTTCTTTTTTAGTAGTATATTATTGAGTATATGAGTATATTAAATTTACATGTTATTGATCAAAAGCTGCAACAGTTGAAACTTCAAAGAAATCCAACAGCATAAAATGTAATAATGTGCTGCACATTTAAATCATTTAAATACTTTACACAAAATTACATATTGTTAATCAGACTGAAAGACATGTTTTTCCTGCATAATTTAAATCAATTATGATGGGTGTTCAAGTTATCACAGTCACTATGAGAGTAAAAACTAGGTTTATTTCTCTATATAATCACCTGCTACACTAATGCACTTATCCCAGTGTTTCATTATTTATAAATTTTTTATTTTATAAATTATAATTTTTTTACTGTAGCTAAAAGTCTCAGTTTTGTCAGATGAGAAAGTGATTTGAGGTCAAAGAAAGTCTATGGTCCCCCAAACAACTTAAACGACATCTAAAAATGTGAAATATGCAAGAACATATTGTTGTCATGCACACTCAATCTGCGCCCGGCACTAGGACCCGGAAGTAAGGCGGGCGCCAAACCAGGAAGTATAAGAGAGGTAAACAAACGATGGCTTACCACTCAGTCATTGAGTTCGCCCGATGCCATTTCGGAATCGTTCGTCAAACCGTGAGTACTCACTTTCTTGGTCTTGCTTCCTGTTTGAGTGTGTGTTTATAGGACGCGGGTTTGATTTGTGTCTTTCCCTTGCTCTTTCTATCGTGAGAGTCCTTAGACTAAATAGCGTGATTATCCTGCCTACTCGTGCACTTCCGCGTTTGGGTTTACCATTCACGCAACAAAGGGCTAACCGCTAAGCTACGTCTTCTGCTCATCTCCGGTTAGTTCGTGACAGAATGACTGAGTCAGCAGTTAACCCAGCGGATTACGCTCACCTCTGCGACGTGGTAGAGGGACACGTTCGGTCGATTGATCGGCTGAACGCCGAGATCGCGACTCTCCGCAGTAGCGTCCAAGACCTTGCGGCCTTGCGGCGCGAGGTGGCGGAGCTGCGGCGCGAGGTCGCGGATCTTCGGCGCGAGGCTGTCAGTCCTCCGGCTGGTCTATCTCCCGTCGCGGTTGCTGCCGTGCCGCCATCTTCCCCTTCACCTGATGTATTTTTATCACTACCGGACAAATGGGATGGCACAGATGGGAGATGTAGCGTTTTTCTAACCGCACTGGATCTTGTGTTTGAGTTTAATTCCACCAGATACTCCACAGACCGACTGCGCATCGCTCTCCTCGTCTCATTGCTATCCGGGCAGGCAGCTGAGTGGGCCACGGCGGTTCTTCACTCCGATTCAGACACGGCACATTCTTATAATGAATTCACCAAACAACTGAGACTCACCTTTGAACATCCAGCAGGTGAGGTGGAGACCGACACCAGATTATACCATCTGCGGCAGGCAGGTTCGTCCGTGAGCCGTTACACGGCGGAGTTCCGTACTCTCGCCGTCCAAACCACCTGGGGTGACACCGCTCTCCGGACAACCTACTACGAGGGACTGGCGTCATACATTAAAGACGAGCTCGTGGGACGAGAGCTACCTGCGACGCTGGAGGGTCTCGTTCAGCTAGCTCTCCGGATCGACCAACACCGAATCTCTCGCCCCAAACCAGCCCCACGAAACCTGACACCTGCCGTTTCATCATCTCCACATACCACATCACGACCATCCATCACATCCTCTCACGTTCCCGCACCTGAAGCACGACCCACATTCAACCCCACCGTCTCTGGTGCTGTCGGTTCTCCACCACCCGCCGTGGTTAACACGGGAGCCGGGGAACCCATGCAATTAGGGCGCGCCTCCTTGACCGCTGCAGAACGGGAGCGACGATTTAAGGAGGGGCTCTGCGCGTACTGTGGGTCCAGCGCACATCACCGAGCCATCTGCCCCCGTCGTCCGGAAAACGCTCAGACCCGGTGAGGAACGAGGGCAACTCACCGGGTCATCTCCAACTCTCCTCAGTCACCACCCCGACCTCCCGTCTCGCGGTCCAAGTAAGTCTCCAGTTTGGCCACAAACGAGTCAGAAGTGCTGCATTTATCGATTCTGGTGCCGCAGGGAACTTCATTGACTCCACCTATGCCAATAAATTGGGGATAAAACTCGAGGCGTTATCCCAGCCGGTTCGGATCACATCCGTTGACGGTCGGCCCTTAGCCTCCAGCCCCATCACCACTCAGACCCAGCCCATCACCCTAATCATCAACAACCATCAGGAACGGATCCAGCTTCATCTCACCTCCATCACATCACCACCCATCATTCTCGGGTACCCATGGCTGCTTCAGCATGACCCCCTCATCTCCTGGGCCCAGAACCGGATCCTTCAGTGGGGGCCGACCTGCTCCGAGCTCTGCCTACAAGCACCGGCTGGGACGTGCTCTAGGGAGTCCGAGGCCCCCGACGTCGACACCAACGCCATTCCTGCCATGTACCGGGACCTGGCTGAAGTGTTTTGCAGGAAACGAGCCACGCACCTTCCACCCCATCGCCCCTATGACCTGGCGATTGACCTCCAGCCGGGCTCGGTGCCCCCCCGCGGCCACCTCTACTCCCTCTCCAACACCGAGACGCAGGCGATGGAGGAGTATGTATCAAACGCTCTCCGCCAAGGCACCATCAGGCCCTCCTCATCGCCCGCCGCCGCGGGGTTCTTCTTTGTGAAGAAAAAAGGAGATGAACTTCGTCCATGTGTCGACTATCGGGGGCTGAATAACATCACCATCAAAAACCGACACCCGCTGCCTCTTACCAACTCTGCCCTGGACGCCCTCTCCGGTGCCACCATTTTCACAAAGTTGGACCTTCGGAGCGCCTACAACTTGGTGCGCATCAGAGAGGGCGATGAGTGGAAGACGGCCTTCATTACACCCACGGGACACTATGAAAGTCTGGTAATACCGTTTGGACTTTGCAATGCACCCGCCGCCTTCCAGCACCTCATCAATGACATTCTCAGGGACATGCTAGGGCGGTGGGTCTTTGCATATCTGGATGACATACTAATTTACTCACGAACTGTTAATGAACATATCCAGCATGTCAGAGCAGTTCTAAAGAGATTACACGCCCATCAATTGTACTGTAAGTTGGAAAAGTGCGCTTTTCACGAGCGCTCCACCACGTTCCTGGGTTTTGTCATCTCGCCCCAGGGTGTGGCCATGGAACCGCAGAAACTCGAAGTTGTGCGTCATTGGCCCCTACCCAAGACCATCAAGCAACTTCAACGGTTTCTCGGGTTTGCGAACTTCTATCGTCGCTTTATCCGGGACTACAGTACGATTGCCGCCCCCCTAACTGCTCTGACCCGACCCTCATCATCCCCTTTCACTCTCAACTCCGTCGCCATCTCAGCTTTCCAGAAACTCTGTCAACGCTTCACCACCGCTCCAATTCTTCTCCATCCAGACGCAAGCAAACCATTCGTTGTGGAGGTGGACGCCTCAGATGTGGGCGCTGGGGCTGTTCTCTCCCAGCGAGGTCCAGATCAGAAACTACACCCCTGTAGTTTCTTCTCCAAAAAATTTGATGCCACTCAGCAGCGATACGGGGTAGGGGACCGCGAGCTGCTGGCCATAAAGTGGGCTTTGGAGGAATGGCGTCACTGGCTCCAGGGCGCCAGGGAGCCATTCATTATCTGGACCGACCATCAAAACCTCATCACCATCCGTAGTCTAAAACAGCTCAACCCGAGGCAGGCGCGATGGGCACTATTCTTTGAACAGTACAACTTCCATCTGTCCTACCGCCCGGGGTCTAAGAACACCAAGGCCGACGCCCTCTCCCGACAGTATGAAGAAGACGTCACCCGGGCGGAACCCGCGCCTGTCCTCCCACCATCCAAAATCATTGCACCTATCCACTGGGATTTGGAGACCAGGGTCCGCCAGGCACAGGCAATGGAGAACGAACCGGCAGGTGCGCCGCCTGGACGTCTCTACGTGCCCCCAACAATGAGAACTGAAGTGATGCAATGGGGCCACACCTCACCCATCTCCGGACACCCAGGCACCCGACGCTCCCTACAGTTTATTCAGCGAGCCTTCTGGTGGCCCTCCATGGCCCGGGACATCGGCGAGTTCGTCCAGGCGTGCCCAGTGTGCGCCAGGGCTAAAGACACCAATCAGCCGACCCCGGGGGAACTCCAACCACTCCCTATTCCCCGTCGGCCCTGGTCGCACATTGCCATCGATTTCATCACGGGCCTGCCGGATTCAGAAGGAAAGACTACCATCTTGACCATCATCGACCGTTTCTCCAAAGCCGTGCACCTGGTGGCCCTATCCGGACTCCCGTCAGCCAAGGACACCGCGGAGCTGATATTAGAGCACGTAGTCCGCCTGCATGGGTTCCCCAAAGACATCGTCTCGGACAGAGGGCCCCAGTTCACTGCCCGGTTCTGGAAGGCCTTCTGCCGTCTGATCAATTCCACCTGCAGCCTATCTTCTGGGTACCATCCCCAGACCAATGGTCAGACGGAGCGGGCCAACCAACAACTGGAGCGCTATTTGAGATGCTTCGTTGCCGATCGCCAGCGCTCCTGGGCTCGCTACCTCCTATGGGCTGAGTTGTCTCACAACCTTCACGTCTCCTCTGCCACCAATCTCAGTCCGTTCGAGGTATGCCACGGTTTCCAACCTCCGATGTTCGAACACCAAGAACCGGAGGTTGACGTACCCTCAGCCCAACAGTTGGTCCGCAGGTGTCGGCGGCTCTGGACCCAAGCCAACCAAGCCATCCAACAAGCCAACACCCGCTATGCTGCTCAACATCGCCGCCGACACCCCCCGGGACGTTTGTATAACGTAGGTGACAAGGTCTGGCTATCTACAAAAAATCTTCATTTACACACTGAGTCAAAGAAGCTATCACCCAGGTTCATCGGACCATATCGCATCCACCTCAGAATCAACCCTGTCACCTACCGGCTCCAGCTGCCTGCGGCGCTCCGAATTCACCCGGTATTTCACACTTCACAGCTCAAACCCTTCACTACATCACCTATGGTTCCACCCACCCCCCCTGCTCCTCCTCCCCGAATCATCGACGGTGGTCCTGCCTATACCGTACGCAGGATCCTGGATTCGCGACCTCGGGGCAGAGGCATCCAATATCTAGTCGACTGGGAGGGTTATGGCCCCGAGGAGCGATCCTGGATTCCGGCCCGGTTCATCCTCGACCCCGAACTCATCAGAGACTACCGTCATAGGGTATCCTCCACCCCAGGACCGTCTGGAGCCGGTCCTGGACAGGGGGGTACTGTCATGCACACTCAATCTGCGCCCGGCACTAGGACCCGGAAGTAAGGCGGGCGCCAAACCAGGAAGTATAAGAGAGGTAAACAAACGATGGCTTACCACTCAGTCATTGAGTTCGCCCGATGCCATTTCGGAATCGTTCGTCAAACCGTGAGTACTCACTTTCTTGGTCTTGCTTCCTGTTTGAGTGTGTGTTTATAGGACGCGGGTTTGATTTGTGTCTTTCCCTTGCTCTTTCTATCGTGAGAGTCCTTAGACTAAATAGCGTGATTATCCTGCCTACTCGTGCACTTCCGCGTTTGGGTTTACCATTCACGCAACAAAGGGCTAACCGCTAAGCTACGTCTTCTGCTCATCTCCGGTTAGTTCGTGACAATTGTATAGACAATCAAATGTACTGTTAGGTATTAAGAAAAATCTGAGGCTGCTGTTGAAAAAAAAGTGCTGTTTATTGACACACCATGTGATTGGATAATCACATGAATGTTCAGATGTACAGATGTTCCAACTAAAGTGAATGGTCAGTCTTATTAGTCATATGTTTAAGACGTTTTCCATGCTAAAAGGTGGAATTCCACCGAGTGATTTCTGAGGCACTCTCTTAGCTGAATAAAAATATTCTTCTAAAAAGTACTGTCATAGATGGAGACAATAGCAAAAATAATAGCTCACTACATAATTTATCTTGCTTATTAGATGTGTATACATATACCTTATTACAGCTTATTACAGCAACCTGAAGTGATGTGCCTTAATTCCCCCCCCCCCCTCTTTTTTTTCTTAGTTAAGTTTAGCAATATACAATTCATAAGCCTATACAGTAGGTTCTGTTCTTAAGGCGTTACTGGTGTTTGAATCATAAAATAGGGCATGAAAGCTTTTGCACTCTTTCTAAAAGGTTTTTTTTCCCCCTACCATGGTCAAACAATGCCTGCTTGGTTGGATGCAACTCCTCCTCTAGCAACCAACATCCTGTTTCTTAAAAATTGATAAAAGACTTATTTTCAAACGGCTTTGATTTATTCTCACCCTTTCATATACTCTGATTAGTCATCTTATTTGGAGCCTGTTTTGCTGGTTTTTACATATTACAACAATAACGGCAAATGTAAATACCAGCTAGAATAAACTCCAAATGTTTGGCTCTATTATGTATAGAGCCATATTACACAAGACACACTGGTTTCCTTGAAACAAATAAGTAGTCCAAGCTCCATTTTCCTATCAACAATTAAAATTAAATAGACTCTAACATAAAATAAACTATGCTGTGATTAGTAGATGTTATGTGGTTAATTTTATTATGACTCTAGCCAGGATTCTACATTTTAAAAACATTTTAAAAACATTTAAAAACCCCGTTCCCTAAAAACAGCGGGAACGAGATGCTGCATGAAAACGCTATGGGAACATCTTTTTGTGTTGCCGGTTGTAAAGAATGTGTGTATATAACTTTATATAATTATATAACTTTGGTCAGGTGACGTCATCTGATGAAGTGCACCTGAAGGTTATAAATAGGAGTGAACTGGAAACATCCTCAGGTCAATTTTGTCTGAATGAACCTCCAGTCACGCAAGCAGTGCGGCATTGGAGCGCAGCATCTCATTCCTGCTTTTTCAGAGAACAGGGTTACAGCAAAGGTACCCGAGACGTTACCTTTCAAAAGCTACACCCGATGCTACATGAAAACGCTATGGGGACGAGAATACCAACACCGCCGCACTGCAAGTGTCTGGACCCCCAGGGTTGTGTTGCGTGTGTGCACAATGGCCAAGGAGGTCTCAGACCTAGCTCTGGGAGGCTGACTCGAGGACCTGTGAGCCTGGAGTAGCATGAACATCCAAACTATAAAATCTCACAAATGTGTGCAGAGAGGACCAACCTGCCAAATCACACACTTGCTGTAAGGGGACTCCTCTTGCCAGCGCAATAGATGAGGCAATCCCCCTGGTCGAATGAGCCCTGATTCCTAGAGGCGAAGTGTGACTCTGGTGGATCAAAAGGGGTGTTGATCAGACCTTCGAGCACAATAGCTAAGCCCCAAGAAAGGACCGTCGCTCTGGTGGGCGGCCTCAACCGTCCTCAACTGTTAGCTCCACGAAGAAAACGGGCAACGAAAGGATGCTTTCCCACAGAAACCCCATCGGTCAGAACATGACAAGCCGAAAAAGCGGCTACATACGTTCTGAGAGTAGTTTCTTGCAGAAACTCCAACACTGAAATAATTCGGCAGTGGACTAAGTCTACATATTTTGCCATGCACCAACTTTCAAATACACTCCATTTGAGGGCATAAGTTCAAGCACTTAAAATAGTTTCGATTACGCTGGCTGGAAGACCAGCATCTTTTAATTGGTCCTATTCAGGGACCAGACATGAAGGTTCCAGAGCTCGGCCCGGGGATGAAATATTGTCCCCTGTGCCAGAGACAGAAGATCCCTCCTCACTAGAATCACCCACAGGGAACAAATCCTGTTGACGGACACTCGCCATGACTCCCGGGAGCAGAGCTATCGGGGGAAATGCATAAAGACGTAATCTGGGCCACGTATGGGCCATGGCATCCAGACCCAGAGGAGCTGGAAGAGTCAGAGAGTAGTAAAGGTGACATTGTGCTTTTTCTTGCGAGGCAAAGAGGTCCACCTCTGCTGCATAAAATCTCTCCCAGATTTGACTGCCTACTTCGGGGTGGAGTTTCCATTCCCCGTGTGTCACAGTTGGCCTGGACAGCAAAACTGCTCCAACATTCATATGCCCTGGAATGTAAATCGCTCTGAGGGACAGGGACTTGTTCTGTGCCCAAAGCAGAACCTGGTACACTAGCTTGTTCAAGGGACGCGAGCGCAGTCTGCCCTGGCGATTTATATACGAGACTACTATAGTGTTGTCCACCGGCACTAGAACACCAGGTAGCCTCTCAACTGCTGGAGGAAGTGCTTTAGGGCCAGAAATAGAGCCATCATTTCGAGGCAATTGATGTGCCACGCGAGAAGATGACCTCTCCAGCTCCATTGGGCTTGACGGCCATCTAAGACCGCATCTCAGCCCGTGAGGGAAGCGTCTGTCGTTAGCATCTTGCGGCGACAAGACGGACCTAGAGTGGGACCCAGAGTCAGAAACCGGGGTCTGAAGAACATAGAAAGGGTACGAAGCCCCTGGTGCGTAACCCTTATTTGCCTCTGGGCATTGGCCCTCGAGTGAAATCCTCTGGTTCTTAGCCACAACTGAAATGCTCTCATGTGCAGGAGGCCCAAAGTTATCACCGTGGATGCAGTTGCCTAAAGATCTCTGAAAGTGATGAACAGTCACTTTCTGGTCTAGCTTGATTTCCTTGAGGGTGTTGAGAATGGATTCAACACGAGCAGGAGACAGCTATGCCCGCATTGCAATCGAATCCCATGTGACACCCAAATATGTTGTCCTCTGAACAGGAAAGAGCACGCTTTTTGTGGCATTGAGTCTAAATCCTAAGAAACGAAGATGAGCTAGGACGACATCCCAATGTCGAAGCGCTAGCTCTTGAGAATCTGCCAGAATCAGCCATTCGTCTATGTAATGCAAAATACGGATTCCCTGGAGTCGTAAAGGAGCCATGCATTTTGTATGTGCGGGGTGAGAGAGGTAGACCAAATGGAAGGACCCGATACTGGTAAGCGTCACCCATGAAAGCAAACCTCAGGAACTTCCTGTGTTGTGGCAATATTTCTATATTAAAGTATGCGTCCTTCAGATCGATTGTCACAAACCAATCCCTTGGTTGGATTGAGAAACAATCACTTTGAGACCATGCCATTGAAACGCGGACGGCGATGTGAGAAGAGTACGTATCCTGTAGCCTCTCTCTACAGTGCTTAGTACCCAAGGAGAAATACAGTACTTCGCAGTAGCTTCCACGCTGCCAGTTTCTCCGAAAGAGGCAAAAGTCTTGGCGGCTCAGTTAGACGGGTGGGATGTTAGATGTTCGGCATCCTGAAACATGGCAGGAAAAGACCGAAGTACTAACATTTCATTGGAGACCGGTGTTGCACCCCCACGGTCCTGGGCGAATGAGCCTCAGGACTTCTTCTTCGTGAAGAAGACAGTATGCTGGTCTGACTTCTTTGAGGCGGATTGCGAAGCACGCCGCACCCCATTTTACGAGGGGGTGCCCGGCTCAAAACACTCTCCTTCTGTGCTTCACGCCTCGCGAGAGTCAGATCCGGCCACCCAGTACTGACTCTTGAGCACGGTGGGGAAGGAAATTCCCGAAGGCTTGTCCATATAACTTCGCCTCCCGAAACCTAGTGGCGACCGATCTAATGATATTGCCAAACAGGCCGGAAGGCGAGATGGGGGCATCAAGAAGGAATGCATGATCCTTATCCTTGATGCCCATGAGATTCAGTCACAAGTGCCTCTCCGCGGAAACCATCGCAGTCATAGAACGGCCGATAGCACGGGCTGTCTGCTTTGTTGCACGAAGAGACAAGTCTGTGGCTCGGACTTTTGGAGGGGGCCCCTACAGCTGACTATTTGAGCAATCTGAAATGTCATTATTAAAAACATACATGGAGCAATATATCCGCATCCCGTTACGCTGGATGTGCTTGCTTTTTCTTCGGAATGCGTCAGCCGCGGTTTTCAAACTGGCACAGCATCACTTATTACTAACTTTTTTTTAAATGAAAAAAAAGCGGGGGGAAAAATCAAGAAGAGGAAGAAAAGAGGAAACATGACAGCGGTAAGTTAAGTGATGGAGATAATGATCATTGATGACTTAATGATAATTATATGACAAACCAGTGTTTTTGTTGTTCCAGCTTATTTTCATTTAATAATTTTCTGGATTGTCTAATTTCTAATACTGTATATACAGTTGAAAGTCAGAGGACGTTTCTTTTTTGCTGAGTATATTCTATAAATAGGAGCATTGCTTAAGTCCCTATCACCACTGCCTCAGACAGAAGTTACCTTTGACAGCAATTGCTGTAGCTAAGGCTCATAAGCAGCATTTTTAAGGTGACAATCCATTACTATAAATAAGAAGATTGTTCTGTATCTTTAAGATTTTAGATTAATATTTTGTCAAAGAATATGCACTTTGTTTAAAAAAATTAACTATTTATGTTATATTATGTGTTTTGACTACTTTTTTATGTTGTATAAATGTATATTTAGGTAACAAACACATATTAACGAAATAATCTTTTAGAACGGCCTCATCTATTAATTTTGCCTGGGGCCCCCACTTCACCTTGGTTCGCCTTTGTTGGTGAGTTAAACACTTTCTTAATTTTGCTGGTTTACAGACACACGCAAAACACAAAGCAGTCCTGAAGACAAAAATATCTGAGGAATGTTTCCGGTTCACTCCTATTTATAACTTGCAGGTGCACTTCATCAGATGACGTCACCTGACCAACACTGTAACAAATTGCTGTATTTTTTACAGGAAAATTATATCGAAACTTACCGTTTTGCCATTTTACAATTTATTGCTGTAATTTGCAATGAATTATGGGTTATACAGGGTTTTACAAGTGTTAACTGTATATTTCACTGTTAGCTGGAATTAATTTACAGGTACTGTAGGAGGTGCTTTCACTGTATCTTAAATATTTTTACAAGAATTTACTGTGCTGTTGCATTATGGTATTGCGCCGGCTGATATGGTTTGAAATCTGGTGGACTGAAGCATAGCGACAACAGCTGAAGAAGTTCAATTAAATTAACTTCCATAAGTATTAATTATTTCTTTTAATGTACAAACCGGATTCCAAAAAAGTTGGGACACTAAAGAAATTGTGAATAAAAACTGAATGCAATGATGTGGAGATGGCAAATGTCAATATTTTATTCAGAATAGAACATAAATCACGGAACAAAAGTTTAAACTGAGAAAATGTATCATTTTAAGGGAAAAATATGGTGAATCAAAATGTCATGGTATCAACAAATCCCAAAAAAGTTGGGACAAGGCCATTTTCACCACTGTGTGGCATCTCCCCTTCTTCTTACAACACTCAACAGACGTCTGGGGACCGAGGAGACCAGTTTCTCAAGTTTAGAAATAGGAATGCTCTCCCATTCTTTGTCGCACCTTCCTCTTTATGATGCGCCAAATGTTCTCTATAGGGGAAAGATCTGGACTGCAGACTGGCCATTTCAGTACCCGGATCCTTCTCCTACGCAGCTATGATGTTGTCATTGATGCAGAATGTGGTCTGGCATTATCTTGTTGAAAAATGCAGGGTCTTCCCTGAAAGAGATGAATAGATGTTGTTCTAGAACCTGAATATATTTTTCTGCATTGATGGTGCTTTTCCAGACATGCAAGCTGCCCATGCCACACGCACTCATGCAACCCCATACCATCAGAGATGCAGGCTTCTGAACTGAGCGTTGATAACAACTTGGGTTGTCCTTGTCCTCTTTGGTTCGGATGACATGACGTCTCACATTTCCAACAAGAACTTCGAATGGTGACTCGTCTGACCACAGAACAGTCTTCCATTTTGCCACACTCCATTTTAAATGATCCCTGGCCCAATGAAACGCCTGTGCTTGTGGATCTTGCTTAGAAATGGCTTCTTCTTTGCACTGTAGAGTTTCAGCTGGCAACGGCAGATGACACGGTGGATTGTGTTCACTGACAATGGTTTCTGGAAGTATTCCTGAGCCCATTCTGTGATTTCCTTTACAGTAGCATTCCTGTTTGTGGTGCAGTGTCGTTTAAGGGCCCTGAGATCACGGGCATCCAGTATGGTTTTACGCCCTTGACCCTTACGCACAGAGATTGTTCCAGATTCTCTGAATCTTCGGATGATATTATGCACAGTTGATGATGATAACTGCAAAGTCTTTGCAATTTTTCACTGGGTAACACCTTTCTGATATTGCTCCACTATCTTTCTGCGCAACATTGTGGGAATTGGTGATCCTCTACCCATCTTGGCTTCTGAGAGACACTGCCACTCTGAGAAGCTCTTTTTATACCCAATCATGTTGCCAATTAACCTAATTACTGTTAATTGGTCTTCCAGCTCTTCGTTATGCTCAAATTTACTTTTTCCAGCCTCTTATTGCTACTTGTCCCAACTTTTTTGGGATTTGTTGACACAGTGAAATTTGGAATCAACATATTTTTCCTTTAAAATGATACATTTTCTCGGATTAAACTTTTGATCTGTCATCTATGTTCTATTCTGAATAAAATATTGACATTTGCCATCTCCACATCATTGCATTCAGTTTTTATTCACAATTTGTTTAGTGTCCCAACTTTTTTGGAATCCGGTTTGTAAAGTAATTCATATATATGGGGAATATCCTGATAAAACTTATATAACGTTATATAAGTTTTATCAGGATATTCCCTCTAAACGTTATGTTTAGCTATTTTGTAATGGGATGTTTAGTTAACTTTATTTATATGTTGCTTCAGGCGAGGAGGAGAAATGCGATCCATGCCATTTCAGAAAGCAGCCTAAACTAAAAGGTAAATCGTTATCGTTATGTTAATGTTGATATGCTGCAGTTTGTTAGCTTTATTTGCCTTTATTTTCTAGAGAGTATTTGTAGTTTGGCAGGAACAGCATCGCTATGGAAGTGCGTGTGAGACAAAATTAACGTTACATGAAGTGCTCCGTTGTCTTTGCTGTTGAAAAATGTAAATATTAACATCGTTGCACGAGTTTCTCTGAAACCTGGAGTATATTTTATAAAGGAATGTGTTGTTAACTTCTTTTTTTTCATTAATTGTTTTGTCAGGCAAGCTGAAACATAACGGAGCTAAAAGGTAAACACGTAATGTCATGCCGATGAATGCTGCTTTTTGTTACCGATTTATTCACCTAGCTCTCGATAGAGTATTTTTTAAATAATTGCATATAAACAGACACAACAGACTGAAATGCTGACCATTTTTATTTTTAGGCAAACAGTCCCTTTAACTTTTATTTAACTATTGCTTTATGCTTTAATCTTGAGTTGTTTGTAGTTGTTTTGTAACAGCTGATTTTTTTATAAGTTTTTCTGTAGTTGAAAAAGTAAAATTATGTTACCAGTGACGGTGCTGAAGTGTTGTCAGGTGTCAGCGTTAATAAACAGTTTACTTACAACAGCTTTGAATTTGAGTGATTATTTTTCAAAATCTTTGTTTTAATGGATTTACATCAGTATACAGTAATAGTAAAGTACAGTTACAGGTTACAGCACAGTACAGTTCACAGTTATTTACAGGAATTTCATAGTAAAAATGTTACAGCTACATCTTGGCTTTTGTTGAATTCACAGGATTTTATTGGCAACTTTTGTTGCCAGGTAAGTAGTGTAATTTAGCGTAATTACAAAAAAAACTGTAATGCCTTTTTACAAGTTTAATTTTATAATCCTGTAAAAAAAAAAAATATAAAATACTGTATTCTGCAAACATCAATTTATTGTAAATTGCTAAGCACTGTAATACTGTAATCCATTTTACAGCAATTAACGGCTATTTTACAGGATTTTATTGGCAACTTTTTTGCCAGTAAATTATTGTAAATTCTACAGTATGTTCTTTACAGTGAAGATTACAGTATATAAGCCAAAAATTTGGTGTGTTTGATACACACATGCTTCACAACCGGCAACACAAAAAGATGCTCCCATATCATTTTCACACAGCATCGAGTGTAGCTTTTGAAAGGGAACTCCCCTATGCAATAGCAAAAAGAAAAAGGGATAAAATTATTTGAAGAACTAAAATTACTAAATGTCCTGTCATTTTATTATACAAAAAATAATAAGCAATAAATAACAAAAGATTACAGTAAAGAAAAAAAATATTATATCAATTAATAAATAAAATTAACTGAAGGAATTTACAAGTTAATTATTTTGCAGGTATTAGGTAAATAAATAAGGAAGGAGATATAGTAATAAGAGTTATAGAAATATTAGGCCAAAGTTTAATAACATGCTTAATGAATATCTCAGATTATAGGTTGATTACAGGAGGAAAAATACTATATTTCATACCCCTAATACATTAATCCTGACCAGGTGTGCCGTGAAGAGTAACAGGGGACTTTAGTAACAGGGGATTTTAGGTTCTCAAGGGGCACAGAATATCTAACAATGACCCTGTTCCTGTGTATGGTTTAAGTTATAAAGTTTTAGTTTCATTGAATGAGCAGCCTTTGCAAAAATGCTTATTCTGTAAAGTATGATGTATAAATGCACTAGGATAATAAACTGCATAGGATAATAAAAGTATTCATCAAAGCATCAACAGCAGACATGAAATGAGGAAGATGTAATGGACAAATCAGTGTGGGGTGCAAGCTGACTATTAGTACTGTACTGTAACTGTGTGGTTTGTTTGGGATTTATTATCTTGTCACACAGCAATACTAAACAAATTTTATAACCAAATTATACTGTCCAAAATGTCAGTTACTCAATATTATTTTTATTTTTAAAACAGTTGTCTAAAAGCAATATGGACCTGGCAGTTATGAAGTCATTTGAATATTGACTATGGCCTGTGGCTGAATCACAGGTGTGCTGAAATTCAATATAATTGCACTCCTGATCATAACACATCAAAACCAGCTGAGCTCTGACTGCTCCAGGAACTGAGAGTAAACTTGCTTCAGTTGAAGTGGCCAAATGTTTTGATAATGCTATTGAGAATTATTAATTTTCACAGAGTCTGCTGGTTCATCTTTCTGTCAGATGTTAGTATGGTATTGAGGCAATATTTGTCTCTTAGGGATTGACCACAAGTTCTCAGTGTGATTAAGGTCTGGGGAGTTTTCTGACCATGAACCCAAAATTTCGATGTTTTGTTCTCTGATCCACCTATATAGTATATCACTTTTGCCTTATATGACAAAGTTCCATCATGCTGGAAAAGGCATTGTTCATCACCAAAGTTCATCACCATCAATGGTTCACCACCATGCTTTGTTCATGGCTGTGTTCTTAGGTAAAATTGTGAGTGAATCCACTCTCTTACCTAAGAAGCATCTTCACACATACAGTAAATGGTCTCAGGATGCTTTACTCTTGGCATGACACAGACACTAAAATGTAATTAATTTAACACTTGTTCAATTTAACACTTGTGTTAATTTAACACTTTTGTTCATTTAACACTTTTAATGTAGTGACTTTTAATGTAATGGCTTCACTAAGACACCTTAAATGTATTTATCAACATTGTGCAATACAATCTTAACGTAAATCGTGTGTATTTTAATATACAGTTTGTGATCATGTGTAATAACACACACACACACACACACACACACACACACAAACTCGTTTATGCATGAACATACATACATACACACGCGCACACTCTTTCTCACACACACACACACACACACACACACACACACACACACACATTACATTACCGTTCAAAAGTTTGGGGTCACTTGCAAATTTCTTTGTTTTTGTTTAGTGATTTTATTTTCTACATTAACAATACAAAAAGTTGACTGGGTCTTCTCGTCCTATGTGAGTACAAATCCATTATACTTTTGGCTCTGGGTTGACATGCATATGACAAATAAACTTGAACTTGAACTAATTGTGTACCATAATAACATCTGACAAAAATATCTAAAACATTGAAGCAGCAGACTTGAAAATTCATATTTGTTATTCTCAAAACTGTACTTTAGGTGGGTTACTGTATATTGTTTCAGAAGTTCAGCAGGATGAATCAGAGCTAAACCATTTCGAGCTTTATGCCTTATTACCAGTAGGCTACTATAAACCTGACACCCAGTGTAAAGTCGAATTACAAAAATGGAATGATTTGATCAGAATGAGAGTTTACACTGATGATTCACTGAAAACTGTTATTTTTTCCCCCCACTGATTATGCAGAAGACCAGGTCTGAGGTTATGAGAGGTCGCGATGCTCTGCGTGCCGTCCTCTTGGTTGCGCCCAGATGATATTGAACTGCGGTGTGAGAAGCGCGCGCATCCAGAGCGCACACCAGCGAGCCGCAGGCACACACACACACACACACACACACACATGACAATGAATTTATGACAGTTTGTTGGAAAATCTCGTTTGCTCTTGATTATTTAATGTATATCATAAAGAAACGCCAGTCAGAACTTCTATAATACGCGCGAGCGCGTTGCACCGCATCTCCGGCGCGCGCTTCGGGGAAATCCACTGATAAATCAGAGAAATCATGACCGTATATAATCAAAGTGTTGGAGGTGGTGTGTCGGAGACCCGCGGAGACTCGGAGACCCCGGCTAAGTTGCTGTTTGGGATTGGAACGGATAACCTGGTGACGCTGCTGGTGTTCGGGCTGATCTTCGCGCTCGGCGTGGTGGGAAATTCCCTGGTGATCGCCGTGCTGGTGCGGCGCAGAGCGGGTCAACGCCGCGGCACCACTAACATCTTCATCCTGAACCTGGGCGTGGCTGACCTGTCCTACCTGCTCTTCTGCGTGCCCTTCCAGGCCACTGTCTACATGCTACCCACGTGGGTGCTCGGCGCCTTCATCTGCAGGTTCGTGCACTACTTCTTCACGGTGTCCATGCTCGTGAGCGTGTTCACGCTCTCCGCGATGTCCGTGGACCGCTACGTGGCCATCGTGCACAGTCGGAAATCCTCGTCTATCCGCGTGGCGCGGCACGCGGTGCTCGGGGTGCTGGGCATCTGGACGCTCTCACTGGCTATGGCCGCGCCGGTCGCTTACCATCAGCGCATCGTGGAGACCGAGGATAACAGCACATTCTGCTGGGAAGTGTGGTCAGATCCCAAAAGGAGGAAATTCTACGTGGTGTGCACGTTTGTCTTTGGCTACCTGTTGCCCCTGATGCTTATTTCTTTCTGCTACGCAAAGGTAAAATCATTCTGCATGACTTGGAAAAGTCAAAGTTTGAACAATTTTAAGATGCAGAATACAATTTTTCTATTAGATCACTGATTCTCAATCCTTGTCCTGAAGAATCTACTAGCTTTTAACAAGTTACTGGATTTTTCTCGTCTATCACATTCACTTCAATTCAGAAGAAAACAGTTAATTATCTAATTAGTTAAGCCAGGTGTGCTGGGAGCTGAGAAAACAAATTGACACTACAAATTGGAGGGCAAGGTTTGAGTAATCTGGGACCAGGGTTAAGAAATGACTGTGTTCCTAATACTGTAGTCACTGGTTCCCTGTCACCATTACAGCTCTTTTTATATACATATTATATAGTGTAGTATGTATTCATGTATTTATGTATGTATGTAATTATGATGATGATGATTATTATATTATTATTATTATTATTATTATTAACATATAATGGAATAGAATGTAAAGATTTAACTTATATTATGGCGCCTTATGCACCACTGTAATTATAGAGAAATAATATAAAGGTACACTACATACCGATTTCCATACAAAAGATGTCCACCAATGGTTAAACAGGTACAGCTCAGTACCTTTTACTAGAGTGAGTGTATCTTCTCAGATAATGTGAAATCATACAGTACTTTTGACTGTGAATGTGAACTTCACACACACACACACACACACACACACACACACACACACACACACACACACACACACACACACACACACACACACACAAAGACACACACACACACACACACACACACACACAAAAAGCAACGACATGAGATCATGTTAATAATATGCAATCTCAGGTGAAAAAAAACATGCACATGCCAAAATATATGGAAATAATAGAATAATGAAAACAATTCTTGTGTTGTGAAAAAAACAAAAACAAAAAAACATCTGGAATATCTGTATAACACATGAAGTCCGAAAACTACATGTGTAAAATGCAAATGTGAATCTGGATTTTCTATGACATCTTGCACACAAAGCATGTAAATAATGTGCTGCAAACAACATGCCATGGTTGAATTTTTGTGTCAGGGACTTAAGAGGATGGTCTGCTATTGATTACATTGCTGTAATGCAGAAGTTTGAATCCCTAGGCTACTTAAGTACCTTTAACAACTACTGTATCATGAATCATCTTATTATTATCTTATTATCGTTTAAAAAATTTTTAACAAACCTGTTTAATTGATATCCATGCAGGTACTCAATCATTTACACAAAAATCTGCGAAACATATCCAAGAAGTCAGAGGCATCAAAAAAGAAGGTGAGAACAATTGTAGAGATTGCATTCTATTTCTGTCAAATTTATTATATGCAATCTTTTTAATACATTTAAAAAAGTGAATGTACTGTAGACAAGCATAATACTGTGCATAGTCATACTAACAATGCTGCATAATAATGCATAGTAAATTAAGATTTTTCAGCATAAGTAGTGTATGTGTTCAATTTACTTCTTAACTTTCGACTTGTGCATGCATGCCTGTTCTCAGACAGCACAGACCGTTCTAGTGGTGGTGGTGGTTTTCTGCTTATCCTGGCTGCCCCATCACGTGGTGCATCTCTGGGTGGAGTTTGGTTCGTTCCCTCTGAATCAGGCGTCCTTCCTTTTCCGTGTGGCTGCTCACTGTTTGGCTTACAGCAACTCCTCAGTCAATCCCATCATCTATGCCTTCCTTTCTGAGAACTTCAGGCAAGCCTACAAGCAGGTGTTCCAATGTCAGGTGGCCAGTGAATGTCCAACACATGATGCTCGAGAAACACGAACCAAGTTGGAGAAAGTTCCACCCACTAACTGCACAATGGTTTAAATGACTAGACCAGTTGTTTTGACTTTGTATTGCTCGTTTAGCACTGGAGATTGCTTCAGATACAAGTGGCAGATGTAGTGGACAAGATTTTTTTCTGTCCTGAATGAAAGCATGCTATCACATTTGTGATCCATCATATCAAGTCAGGTATTATGTTAGTTTTTCGTTATGGCCAATTGAGTACAGTAACTGAAATGTGCCAGATTTTTAATTTCCTGATCCTTCAACAGAATTTAGAAGTTTTATTCTAAAGATTGTTTTAATGGACTTTAATAAAAATTAAATCCAATCCAAAATTATATATATCCAATATATATAATAACACTAGACGACTTGTTTATATCAGTTGTGATAGAAAAAGAAAAAATCATTTTTTCATCATAAAACTCCACTACTTATGAAGTTATTTTTAAGATAATCCTGGTATCAAAATGAGGTTGAGGGTTCCCTCTTACTTATTATTTCACATTATTCTGATTTAAATGTTCTAAACATGAAGATTTAACATTTTTTCCAAAGTCCTCGTGCCCAAAACTGCACTGTCATATCTCAGCAACTGGAGAACTAAAAAACAGTAAAACATTACAGTAATAAACTTGGTATCAAAATGGAGCACATTGACCAGGAATCTGAAAGTATGCATCAATCAAATCACGCAAAATGTGGCTTAATACATGATTTGATATGTTGGTCCAACAGTGGAACCTTGGATTACGAACATAATTTGTTCCGAAAATGGGCTCGTATTTCAAAACACTTGTAAATCAAATTGAATTTTCCCATACGAAATAATGGAAACTCAAATTATTCGTTCCACAGCCCAAAAAATTAAAAACATAAAAATCATTAACACAAAATATAAAGTAAAAACTAAAACAAATTAACCTGCACTTTACGGAAAGACTGTTTTATCGGAAGAATTTGTAAGGCACATCACTAATAACTCTCGTGTGAGCACATACTAACAGAATCACTGCTGTAAAGTAAAAAAAAACAAATGAACCTGCACTTTACCTTTGAAAAGAATTGCAACAGAGCAGTGTTTCTGTGTAGAGCAGAGTGTGTGTGTGTGTGTGTGTGTGTGTGTGTGTGTGTGTGTGTGTGTGTGTGTGTGTGTGTGTGTGTGTGTGTGTGTGTGAAGGTGAGAGAAGGGAGGGTGTGTGTGTGTGTGTGTGTGTGTGTGTGTAAAGGCGAGAGGAGGAGGGGTGTGTGTGTGTGTGTGTGTGTGTGTGTGTGTGTGTGTGTGTGTGTGTGTGTGTGTGTGAAGGGAAACGATGTCCAATGACATCACACATAATGACATTCTGATACGACTCAGTTGTGATCATGTGACGCTCGGCGTCAAAACAAGAATCACATGCGTGATGCATGATACTTATTACCCGTAAACCAAGACTTGTTCGTTTTCCAAGTCAAACTGTATAAAAAATCTTTGCTCGTCTTGCGGAACACTCAACATTTAGAATTTTTTCTCCCATTTTATTTCTGGACTTGGTTTTAAAGACTAGAAACTGATGTTTTGTGATTCAGACTTTGATCTTCACCAGAACATCTCAGTTTGCTTGGCATGGAACTAGTAGCGCTATGTACCTTAATGACACATCTACAATCTACCACATTTTCTCCACCCAGGACACAATATTAGAGAAAGAAGAGAAATGGAGAAGGAAGCATGTGTGAGCCTGAACTAAACCAGAAGCATCAACATCGACAGAGACCAAACATGCAGCTGGAAGAGAAAGAGCTGCTGTACTGTTAGTCTTGAAATACACAGAGGAAAAAATTTATACAATTTAACATTTTCACTCTTTTTCCAAAATAACTATTTATGACATTAAAATGAAATATAAAATCCTGAATTATCTTGAATTATAACGATTTGAATTGTTCTAGCAGGCTTTAAAGCCATTAAGATCCATTATGTAAATGCTATGTTATAGTAATTTGATGAGCAATACTGTAAGTGAAGGGGAAGAAAAAACACAGCCTCATGCATGACCTTGGATGATTCAGTGCTTGTATGCATTCACGGACACGATGACGCAAATGTGAACCTGGTGTGGACTGGTTTAAACAAGCTCTACCGACCAAAAGTTGTGCTTCCACAAAAACAGGTTAGTGTTTCTCCTTTATATACAGTAACATTCTAATAATTTTATTCTTCTCTCTGCAAGGGTGAATTATTTTCTCTAATTATAACTTTTTGTGGAGTAAGTGTTAGCTGATTACCTTGCTGAGTTTGATTAGCTTTCACCAGAAAATTCTGATTAAAATATATTTTTTTATGTAATCTAATTGTTGGAAATTATAAAAGACATCTTAATCAAAACATTGATGTTGATTTTAAACATTTCCACAGGTCATCCTCTGTGTGTGTCTTGTGTGAATTGATGAAATAATATTCAACACCACTGGGTTCACACACCAGTGCTCTAATCCTGATATTGTTGTACCACTGTCTGATCTGTCTCAATCGCAGATAAGTTCATGCAGGTAATAAATGATTTAGTTAAATTTTCCTTGGCTTAGATGCACCATTTTATGATTTGATGCACCATTTTAATGAGCATCATTATCATACATAACTGTGTATAAGTGTATCATAAGCGTTAGGTACAGTATTTCCTTCAGTGTCAGATGAAATAAATTAATTGTATTGTTTATTATATTCCTGTGTTGTCTCCAAGTGAACTTATTCTATGTAAATAAATCTGACATTATTGTCCTAATGTGGATGTTTAAAAAAAAAAAAAAAAAAGACAGAGAGATCACTGTAGAAAACTTCTGGAATGTCATCAAGAGGAAGATGGATGGCCACAAACCAAACCAAACCAAGCAACGCTGAGCTACAAAAACAGTTGTATATTATTTAATATTAAGTTACATAAGAGCAATATGAAAAACTGGTGGAGAGCCAAAACACATAAAAGCTGTAATTGCAAATCAGGGTTATTCAACCAAATACTGATTTCTTAATGTTATTTAGCCAAAGCATTAACACAATTTGGTTAAAAATTATTTGCATTTTGTTTTATTTGAGTTATTAATGCTCTGCAAATACTACATGATCTTAGGATTTTCATGTTGTCATTTCCTTTAAATATACACTCTAAATAAAAATAGTTATATTTGAATTTAGGAGAAATGTTGTCAATAGTTCACCAAAAATAAAACAAAACTGTTCATCTCACCAATACATGCACCTGTTAGACCCTGTAAGCACCTGTTCCCACCACTCAGCATCATTAGTATACTAATCACCAGCATGATCATCTATCTATCTATCTATCTATCTATCTATCTATCTATCTATCTATCTATCTATCTATCTATCTATATAGTATATTGTCATCAGAGACTAATATAATTCAAATTATATAAAAATTATAAAAGCCTCAAAAATCCCCAATTAACAGCAATTTAGATTAGATCCATTGTGAAGGCTTGCAGAGCATCTCAATAGCAACGTTTATCTTGTGTTGATCCATAATATACATTGTATACAGTTTATATTCATTATTTCTTTATGTGTGTAATGTGCAAAATGGGGTAATAAATTTTTTTTTCCAGTTTAATGTCCTTCACTAAGAACATATAGCATGAGATTTTTAAAAAAGCTAAGGGGACTTTCAATTCAACATTCTAAAAGCATGCTGATGATTGTGGGTGCTTCAAAGTACATTTCATAGTGACCCTCTGTGTGTGTGTGTGTGTGTGTGTGTGTGTGTGCGTGCGTGCGTGCGTGCGTGTGTGTGTGCGTGCGTGTGTGCGTGCGTGCGTGCGTGCGTGTGTGTGTAATGTCAGTAAGATGTTAAGAGGTGTAATGTCAGCTGGCTCTCCTTTTAGAAGGATGGATAATGATCAGTTATGATGTTTGAACAATATACAATACTAATACAATGTTGCCATGTGTGAATGTGCAAGCATTGCATATGTGTTAGTTGTGCTAGTCTGATAGTCCAGTTTTTTAAGATTCTGACCTGTTCAGTTTATCATGGTGTTAATAGAACAACATTGTTTAAATGGTATTAACCAAATTACCAAAAATAATAAAAACAGATGAAAAAAGCAGCATTTTCTCTGGTTGAACCTAGGACCAGAAAGCTTTATAATGGGCTTTATCTGTGTATTCAGCCCCACAATTTTATACCAAAGTTCTTTTTGTACTTTCATGGCTATTCATCTCTTTTGAGAAAAGCAGGAATGTCTAAAGTCCCATCTGTCAGATTCTCTGAGACTGAGGGTTCTGGTTTGGTTCTGGTTCCCACCAGCTTGCACTTACATTAACATAATTTTACATCACATTAACGATGTTTCTTTAAACGGCGAATCAAGACAGCAGAGCATGTTTTGGTACAGTATGTATATATACACACTACCGTTCACAAGGTTTAGATCACTCCATGATCGTTCCTGTTTTTATTTCTTTCTACATTGTAAAGGAATGCTGAAGGCGTCCAAAAAATGCATTAAACTCCTTTGAACAGTTGATATTGAGATGTATCTGCTACTTCTGCTCTGTAAAGACTTCATAACGCCTCTAATCTGAGATGCTGTTAATTGGTCATTTTTCAGGCTGATAACGCTAAATGAACTTCTGGTCTGCGTCAGAGGTAGGTTTTGGTCTCGTCCTCCTGGGACGGCCTTCATGAGAGGCAGTTTCATTATGGTGCTTGACGCATTTTGCAAATGCACTTGACAATACTGTTCTTGCAAGAATAGGTGATATTCAGTACAACAGCATGACCTCAAGTGTGATATTGCTTTTATATCAAACTTTGACAAACAATATTTATTATCAGCATATTCTGATTTGTTTGTTTATTTAACTAGTTATTTTGCACAAAACTGTCGGAACCAGTACTAACTAACCATGACTGACAATTAGTGATCAACAATTAGTGTAACAATTCTGCGGCTTCTTTCCCCTCTTCCCAGTACTGTGGAGAGTACCGACTGACTTAACAATGCAGTTATTCTTTATATCACCTCACGTGAAAGGCCTCTCGTCCAATCTGAAAAACTATTATGATTCAAAGGTTTTGTTTTAGGTACAGGGTGTCGCATAATAATGTCAAATACATGACAACATTATTATGGCTTCATCTGGGTAGCTGTGTGGTAGACACTACTAATTCTGTCAGCTTCTATCTGGAAAAGTCTTTTGGTGTTCAAACACATTAGGACACACTGAGAATTAAGAGACAGATAAAACATATAAAACATCCTTACCCTACTATACTTACCCAGCTGGTTTACATTCATAACTTACATTATCAAGACCATTACATTCTTACATTAGTTGAAAATTCCAAGATGTTTTAGTCGAACACGTCAAAGTTCATGTTTGTGGCATGTTGAGATCATGTCCTGAGATAACCCTTACCTTGTTGTCATGGAAACGTGTAATGAAGTGCCAACCATGTCATCATGAATTAAGCAACAGGAGAGATAAAAATGTCCACTGAATTGTGCTGTGTGTGTCTGCATGTGTGTGTGTGTGTCTGCATGTTTGTGTGTGTGTGTGTGTGTGTGTGTGTGTGTGTGTGTGTGTGTGTGTGTGTGTGTGTGTGTGTGTGTGTGTGTGTAGGTGTGTCTGCATGTGTGTGTGTGCGTGTGTGTGTGTGTCTGCATGTGTGTGTGTGTGTGTGTGTGTGTGTGTGTGTGTGTGTGTGTGTGTGTGTGTGTGTGTGTCAAACTGATATAACATTCTCATCCTTCAATTCCCCAGTGCTTGATGAGGATTCATTCACCATCAAAGTCAAGCACCAAAATAAGGATTCATGAGCACCAGAAGAACATGTCAGGACACTTTACCCGTGACCTTCAAAGTGTGACCCAATGCCAGATTTAAAAATACCTTCTGTAAGTTTTTAGTGCTTTCTCTAGTCTGTTAGATCCTAAATCAAGATTCTCACTATAGCTCAAAGATAAAGAATGGATCTTTGTAGCAGGCCTAGTCTTTGGTTTTTATATAGTTTCTGTTCCATTTCCTTGTTAATGGTTCAGAATTTCAAGGTATTATAATGAGCAGCATTCACCTATTTAATTACTAAGCAGAAAAACAACTTCAAATACTACATGAGTCTAAAATTACAGCTTGGTGATGTAATTATGTGTCACCATTTCGCCACTCACTCCCTGCTATTAGGACTTGAGCTGCATTTCTCATGCAGCCATCATTTCATTAATGTGCCCGCACATTAGAATAAATTACTCCAATAATTTTCATTCAGCATGCAGAAAGAGCACAAACAAGTAACCTTAAGAGGCACTCAGCAGGACAGAAAATGCACAAACAAGAAGAGATAATGCTATATTTTTCTCACTTTCATGTAAGGGAGTATAATACATTATATAACCACTGGCTCTGAAATGGCTGAGTTGGTTTCAAACAGAGACGCTGGAACTCTCTGATTGCTGTGACATTGTGGTGACCTACTGATAAAGGAGAAGAGAGGCTATTTGTAGGGCTGTTAAAGATGGAGAACATGCAGTGAATTCAAAAAGGATTTTCCATAGTGACAAAGCAAGTTTTTTTTTTTTTTTTTTTCAAATTTAGTGAAAAAAAAAAATGAATATCCCACCAGTCCAACTCTTTGTAGATTGAACTTTGTCATGGGTATAAAACCATTTCTAACTCTAACCCTAACCATAGTGGCCTCCATCATGGTGAAATGGAAAGTGTTTGGAACCACCATGACTCTTCCAAGAATCCAGCCAATCTCAGTAACCGGGCCACAAAAGCCTTAATCATGGAGTTGACCGAGAACACACTGGCCACTTTAGCAGACCTCTTGAAGTCCTCCACAGACATGGGAGAAATTGTCAGAAGGACAACCCTCTCAGAAATACCCCTTCAGTCAGGCCTATCTGGTTAATTGGTTAGTCAAAAACCTCTTAGCTGCAAAAAAGACATATGGCGAGCATTTAAGGACTCTCAGAGCTTGAAAAAATGGTTCTGTTCAGATTGGACCCATCTCTTTGTTCTGAACTTCAAATTGCAATGCCTGATGAGAGATAGTGTGAGGGTCTGGGAAAACCATTCACACAATGACATTTTGAAATTAAATATTTTTCCTTTATTGCATCAATCTCAACCAGAATTAAAGTTACAGTATTTTTGAGACTTACAATATAACTTCGACATATTTAAAAGGAGAGGACCATGTTTAAAGACAAGCCACCTACCCACTATATATATATAACAAAGACCATTGTTAAAAGCGCTATATAAATAAAATTGAATTGAATTAAATTAAATTTAATCATATATATATATATATATATATGATTAAATTTAATTTAATTCAATTCAATTTTATTTATATAGCGCTTTTAACAATGGTCATTGTCAAGTGTGTATGAGTGAAAAAAAAAAAATGAGACTGTCCCTGATGAGCAAGCCGAGGGTGTCAGCAACACTAGCAAAGAAAAACTCCCTGAGATGGCAATAGGAATAAACCCTAAGTGGAACCTGACTCAACAGGGAGCCCATCCTCATTTGGGTGATAACAGATAACAGGAATTATATAACGACAGAGATGTCAAGTAACGAAGTACAAATACTTCGTTACCTTACTTAAGTAGAAATTTTGGGTATCTATACTTTACTGGAGTAATTATTTTTCAGCCGACTTTTTACTTCTACTCCTTACATTTTCACGCTATTACAGTATCTGTACTTTCTACTCCTTGCATTTTAAAAAATAGTCTCGTTACTCCTATTTTATTTCAGCTTGTCATTCAAAAAACAAAACAAAACAAAAAATCCGGATAAATCGTGCCATCCGGATGGAGCGAATTTGATTGTGGTTGGATGATGTAATGTTTGCATGTAGTTCTGTTCCAAGTTTTCTGTTCAGCATCCTGACTCTGACATAAGCACGTAAGCACGTCGAGCGGGACGAGGTAACTAAGCGTGTGTAATCTGTCACTGGGCATGCGCATGAGAGAACAAAAAAGTAAACGGCACATTCGCTAACAACTCCGTTTGTCTATGTGATCTTTATTTTCTTCTATACAGAAGGACGTTACAGATGAGAAGTATAAACATACCATTCCGACACCCTGGTGGTTGGTACGCAATCCATCGCACCTGCACATGACGTTACGTCACACACTCCAGCATGGACGTTTGAATAAATTAGCATTTTCGGTTGATAAGGTTGTGATACAGTAAGTAGACGAAGCTGTCCGTGATAGAGACTCGAGATTCGAGCGAAATGTCACAACCAAGCACCAGCGAGGAAGGTAACAGTATACACACACACACATATATATATACAGTGGTGTGAAAAACTATTTGCCCCCCTCCTGATTTCTTATTCTTTTGCATGTTTGTCACACAAAATGTTTCTGATCATCAAACACATTTAACTATTAGTCAAAGATAACACAAGTAAACACAAAATGCAGTTTTTAAATGAGGGGTTTTATTATTTAGGGAGAAAAAAAATCCAAACCTACATGGCCCTGTGTGAAAAAGTAATTGCCCCCTGAACCTAATACCTGGTTGCGCCACCCTTAGCAGCAATAACTGCAATCAAGCGTTTGCGATAACTTGCAACGAGTCTTTTACAGCGCTCTGGAGGAATTTTGGCCCACTCATCTTTGCAGAATTGTTGTAATTCAGCTTTATTTGAGGGTTTTCTAGCATGAACCGCCTTTTTAAGGTCATGCCACAACATCTCAATAGGATTCAGGTCAGGACTTTGACTAGGCCACTCCAAAGTCTTCATTTTGTTTTTCTTCAGCCATTCAGAGGTGGATTTGCTGGTGTGTTTTGGGTCATTGTCTTGCTGCAGCACCCAAGATCGCTTCAGCTTGAGTTGACGAACAGATGGCCGGACATTCTCCTTCAGGATTTTTTGGTAGACAGTAGAATTCATGGTTCCATCTATCACAGCAAGCCTTCCAGGTCCTGAAGCAGCAAAACAACCCCAGACCATCACACTACCACCACCATATTTTACTGTTGGTACAGTATGATGTTCTTTTTCTGAAAAGTGTGTTACTTTTACGCCAGATGTAACGGGACACGCACCTTCCAAAAAGTTCAACTTTTGTCTCATCGGTCCACAAGGTATTTTCCCAAAAGTCTTGGCAATCATTGAGATGTTTTTTAGCAAAATTGAGACGAGCCTTAATGTTCTTTTTGCTTAAAAGTGGTTTGCGCCTTGGAAATCTGCCATGCAGGCCATTTTTGCCCAGTCTCTTTCTTATGGTAGAGTCGTGAACACTGACCTTAATTGAGGCAAGTGAGGCCTGCAGTTCTTTAGATGTTGTCCTGGGGTCTTTTGTGGCCTCTCGGATGAGTTGTCTCTGCCCTCTTGGGGTAATTTTTGTCGGCCGGCCACTCCTGGGAAGGTTCACCACTGTTCCATGTTTTTGCCATTTGTGGATAATGGCTCTCACTGTGGTTCGCTGGAGTCCCAAAGCTTTAGAAATGGCTTTATAACCTTTACCAGACTGATAGATCTCAATTACTTTTGTTCTCATTTGTTCCTGAATTTCTTTGGATCTTGGCATGATGTCTAGCTTTTGAGGTGCTTTTGGTCTACTTCTCTGTGTCAGGTAGTTCCTATTTAAGTGATTTCTTGATTGAAACAGGTGTGGCAGTAATCAGGCCTGGGGTTGACTACAGAAATTGAACTCAGGTGTGATAAACCACAGGTAAGTTATTTTTTAACAAGGGGGCAATCACTTTTTCACACAGGGCCATGTAGATTTGGAGTTTTTTTTCTCCCTTAATAACGTAAACCTTCATTTAAAAACTGCATTTTGTGTTCAATTATGTTATCTTTGACTAATAGTTAACGGTTTTTGATGAGCAGAAACATTTACAGTATGTGTGACAAACATGCAAAAGAATAAGAAATCAGGAAGGGGGCAAATAGTTTTTCACACCACTGTATATATACATATATATATATATATATATATATATATATATATATATATATATATATATATATATATATATATATACATACACATATAATATATATATTTATTTACTTTTTTTTGGGGGGGGATTAATCACTTGGATTAATCATTCATTCTGACAGCACTAATGTTTATTGTAGACAACCATACAAGGGTAATTGTTACTAAGCCTGCCCTTGGTACACTAATTTTCTTGTATGTTGCCCTCACAGATTCCTGCAGCGAAGCTTAGATGTACATTTACATGATGACATGCAAGATTACTGATGACATGCCTCTGAAGTTTGACTTTTTGCACCATTAAAATACTTATAGGCAACTAGTTATCATATCTTCTTCTCCATAAAACATGTTAATGCTCAGTAGTACACATATATGGTTCTTTAATGTATTTGCATTGTACTAAAATGCATTCTTTTTCAATTGCCATATACAGTATCCCAAAATCACTATGGCCGTTAAAAAATACAACAAAAAAACAACAACACATTTTTCTTTTTTTTTATGAGGTGTTAGTGTACAGCAGTATATAGGCCTGTGGCACAGCCTAAGCTGTTATCCTTAATGCTTTTTTCCCCCTTCACGTTACTTTTACTTTTATACTTTAAGTAGTTTTGAAACCAGTACTTTTACACTTTTACTTGAGTAAAAAGCTTTAGTTGATAGTTCAACTTCTAAAGAAGTCTTTTTAAACCCTAGTATCTATACTTCTACTCAAGTAATGAATGTGAATACTTTTGACACCACTGTATAACAAAATCATGTGTGTTAGGCTGCTGTAAGTTCAGTATAACTGTCACGAACTAACCGGGATGACCAGAATGATGATCGCGCTATCTGTCACGAACTAACCGGGATGAACAGATACTGTAGCTTTAGCAGTTAGCCCTGTAGCGTGAATGGTAAACCCAAACGCGGATAAACACGAGCAGGCAGGATAATCACGCGATTTGCTATAAGGACTCTCACACTCAATGAGCACAGGAAAGACACAATCTAACCCTAGTCCTATAAACACACACTCAGTCTGAAAAGATAGCAAAGATAGCAAAGGGGTGGGTGGAACCATGGGTGAGGTGGTGAATGGTTTCAGCTGTGAGGTGTGGAAGACAGGGTGGATCCGGAGCGCCGCAGGCAGCTGGAGCCGGTAGGTGACAGGGTTGATCCTGAGAGTAATGCGGTAGGGCCCGATGAACCTTGGTGATAACTTTTTTGACTCTGTGTGCAGGTGGAGGTTTTTGGTCGATAGCCACACTTTGTCACCTACGTGGTACAACCATCCCGGAGGGTGCCGACGGCGGTGTTGGGCCACATAGTTGGCGTTGGTGCGTCGGATGGCGAGGTTGGCTTGGTGCCATAGCCGCCGGCACCGGCGAACCAACTGTTGGGCCGATGGTACATCAACCTCCGGTTCCTGGTGGGTGAACATCGGAGGCTGGAAACCATAGCACACCTCAAATGGGCTCAGGTTGGTGGCTGAGGAGACGTGAAGGTTGTGTGATAATTCGGCCCACTTGAGGTAGCGGGCCCAGGAGCGCTGGCGATCTTGACACGAAACATCTTAGGTAGCGCTCCAGCTGTTGGTTGGTTCGCTCCGTCTGACCGTTCCTCTGGGGGTGGTAGCCAGAGGACAAACTGCAGGACGAGTCGATCAGACGGCAGAAGGCCTTCCAGAACCGGGCGGTGAACTGGGGACCTCTGTCCGAGACGATGTCCTTAGGGAACCCATGCAATCGGACTACGTGTTCCAATATCAGCTTGGCTGTGGTCTTGGCTGACGGGAGTCCGGTGAGGGCCACCAGGTGCACTGCCTTGGAAAAGCGGTCCACGATGGTGAGGATGACGTCTCTTCCTTCGGAGATTGGCAGGCCCGTGATGAAGTCGACGGCAATGTGCGACCAGGGCCGACGAGGAACTGGAAGTGGTTGAAGCTCCCCCGGTGTTGGTTGGTTGGAGTCTTTGGCCCTGGCGCACACTAGGCACGCCCAGACGAACTCAGTAGCCTCCCTCCTCATTGAAGGCCACCAAAAGGCCCGTTCCACGAAGGTGAGGGTTCTCCGGGTTCCCTGGTGGACCCTCGTTTCCATATCCCAGTGCAGGGGTGCGATGATCCGGGTGGGTGGAAGGACAGGCACGGGCTCCGCCCTGGGAGCCTCTCGTTCGTATTGACGGGAGAGGGCGTCGGCCTTGGTGTTCTTTGACCCCGGGCGGTACGAAAGATGGAAATCGTACTGTTCAAAGAACAGGGCCCACCGTGCCTGTCGTGGGTTCAGCTGTTTGAGGTTGCGGATGGTGATGAGGTTCTGATGATCCGTCCAGACAATGAATGGCTCACTGGCACCCTGGAGCCAGTGACGCCACTCCTCCAAGGCCCACTTTATGCCCAACAGTTCACGGTCCCCTACTCCGTATCGCTGCTGAGTGGGGTTAAACTTTTTGGAGTAAAAGCCACAGGGGTGTAGCGTCTGGTCTGGACCTCGTTGTGAGAGAACAGCGCCGGCGCCCACTTCTGACGCGTCCACCTCCACAACGAACGGTTGGCTGGCATCCCTCCATCGTATGGATGGAGACGAATCGGGGCGGTGGTGAACAGGTGACATAGTCGGTGGAAAGCTGAGATGGCGGTAGGGTTGTGTTGGAAGGAATGGTTGGAGAGCCTGGTAAGTGCAGTGAGTGGTGCTGCAACTGTACTGTAGCCCCGGATAAAGCGACGATAAAAGTTCGCAAACCCGAGAAAGCGTTGGAGCTGTTTGAGTGTCCTGGGTAGGGGCCAGTGACGTACAACCTCCAGCTTCTGCAGGTCCATGGCCACACCCTGGGGCGAGATAACAAAACCCAGGAACGTGGTGGAGTGCACGTGAAAAGCACACTTTTCCAACTTACAGTACAGCTGGTGGGCGAGCAATCTCTTAAGGACAGCTCGAACGTGTTTTGTGTGTTCCTCGGGGGTGCGTGAGTATATTAAAATGTCATCTAGGTAGACGAACACCCATCGGCCTAGCATGTCCCTGAGGACGTCGTTGATGAAAGACTGGAAGGCCAAGGGTGCGTTGCAGAGACCAAATGGAATGACCAGGCTTTCATAGTGTCCGGTGGGGGTGATGAAGGCCGTCTTCCACTCATCACCCTCTCTGATGCGCACCAAGTTGTAGGCGCTCCGGAGGTCCAACTTAGTGAACATGGTGGCACCAGAGAGGGCGTCCAGGGCTGAGTTGGTAAGAGGCAAAGGGTGACGATTTCTGATGGTGATCTTGTTAAGCCCCCGATAGTCGACACACGGACGAAGTTCGCCCCCTTTTTTTTCGGACTCCCTGGAACACGTCCCAGCCTGGGCCTGTAGGCATAAGTCGGTGCAGGTCGGCCCCCATTGAAGAATCCGGTTCTAAGACCAGGAGATGAGTGGGTCGTGCTGTAAGAGCCAGGGGTAGCCGAGGATGATGGGTGGAGAGGAGATGGGTGTAAGGTGAAATTGTATAGACTCCTGATGTTGACCGAGGATGAGAGTGATGGGTGGAGTCTGCTGGGTGATGGGGCTGGATGAGAGGGGCCGCCCGTCGACTGAGGTGATTTTCACTGGCTGGGATAACGCCTCAATCTTTACCCCCAATCCTCTGGCGTACGTTGAGTCAATGAAGTTACCCGCGGCACCAGAATCGATGAACGCGGTACTTCTGACCCGTCTGTGGCCAAGATGGAGGGTTACCTGGACCGTGAGCCGAGTAGCGGTGTTGTCGGTGGTAGCGGAGAGATGGATGGTACCCGGGGAGTCTCTCCTCTCTCTCACCGGGTTTGGGCGTTTCCCGGACGGGACGGGCAGGTCGCTCGATGGTGCGCTGCTAAGCCGCAGTAGGCGCACAGTTCTTCGCGGTAACGTCTCTCGCGTTCCGCCACGGTCAGGGAGGCGCGCCCTAGCTGCATGGGTTCCCCGGCTCCGGTGTCAACCACGGCAGGGGGTGGAGATCCGACACGTCCAGGGAGAGCGGTGGTGACGGTGGTTGGTGGCCTTGGTGCAGTGTAGGCGTAAGTGGATGGTGGCGGCAGGGTTCGAGGAGCTGGCTTCGGGCGGGATAGGAGGCGCTGATCGATCCGGAGCCCACTGCCGTGGCCCACTCTGCTGCCTGCCCTGATAGCAACGAGACGAGGAGTGCAATGCGCAGCCGGTCGGTGGAGTACTTGGTGGCACTGAACTCAAACACCAGTTCCAGCGATGTTAAAAACACACTGCATTTCCCATCCGTGCTATCCCATTTGTCTGGAAGAGCTAAAAAAATGTCAGAGGGGGGGGGGGGTGCGGCGCCGCGACCGCCACGGTGGGCTAACCGCCGCCCGAAGGCTCGCGTTCTCCTGCCTAAGCTCCGCGACCGGCGCAGAGAATCGAGCTCCGTGGTTAGCGTATTAATGAGCAAAGCATGCTGGTCAACCACATCGCGAAGGCGGGCGTAATCCACTGGGTTTACTGCTCTTGGCTCTGTCATTCTGTCACGAACTAACCGGGATGACCAGAATGATGATCGCGCTATCTGTCACGAACTAACCGGGATGAACAGATAGCTTTAGCAGTTAGCCCTGTAAACCCAAAAAAAAAGTGAAAGTGAGTACTCACATATACTGGAACGATTCCGAAAAGACCTGGGCATAACTCAATGACAGAGCGATGTGCGGCGCCATCTTGTTTCCTTTTATGCTTTCAGGTTCGCGACCGTCTTACTTCCGGGTCCTAGTGCCGGTCGCGGCTGAGTGTGCATGACAATAACATAAGTTGTCCAAGATAACATGGAGTCCAGTTCAGCACAGGGATGAGTCAGCATGTGTAGATCCAACACATCATGAAGCAGAATTAGGATCCTTGGACAGGTGAAAAGAATTAGCGTAGATGCTGTTCAGGATAGCAGCACTAGATAAGAGTGCGCATTTACTGTAGATGTACTGGAGTACGAGGTTATGTGGTGAATTACGCATATGCCAGATTAAAGAGATGTGTCTTGATGTGTCTGAGCTCCGAACACTGTCTGGAAAGCTATTCCAAAGCTTAGGAGATAAATATGAAAATGCTTCACCCCCTTTTGTAGATTTGGGTATTTTGGGAACTACCAGAAGTCCGGAGTTTTGCGTTCTTAAGGACTGTGGTGGGTTGTAGTGTGTCAGAAGATTACGTGGGAGCTAAACCGTTTAGAGCCTTGTACGTAAGTAATGCTAGTTTGTAATTAATTCTAAACTGAACAGGTAGCCAGTGCAGGGATGAAGGTATTGTGGTTATATGATCTTATCTTCTTGATCTGATGAGAACCCTAGCGGCTGCATTTTGTACTGACTGTAGCTTGTTTATTGAGGATGCAGGACAACCACCTCGTAATGTATTACAATAGTCCAGTCTGGATATACACTGATCAACCATAACATCTACACCACTGCAAGACAAACTGAACAACATTGATCACCAACTATACACCAGCAGCCTCATCACAGAATCATGGGTACCCAAGGCTTGTCCATGCTCACAGGGACCATTGGAGCGATCCCACAGAAAAACCAATGCAGTAAAAATCATCAAAAAGGTCAAAGCTACCCTGAGGTACCATAGTCACCTTGGTGGCAAACGGTAACCTAAAACCTACATGGTAACATTTTGATGTTAAGGTTTTAATCCTGTTCCTGGTGTATGTAGGGTGTATTTTCTAATCTCCTTATGGAATAATAATACTACTGTCATGTTTTAAAGAATTATTACATTTAGAATTGAAAAATTACTTTTAATAGGAATTTAATCTCAATTTACAGCTTCATTTAAGACCCTTTATTTATTAACTAACTTCATTATGAACCTCTACTAATTTGTTAGCAAACTGTATTAAGAAAACATGCTGTATAATTACTAATTGTAACCAAAATGTTGCTAAGCCGTGTTTGTTGGACTGCATCTTTAGCCTCAAGATGTGGAAAAGCACAACTACAGGGGTGTATTTGGGAGATGGGCAATTATCAGCACTGCAGTGACATTGGTACTGTAGTGTGTGTGTGTGTGTGTGTGTGTGTGTGTGTGTGTGTGTGTGTGTGTGTGTGTGTGTGTGTGTGTGTGTGTGTGAGCCATACAGTATGTGTGTGCTTTTGTGTGTCTGTGTGTGTTTGTTTTGTGAAGTTTGCCCCACTAATAGCCTTGAAATGTTATTGTGCCTTTTGCAACTATGTGAGTCCAAATTGTCTGAAGGACAAAACATTAGGTCAGTGTTCTGCAGATAAGGCGTGTTGGGATGATGTAGGAAAAAATCAGAGAAAGCGGTTTAATCCTGAATGCTGTCTGTAAGCATACTGTAACAACAAGAGAGAAAATGTGGCTAGAAGGAAGTTGAGTTGTACTAACATCATGTAACACCGTCATTGCTGCTAATAAAATTAGAGTTCTTTGTCTTATCAATAAGTTATTATTATTAATTATTCTTATAATTGACAGTGGAAAAAGTGAACACTGGAGTCAGAAAGCTGTAAGATTAAAGGATTTGCTTTCCCGGCTCAAAATAAAGAAAAATATTTACTGTATTTCGTGCTTGCATTTTTGTTTTGCTTTTTTTCCCATGACAGCTTGTGTGTGTTTATGTGTGTGTGTGTGTGTGTGTGTGTGTGTGTGTGTGTGCGTGTGCGTGTGTGCGTGCGTGTGTGTGTGTGTGCGTGTGCGTGCGTGTGTGTATGGTGTTGGTCCAACAGAATCTGACGCAATGCCATTGCTGGGTTTTAAAGGTCACTGTCAGAGTGAGAACTGTGCACAACCAACAATATGCAGCCAGCAAAAGGTTCTGCAGTCAGAGCTGACACTGATGACAAGTAAAGGAAAAATTCTGCTTCCACTATCTGTAATATGGATTCTAAGCAAATTGTGAGTACGTAGGCATGTCTAATAAAAATGACCATTGATTCATGAACAGCATTGCTGTTAACTGATCTACTCACTCACTCTCACACACTCATCATCTATACCGCTTAAAGTGTTGTGAGAGACCTGGAGTCTATCCCAAGGAGGCTTAGGGCACAGGCGGGGTACACCCTGGACAGGGTGCCAATCTATTACTGGGCACACACACACTCACACACTCATTCACACACTACAGGCAATGTTGCGAATGCCAATTAGCCTTACCTAGACGTCTTTGGACTGTGGGGGAAACCGGAGTACATGGAGGAAACAGACCAAGCACGGGGAGAACATGCAAACTCCATGCACACAGAGACAGGAATCTTTGGTCTTCCTCTAGACCTCCTGCCCGACAGTTCTAATCTTAGCATCCTTCTATCGATATATTTACAATCTCACCTCTGAACTACCTCAATCTGGCCTTGCTGACTTTATCCCCAAAACATCTAACATGGGTTGTCCCTCTGATGGACTTGTTCTTGATCCTATTCAACCTTGTCACTCCCAAAGAGAACCTCGTCATCTTCATCTACGCTACCTCCAGCTCTGCCCCCTGTCTTTTTTTCATAGCCACTAACTCTAAGCCATAGAGCCACTGTCTTGTATATCTTTCCATTTGTTCTCGCTGATACTCATTTATTACACAACACACCTGACACTTTTCTCCACTCGTTTAACTTAAATAATGTTTTTTTTTACAAATTAATCTACTCATTTATAAGTCTGTACATTCATCAATCTGTGCATGTAACATACACAGAGAATAGCATAACAGAACACCTTGTATAAGATCAAAGCATTTTCATCACTTTATTATTGATATCACCTTCCTAGACTTCAAAGGTTAGTACCCCCTCTTTTAATTTGATGTGTTTTAGCTCAAAGACATAATAAAAATCATCTAATCGTAATTGGTCTTAGTACTAGGCAAATACAACCTGAGTCTAATAAGAATATTTACATATTTTCACTGTGCCATTATTTATTTAACAAAAATGAATCTGTTTACTATTCCCCTGTGGGCAACAATAAATGCATATTACTGCTTTCACAGGATTTTAAAAAGTAAGTTGCAGCCAGCTGCTGCTTATCATCAGCCCTTAACACCAAAGAAGGAAATACATAAGCAATGGTTTTAAAGTAGCAATAGTTGCTGCACATCAGTCTGGAAAGAGACTGATAGAGTCTTACAGAAAACAACTACTTAAGGTTATTGCTGCTTAAGCAATAAAGCGGATTATGTTTTGTTTTGTTTTTTTGCTACAGTTTTGTTAGTCATATTAATAATTTTACTAAAATACAATAAATAATGACACGTTTATATACTGTTGTCCATCTGAGATTGCATTTGACGAAAACTAAGACCTTCTATAATGAGATGATTTTTATTATGTTTTTACACAACAACAGACAGAATTAAAAGAGGGGGTACTAACTTTTGAACCATACACAGGTTAAAAAATTTCAATGATAACCTGCTGACAGCTGTGATTGCCTGAGATATTCTGTAGATAAACATCCATTAAAAACAAAAATTATTACAGCGTCAAAAGATGTGTGTATTATGTAAAAGATATATATGTATATTTTCACATGTATCACATTTAAACTGTTATATTTGATATACAGTACTGTACAAAAGTGTGTCATGTTAGATGATAAAGTTATTTATGTCTTCCCTTATACTTTTATCATCCTAATGTGAGATAAGCGATATATGTATATAATATATTAGAAGCAAGCATTAGTACCCATTGTTGATGGGGAAAGTCCTGACATGTCAACTTCCAGATAGCCTCACCTGGATGACTGAGAATCTTCAGACAAATGTTGATGATGCTGAGGGAAGGGAGGGGGATTCTATTGTTAAGTGCAATATGCAAAGTATGAACTCCACCAGCAGAGGGCAGTCATATACAAAAAAAAAACTCCAGAGTCTTACATTCAGTAAAGGGGGTGAATTTTTCTTAAATCTAGATATATTGATTTGGTATTTCCTTTTACAAGGTTGCAATAAACTAATAGAATATTAAACTTATTTGAAATAAACATATTCTACTGGCAGTAGAATAACAGAATAACAGAATATGAACAGATGGTGTGCAGCATGGCAGCGTAGCGGTTAGCACTGTGTCCTCACACCTCTTGAGTCAAGCGTTTGATTTCTGCCTCACATTTGTGTGTGTAGAGTTTTCATGTTCTTTCTGTGCTTGCTGGGTTTCCTCCAGGTACTCCAGTTTCATCCCACGGTCCAAAGACATGTAAAATAGTCTAATTGCCCCAAAAATAGTCTGATTGCCCCAAATTACCTGTAGTTTTAATGAGTGTGTGTATGTGTGTGTGTGTCCGTGTGTTTCCTGTGATGTTTTGGCACCATGTCCAGGATGTACCCTGCCTTGTACCCAAAGTCTCTGAGATACTTCTGAGAAGTCTCTGACACGGCATTAGCAGTATAGAAAATGAATGAATGAATGAACAGATAGATGTAGAGACAGGGGGAAAAAATCAAAAGTAGTTAAAACAAGTTGAATATTAATATATGCCATTTCTAACTTTAAGAAGCATTTCTGAATATTTATTGTTTTATTTACAATTATTTGTCCCGTTCTCATTTCAGAACAGTGTTTCATTACATCTCCTAGATTGTTAGGGATTTGGAGTAAGAGCACAGCGTTACCACAAGGTCACTGACCCTGTTATTTTTCTTAATACTAATAATATTAATAATACTGTGGTAGGTTTCCCGTCAGCCAAGTGTAAGAGCCAGAAGCAGTGCCAGTCTCAAGCTTAGATTAAATAGCAGGGTTAGGTCAGGAAAGGCGTCTGCATAGCCTAAATCCTGGGCCAAGTTGTGTCTGATTTGGATGGGCGCTATGGCAAATTCTTGACGAGACCAGCTAAAAGACCAGCAATGACACTTTTGCAATGTAACTAGTATGGGTTAAAACTAGTCTCTTTATTTTGTTGTAGACATTTTTTTTTTCTAAAAATAATACATTCTTTTACAGATAATAGTCTTAGCAAAGTAATGATGCTATCTCATAGATACAGACACAAACCTGAACTTAGTTACCGATAATGTGGTGTTTTACATGTGTCTCGAATGAGTCTCCTCAGGGTCCTCAGATCCTGATGAATGAACGAATTAATTAATTAATGAAGGAATGAATAATGCAATGTGCTGCATTGTAGTTGATAAATCCTATTAGAAGGATTATCCGAGTTTTATTATGCTCCGCAGCTGAGCTCTACATTCTCATCTCCTCTCTGGCACTCTGGCATAAAAAATGTCATAAATAATGTGCACTAAAAATATGAGTGTATTGAATGTGCAAGGACGTTATTGTCTTTCTCGGCATTGTGAGCTACTGTATGAAACACTATCAATCTTAGGATAATCGATTCCCAGATGTGATGGCTGTTAAGGCGGAGAGGCAGAAGTCCTAAGAAAATAAAAGCTCAATTAAACTATGTTGGATATGTTTCTATTCATATTACATTGTAGGAAGACAATAATATAAAATGATAGATTATAAATATGGCATTTGAATGTGACAACAAAAAGAAGATGAAAGAGAGAGAGAGGGAGAGAGAGAGAGAGAGAGAGAGAGAGAGAGAGATTATCAGTTTTATTCTGATGGTATAACAAGCCCATGACTCCCGAAATGAACTTTGAAGAAATAAATAGCAAATATTGATTCCAACAATGAACTGCCTCACTCCTTTAGTGGAGATTATCCCCATTATCTCATGGCTAAGAGCTGGCAAATTGAGTGAGTGCTGACAATGAGGGTGCATGGGATTTCCTCTGGAAACTACTGTACTCCAAATAGGTATGTACTCCCACCTCAGGTATCAAATGTGAAAGTGTAGATCGGTCTCTCTTCTTGTAAAAGAATAAAAGATAAAACATGTTGGTATGAGTGTATCTTTTACCAAGGAGGGCAAGGAACATACCATATTTTTTACCTCCTGGTCAAGCCCACATCCCTGAGGTGCCACAAAGAGGAATGTTATGTAAATTATATACCAATGGGCCAAGTTATATAGAGTTATATACAGTATGGCAGCTGTCGGTTGTGTAAAGTCATATTCACCACTAAAGAGTGGAGTTTATTGTTTTTTTTAAATAATTTATAAATATATATTTCCTATAAAAATTAATCAGCACCTTTTGACCAATCAGATTTAACAATTTAACCACTTCGAGGTACAGTATATTGAAATGCGCTATTTTTTCAAATCTCAATTAAAAAAGTATAATCTTGGAAATCAAACAACATCAGTTTAATTACACTGAGTTCCTTACAAATGCCTATTAATATTTAATTACATCTCTCAGTTGAAGAAACAATAACAAAACAAACACATCCATTTTTCCACCGCCACCATTTAATCACATGCCCAGGTTTTCCTCTGAGCAGCAGTCGAAGTGCCATTGTTAGCACTTTGTTTTGTTAGCATGTGCACATCCAGGTCTCATAACATTAGGTCCGATCAATGCGCTTCCCTTTTGAATTACTGCTCGTGAGCTGTGCTCAGGAAGGCTCATTTGTAAGGAATCGATACAGCAGAAGGATTGGGTGCAGATGGAGCAGTATATCAAGCCACGCTTGATGGAGAAATCATTGGGGTCGGTGCTGAGGAGGCTGCAGGTTATCAAAGTAGTTACACACCTGCAATGATGCAGCCTCTGTAACAGCAGAAATAAGCAAACTAGCTAGTGCTTTCTGTGCGTCATCTTTGACAGAGTGCTAGGTGCTTTATTAAGCGGTTTCTGACCGACTTCACCACATTTTTTTCCTTATTTTTTTTCTGCTACACGGCTCTAATGTGTTTAGTTGGTTTCCTTTTAGTCACAGCATACTCATAGTTCATGCACAACTGTACTTTCAGGATTATTTCTGGTGTATGGCAAGAGTTCTGAGTTTTGAAAGCACACAAGTATAACAGAGTATGAATAAACTCTTTGTTTAAGCTTAGTTCCCTCTATGTTAGGCTTTGTTTTCATCAGCTTACATTTCCGCTTGACGGTGTTAAATTTCCCAGAGTTCTCTTTGTTTGTTCCCCCCTCTTTCTACTCATTCGTCCCATTTCATTATATAGTAATGCTTCCTATATCTACGAAGTGATATCAAAAAGTGTCGAGACTAGTTTTGTAACTGGCCAACATTTATAAGTGTTGTGCTCATAAGTCGGTGTGCTAAAATACATCCTGTTTACAGCACTGGGAGCTTTGTAACTGGTGCTATTCTGACCATGTATGTTACCACTCTGTGATTTTCATGGACAGCACGTTAGGGCAAAAAGTGAGAACGTGAAACATTTGATGTGATTCAACAAGTTTACAGCGAGGCATCAAAAGGTGTTTCGAGTGTTTTTGTATTCTTCAATCACTGGAAGACGATGAAAGATCAGGAAGACCTTCAACAAGCTCAACCCCTGAAAATATGTGCGCAACATACTGTACATACAGTATTCACATGTTATCACTGAACATTATTATATTTGGAATAGCTAACAAATAAAATTGGCACGTCATACTTTCATGTTGCTACTAATATACTGTATTCATATGCTTGTGCATATACTTTAACTAAGCATCCAGTTTTCTAGGAAAAAAATTAATTGCCTATGTGATATTGACACATGTCTCTTGGTTTGTTTTAAACACTATACCATTTCCCCTTTTCATAATAATGTGTCAGGCTCTGTGAGATCAGCAGTGAAAAAGTGTTTTGAATCACACAAGTGTTTTGAAAAACTTGCTGCAAAGAAAGGCAAGTGTCAGTATTTTTTCTTAGGTGTGTGTAACTGTTAGGTGCATTAGTGTAGCAGGAGATTATATAAATAAATAATCATAGTTTTTACTTTCATAAATGTGTTGTGTTATTTTGCTCTACTGTTTCATCTAGTTATGGCTAATATTTAAAAAAAAAACTGTCACATAAAAACTGCACAGGGTTGAATATTGGACACTTCATTGTAGGTGACCAAAAGGCTTTTTAAAAAAACACCCAAAACAAAATAGTGTTGTTAAGTGTTCTGAGGAACTTTAGAATTTATAGTCTTTTAAATAAAACTTGATCATAACCATCTGAACAGGGAGGGAACACACTCACATCTGGATCCTACACTCTAAAAAATGCTGGGATGTTTTTTCTGGGTTATTTACAGAGAGTTGGGTAGGTTTTGTGTAACCCAGCTGCTGGGTTAAAGTTTGCTTGGCCCCTCCCCCAAAGTTCACCGGTGTATTCAGCGGCTGTCACTCAGCTTCGTGTCTCTTGAGCTCCCACGCCGCTGATGACGGTTCATCCCCCTCGGGCATTTAAGGGAAAATGACGTTAAATACAAGGTCTATATACACATGTTCACTCACCTAATTCACATACTGTATGACTGAAAAATTATTACTATATGTAACATTTATTACTGTTACCGTGTTAAGGTTACACACAAACTATCCGGTGTTCTGTCGATTTTTGCTCCCTTGTCGAAAAATGTGTGCTGCACACATATGATAACCACAAGATATTCAAGTATACAAAAATATGTAAATGTAGGTGTTTAAATTTGAGACCCTGAACCAGTTTCAAGTTTTTATTTTCCTCAACATTAAGGCTCATTCACGACAATGTATGCAGAAACTCAAATGTTTCGGTCAAATTAAACAAAGGAAAACGGTGTAACCCCACCGCCAACCGAAGTCTCAGCACCAAGGTAGTATGGATTTATGGGCGTGTGCAAACTTGTGGGACTGCGCATGCGCGGATCCGGTAGTTAGCAAAACTCGATGAGTAGCATTGATTGAACACCGGCTGGTCTGAGGTACTGTATGATAACTTAGCTGAAAATAGCTGCTAGTTAGCCAAAGAACCCCACCTGTGTATGAAAGAAACAGCTAAAATGTCTGAGCTTTTTAGCTTTCTCTGTAGAATGTTTGCAGGGTTATGAAGATGGTGAAGTGATGAATGAACGCTAAACTGTTAACTGTATTGCTAGCATGACGCAGGCTTTTAGTTAGGTAGCTAGCGTTAGCGACCACATTAGAACTTTATTAATCTCACTGCTTGAGACAATAAAATGCTGGTGTGTTACAAAACACTGACCCTCTCACAAATATACAGACCTGCTAACCCTCCCGTTTTTCACTAGCTAGTAATTTACTCTGCGGTCAAATTTCTCCTGCGTTTCTCCCGAGTTATAACAATATTTAACACCTTTCCCGCTTTGGCAAGTATGCAAATGTATGACCAGTAATTGCATGTAAGCTGACCAGGTAGCTCTCTTTAACCAAAGTTAAATTAACTATCAGTCAGCGCGCCAACTACAGGAAAAAGTACCACAGCGGTACAGATAACTACTAGATGGAAGTATTAATATTTTGGTGATTGTAACGTACCAGTATGACACCAGCTATGAATTTTTTTTCGGTAATTAGCTTAAAATCAATGCAGACTACAATATCAACTAGTCTGACATAAAGAACTGTATCCTAAAAGCCATGCTTATTTTGCTGTTTTATTTTTGGTAGTAGCTGTCTCCATGTTTTTGTTTCTGGTTACCTATACCCTATCTTAATGTTCAGCTTTGTAATTTTTTAGTATCAATCCTATTTCACACGAAATTAATAGTCTTATTCAGTTTAATCTTTGCTATTCAACAAAATTTTAACTTTTTCATTTCTTTCTTTCTAAGGTTGGAACCAACATGGTGTAATACCTCCAGCAGGCTGAAGTGTCGAGGCCGTACCCCTACATCCTGACGTTGGGAGATAATGACCAGCACTGCTCTCAGTAATGTTGCTATGAAATAACGAGGCCTAACTGAAAAGTCATAGACAGTGTTTGTATGTTAAAATGAGACCAGGGCTGGATAGTTTTGTTCTGCAGAAAAGATATCTTTAATCTGTAGAAGCTGCCTCAGTCTATTTGTGCAATTACTCCATTCTGCCCTTGTCAGTAATAGTATAGTAATGATGTCACTGTTGATTATCTGTTCTTGTGCTT
Organism: Channallabes apus; assembly: GCA_030522415.1. Lineage (NCBI taxonomy): Eukaryota > Metazoa > Chordata > Actinopteri > Siluriformes > Clariidae > Channallabes > Channallabes apus. Next base: position 18,474,272 of record CM060127.1, read on the forward strand.
TTGAAAAATAAATGTTTTTTTCTACGAACATTTAATAGGATGTTGTTTATTCGATATATGTATGGTTTTTTTGTAATAGACCAGTATATCAAAGTAATTTAACTGTTTAATAGACATGGGTGGGTTTTTTTTTTTGTTTTTTTTTTACAGATTCACTGTAAAACATGAAAATAATAATAACCTATTTGTGAGGTAGAATTAACCCAACATTCCAGTTAAAATTAACCAACAAACCCCAAACATATGGGTAGAACATTTGACCAATTTATGTGTTAACCAGCATTAACCCAGCATTATAGTTAAATATGACGTAGCATTTGGATTGAATATTTAACCCATCTTGCTGGGTTAAATTAACCCAGCATTTAGTTAGTCCTATATTTACCCAGCAGCTGGGTTAAAACCCAGCATTTTTTAGGGTGTATTGTCATTGTCAGCTTTTTGACACAGTTTGCATAATCATAATGAGTTATTAAATGATTACCTTCCTATAATCAGATATTTTAAAATAATTTTATAATGTATTTACATTGTACATTTTATATTTAAATATGATGAATTTTAAATAGTCAGTTTTATATGTAGTACAGATTTGTTTCATATATTAGTAAACTGATACTTAGCATGAAAAAAATAAATAAGCACAAATTTATAGGATGTAAATGAAATGTTGCATTTGGTTTTGGAAAATTGAGAAAAAATGCAATATTTAATACAGGACCCAGATATTATTAGTTTTTTATTAGTTTTTAATAAACTAATATTATTTATTTAAAAAATGCATAAAAATAAAATGCAAAATCCATACCATGGTCATAAATATTATGCTTATTGTATCTCTTATTTTGCATTGTGTGATATTTATATCTATCTATACATCTTCAGTTTTATTAATCCGTGTAGGTGTGGAATAATATTAAACATAAAAGTTGAACAACCCAGATATAAGTGTAAAAATGACCCGTGTTCGGGGAGTTAAATAATAGAATGTTGGTTAACCTGGCTTTTCTGTAACCTAAAGTTGGCGTAAACTAGGTTACATAAATGACCCCTTTTTGATACTTTTGACACTGTTTTTTGTTTTTGTTTGTTTTTTTGCAATGATGTTCTTATTAATTATGATGTTAGTGATGTATTTTCATTAACTATTGGTTTAAAGATTTCTTTACAGCTAAATGGATTCAGCTTGTCAAAATGACATTGCATAGGTCACTTCCCTTACTTATGCAGTCCCTTGCTGAAACATTTTGTCTATTATGCAGCATTGATTCGATTGTGTTGGCAGGATTTAGGATGGATTTTTTTTTTCTGATTTGGTAAATGAGTGCACTAAACAGCTGCTTTGGGCTTCAGCTCAAATCATTAACACGAGCCCAATGCCTGAAGCACTGTATGTCCTTTAACATTTACATACAGGTGTCATCATTTTTTTGGACCCATTGTTTCTTGATTATTTCTGCCCCTCAACATCATGTTGTACTGATGATCATCATTGTTGGATTTGTGTTCAGTGGGTTTTGAGAACACATTTTTTTTTTGCTTTAATTTAAGTATTAAGATATTTATTTTGCATATTTCTTCACATTATTTACAATATACAGATATATACATACTATGCAGATCGTACATAATATAGTATGTTAGCCTTTACCACAGAAATTTATTAAAATGACTACTTTCTCAATAGATGGAAACAAGCTACACCGAAATAATGTATTCGTTTATTACTATTAGTAGTAGGCGGCGCGGTGGTGTAGTGGTTAGCACTGTCGCCTTGCACCTCCAGGGTCTGGGTTCGATTCCCCGGCCAGGCTTGATTCCCGACTCTGTGTGCATGGAGTTTGCATGTTCTCCCCGTGCTTGGTGGGTTTCCTCCGGGTACTCCGGTTTCCTCCCACAGTCCAAAGATATGCAGGTTAGGCTAATTGGCGTTCCTAAATTGCCCGTAGTGTGTGATTGGGTGTGTGAGTGTGTGTATGTGTGTGTGCCCTGCGATGGATTGGCACCCTGTCCAGGGTGTACCCCGCCTAGTGCCCGAAGTCTCCTGGGATAGGCTCCAGGTCCCCCGCGACCCTGAACACAGGATTAAGCGGTATAGAAGATGAATGAATGAATGAATGAACTATTAGTAGTAGTATTGATATTTATTATTTATATTATTAACATTCTCAATCAGTTTGTTCAATGTATAATGTAAAAGTCTGTATCTGTGCATATCATTCTGTCTTTTTTGAACTCTCTCTAGTGCCACATTTGCTGTTTCTAAAGAAAACAATGTGCATCAAATATACTGTACGCTCTCCTAGTCTCCTAAAACAAGCTGACCTGTTTTTTTTTTTTTTTTTTAATTGTTGTGCCCATTCAGCACGTAACAATGACAAAGAGAATGTTTACTTGTGATTAGTAGACAGGCCTGTCGCTAATTAGTCAGATCTACCTTTATTGTTCCATTTGCACATTTCAGACAGACAGATCGTTATTAATTAGGGTCACCGCTGAGGTAAATGAAGCAAACAAGAAACCCTACAGCTACATGGAGGACATTGAAACTAATCTTCCATTAACCTGCATAGCATTCAGCACAGTAAAATATTGGCACCATTTAAAAGCTGCATGAATTGCAGAGGCAGCTCATAAACCCTCCAATCAGAGCTTTAAAAAGGTCTGCTAATGCATTTACAAGTGGTCCTTAATGACCTTTCGACACAGTACTGTGTATTAACTGGCTTAAATACCCTTCAATGGTGAAAAATAAAATGTCTTTAATGGCAATATAAGGTAAGTTTAATACCGGTAAAAACTCAGATCATATATATATATATATATATATATATATATATATATATATATATATATATATACATATATATATTATGACTTTTTAGATATTAGGAACCAGAAGACAAATGGCTATAATATTAGAAGTCAATATGAAAATTTTTCCTCATCTAAAAAATAAATAAAAAATAAGTGTTGTATAAATTAATGAAAAATTTAATGGAGGTTGACAATCTCCAAAGAAATGTATTTCACAGAGCAATTACTGATCGGAAAATCAAGTCAACAGATGCTTTTCCTAATGAAACCTGGACCCATTTAATTGAATATTTTGTCCAATCAAGAGTTACTTTTACTGAGGCCTTTTTATGAGAACAGTCCGAAAGTGACACACACGATGCAGATCAATCATTTTAGTACGTACTCTGTTGCAATTAATTATATTTTAATTATTTGTGATTGTTGAATTAAAAATAAAACATTTCAATATACAGTACATTATTAATACCTTCAAAAGAGATAGTAAAGTAACTGAAGTAATCATCCTACTTTCTTCTCACTGTTCATTAGATTAATTAAACCAAATCAATATAAATTAAAAGTATCTAGCAGACGTAGTTCAATGTCTCTGTGGCTATAAAAAATGAAAGCAACTTTTACCTCTGTTTTTTCCATGAGGTGGTGCTGCAGTCTCATTCTTACATTCCCTTTGATTTTGATTTCATATAGAGAATTTGTGATAACATAGCAAGATATTGAAGAGCTGCGGTTTAAAAACATGTTCTTTGAGTTTTTTTCCAAGTAGAATTTTACTCATGGATATATCGATGATGTTTCCCTGAAATTTCCCATTAACACTTAAAAAATTCCCACAACTTCAAAATTCCAGTTTTCTAATAGCTTCACAAATGTAAGGTTATAATTCCTTGTGATGTGAAAATTGTTCTGTGATGCTTTTGTAAAAAAAAAATAATAATAATAATAAAAAAATATATATAATAAAATAAACAAGCTATGTTCACAAATGTATTTGTCTGGACTTTATGTCTATTGATTGAGAATGAAATCTATATATAACAACCATCTAATTTAAGGCATGAACCAGTGAGAAACAGGTGCAGATGATGACAGGTGATTGATATACTGGTGTGCTGAGCGTGATGCTGAGTGTTTGGAACAGACGAGAGAGGAAATGAGGGATTGCTGAGAATTTTTTTAATGTGTCTTTAGGCACATTGTAGCCTGTCACACTAAAACATTTGCTCCCTTTTTTTCCATTTAATCTACATCATTTAATTTCATTTAATTTAATATGAAGAAAAGAGTGACTGAAGACTTTTGCACAGTACTGTACACTTGACCTAATGCACATCACAGTGATCTATATTTTTACTTACTGTATTTACTGATCTGGTTAGTGTTAATACAACATCTATTAGCATTAACCTACTTATTACTAGTTAGTGCCTACTATGTTTAGCTAATATTAAAAAAGAAAAAAATTAATATTTGTGGTATTTTTCTGCTTAGCCTTCATTAAGGAATTCTAAATTCTACTTCAAATTTCCAGTCCTTATTTGAATAAATCATGGCACCTTGACTATCACTTTCAAGATGCAATACAGGATTTAGGACTTATTTTTGCTTCTGCTTACTTTTGCTCTGTGGTGGTCCAGCATAAGCGGTGTCAGGCAAATACGCTGAAGAACAGATGCTCTGATTGGCTCTTTCTCACCCCGGTGTCCTGGAGACAGGTGGTTTGCAGCTATCATCTGTCTCTCTGTCATCTGATATGCCACAAGTTCAACATCTCTGTCTTTCTTCACTAAAATGTCCATTTAGTCATAGACACTAATCTCAGAAGACATTATGAGTAAATGTACGTTAAACATTGACTCATAAAGTTTGTTACTCATTGTTTGATATCGTTGGATGGATTTTGTTGATTAGCATATGACAGAGTAATTCACAGTCTCACCATGACAGTATCAGTTCCTCTCTGGCTTATTTTAGATTCTGTCCCCATGTTTTGCGTTTGATGTTTCCATCCTTCAGTAAGTTATACGGCTCTGGGAGCACTGCAGGCTGAAGGAGCAGACATAATGTCATTAATATGTGACGTGTCCCACCATGATCCATTGAGAGCTCAGGGTGTCCCCTGGGGGGCACACCTCTTTATTCCCACAGTCTCAGGAGATATTCTCCCAGGATAAGGATCCAACCAGGGGAAGAGGTCAACTATAAGCAAATATCTTTCAATAATGGCTCAAAGTGGATTTAATGTTTCACAAAGCAACCATATTATCACAGACGATAAAGCTCATAAAGAACAGACTTCTTTGCAGACCTGGGAGTTTTTATAATGTTAATTAGAATCGGAGGAGCTGACTCTTTCTCTTATTGTATGTATAAAATATGATGAATTAATCATGACAGATGTATAGGAAATACAGACCCAATTGTTTTTTATAAGACATTTCCAACAGAGTGTTTTATTCCTCATATACCACACCGGTATATCACTTCATTAATGAACATCATACTTTTTATTCATCTCTAGACACACAAAAGAAGCTTTTTATGTTACTAAGAAACCCAGAGAGCAAAGCCATGTGTCCTGAAAACTTTCCAGTGAGGGAAAACTTCCAGAATTTTATACTGGAGATCCTTTTCAGTCATGTTAAATAATTATATATAATAATTATATGTTTTTTTTTGTTCTAAAATAACGCATTCCATTTGTTAATTAGGAGTCTTAGATTATGAGGAGCATTGGTGAATGAGGAGTCCCTGTGGATTAGTGTTCCCATAGAAATGCAAAAATATTTGAACGGTCAGATCTGCTGTTGTAAAAAATAAAATAAAAAATAAAAAACACAAACCTTCTGACAAGTTAGATTTAAAAATCTTACTGTGTTGTAATATTAAACATAATGATTAAATTATATATTTACTTTCAAGCAAGTACCTGAGATACATTAGGTCCAAACTTGAATGTGATTGTAATTCTGCACAGTCTTCCATGCCAAAAAAGAAATACTATCCAGATTGAATTATTGAATCAAAAATTACAAATTATGATCTTGTTTGATTTGTTGCCATATGGATACAACTCTAACATTACAACTCTAAAGAGTTAAAAATAAAATTTTTATAAAATGTAGTAGAAAAGTTATAGAAAAAAATATATATATATATATATTTTTGTTTTTGGCATTTCTTGTTCACATAATAAAGAAGTATTAATTAATGTAATATTTTAAACTTTTTTTTTAGAACAAAATTCTTCTCATGTCCCTCCCTCTGAAATCTGTCTATCTATGAAAGAGCGCTCTGCTGCAAACTCCTCTGCTGCTGTGTTCCTCTTATTAGTCTTGCCGGGTGTGTGAGCGGCCCTCTCCTCTATCCTGTTGTTGTTTGTGAGGGCTAGGGGAGCCGCTGAAATGACAGGACATGCCAACAAATTGCATCACTTCTGCCTCAGTGGCTGAGGACAAAGTAGCGCCATATGCCCAGATCCAGCGATGAATAGGGCTCATTTCCATGGTCCACTCCGGGCCCCCCAGCAACACCCCCCCCCCCTCTCTGCCCAAATCACCCCAACCACCCTGTCTACCCTCCTCTTCCACCCCAGATGATGAACTTCTGTGTGCAATATGTTTAGAGTTGTATATGCAAAGTGCTTCTCCGTGACTTTATCTCAAATCTGAAATTCCTTTTTTATTTTTTTTTCAATTTGTTTAAATAGTTTTTTTTTTCTTTTTTACTTGGATCTGTATTTCTTGGTTATATCTTTTTACTCATGCTTATCTCATTTTACTCATATCTTTTTAATGTTTTTTGTGTGTTTATTTCTTTAATAAACTTGTGCAACATTGTGATTTCTTTAAAGTCTGTTGTACTATACAGTATGTGACTATAATTAAATCATAACATCATGCAAATATAGTTTTACTATTATATTGAATAAGAGTAAATATAAAATTTCTGATATTCTATACCAAATGTTAGATTATTTATTTAATTGAATATTGATTAATTTTAGAGATTGTATAAAAAATTTTAATAGCACTAATTTGGCATTTTGGCACATTGATTTAAAAACCTCTGAAAATGATGATGATTATTATTATTACTACTACTATTATTATTATAATTATTATTATGCACCAACTATTACAATTATTTCTTTTAAATATATATATATTTTACTTTTAACAGACAAGCATTATATTTGGAGATGGTATCTGTTAATAGGGTCTACTCTGAACATCACTTTGTATCCAGCAGAGTTCTGCGTCCTCGTAATCGCTCTAATTAGAGTGCAGTGCTGTTGATCAATTAAAACACTGGGGCTAATCTGTTAACTTCACCCTTTGCACTGTGCTAGCAAACTCGCCCATTAGTATCAGTTTATTTTATTAAAAGGGCTATTAAGCTTTGGGAAGGGAAACAATCCAAAACCTTTATCACTAACACTGGCTATGTGTGGCAGCATGTTTACTGATTAGTTATATGGAGTGCCTGATGATACATCTAATTACAAAATGTGTGTGTGTGTGTGTGTGTGTGTGAGTGTGTATGTGTGTGTGAGTGTGTATGTGTGTGTGTGTGTGTGTGTGTGTGTATGTGCGTGCGCGAGAGAGAGACTGTCAGTATTAAATTGAGCATAGACAGTCCAGAGGTGGGATGCATGTCTGTACAGATGTTGCATGGCAGATTTGTGTTCGTCACTCTCCCCAAATTAATTCAGAAAGCTGTGCTAATGCATGTGCAGCACACTGGCCTGCTGCTAATTAAGTAATTATTTTTCTATTGAGAAAAATATGACCATATCACAATCATATAAACTCTACCAACAGTTTAATGTATAAAAATATACAGTATATATCATCGCAGTGTCTGTGGAACATCTGTAAAGTGTACAGTATACACTAATCAGCCATAACATTAAAACCATTCTTTTTTTCCTTTTTTTTTTTTTTTACAAGGTTTTAGCTTCCTCTTGTGCCACTCGGATGGCTTTGGCTCTTTGTGGTTTGGCTCCACAGGGCCTCTGGAGGTATGCTGTAGTGTCTGGCACCAGGTTGTTTGCAATGGATCCTTTAGGTGCTGAGAATGGATGGGTGCTTAATTGGATTGGGAAATGGGGAGGTTAGAGGCTAGTGCTCTTTTCCTGCTGGGCTCAGCGTGTTGTGAACTTCGTGCACTGTTCTGGTGCCTTTCGATTATGGCATTAACTATTTTTGGCGATTCGTGCAGCATTGGGTTTTTCTGTGAGATCAAACCAGACAGGCTAGACTTTTGTTCCGACAGATGAGCCTTGGATGTCCATAATCCTGTCACTACCTTGCTACTATACTATAGTTGGTGATCGATATTGCTCATCTGGTTCACCTGGTGATGGTGTTAATGTTATGGCTAAATTGTATATGATCATGTCAAACCACAGACGTTGTTCTGCAAATTTTGATTATGCTGACTGCTTGATTTTGTTCTGATTGTGCTATGGTATAATATGGATCAAATATAATGTTTTGATGAAAATGAGTATGCTGGTTTTATGTTTTAGAAAAGATCAGACACAATCCTGGAGGCATTCCGCTTCATTCCAAAGACATAATTTTTTTTAATATTTATGGATTTCATTTGATGTGTGAAAAGAGAAAAATACGATACCTGGGTGAGATTGTGTGCGCGATCACCTCAGACGTCTGGTTTTGGCTGATATTGTAGCACGTTTGTTTCAATTCTGGATGCTTTGTGCAGTCTGAGATGCTGTTCTGCTCACCATGGCTGTACAGTTATTTAAGTTCCTTTTGGCTTCCTGGCAGGTTGAAACAACCTGGGCGTTTTCCTCTGACCTCGCTCATCAACAAGGCATGTTCATAAAATGTTCATAAACAGAATTGATTCTCACTCCACACCACTCTGTGTAAAATCCCAGGAGATTTCATTTCAAAGAGTCCCACTAGATGCACAATTAGTCCTAATAAAGTGACTGACAGTTTATTTCTTTTTTACTGTACAGTATATTCATATTTTATTGTGTTATCTTTAATCATGTGAATAATTTTCATAAACAAATGTAATAATTTTCCCACAAAAGTAATAATAGTCCTAAATGCTATTACGTTTGTGGGATATTTATTGTTTGTCACCCATAATGACACAGTTGTCACAAACCATTTAAACATTTTTAAAGTCCCTAAGTGACGATTGAACGATTGAAGTTTTTTCGTTGTTTTTTTTTTTACTAAAAGTAGGTTTCATCCACATTAACAATTCTACAATATTTAAAAACAGCTCTTATTTAATATTTTATCTGTTTGGCATGCATTTTTGAAGAAATGTATATAAATAATAAAAATATATAATAATACAACTATGAGATATGTCTCAAATTGAAAAAATTTCATGGATTGTTCAATTGTTCAAAATGGTTCAAGATGTAACGTGATGACGTGCACCTTCACATAATTAACACATAAAATGAATATATTAGATTTGTCTTGATTCGTCATGGTTCACTACAGACCCTGGGCGTCTTCTTGAACCAATTTCCATAGTGTGTTACACTCTTAACTTTCAGCTGTAAAGTAGTTCAAGGTTCTTGGTGAGCATATGTTTACTCTGGGATCGGGGGATTCTCTGTGGGCCGTGATTCTGACCCGGCTCACTGATGATGATTGCTCGTATGTGTTCCTGCCACCTTCGCTGGCTCACTACCAGCTGTTCCCTGGCACTGGGCATACAGACGCCTTCTCTCAGTGTCTGACCAGGAGTGTGTCGCCCCTCAGGTGATGTTTTAGTGCCAGGCTGGCTGGGTCCATGCCAGGCATCGTAGTGCTTGTGTCCTTAACAGTCATTATCCTTTCGAGTGATGTTTTATAATCAAGAATAATTAGTTGAAAAATTAAACAGCTGTTTAAAGGGTAAAGTGCTTTATCTCGTTAATATTGTATGCAACCAGATTTATTTAGAAATTCTTACAAATCATTTTTCCTCAACAATATTCCCGTTAAAAGGAATTGAATAGTGTTAAAATTGTTCATTGTTAAAAATGATTTGTTAAAGAAATGTATTGTTCAAAGTATGTTTTATAAAGCAATACAGAAAAAACAAAAAAGACATACATGCCAAAATCATATATAAAAGTCAGTGCCAAAGCTAATCTACATTGGAAATTGATTTTTTTTTTAATTATAATAATAATCTGTTTTTCTGTTTTAATAAATCTTTAGTGGATTAAAAAACTGTAACAAACTAGCTATGACATCCACCTCTTTAATTTGGGACGACAAAGAAAGGCAACACCCGCTACTGGTCATTTTTTTCTTTCTTTCTTTTTCTTTCTTCTCTTTCTTTTATTTTTTTAAAAGAAGATCAAATATTTCTGCTTGAAGAGACCTTTTTAAATCTTGCTGTGACTGCTGTCCCGGCCCCACGGTTATTGCTTAGACACACTGATCCCCTGACGCCACCCCAAATGTCACCCTCATGTTGCAGTTCCTGTGTGTGTGTGTGTGTGTGTGTGTGTGTGTGTGTGTGTGTGTGTGTGTGTGTGTGTGTGTGTGTGTGTGTGTGTGTGTGTGTGAGTGTATGTGTGCGTGTTAGGAAGAGTAAGGGTGAAGAGTTACAGTAAGATGTGAATAAGGATCTCCTTTCACTTTACCTACTTACAGTATTTTTATTTACCTTTAAACATAAAATTAAGAAAAGCACGCTAAGATGTTTTAGATTCTTAGGAGTTTTATAAAGTCTAAATGTATTTTTAATGATATATATAAAACTTAGTTTGTGGACAGTAATATCTGTGGTATTATAAAGTTTTCTTTTCTTCAAATTCTCGGCCATAGGAGCTCATAATACTAATGTGACAATACATTCATTTTAAATAAATGCCTGTAGCTTGCAAGTTGATGCCAGTAGTAATAATCTACTTAACCTCCTGAGAGTTCTCTCTTTCTCCTCACTGTTTCTCTTTTTTATCACCTGATAACTATAACCTAACTGTCCTCATATTATGATCTCACAACGATATTCTGTATAGACTCTGTGGTTGGGGGGGGGGGAATCATGTTCTCATATAAGAATATTCAGATCTCAAGAGGTTAAAATATATTTGAACTTTCCATTTTACTACACCTCTGAGAACTTCAAAAACTGTAACCATCTAGATGAGGAAGCCTCTTGACCTCTTTCCGAACCTTAGTAACTGATCATAATAATATGGACTGAAGATGATTTAGTTTTAGTAACAGTAAGTGCTTTCTCTGCCTTTGGATCATGTAACCTCTGCAACTCTAAGTAAAACTTTGGATCGGCTATGTAAAGCAATCCCAGGATCGGTGTCTGCATTTTTAGTACTCCAAATATTTTTTTTAGATTTATACCAAAAGTGGTGTGGGCTAAGCCAGAAACTTTTTGTTTGTTTGTTTTTGTAGGAGAAATGGGGGGGAAATTGTCTTTTCTTTTTTTTTTTCAATTCTGATCTGGATGCACTTTTGTAACATTCTATTAACATCAGTATTTGTATATATCGGGTGTACAGTAGTTGCATCTCTAGTTTTGATCAAATGAATACTTCACATATTCATTTTCACAAATACGACAAAAAAAGCATAAAGAATTTGTGTAATGTGTGTTTTCGGAAATCACACAGACAGTTTGTTCTATTGCATATCTTCGAAAATGTCCAGGATACTCAGCTTTGGCCTGACTCGGAGCACAGATTTATGTCTTTAGCAGCAGCGTGTGAAGAAAATCAGCTTAATGCTCTACCAAGGCAAATGTTTTCTCACTCATTATTTTCTTTCTTTCCAGTGACCAGCTGACTAAATCCATGAAGTCAAACATAACATTCATCAGTGTGCCAAAGCTTTCCCTGGATGAGCTTTTGGATGAGCTATGGCTCAAGCCTTATGTCCAACATTTTTAGCATAACTCCACTTATGCAAACACAGTCGACAGAGAAAGACTTGGAGTCGTGAATTCTCAGGACTTATTTCCACCATTACAATGGCATCTCGTACACCAGGTGGCTCAGAGGCACCCAAAGTCAACTTTTGTCCATTTGTGTTTGCTCATAATCTTCTTCAGCTTGGATTTTTAACATGATTGGGGTCTCCAAGGAAAAAGCTCTCATATGGAAAGATTGACTTTTTTTAATCTGGTCCTACTCCTCAGGTTGTGCTTTCAGTTTCTGGCCATTAAATAGTTTGAATGAATATAATAATTAATTAAGTTTGTTGTTTAATGAGCTGTTGTGCAGTTTTGACACAAGTATAATTTTTCTTTTTTTTTTATGCAGACAAATTCATGCTGTGGTATAAAAGGAAAAAAAATATTCAGGACCAGGGGTGAGGAAAAATACTGAAAAAGTACTAAAAATAAAGTGATTGGTGAATTTTCAAAAGCCTAATTAATAGTAAACATTTCTAGCCAAAAATATGCTCAAGTGAAGACAAAAATGTTCTCCCCATGTTAAGATGGTTTCCTCTAGGTAATATGGTTTCCTCCCACAGTCCAAAAACATGCAGATGAGGCTAATTACCATTTCCAAATTCCATTGTAGTAGTGTATGAGTGTGTGCTTGTGTGCCCTCTGATGGACTGGCACCCTATTATTGGTGTACCTCACCTGATGCCCTGAGACCCCTGACATGGGCTCATTTGCTTTCTGTGACCCTGTGACCATGTGACTGTGTGACCCTGTGACTGTGTGAGTGAGTGAAAATCTTCTGCTTGAGTAAGTAAAGAATTAGCCATTTTTTACACATTTTATTGGATGTTTTAAATTAAAAGTCAAATAGAACATGAAGAAAAGATCTATTAAGGTCTAAATAAGCGTGTAGGAATGAAAAAAGATTTATTGCCAATGTAACGGTTTATGTTGTGTTATTTAAGAATACATGACATGGACATAAATGGTAACGAGAACTCCGTTTCAGGCAGAGTAACAGTGATGTAATGGCTGCAGGAAAAGCATTCTGCACTTCTTAACCACACGGCTGCTTCTCCAATTCATCAGCAGAGGGAAAATGATATACAGCAAGGGTTTGACAACAGATGGCTCATTCAAGACCTCTGCATCATCGCAAATAGTGAACTTTCTTTCATCTTTATTTCATTTTTCGTTTAAAAAAAAAACTTGCAGAAGACATTCAGGAGATAAGTTAGACTATTTGCAACATATGATAATAATAATAACAATAATAAGTATTTTCAAAGGGTTAATTAAAGTTTGGCTGATTGAAACCTGTTTATTATAACCTTTTTAAATGACAAATTAGTCATTTAAAACCTTGACCTCTGATTAAACCCTTTATCTGGAACAAAATACCATATTACCCAATTTTTAAAAATGCATTTTATCCTTAAACAAAAAAAAAAACAACAGTAATTAATTAACTTTTTTAATCTTAACTTTTAACTATTATCTTAAATTATGATTAAAAATCTTGATCTGGAAAACAAATAATGCCTGTTTGTCAGTTTTACAATTAGGTACATCAACAGTTATGCTGCTTTTTCCATCATTTTAATGTAAAATTAGCAAATGTTTAAGGAATCCTGTCTTATTTGTAATGTTGGGTATAAAATCAAGCAAAGATTTAATTATGTCAAACAATTCTAATTATGTTGCAATCAGGTTTAATAGATGCAATTTGATTGAATCCAGGTCCACAAGGAAGCTTTGTTGTTGGTGAAAACTATCTTGATGTCATAATTAAATTATAGAGAGGCAAACAGAATAATTAAAAGTAATTTAAAAAATGAACACAATTTTCTGTTTTATGATGTGTTGTGTCTCTGTATGAGGTGTTTAGGTAATTCAAACACTTTGAATTCATATCAGTTTCCAAGCTTGGCTCACGCAAGTGCCAAGGTAATAAGCCCATAAAGACAGTCACAGCGACATTTCAATTTGCATCTGAACACTTGCAAAGGGACTCTCTCTCTCCTTCCCTCTCTCCTTCACTCTCTGCCTCTCTTCCTGCCCCTTTCCTCCAACCGTGATTAATACACACATGTTGCACAAAGAGCTCCTTGTTAGCTTAATGGCAGGGTCTAAATGGAGACTTATATTTCCAGGATTATATCTGTATTCAATTGCAAATGATTTTTTGGGGGGACTTTTAATACCCCGCTCTCTTGTCTATGAATAATAGTATCATTTAAATGTAGCAGACACCTGGTGGAAGGGGGGAGGATGTGGGGCTACGATGCTGACCTGGCACTGCTGCCAACTTCCCTCTTTCCCAGCCTAGTCTTATCCTTACCAAGCAGCCTCCAATTTCACTCCCGTACCTTCAAATGCCACACACTTGAAACTTTATTCTCCCCTCGGTAAGGAGGGGAAAAAAATCATTCCCTTGTGAAAGGGAGAACACGAGGGGAAAAAAAGGGACTATGGTGGTTTAAGGGAGGTGGGGAAAAAAAGAAATTCTTATCAATCTTTTCTTTAGATTTGGAAGAAAAGTCATCTAAAGGAGTAGTGTACCATTTCAATGAAAGTAACCAATTAAATACTGTAAAAGGAAAAAATCCCATTGGTGGCCTTAATGCCCTTTTGTTGGCTTACAACTAAATGATTTATGTACATCGGCCTCAGAGCCCGGACAGAAACGAGGGGCGCATTTTAGACGGGAGGTTATTTGTATGCGTCCCTCGTCTTTCCCGCACACAATTGGGCCAGTATTGCATTTTGCAAATTTATACCAGGATGTTGGTTTAGAGTGTTACCCTGAAAAAAAAGGAGAAGTTTTTCAAGCAAGTGTCTGCTTTCATGAGCACAAGTGACTGAGGCCCACAAACAAAGCGTTGTTTCAAAACTCACAGATGTATGGCCGGAGTGAGGCTTTGTCCTCCACGCCGGAGTGCTTTTTGTTTTTTTTTTGGACATTTTCACAGAAGTGCTCAAAAAAAAATACTTGTCCGCTTGATGGCCGATATAAGCTTAAGCTTTCCCAGGGCTATATTTTCCACCCAAGAGGCTCTCATTCTCTTTCTTTCTCCTTCTCTCTCTCTCTCTCTCTCTCTCTCTCTCTCTGAGCTCATCAGAAGGTGAACATTCCTTCTTACTCTCTGTGTTGATCCTTAAGGGTTCTTTGGATGTCCGTTTGCGGTAACGTTTAAAGAGCTTATGCGGAACGATACAACAGAGTGTCTCTACGTTGTACCTGTAACTGAGATATGCTGTAGGGATGTAACCAATTATGAATTCATTACTCAGAATAAATGGATAATTTGTTAAAGCTAATAAAATTTTATATGAATTTGAGATGCAGTTTTCATTGTGTGTGTGTGTATTTATGTTTATTGTTCTAGTTTCTTTGTTTTAAAAGTGTTGGACAGAAGTCATGTTGAAACTGGAGAGAGCAGAAGGGTTTTATGTTGATGTGGGCAAACAGTTAGATATTAATCCTATAGGTGATAAACTTTATATTTATTAATATGAGTAGAAGTTGGTGCATGATGCATTTACAAGATTCATCCATTCATCTTTAGTACCTGCCTGGTCAGGGTCACATAGTTTAAATTAAGCTACCTGTACTTATACCCAGCTAAATACTTTTAGGAATGATGGCTTTGTACGAATCTCCCCGTTCCTCCGACTTCTACAATTCGCTGACATTTGTGGTGGGAATCATAGTTTTCTACAGCCTCCTCAGGAAGTTGGTACGGCTGCCATTTAATTCTTACCAACAAATTAAGGAATTCTTGAGAAAATAAAAGTTAACTTTTCTTTCCTACAGTGGCCATAGATTTCTTACATTCATCTTAAGGTTGCCTTAGGACCTTCCTACAGCCTACATAAGTCAATCTTACAAAATATTTGGTCTTAAGGTGGTCATACAGTACGGCACCCATATGTGCAACTTACGGCACTTCCAAGTAGTTGGTAGGAACATCTTCTGTCTGTCTGCACATTTTGTCATGTTATATAAATTGACGTCTAGCCACTCACTCTGGTGCTAGACTGATGGGCAGAATGTTATTGGAAGTCATTTGACCGCACTATGGAAGTATGGGCTTCTGGAAATGTCTTCTGAATATAATTGATCCACAAACATTGTACATTGTTGTTAGGTTCTTCTGAAGGCTCTCCTAAGGTGGCTCCATAAAGAGTAGATTTCATGCCGCGTACGAAGAAAATCTTGGACAAGACTAATGACCTGGAGATGAACTTATGACCAGGGTACAAATGCTGGATTCTTTTGAAGTCACCTTAATAATGTTTGAACATTTGTTCATGGTGTATGGTGTTAGCAGCTATTCGTATGGGTATTCGTGAGCAATACTTTAGCTAAAGCAGTTCTGCATACAACATTGGTGGATTAAAAAAATTATGATTTCAAGTGACACCAAAATATGACCATTGCTGACATTCCTACTGACATGTGATGAGCTCCAGTGTATCTTGGGGGAAATAAAATTCATTTAATTTAAAATGAAAAAAATTGGCTGTTCTCTCACATATTGGCATTGTGTTACAACACACACTTTTAGCGTTACTGTTCAAAGCTCCCAAGGAAGGCGATACAGTGGCGTAGTAGTCTAACTGTGGCCTCACACCTTCAGAAGCGAGGATTCGGAGGCCAACCTTTGGGTCTGTGTGTGTACATGTTCTTCCCGTGCTTGATAGGTACTCTGGCTTCCTTATACTATCCAAAGACATGCAAATTAGGTGGCATTTGCGTTTTCTAATTTTGTGTGTGTGTGTGTGTGTGTGTGTGTGTGTGTGTGTGTGTGTGTGTGTGTGTGTGTGTGTGTGTGTGTGTGTGTGTGTGTGTGTGTGAAGGTGAGAGAAGGGAGGGTGTGTGTGTGTGTGTGTGTGTGTGTGTGTGTGTGTGTCCTTCGATGGATTGGCACCCCGTCCAGGGTATACTCCGCATTGTGCCCCAAGTCCCCTGGTATAGGGTCCAGGCCTCCCACGAGCCTGAACAGGATAAGTGGTAGTGTATAGAGATTGAGTGAGGGATATTATGTTATGTTTATTTCAGTTATCTGATTTATCCGCATAATTAAAATTAGGTCTAATGTGTTACAGATGCATTGAATATTTTTATTTTATTTAAACATAAACTCTGCAGGTGGCCCAGTGGTGCAGCCAAACGAAACCATTCCAGTCCGTCACCTGATAAGTTCATGATTACAGAGACCCCACAGATCAACACATGGTCTCCAAGATCCCATATCTTTCTTATCTAACCAAAAGTATGGATCATTTAGCTGAACATATATGTTACTGTTGAGCCATGCAAATGTAATTATACGGGAAAGAAAACCCTTGGTATTCAAGCCGTTGTCTTTAGCTCACTCGCTCTTTTAAAGCTTAGTTACAGTTTCTTGCTACACAAGCACCATGTGTTCAATCTTGGCTTGAAAAGGTTCCCTTTGGTTTGTCTAGACTGCAGGAAATGTAAAATTGCATTTGTTTACAACCATTAGGAAATCAAAGCTAAGGGGGCTATTAAAGAGCTGCTTCAAGCAAAGAAAGTTGAGAAATTCAAACCGCTGTTTACTCTATGTGGCTAAGAAGGGGACAGTCCAGCAAAAGTGACATACAAAACATAGGGGGAAAAAAAACAGATCCACTTTTTTAATGATGTACAGTATACACATCTACATATAGATGCATCGTTATTCATATTTATATTGTCAGTCATTAATCCTGTTCTAATTAATAGGTTTATCTTATAGATTATCAGCCACTAATTCAAGCTTACTTTGCTTTGCTTACTCACACATTTCCTTCCAAGATTTGAAAGCTGATAACTATTATGAGCAATCTACGCTCCACCTTCTGCCATGTGTTTCTTTCATTTGTTTGTTCCATGACCAAGAACATGTCTTGCTTTGGGTAAATAACCGAGAACGTTATAGAGCACTGTGCTGATGGACCAGAGAAACACGTGTCTTTTAGGACAGAAAGATATGACTGGATTTCCAGGAAGACCAGACATAAGACAAATAGTACACTGTTGACTCACTGCTCGAACGATTCACACTGTCTGAGTGGCCATTTGCTTATCATTACTGATTATTACACACTAGACTGGCATTCATATGTATAAAAGTGTGTGTGTGTGTGTGTGTGTGTGTGGGTGTGGGTGTGTGTGTTGGATTTGAAATCGAAAGCTAAAGACTAAAGACTTATTTGATTCCCAGGATCTGTAACTCATTTAAGAAATGACAGTAAATTCAGCGTTTTGGGAAGGAAATAATAATGAATTAAAAAAAAAAAAAGATAACCTAAGGTACAGTAAGAGCTTTTAATTTCCACAGATGCCTCTTTCACATTTTTTCAAATATATATATATACACACTGTAAATGGCACATTTCATTATAAAGTAATAGTAGGGGTTAGACATTTACTGTAAGGAAGATTAAATACATCATAAACATTTAAATCAGGAAGACTATAAGAATCGTCAGCAATATTCCATTTAAAAAACAGAAACAGAAGACGCTGACACACATTAAGCGTGAGAAGAGATATGTTTGATGACTTCTCTGTAGGCTGCCTCAGGCCTGGCGTTTGCACAGATGTAGCTCATTCAACAATGACATAAAAATGCTTGTGTTTTTTTTTTTTTTTTGTACATTTGTTGTTTACTCGAGCACTGTGCCAGGCACAAAGGTGCAAACGTTTAACCAGACCTTTCTTTAAATTACTTATGTCGAATGACTGTACAGTAACTGTCAGGTTTTAATATTAAAATATAAAACCTAAGATTTAAGAAATTTTAAGAACTTGGAGGCATTGTTAGGCAAAATTTATAAAAATTTCTAAGAAACTTATTTACGTTAGTAAAAGTTTTATACCAATATATTGTCTAACCTTGTCTATCTTGTTAAAAAAGATCTTGCTACTTCTTGTTTACAAAATTCACCCTGGCGTTAATTTTTTTTTTTTTAAGATTCAAATCTGTCAGTGTGTCACAGCAATTAATACCCATGAGTCCAAAATGACAAACTCGCCATTCGGTTTACAAGGATGGCTTTACTTTCGCCCCTATCAGTCAGAGTTAGCTGTGGGTGCGGAGGTCACTTATTGTATATGGAAGATCACTGCACTTGCCTTTGGAGTTGTACCTCTTCCCTGTGGTGCAGCATGAGTTGCAGGCCAAAGATGCAGTGGCTGGCTTTACATTACTCTGAAGAAGCATCTGTTTGCCTTCACACTCTCCTGCAGTTGTTGTGCAACAGGGGAGAAATACCTGCTGAGACTGAATTTGTAATGAATAAAGTTGGCAAGCAAAAAAGTTGGATCTACTTTGAAGCCAGTCAGGGTCAAGATATATGCGTCAGTATCCTTAAAGGAATAATTCACAGTGGAAGAGGTTCACTGATCAGCCATAACAGTAACACCACCACCACCATGTGAACAGAATAACACTAATGATCAATTATTCACCAGTAAACCGATTACATGATCACCTAAGGCTCATCTACCTGTGGAGATTAAAGTCCATCGCATCTGGTCTGATCCCAAAGAAAAGCCAATGTAACACAAATAGTTGAAAAAAGTGAATGCTATGATCATAAGCAGAGGTGGAAAGAGTAATAACATTTTGTACTCAAGTACAAGTACTGTTACTTCAGTGAAATTTTACTTACAGTAAGTACAAGTAAAGTTACCATTATAAAAATCTACTCAACTAAAAGTAAAAAGTAGCTCATTAAAAAATGTACTCAGAGTAAAAGTTACCGAGTTACTTTTTTATTTTTATTTTTTTAACAGCGGGGGTGGGATGAGGCATTCTAGCGTAGTTCAAAAAAGATAACCTAAGGTACAGTAAGAGCTTTTAATTTCCACAGATGCCTCTTTCACATTTTTTCAAATATATATATATACACACTGTAAATGGCACATTTCATTATAAAGTAATAGTAGGGGTTAGACATTTACTGTAAGGAAGATTAAATACATCATAAACATTTAAATCAGGAAGACTATAAGAATCGTCAGCAATATTCCATTTAAAAAACAGAAACAGAAGACGCTGACACACATTAAGCGTGAGAAGAGATATGTTTGATGACTTCTCTGTAGGCTGCCTCAGGCCTGGCGTTTGCACAGATGTAGCTCATTCAACAATGACATAAAAATGCTTGTGTTTTTTTTTTTTTTTTGTACATTTGTTGTTTACTCGAGCACTGTGCCAGGCACAAAGGTGCAAACGTTTAACCAGACCTTTCTTTAAATTACTTATGTCGAATGACTGTACAGTAACTGTCAGGTTTTAATATTAAAATATAAAACCTAAGATTTAAGAAATTTTAAGAACTTGGAGGCATTGTTAGGCAAAATTTATAAAAATTTCTAAGAAACTTATTTACGTTAGTAAAAGTTTTATACCAATATATTGTCTAACCTTGTCTATCTTGTTAAAAAAGATCTTGCTACTTCTTGTTTACAAAATTCACCCTGGCGTTAATTTTTTTTTTTTTAAGATTCAAATCTGTCA
The DNA here is from genome assembly GCA_030522415.1 of Channallabes apus. Lineage (NCBI taxonomy): Eukaryota > Metazoa > Chordata > Actinopteri > Siluriformes > Clariidae > Channallabes > Channallabes apus. The sequence continues at coordinate 18,494,530 of CM060127.1, forward strand.
GTGTGTCACAGCAATTAATACCCATGAGTCCAAAATGACAAACTCGCCATTCGGTTTACAAGGATGGCTTTACTTTCGCCCCTATCAGTCAGAGTTAGCTGTGGGTGCGGAGGTCACTTATTGTATATGGAAGATCACTGCACTTGCCTTTGGAGTTGTACCTCTTCCCTGTGGTGCAGCATGAGTTGCAGGCCAAAGATGCAGTGGCTGGCTTTACATTACTCTGAAGAAGCATCTGTTTGCCTTCACACTCTCCTGCAGTTGTTGTGCAACAGGGGAGAAATACCTGCTGAGACTGAATTTGTAATGAATAAAGTTGGCAAGCAAAAAAGTTGGATCTACTTTGAAGCCAGTCAGGGTCAAGATATATGCGTCAGTATCCTTAAAGGAATAATTCACAGTGGAAGAGGTTCACTGATCAGCCATAACAGTAACACCACCACCACCATGTGAACAGAATAACACTAATGATCAATTATTCACCAGTAAACCGATTACATGATCACCTAAGGCTCATCTACCTGTGGAGATTAAAGTCCATCGCATCTGGTCTGATCCCAAAGAAAAGCCAATGTAACACAAATAGTTGAAAAAAGTGAATGCTATGATCATAAGCAGAGGTGGAAAGAGTAATAACATTTTGTACTCAAGTACAAGTACTGTTACTTCAGTGAAATTTTACTTAAGTACAAGTAAAGTTACCATTATAAAAATCTACTCAACTAAAAGTAAAAAGTAGCTCATTAAAAAATGTACTCAGAGTAAAAGTTACCGAGTTACTTTTTTATTTTTATTTTTTTAACAGCGGGGGTGGGATGAGGCATTCTAGCGTAGTTCAAAAAAGATGAGCAGATATAAAATCTCAAACTAGTTGTTTTTAACTGAAGGAACACCTTTGCATAATAAAGCTGTTGTCTTTCTTGTGCTTGAAAATCAAAGTGGTCACTTAAATATGGTGTTACGTCCCAGTCTAGGGCCATACAGCAAAAGAATGGTTCAGGGTTCTATTTTAAACTGTATGGAAATGGTGGTATATGGCAGAAAGAACTAGATCCAATCATTAACTGATGAAATAATGAGGTTTTTATACATATATACACACACACACACACACACACACACAGACACAAACACACACACAACAGGAGGAGGATCAGATTCAGGATGGACCCAGGCCAAAATAATAAACAAAATGGTATTTATATTTAGTAGCTAGATTACCTGCAACAAAAAAAAAAACACAAACAAAAATACAGGTATCTTCCCGGACTCCCTAAACCTATATAAACTATATAAAATATAAACCTAAGCTAAACTATATAAAATATCTGGCTCAAAAAAGTCTCACAGTCTATTATTTCACTGGATTGTTTTAGCTATGATTAAGCTGTGGGACTGCTTTGATAAAATTATATATACATAATATATATAAGGTTATCACCCCCCCCCCCCACCCCCCTCATCATTCCGTACAATAAGGTAGTCAGCTATCTTTATTTTATTCCTGAGCAAATAAATTCCCAAATAAACTCCCTCTTCCAAAAATAAATGGCAGCCACGCCCCTGCTACTAGTGAGTGCACAGACATACAGTGAAATTATCTACAAATATATACAAAGACCAACCAAACCAAAGGGACAAAGCAATAATCAAAGTCAATTGGAGGCAAAAAGTCAAACCAGAATACACAACCAAATGTCAAAACGCCAAAATCACAACCTCTTTCATCTTTCGCGCGTCTCTCTCCAGTCGCGTTGGTCGATGACGTCACTCAGGGCGGAAGCGACCGTGTGGAAGGTCAGGAAGATGCCGATGTCAGAAAACCTGGAGTGGAGTCTGGAGTGGCGCGACCAGGACATGATACACACACGCGAGCACAACGGAGCATTTATACAAAGCATAATATTTTTTTTATTATTTTATAATTTTCATTCATTTATTTTTTACTCAGTAGCGAATATGATTTAAAATGTAGCGAATTACAATACTTCAAACAAAACGTACTTAAGTAAAAGTAAAATTACAGATTTTTAAAACTACTTTAAAAAGTAGAAATACACAAAAAAACTACTCAATTACAGTAACGCGAGTAAATGTAATTCGTTACTTTCCACCTCTGATCATAAGGTATTAGAACATCCAGTGCATCACAGCCTGTCACTTACAGTATGTGGCTTAGCAGGCAAATCTGGTCCCTGGATTTCTATCTGATCAAGTATCCAAGTAAGATACCAGACAAACAAGCTTGATCCATGGAATCCCAACTCCCAAGGGATCACCAGATAAATTCCTGGGGCCAGACAGATGCTAGATGGTAATCTTTATTATAAACATACTGTATGATCTAAAATTTCAACAACCTGATCTACCACATCTACATCTATTTAATTTCATTCCATTATCAAAGCAATCTGCTCAAACATTTCAGTTTCCCAAGCTTCAGATGAGTTTCTGCAGAAACTCAAGCTTCCCTTCATTGTACAGATGCATTGTGTTATGTATCATCAGGTCTAACATTTAATTTACCACTATTACTATTGAAAATGTCTCATGAAATGCAATGTTAGATAAATACATCACTGGAACTTTGTGAGTTTTTAAAAGAAATGCTGTTGTTCTTTGATCTTAGGAGCCAACAGAGAAATGTGACTGTTATGCATTATGTTTGAGAATTTTCTTTTCTCCTATTAAACACTGTTACATTACATAACTGCAGCAGACTTCAAAGTTCTGCCAATGTTTTCTGCAAACCATGATCACTATTAACATATTACCAGAATCACTAAACACCTCACACGCACACGTGATCTCATCAGCCTTAACATTAAAAGCAGCTGCCTAATATTGTGATGCCAAAACTCCGGAGCTCTGAGGCATCAAGGTGTGGACTCGACAAAACCTCTGAAGATGTGCTGTGGTATCTGACAGCTAGACGCTAGCAGCAGATCCTGCAAGTTGCAAGATCGGGCCTCTGTGGAAAGACCTTTTTTTTTCTAAATCACATCTTAAAGATGCTTGCTCAGGCTCAGATCTGGAACACAATTGTTTCTGCAGTGTACCAGGGCTTATTATTCTGCAAAAAGAGGCCACTGCCATTACGGAATACTATTGCCATGAAGGTGCGTATGTGGTCTGCAACAATGTTTATAGGGGTTACGTGTCAAAGTAACATCCACATAAATGGCAGGATCCAAGTTTTTCCCAGAGCATCACACAGGCTTGCCTTTCTCCCATAGTGCATCTACAATGTAAAATAGAATGTGGTTTATTGTACCAGACCACCTTCTTTCATTGTTCCATAGTCCATTTCTGATGCTCATGTGCCCATTGTTTGTCCAATCCAATTCATCCAATATGAACTTTGTGCTAGAGCTCTTCTGAGGAGCATCATTGAGTCTTGAACATCCATGTCTCTGTCACCAATTCATCAGTTGTCCTTCCTTGAACCCCTTTTGGCCAGTACTAACCTCAGCATACTGGAAACACCCCACTAGACCTGCTGTTTTGGAGATGCTCTGACTCGGTAGACTAACCTTAACTATTTGACCCTTGTCAAAGTCACTCTGGTCTGTATGCTTGCCTGGTTTTCCGTCCCATCATATCACAACATATCGTCCTCAGGAACTGACTGTTGTCTTGCTGCTCAATATATCCTGAAACATGTGCCGCTATAATGAGCTTTTTTCAAGATCATTCACCTTACTCTCAGTGATTTTAATGTCATGGCTGATCATGTATTTCAATATTAACACATAAAGGATTTTCTTAAGGCAGGCTTTTCTTTTAAATAACAAAATTGCTAAATAGGCAAATGGTTTTAATCTGTGACTGGAATTACATTGGTCCCATTTTAGTCTGTTCAAATATGAGTTGGATACTTGCTTCTTTAAGCAATTCCTGATGACACCTTTAAAAGAACTGGCCTTCAAAAGATCATAAGCTCTACTTGCCAACTCTGGGATCTGAACAGCCCAAATGAGTGTATCTTATTTTACAGGACTTTGTAGATTTTACAGCATGGTAGTGGGAGGCTCCCTGATGAGATGGGCTCATAAAAGGGCACAGATGCATGGTATCTGCTTATTTCTGACAGCTCTTTACAATCGGTTCAACGCTATCCTGTATGTCGCAGGCATCTGTGATCTAATACCAGAAGCACGCAAGAGAAGTTAATACAATGTCTGTGATGCAGAAGCAAAGGAAAATATATGGCATTACAGTGTGAGAGAAATTCCACATCACTGAATGTTTATTTTATTTATTAACAAAATTAATAAATAAAGTTTGCAGAAGGAGTCAAGAGGACCTGCAATTTGATGACATCGTTCTTACAGTGTGATGATGTTCGGTGTATTAGCAAGGCAGATGATGGATGTGCATCTTAACCCTGTTCTGTGAGTCTCTCAGCATGCTCAGGCAAAGCGCTTCCTAATCGTTATCTTGTCCCCAGCCTCCAACTGGGCATCTAATACTGGACATGGAAAGTTAAGACTTCCTCACATACGCTTCTTTATTGGGCCAGAGATGTCAATGAGGTTTGACTTACAGCCAGCACTTTGTGAGTCGTATCTCTTTATATGGCAAGGTAAAATGGCAAGCTGAAACTCAGCACTTCTTAAAGCAAACATTTAAAGTACCATGCTGGGATCAAAGCGTTTCCACAAAATTCTTATATTAAAACAGTTTATACAGGGAGGGGAGGGGGTGAGCACCTATGTATGCATTGTGTTAAAATCAAATGTTTAGATTTATCGTCTCAGTATGAATTTTTTTTATTTCAAACGGGTGATGGGACAGTAGGATAAGCAGTACGATATGTAACATCATCTGTCCTTTTATTTCCAACAGGATGATTAACCCTATTAGATCTCAGCTTATTTGTCATGTGTTCATTGTAAATACAGGATTTAGCAAATACAATATAAATAAAACATAACGATACGTTAATAGGAAAATAATCAATGGCCAGAGGTTGTCATTCATCACTTATCGTCTATACCACTTAATAAGTTTATTCCCAGGAAACTTAGGGCACGAGGTCGGGTACACCCTGGACAGGGTGCCCATCCATCGCAGGGCACACATATTCAAAAACACTTTGGGCAATTTAGGAACGCCATTTAGTGTAGTGTAATCTTCATGTCTTTGGACTGTGGGAGGAAACTGGAGTGCCTGGAGGAAACCCACCAAGCACGGGAGAACATGCAAACTCCATGCACACAGAGGCGGGAATCGAACCTGCAGAGGGAATCGAACCCGTACCCTGGAGGTGCAAGTGCTAACCACTTAACCACCTAATGGCCGGAAGTGTCACATATAATATTTTTATTCTTCTAATACCACAGGAATTTGAAAGTTACTATTTTATATTAACTATAAAAAAACAGATAAGTTTATTCATTTATAGCTTTATTTATTTTTGAAGTACATCCATGAATCAGGTTAGTTGCTGTTATTACAAATCAACCTAGGACTTTTCATTGTGCAGAATATAATAGAGCACATTTATGAAATTAAAAAAATACTTTTATTTCCCCATATAATTCCCTGGTACACTAATGCACTTATCCCAGTGTTTCACTAGTGCTTGGATATCATCATAGTAATAAGTTTTCTCAGTCACAAGAAATTTTATGAAAGTCCCTGTTTGACTTGAACACCTCCTATACATTAAAGTAAAACATTTCCCTTTGTTTTTGTCACTTTCTCAAAGTTAAAAAAAAGGGGAAAATCAGCTTTTGATGTTGTTTTGATGAGCTTTTGAAATGACAAAAAAAATTTAATTTAAAAAATAGACGAAAAAAAAATATACAAAACAAATTGTTAACTGTTTACAGGGCAATCATGCAAACCCCTTTGTATTTTTTTTTTACTGTATAAATAGTAACATTTATGTAAATCTATCATTTAAATTACAACTGTTCTCAAAGCTGCTGTTACAGAAAGTGCAATAATTTAGAATCTATAATAATTAAGAAATTGTGTAAATTAGTTACACCATTTCTTGATTATTTTATATTTACAAAATGGTGTAAATATAAATTACTTAGCAAGTTTGTCAAAATTTACAGTAAATGTTGTAGTTATGAAAGTGATGAGGGTACTGGAAGTTGTGCAAGGTCCTGCATTTCTAGCATTAATTAGCGTTTCATTATTAATTAACGGTAATTGTACACTGTAATAAAGATTATTTATTATTGATTCAGCATGTTAGGAGAAATTTTGTTTATTAATGTTATTTATGAAATTATTCTGTTTAATTATATAATTGCCTCAATAGGTACCTACTATACTGGGTGTCATGAACCTATATATACTTGATTTTGTATTTATTGTTTATAACACAATATGATCTACATGTTCATCTCATGCTATATTCTTTTTCAACAGATTTTGCTTAAAATATTTGAATCTATATATTTTTCATTGGTTTCTGACTTTTTGGGCATTCAGGAGATTCCTATATCACTTTGATCAGAATGAGTCAACACATGGACATTCAATGCTGAACTGTTTTTATGACATCTTTGTAAAGAAAGAGTAAGAGCTTTTTTTTTAATTACTGGGATTTAATATTTTAATATTTGTAAACATTTTGAAACATTTTTTTTACAACTTTTTGACCAATTTTTGAATGGCTTCATATATGAGGTACTGTATTTCTATGGTTCAAGGAGAATATGATATTTAATAAATATAAGTTTCCTTTACTAAGCCTGGGCTATAAAATACAAAAATGGTTAGAGTTTCCACTACCTACATATGTGTCTCTTCCATAAGCTTCATTGTATGAGGTTAGCCATTTTCAGTCTGGTTTATAATCGAATTTGAGCTCACTCTTCACCCGCAACGAGGCTATCTCTTTACTTTCCTCTTGCCTCTATTGTCAATCATGGCCTTTATTGCTGGAAGCAGCTCTGACACACTGGGCATCATGTGAAACCATGGTCGACAGGAGGCAATAAGCTGGAGAATAGCAGCTATCTCAGGATAGTTCTCCATTCAGCATTGTCTCTCTCTTTCTCTCTCTCTCACTCTCGCTCTCTCACTCTTGCTCTCTGACCACCTTCTCTGTTCCTATCCTGCATTAAAGATAAAGAGGACAAATCAATAGAAGTCAAGCAAGTTAGATAAAAGCAGGTTGTGAGAAAAGCAATGCTGTTAGATGTGGTAAATTAAAGTAATCACAAATACCCTGGTCCCTGGACACATAAAATAGCTTCATGTCACACCTGTCACTGTCCAGTGCTGAGCCATTTGCTGGTCGTTCAGTAGAAATCCGTGTCTTGTGCCAATACAATGAGACACCTTCTTGTTTTCTTTTTTTATTTTCTTTTATTTCAGTGTCAGTGTCACTGCACCTTACTGTCACATACTTTTCCACTGGGTTGGGGTTGCATAAACATTAAGTGCAACTCAAACTCAAACACAATGAGCAGTATTTTAGTGTTTTATATATATAACACTTAGATACTGATCATTGTGTTTGAGTTTGAGTTGCACTTAATGTTTATATATATCATTAATATCATCATCATGTAGATGATATTAATTCCTAAAATACAGTATTCTGAACATAATAAAAAATGCATATATATATATATATATATATATATATATATTTTTTTTTTTTTTTATGTTCAGAATACTGTATATATGTGCATTTTTTATTATGTTCAGAATACTGTATTTTAGGAATTAATTTAAGTAAGACGGAAGATTTTGTATAAGATCTGTTCATTTTTCTTTTTTTGTGTAAATATGCATCTTTATTATTTACATTATTTACACTTCTAATCCTCCTGATCAAACATAAATCCACACAAAGCATTTCTCTTGAAGTTGTAATGACAACATAAAGCACATATTGTCAGGGATCTCTTGAGATTGGAAATCACTTCGATCTGATTTGTGATTAATAAAGGAAATGATTGCCAAATAAACGCACTTGTGATTTTTTTTAGTCAAGATGAATCAATAGTGCATCACTGAACAGGTTGCATGGGTCTTTGGTCACCTTGGTCATCCATCATTCGAGCATACAGATACAGGTCAAACGGAATTATAGTGCATCAGAGAGAGCTCTTATCTTCTAACGCCAGCAGAGACACAGAGACGCCGATCAATACGAATACATACACCATGCTGCTGTAACCAGCTCCATACTGATTCACTGCCTTTTAAATAGCTGCTTACACACTTGTCGTATTGGTGGAAGATTAAAATGACCTGTATCTCTGTGTTTATCTGCGCAAACCTCAAATCATCCCGAATATGACGTCATAATCGATGCCTGTTTCTGTTTCTTATTTCAGTAAAGGTATATAGTAAAATGCAAGGTTTACAAAAGGGAATTGCACTCAATGGGAATACACACACACACACACACACACAAAACAACGTTTGATCTTTTTTCACGTGGGAAAAACGTGAAGGTACATTTTATCATGTTATGCCGCTCTGCACAAAACACAGCTATATGCAATAATACCCGAACGCATGCACTAGCTCCATGTGAAAAACACGTTCTGAGCCTAAAAACAGATGGGTAAACTTCTGGTATGACTTATTCCTGTGACATTTGCTGTTAAAGCGCGCAGGCGCTCGGCTTGAGATTGATTATAAAAACGAAGTTCACACTATTGCGCTCACTTCTACACTATCAACACATGGGCCACGATGCTGAATCGAGTTTATTTAGGTCCAGCTGGACTGGAACTAAACACTGAGGTTGTCAGTTCAGCACCGGGGAGTCTGTTTTGTGTGTACTAGAATGAGCCGGAACAAGTTTCCGGGATTTGGAGACGTTTTTACGCACTAAAGCGTAAGCGTGATCAGCTCACCCTGCGCGCTCCTGACATTTGCATGAGCCTAGAACACTGCAGTAAGGTTAGTAACAAAGTAAATGTGCTCATGTGCGAAAGAGTAGAATGTGGTGTTCATATAATAAGCTTATTTAATCACTGTGCAGCGTTCACTGTGATCTGTGGGTGCCATTACTAAATCTCTTTATTCTGTTTAACTATCACCTGCGGGTTTTAAATTTCTTCAAGTTACTGTTACACTCTAAGAGTTTATTCAGTAGTGTACGGTATACAGTATTTGCATTAACGTTGATCATTCAGCACTTAGGTTTTCTCCCCTTATGTATTTTTCACATGTGATCACATGAAACATGAAGGTGCATTATGTCTTGAAACTGCATATGTAATACTAAGAACACCAATCATGTACTGTAGATGTGTGAGTACATGTAAAAAAAAAAAAATTCAGATGTGAGCATAATTTCAAAATATTCTTCCCCAAAGGATGGATGGATAGATAGATAGATAGATAGATAGATAGATAGATAGATAGATAGATATTGTAAACATTTACTTGTGAAGTTTGTGTGTTCTCCTCCCAGCTCACACTTTTACTTTGACAGAAAGCTTTCTTAAGGTCAAGGTTCTTAAGTTTGGTTCCAAGAGTTTTTTTTTTATAATCAGAATTTAGTGCCTGGTGTGTCTCCAAACTTCTCAGAATGCAGCAAAGATCACCTATTTTGATAGTCTTCTACTATATAATAATAGTAATATACTAATATCATATACACTATATAATAATAATAATAATAATAATAATAATAATAATTTCAGCATAGTTTCTCAAACCAATTAGTCACAGTCAACGCAAACAGAAAAAAACTCATGTTTTTAAAGATTAACATAACATATTGTTGACATTACATGAGAAACAAAACTTTTAAAAAGTGAAGTAATTAAAATATCAGGTTTGCTAGCAAGTAGTACTTTGCTAATCTACTGTTACCTAGAACTGCCCTAAAGTTCTTCCCTTAAGCAATGGAGGGTCTGTTTATTACAATATGAACAGATTTGACAGAGAAGACAAATAAACTTAAGTTTAAGTATAATTAACTTTTGTAAGTTGCCAAATGCCAAAAGTGTAAATGTATATTTAATATACTGTTCCTATTCATTGTAATAGCAAAGTCAGAAGCAAACTTTTAAAGTGAACCAAGTTTTTTAATGTTATATTTTAGAAAAATGACATTCATTGTATACAGTAAGTAACTTATTTCTTAAACAAATGATAGGAGATCATGTGTTATCTCAGTATCTTGAACATAACAAAGAAAACTGAAATTGTGATGTGATATAACACAGCCCAATAATAAGTGATAAATATTGAAAAGAAAAAGGGTCAAGAACTGATCCTTGTGGGACAACCTAAGCTACAGTATAATGTAGCATGGCAGATTAGTGTTTTGTTTGCAGTAAAATGTGTGCTAGTTAAACAACATTTTACCCAGGCAAGATCGAAGACTTAACAACAACAGGTGAAAATGAGAATATTATGTTGTGATAAGTACACTTCTCAGAGAATAGTATGCACTGTAGGCACAAGCACAAGTTTCAAACAAACAAACAAACAAACAAACAATAATGGTTCATGGTCACTTATATTCACTAGCCTTTATTCCCATGCATGAAATCCTTTTACATACATTTGAACACCTGAAAATAACATTGTGTAATCACATGAAAATAAATGAATCATGTTTAAAATTACAGATTTTACATCTTTACACACAAGACTAATACATAGAAGACTAAAGTCAAATGTCAATGCGAAAGTGTTAAGTGTTTAAAACATATGGTATGTAATGAATATCCAAAACATATGTAATGATTAAGGCAGCACAGTACTATAGTGGTTACCACTCTGTCCTCACACCTCCAGTGTTGAGGGTTTGAGTCCCGACCTTGCCTGATGGATTCCTTTCTAGAACACAGGTTTCACTGTGATTGAGTGTGTGTGTTTTTGTGCCCTGCGATAGACTGGCATCCCCACCCAGGGTGTACTCCACCTTGTGCTCCATGTCCCCGGATAGGCTCCAGGCCTCTCGTGACCCTGTACAGGATAAGTGGTATAGAGAATGAGTGAGAGAGATGGGAGAATATATTGATTATACAGAATATATGTAATCATTATCCACACATGCCACACAACACAAGTAATATGATATTTCTAATGTTTTTATTAATAATAATAATAATAATAATAATAATAAAGAATTTAATTAGCTGTTGTTTTATATATATATATATATTGTACTTCACAGAACAGTGCCTTTTTTCATATCTCAGCTTGTTCAAAGCAAAGCACACAGTCATCCATGATACTGCACCCTTGGTGCAAAGAAGGTTAAGAGTCTAACTCAGTGTCTCTAGTAGTTTGATGGTGTTAAGGATTGACCCTCTGACCTTCTGATTGGTAAATCCCAGCTTTCAGTACTTTACTACAGTAGGCCTACTTTCAGTTTTTCTATGGTTTTTAGTCATACAATAAGATCACAGCTTAACCAGGGTGACCTGTAGTGAATTGCAGCTTCCCAGCATTACCTAGGGATTTTTAAACTATGCCTGAAAACCTTGTGATGGAGCAACGGAGATTTATGACCCATAAATCTAGTGCAGGTCTACTTTATGTTTCTGTATGCCTATCTGTGACTATTCATGACCTTCCATAGCCAATAGTGAATAGCTATAGTGAATAATGGCAAAGAGTTTTAAGTGCCAGGATGGAAGCCATGGTAATGTAACTTATATTTTTTTGTTTCACAAGCAACTTAATGATTATAAAAAACAGTGTTCTACCTGGAGCACTGTTATCACAGGTCTTTCCTTAGAGATCTGTGGTCTTACCAAACCATGGCTTTTCCGTCCCTTTACGCATGATTACACCTGCGCTTGGAGCTTAACGAGGTTCATAACGTTTGTAGACTGGACCGATTTGTCAAAATCATCATCATGGCCAGGCTGTTTGAAACTATACTAAGTGTTTGAACTGGTGATCTAGTGGTTGAATATATAAACGGTGATTCTATCTGGCAACCTCGACCTAAACCTCAGTCCAATCTGGCAACCCTGCTGGGGTCCGGTGTGTGCTGTCGGTTGTGCCGTGTCTCGCGCGCAGGGAGCAGCGGCAGCGGCGGCTAATTATCCAAAGTCTGTGCTTCATTTGCATATCCCGCGCGGCCCGACTGGAAAGCAGCCAATCCCAGCGCGCGCGCGCAGCCCGGCTTCACTCCTGATGCGCGAGCCTGTATCATCATCATCATCATCAGACTTCCGCCATGCGCGAGCCCCGTAGCGCTGACACCGTGTAACGTCCCGCAGCCCCGAGTGTCCGCCGAGCCGCGCGCCAGTCCACACGCGTCGCGTCAGCCACCGATGCGCGAGCGCAAAAACCAAGCAGGATGTCCCGGCGCAAGCAGGCCAAGCCTCAGCACGTAACCACGGGAGAGGAGGACACGGAGCAGCGCGGGAGAGGCGCGGAGAGCGGTACGCATCAGCACCAGGGGGGACACGGGGAGATGCGGGGACATGTGCCGCGCACTTTTCACTCCATGTTCTGCAGCTTGCTCTTAGCAGCACACTCCATGTGTGTGTGAGAGACAGACAGACTGCGTTATTGTGACTTTCATTTATCTTAGCAGAAGAGAAGTTTCCAGTTTAACCAATTATTTTAGATAACGTAATGTTGCAACTTGTAAAGCAATTTTGTGGTCATTTAGAAAGGTATGAGGGATCTGACAACAAAAGTTTAATAACAATCACAACTTGCTTAAGATGGTACTCAAAAGATTCTGGGAAAATTTTTTTTTTATCTTATGTCGATATTTTGCGTTGAATCTAGAGCATAAAATATAGAGCTGTGAACAGTTTATCAGGTTAACTCCGTGTGCGTGTGTGTGTGTGTGTGTTGCCACTTCTCCCTCATAGTTGATCTGTTTGCACCGTTTGAAACACTTCAACCATTAAGATTTTTTCAATCAACATATGCTAACTTATTATTATTAACTTAAATTATTATTATTATTATTATTATTATTATTATTATTATTTTAGTTTTTTAAGCGTGATAAAATAGATTGAATGACACTAATTTCACGATTATTTTTTAACCAACCATTACCGCAACTATTAACGCAGGGTCTTACTTCATATACAACCCAGTCTTTAAAAAATTGGGTAGCATAATTATTGTACACTGCTTAAGTTACACAGTTAATTATTTAACATAAAAAATAGATAAAAAACATGTCCAATGAATTCCTACATTTTGTCATTATCATTTAATAAAGCAGGCTAGGTTTGTATTGAATTCGCGCCATTACTCAAACACGGTTTTATTATAATACGATTCTATTCCTATTATTTGTTCAGACCATCTTTTAGTAAGACTTTATTCATTAGGAAAGTTGTTCATTACTCAAATGATCCTGATTTGTTAAAATGTAGTTAATTGCGGTTCCTGTTTTAATGAACACAACCTCTCAAAGTTCTGGCCTAAAGTTTAAAGTGTTCTGTGCGTTTTATGTTTTTAAAAAAAAGCAAACTCATTGATACCTGTACTTATAGAATATAAGCGTGTGCATATAAATTAATTTTAAATATTGTTCACATATCATTTTTAGATTGTAATCTTTATTATTGTTGTTATTATAAGGAGCTGTTTAATACTAACAGTTCTGATCGCTTTAACCCTCCAACTTGAGGAATTATTTATTATTTAATACTACAGATTTATGAATCCTGTTATAGAGAAGAGGTTGAGAAATGGCGAGGCTCGTATAATTATCATTAGTGTAGTCTATGTAAATGAAGTGCACACAAACTGAGTAGGCTACAGTGAGTGTAGTCGTGCACTCGATTTGGACGGCTGAAGTGTTGGTGTGTTTCATTCGCTAATGGGGTGCTTCATTTGATCTGCACTCTCTCAGCCCTCTTCAATGCGCTCTCACCTTCCCGCGTGTGTGTGTGTGTGTGTGTGTGTGTGAGAGGAACTTGTGCGGGACCACCCACACGCTTAATGAAATGAGACGAGCCACTGACCCACACTGTAACTGGCCCGTGTGTGAGCGAGGAAGGATCACAATACAGACTGCAGGCAGAAAAATCAGACCAGTTATTTTATTCAAAGCGCGAGCTGTGAAATCATTTGATTATGTGTCGGTGGGTCGTACAGACTAGTGCCATTACCACATTCGTGACAACACAATTAATGTAAGCCTAACTGTGCATTTTATGGTCTTTAAAAAATAACCGTTTTTTAAAAATATTTTTTTCTTTTTCTTTTTTTTAAGTATTGACTATTAGTTACTAACTAATAATAAAAAAATAATTTACCTTAAATAAATGTTTATTATAAATAATTTGCTTTATTATTATTATTATTATTATTATTATTATTATTATTATTATTATTATTGTTGTTGTTGTTCTTGTTGTTACATTTTTTATGAAATTATTGATGTGATATTAGGGCATATTAGTAACTATCATAATTTTTTTATTAAGCTTCTTAATTCTTAAATTCTTAATCAACCACCAACATCATGATTTATTTGTGCTTATGCTTTTTAACAGAAGTGTATTAATAAGTGATATTGCTGGTGTAATATTACAGCTATTGTGATATTTGATGTTTTTTAAAGAGTAAACTCATATCTTAATTAACCAGAACCACTTCAAGGTAACTTCATAGTTTATCAGTCCAGAATGGTTCCATGATGTGCGTAGATTCAGGATTTTTAATTTTTTTGCTTACATGGACATATGAAAATAGTGTCCTGTAAGGAATATAATTAGAGTGTATGGGCCACTGATATAGGCTACTCTTATCTACACATTCTTCTAAAAGTTAATTACAGATGAAATAATGACATTGGATTATACCACCCGACAAGGAATAGTATTATAGTCTCTATCTCTCTCTCTCTCTGTCTCTTTGTGTATAAGGTTATGTTGTTGATTCACTAAAAAGATGTAAAAATGTCCCACAAAATATCTAGGATATATTTGTATGCTGACAATGGAAATTTCCAATTAGTCAATCAAAGTCTCAATTTGCTGTGGACTGACAGGTTGGATGTGAATTGTTTAAAAATATTGGAAATCAATAGTTACTATGGAAATTCATTCAATAAATGCACAGAACATTATCAGCTGGGTCTTGAGTGTATGACAATACAGGATGAGAGCCTCTTTAATTGCTAAATTGATTAGATATATGTTTATCTAGATTAGACTATTGTTAAAATCTGTAAATCATTCATAAACCTATGGATGTCTATTGACACATGTCTTTTCTCTGTGGTTCTTCCCATCAGTGATCTTGAGTAAAGGTGGCAGTGAGGAGATCCATAGCGAGAGCTGCAGTGGGAACGTGGAGACTCTTGTCTGTAAAACATGTTGTGCTGAATTTTTCAACTGGTCAGAGTTACTGGAGCACCAGAATAAATGCACTGAGGAGCCTTCTGTGCTCATTGTACAGGAGGATGAAAGATTTCCTTCCCCTCAGGGATCTCCTACGGAATCCTTCTTAAGTGCTCACAGTGACCCAGCTGAAACTGAGAACATGGAACCTGAGTCTGAATCGTCTGAGAAAGGAGAAGAAAATGTCAGTCTTCCTGAAGAAAATTATGCAGTCGGAGCAGATGACCCTATGGATACTACTGCACCTGTGGATAAAATATCAAACCCAAGCCCTCTTCCACCAGACTCTAGTGAAAGCTCCAATCCTCTACCTTTATCGTGTCTAAGCACCATCTATGGCATTCCCAGCACAAATGTAACCTTGGAGATCCTCCATAGTACCAGGGTAGCAGTTGCACAGTTTTCCCAAAGTATCCAAGGTGATGGATCTGGAGGTAAGGCAAGCTCAGTGGCAATACCCATGATTTTGGAACAGCTAATGGCATTACAGCAGCAGCAGGTCCACCAGCTGAAACTCATCGAGCAGATCCGCAATCAGGTAGCTGTGATGAACAGGCAGCCAACACAAGCTGCACTGAACCCAGCGTCAAAGGCATTTCCCTCAGTTTCTTGCACTTACCATTTCCATGGAGGAGGCATGGCCCCTCCTCCTGTACTTCCATTATCTGGAGTCATGCCTTCTACCGTGAACGGGCAGGCTTCTGTATCCCAGGCATCCAGACTGGAAGGCCCATCATTTCGTGTATCACAGCAACATAATGACAAATCCAATCCTAGAGAAAATGGTAGTACCCCAATTTCCTCAGTAAACCCAAATGCTCCTCTATCTACATATACTGGAATGTCTGCTTTATTGCCATCCTGCAATGGTGCTCTCTCTAATGCTAGTCATACCCGGCCTCTGAGCTCACCTCATCCCCATTCAGTAAGCCAGAGCAATGTTGTCAACACTTCTGCCAACTTACCACTGCTACCTCAAAGCCCTCCTAGTGGAGTCATCTTCCCAAACCCACTTGCCAGCATTGCAGCCACTACCAATGCACTAGAACCACTGGCTTCTATGATAAAGCATCGCAAGAGTAAAATGCCCAACACCTCCATATTTGAAACAAAGCCCAGCTCTGAGGACCCGTTTTTCAAACACAAATGCAGGTTCTGTGCCAAGGTATTTGGCAGTGACAGTGCCTTGCAGATCCACCTGCGATCTCACACGGGTGAGAGGCCCTTCAAATGTAACATATGTGGCAACCGGTTCTCCACTAAAGGAAATCTGAAAGTTCACTTTCAAAGGCACAGAGACAAATATCCACATGTACAGATGAATCCATACCCAGTGCCAGAATATCTCGATAATATTCCAACAAGCTCTGGTATTCCCTATGGGATGACTTTTCCCCCAGAGAAAACAGGATCAACATGGTTAGACAGCAAACCTATTCTGCAGACGTTAAATCCACGATTGGGTCTGCAGATACCCCCAATTGTGGAAAACAGTGAGTCCTTCAGCAATGCACCAACAGAAAGATCTCCACAAAGGTCCTCACTAGCTAGAAATGAAAGTATACAATTGTCTCCAAATGCCACTAGTACTGACAAGGAAATTCCTATACAATCTGACAGCCACATTGATACACCTAAGATGGCTGCATGCATCCAGTTAAACAAGGAGGGAAGGACTACAGTACATTCAAAAGCTGGTGAAATGTATCTACCTACAAACTGTGTGACTGATCCAGGTGAGAATTTTATCTCTGCAAATCACAACATGGTTTCAAAATTTCCATCAACAGAAGCAACCATTAGAGCAAATACACCAGAGTCCACTGATGTGATTACCCCAGTGATAAAATCTTCGTCTCCTTCTCAAATCTCAGAGCACATTAAAGCCAGGCTTCCATTTGGTGGATTCCAAGATTCTCTGCAGACATCTGAAACATCCAAACTCCAGCAACTTGTGGAGAACATTGACAAAAAGATGATGGACCCCAATCAGTGTGTGATCTGCCACCGGGTCCTCAGCTGCCAGAGTGCACTTAAGATGCATTACCGAATTCACACTGGTGAGAGGCCCTTTAAATGTAAGGTGTGTGGCCGTACCTTCACTACAAAAGGCAACCTGAAGACACACTTTGGCGTCCACCGTGCAAAGCCTCCTCTTCAAGTTCAGCACTCCTGCCCAATTTGTCAGAAGAAATTCACCAACGCTGTTGTGCTTCAGCAGCACATTCGCATGCATATGGGCGGCCAGATTCCTAATAACCTCCAAAATCTCCCAGCAGATGCTGTTCAGGAAAACAATAATGAGTTGATTCTTGAAGAGAAGAGTTTCGACAGTGTGAATGATTATGATGATGATGAAGATGATGGCCTTGATGATATTTCATGCGAAGAGGAAGATATTTCAGAAAATATTGAAAACCCACTTAACACTTTTTCAGACAGTAGTTCATCACAGGTTTCACCAATGTCTCATGATGTGTCTGATATTAGAACATCAAACGGTGGCTCGACAAATAGCCTTAACCATTTACCTGAACAGAAGGTAATGAGTGGCATTTTTGACCACCGCCCAGACAATAGCTCTCTGTCCACAGGAGATTTAGAGAACCAAAGTACTTTCTTACCAGAGTCAGCCAATGTCATTCATCCACCAACACTGAAAAAATGTCCACCTGAGGTCCTACATGACAGTCCGATTTCACTGAACATTACCTTTGATAAGCATGAACGAGCACCCACAGTGAAACATGAAATGTCTGCGTCCCCAGCTCCTAAAACAATAAATGGAGCCGTGTATGATCAGATCAGGAAGTCTACAGTCTTGGAGCATGGTAAGATTGTGCTAATTATTTAATCACGTGTAGGCCTAGAAAGCATAAACGTTCAAAAGATACTAGGAAATTGATGATAAAATTTTACCCTAACGTATAATTTTGACTCATCCATGTACTTCCTTATTTGTAATTTATATTTGTTTTGTTATTGAAAGTTATGCAAGTTGGCACTTATTGTGGTCTACACTAAAGGTTTATCATTGTTTTTATAGGAATGTGCCAGAGGTCCAGTGATATGGATGACAAAATACAGGCCACAGTTAAGATGGAAATGGAAAGTTGCAATAGACCATACACACCTAAAGAAAGCCCTTTTCCTGTATTTGGATCTATTCCATCTTCACCAACTCCCTCTGAAGCAATAATCTCAGGCATGACTTCACTGTTTGGAAGCCCACCACCACGACGAACCCCTAAACAACACAACTGTAATGTCTGTGGGAAAAACTTCTCTTCGGCAAGTGCCCTACAAATCCATGAGCGAACACATACTGGTGAAAAACCTTTTGCATGCTCCATCTGTGGCCGTGCCTTCACAACAAAGGGCAATCTCAAGGTATGTTCATATTCAACACAGGAACTCACAATATAGCAAAGTGTTCTATATGTTAGAGGAATTATATGCACTGTGTTTATATATACTCTAACCCATGATGAATTTTGTTGATTTCCCTCCCTGCAGGTACACATGGGCACTCACATGTGGAATAACATACCTGCACGGAGAGGTAGGCGCTTGTCTGTGGAAAACCCACTGGCTCTTCTAGGTGCTGAGGCTCTCAAGTTCAATGAAGTATTTCAGAAGGACCTTGCGGCAAGGGCCATGAACATGGATCAGAACTTCTGGAGTCGATATGCTGTAGCCATTAGCAATGGCTTAGCCATGAAAAACAATGAAATTTCTGTCATTCAGAATGGGGGGGTACCTCAACTTCCTACTGTAGCCATGGATAAGACAAGCAGTGGCAACAGCTCGTCAATCCAAGCCCTTGGAAAAACAAGTGTAGACCTTGCACCTGGACGACACTTCTCCGTGTTGATGGATGACAATAAAGAGATTAGAATTAATTAAACTCAGAGAAGAGTGGAAATAATCTTGTATGCAAAAATGCACGTGGAACCACAACAGATGCTTCGCTATGTACCTGATGACTTTCAAGTGTATTTAAATTTACAATGGTAACTTTTTCTATTGACTGGTTTCGTTGTTCTACATTATGGAATATTTAAAGCCAGACAAAACAAAAAGCCAGACATAAATAACTGTAACACAGTGGTTGTATGGTACTGTATGTGGACAATCAGTCACTAGCTGTAATACAGACTGCAACATACACACAGATTGCATTTGATTTTAATTTTGTACCAACCATTAGCTACGGGAGTCCAAAATCAAATAATTTTTATTGTACGATCTTGAACAAGTTATCACTGAAAGTAAAGCTGTGTTTAGTGTGTCCACTCGGGGTTTTATCAAAATAAAGCTATCTATGGCTTTGTTGTAAAGCTTAAAAGAAATTTTGATAAATTGATAAAGATATCAGTTTGCTGGTAAAATAGTCCAATAGTTTAATTGCCATGAAGTCGAATATTCTTAAAGATATATTCTCTAGCTGCAATTTTGACAAATAATCAAAAATAAAAAGATGTAACTGTATACATTTAGATTAATCTTTTTGTATTTATTATAAGGGATTTGTATTGCTTTTCCTCTATGTTTTTTTTTTCACAGAAAATAAAATGCAATGGGTTTAAAATATATGGTATGATTGGTGCTTTTGTAGCTTACTGCTTTAATATGCACTAAGAATGAGTTATTACAATATGTTTACCAGTGTCTTGCCAAATGTAACATTTTTGACCGTTAACAACATTTGTGTCTGTGTGTAAATTATCGGAATTCAGTGTTTGTGTTATTATTTTTATTTTGCAATGCAATTTGTGCCAGAAGTTATGGTTCCGGGAAAACCCATAATATATCACTTCTGTCAAACAGACAAAATCAAGTTTTGACTGAGATTTATTTTTTCCACTCATCTAGAAATCATAAATAAAATTTTTCAAAATAATTCTCTAATTACTTTTTTAACTTGCTCAGGCGTATTTCCCAGATATTGTTTGATAAGGAGCTTATTTAACATAATATCAGTCTGGAAAGATCTAAGACCTTGCCATCTCTGTAGGTACAGTACTGTAGGTGCGATTTTCTCAAATCATCTAGAACATCACATTTTGATCAAGTTGTCTATAGTAAAACCACTCTAGTGAAGTAGATACAGTATACTGTAGTGAAGACTACCAAGATAAGAGAAGACAATTTACTTTTTTTCAGCAATTCTCATTTAAAGATTTAACCCATTTAACTAGATTTAACAAAGTTTTGATAATTAAATATATTAGCATGGATAACATCCAAAGTATTGTTAGAGGTTTTGGGAAAAAGAAATATTTCACAGTTACATTACAGTACTTCATGTTTTTCTTTGTCATGTTTGGCATGGATTAGTGACGCAATGTTGGTAATATTTTGTGCTGACCTTTACATTTTGATCGAAAGCTGTGCTGTGGGATATTTACAGTAGAGGCATAAGTTTAAGTAAGATATCACAGTATTCAAAGTGTCCTCAAAGAGCATGAAACTAGACACTATTTTTTATTTTGGTAGGACATGAAAATATTGGCAAAGGCATACTATTTCTGACTGCAGCTACATTATTCATAAATAATGAGGTGAAGCCTAAAATTTGCTGATTAAACAAGATTCTCAGTGTTCCTGGGATCAACTCTTCATCCACTATGACCCTTTCTAAGACATAGCAGTTACTGAAAATGTGTCTTCTTTTTTGAAAACACTGTATATGCACTGTATATAGGATAATAACATGTTTTGGCACTTACTATTTGATATAGTAAAATTAAAAAGAAGTAAAATAAAATTAAAATAAAAAATCCCTGGATGGAATGGTCATTATGAAGTGCACATAGAAATAACCTGGCCACCACACACACATATATCACTAAATTAATGAGCTTAGCCTGATGTAAATTTCTAAATTCTGCACACATCTATCATAGCAGTATGAAATATTTCAGAAGAGAGTTAGATTAGTTCTCTCTCCTCTAGATTAGTCAACATGATAAAAAAAAAAATACTTTTACATTTTGCCCATGTTAAACTACCCTACAGTATATTAGAAAATGCATCATTCTGTACGGTTGTTGTATGGCAAATTTGTATATGTACTGTATGTCAAAATAATTGTTACTACAAATTGTAACTGTAAAATGTAAGTTATAAATTACTAAATAGTAATATTTCAAACTGCAAAGTCTGGAATTATTAGCACACTAATTATAGAGCAATTTACGTTATCCCTATTTTTAGACTATAAAACACACACAGTATTATACTGTATGTATTTCATGGTCTAACACCCACCCCCGCTTTAAATAAACCAGATGTTAAAGTAGCAGCTAACTTTTAATGATCATTTGCTTTAAATAAATGTTGATCTGCTTTTTTATTATTATTATTATTACATTTCTAATTAAATCCTTGATTTGACTTTTTAGAGTAATCTAAACCAGCGACATGGTGATTTATTTGTGCTTATATATTTGAAACAGAAGTGTATTAAACCATAATGTTAGTGTAATGTTATAGCAATTTAACAATTTTTTTTAAAGAGAACACATTTCTTAATCAGATTTTGTGTGCCTCATCTGGAGATGTGGTGTCCTCCTTGGTCTGCGCCCATGGAACCCAGCCGTGTGCAGTGTCTGTTGAACTGTCTACCTCAAGATGTTGCCACCAGCAGAGCCCAGATTCATCAGGATGGCCTTGGTGGTGATCCTTGGATTCTTTTTTTACCTCCCTCACTATCCTCCTGGCCCGCACAGGTGTCACTTTTGGCTTCCGACCTCTGAGATTTTTCACAGTGCGGAACATCTTGAATTTTTTCAATAATATTTTGCACTGTAGCCACTGGAACTTTAAAACATTTGGATATGGTCTTATAGCTCTTTCCTGACTTGAGAGCAGCCACAATGTGCAGCCGCAGGCCCTCAGTGAGCTCCTTGTCTTAGCCATGACTGTCCACAAACCAACAGCAGAGATCTTCTGTTTTTCACCGGTTGAGTTAATTAAAACAGCTGTTCCCAATGAATCCGGGTAATTTGGATCCTTTAGAACAGTGTGGAACTTTGGAATTTCCCATTGACTCTCACAATTTACAAAGGGTATGAACAATTTTGGTCATGCCAGTTTTTGTTCAAATGTAAATAAAAGCTGAGAAATATTTTTTCCCACAATAATGCCTCTTGTACATGATCTTACTATCTTTGGGGAGAAGCCTGTGTCATTTCCAAACAAAAAAACCTGCTGGTTGAATAAAAGTAACCTTAAGTCAGAATTTGCCAGGGGGATGAATAATGTCGGGCTTGACTCTGTGTGTGTGTCCATTACCTGCAAATGGAGTGTGGACAACCCGCTGCCACTCCTCACACTTCTCCAATGCTTCGACAGATATATTATTAGTTAACAGTATGACATAAAAGATGCTAAAATGATGCTGTCCACTGTTACATTTAATGATACGTCCACTGTTACATGGGGAGGGATGACTGCTACACTGGGATTTCAGTAGCTTTGAGCTCGTACACGACGTTGCCTACTGTTACATTCAGTAAGGAATGCCAATGACACACTCACAGTGTGACATAAACATTGATGATAACGCTGCCTACTGTCTAGCAATATAAATAGAGACCAGCAGTGATGTAACCTACAGTACAGAAGTTCAACTAGATGCTGAGGGAAACAGAGAGGAAACGTGTTGAGAACAAAGAATGTGTGGAAATGCCGGATAGAGCAAAGAGTTCAAGACATAGAACAAAGCAAGACAAGACCAGGGAAGCATGCTTTAAATGTTTTAAGGAAGGCTGTTCTGGAAAATCTGTAGATGAGGGCTGATGCCTACAGTTTGCAGTCAAACAAAGCGAGACCAGAGACAAAAAACTAATAAATCCAATATTGTAACAAATGTAACCAACCTACTCGATCCCTGTTAAACAACAGAAAAGAATTTTTTAAAAGTATTATTATTATTACTATTATTATAAATTTAACAAAAATGTGTATCCCATAACTGGCCACAAAGTATGCTAAAAAAAACTAAACTTTTTTTATTATTATTATTTTTCTTATTTTCATGAGAGAGTTAAGTCTCACTTGACTCGGAATCAATTTTTTTAATTAAACGAGCCTGCGTTAAAACTGCATACTTCTGTACTAAATAGAATGTCCAACCTAAAGTCAATCAGTACTGCCTTTCTATACTGTGTAGTACGCAGTGTAAGACAAGAAGGAGGACGCTGGAGTGGCGCATGAGAATGACGTCATTTCGTACACAAGTGCAGCCAAGATGGCTGATAGCATCCCACTGAATCCTATGAGAAACAATTCCAAGAAACATCCTTATTACAATGCTGGCAGACCTCTCAGGTAAAAATCTACTTTTATACTGTTAGAACCGCCTTCTTAAAATATACAGTTGAGTTTTAATTATTTAAATGTTAGTTTAACGCTAGTTCAGTAGTGTTATTTGGCTCGGTTTTGGAGATTGGAGCTAGCAGGCTAACCTAAGTGCTACTGTCAGCTGTCAGTGTCTCACTCGCAGCTCCAGGGACTGTGATACCATGTGACACTGTTGTCTGGACTTAATACACATTTAACGCTATGTTTTTCGTCGTTTTTCGTTTCTTTTTTTTTTCTTTATTGTTTTTTTTTTTTTTTACAGCTGTTTTATATCTCATTTTACAGCTCCACTGTTGCTTAACCATTATGATGAGGATCTACATCACGAGGTGTTGTTAGGCATCAACACTTTCTCTTTACACAGCTTTGCTTGGCTTGCACATTTCTCCCAACGTTTCATCTTTTTTTGATTAGAATGTTTTTTTTTTTACATAGCTATTGTTACAAAAACATCTTTACAGAAATCCAGATGTGGAAACATTTATTACCTGTTTAAAAAAGACGAACAAAGGTGAACAGTGATTAGACATTGGGGAGCGATAGTGATCAATGATTGATTTTTGTGTAACAATACATCTTAGAACAATAGATCTTTATGGGATAGTGACGACCGGGGTCAATCTTTACAGGACAGTGACCATCAGGGATTGGTCATTGTGGAACAATTGTGATCAGGGATTGGTCTTTGTGGAACAATGGCGATCAGGGATTGGTCTTTGTTGAACAATGGCGATCAGGGATTGGTCTTTGTGGAACAATGGTGATCACGCATTTATTTTAATTTTTTTTTTTACGGAACAGTGGCGATCAGGGATTGGTCTTTACGGGACAGTGCCGATTTATCTTTCTTTGCAAGATTGATGATCAGTGATTGGTCTTAATGAAACAGTAGTGATTGGCCTGCATGTGATCATTATGGATGGGAATCACCAGGTACCTCCCTACTCAATATTTTTACAATACCTAGGTGACGATTTGATTTGTATTGCGATTCTGTAAGTATCCTGATTTTATAAATACCCCAATTCATTACAATCTTTTTTCTTTGGTTTTTGTTACAATTCTGAACAAACTTTGCAAATAATTTGCTCCGACTACATGGGATTCTATGCTGTATGAATAGATTAGAGCACCACCTGCAGGATTATAGAGGAATAGCAACGTCTTACCTAGGGTTGGGTACCGAAAACCGGTGCTAATACGGCACCAGTACCTATAGAACCGGTATGTACCGGACCGAAACAGAACGCGAATTTCGGTGCCTCATTTCGGTGCCACTTAAATGCCTGAACTGTCGATTTAAATATTTGTTCTCTAGATTCATATATTTTTGTAGATTAATAGTTTATTAGATTAAATAAAAAAAATTAAAAGCACAAATAATCCGGAAATGAGAGACCATCCGAGATGCGCGTGAATGCAGCAACTAACGTTACACTCGCTCTGACGGCAGCTGGCGGTCTACCGCTATCTTACCTTGCTAAATTAAACGTTCGTTAAAATGCCTAAAACTAAATGGTTGAAAGTGTGGCTATATTTCACAAGAAAGGATTCCAGCACCGCGACGTGCAGCAAATGTTTTACAGCAGTTGCGTGTAAAGGGGGAAACACATCAAATCTAATGAAACATTCGAGGGCAGACGGAAAAGTTTAAAGCAGAATAAATACACGGAATAAAGTTAAAAGCAGAGGGAGGCACCGTGTTTGACAGCTTGTGGACAACAGCTGGCGCTATCAGTGTGGACGACCCTCAGTCCCAGTCACACCAACTGTAGCAAAAAGGAGTCTACTGATTATGATGCCGATAGCAGACTTTCCGCAGGTTAGTAGTAGGATAATGTAATGTTAATAGCAAAATGCAAATCTTGCATTCATGCTAACAAATAGTCAAACGATTTGTAAAAAAACGAATGTAACATGGATTCTGTTTATAATTGTGGCTTTCCAGCCTGTACTAGTAGCACTACAACAGTGACCCCATTTACCATTGTAAAGAAGGCTATGCATGTCCTGTGCAGAGCAATAAGTCAGGACAGGTGTCATATTTTGCCAGTAAAGGCAAATATGGTGAAATTTCTGCAAAAGAATAGCTAACATATGAAGCTTATATATTCATATATACTTTAAACTTTTAATATATTGTTCAATTTTAAGCATAACATTTTTTTGTTCAATAAAAATTCATTCTTGAGTCATCCACTATAATTTTGTGGCTTAAAAGTATCGGTTCAGGCACCGTTTTGGCACCGGTACCGTTTTCAAAGTATCGATTTGGCACCGGTATCGAAAAAAAACCAAACGATACCCAACCCTAGTCTTACCACCACAAATGCAAACAGCGGTGAACAGTGATTAGTGAGCAATGTTTTTCAGTGATTGAAGGGTGATGCATAATAATGTTTTAAATGATATATAACAATGCATGTAACATTTATAGTTCCTATATTTAAGTTATTGCAACAAAATCACAATGTTTCAAGGTTCACAAATATGGCATCTTTAATAGTAATTTAATCAGAAAAACCCTAACTCAAGGTAATTATTTAAGTGCTATACTGTAGTTCATAAAGGACTGAACTGCTCAGGTGGGAGCAGGGCTGTAGGATGTAAGTGGAGGTGATGCTGGTCTGATGTGTGGCTGTAATCTGATATTCTCTGGAGACTCGTCTCATCTCAGAGTGTTATTGTATCTTTCTGCCACGCAGCACTACAGATATGTGTGTGGTTGTACAGAGTATTCTCAACCTAACAAATGAGTTGTTTTATGTTTTAAGTGTATTCTCTAAAGCTACTCTAATGATTTAAAGCACCCTAGGTCTCTGGTCTTAGTCTCAAAGATGATTTGGACCGGTTTTTCTTTTTCTGATGACCTGCAGTGAAAATCAAGGAAGTTTATAAGGATGCTGTAAGAGCCATATTTCATTTTTTATGATTTTGTTGTTGTGTTTATTTGAATTTTATTAGTTAAGCACTTAGTAATGATAATCGTAAGTTGTTCTGTGACATCATTCCATAATTGCATAGTTGCATGACTACTGCGCACGGTGGAAAATCAGTTAAGATACGGAAGTTGTGGAGAACACAAGCTTTTGACCGTAAGCTACAAGATGCAGCAAATAAGTTGTTGTAACCGTAATCTAAGACCGTAATCTAACATACAGTAGCAAACAAGTTGTTGTAAACATAGTGGATTTACGCAAGAAAACTGTACGAACTGTTGAACCTTTGATGCTGAAAATAAAACAAGAGACAAAGGATTCATGGATATATGAGTCGCGAGTAACCAAGTGTAATAAGAGATACACGTCAGAACTTGTGAATAACATGCCCGTACAGATGCACTTAGGATAAACGTGTAAGTTGTGGAGTATAATCAGGGATATTTGTGTGATGAGAGGTTCAGACTGAAGTAATGCTCGATTAATGTATAGTCCTGTGTACACTGCACTCAAGGCGTCAAGGTGATTCCCCTGCTTAATCAGATAAAGTAGCTGTCACCCAGAATACAGGCAAGGTTGCTAAAGCACAATTAATTTATATGATTTTTTTTGTCTAAAAGGTGACAGCTAGCCTCAACATTCAACTTGTTTTATAAGTTTTCACCTCAAGTCTCTAAATAGAAAACGTAGAGCTCATTTACCAACTTTTTTTTCATCAGGTACCAGATCGAAGACGAGTCCTTGAATCTTGACGAGATGCCCCTGATGATGTCTGAGGAGGCTTTTGAGAACGACGAGAGCGATTACCACACACTTCCCAGGGCCAGGATCAGACAGCGGCGCCGTGGCTTGGGCTGGTTCCTCTGTGGAGGTTGGATGGTGCTGTGTGGAAAGTATGTCACACTTTAACACTTACAATGAATATAAAGTGGGGCTGCAGAGAGAGCTTAAATTTATATTTCCTTGCATATTAGCAAGTTACTTAAGTGTGATAGTAACACTAGAGTGAAATGTAGTAAATGTGACGATACGGTATTTTAACATGTATGAAATACGGTATTCTGATATGTATGAAAATGCACAGTGGTGCCTTGGCATATAGGAACCTCTCAAGTTTTTGCCTTAACAACTGAAATTTTGGCAGAAATTTACCTCAGCATACGAGCGAACGATTTGAGTCGAACTGAATGAGGGCTAAGTTGTTTGCATCTGTGGAAAGCCAAGCGAAGTGGGTTTGCATTTTTTTTTTTAATATATATATATTTTTAAAGATTTAGTGGGGACATAACACCATGCGTCTTTGGGAGACACTTTTCTTTCAGTCTATTTTTAAAGCAGCCAGTGCCAAGAGGAATCATAAATTAAGTTTAAGTAAGGTTTTATGTCTATTTGTCATATTTTACTTTATTTACAATGTTTTGACTGATTTTATATGTCATTATATAATTATAATGTTGGAAATTGGTAATATTGGTAATATCTTTCTAAAACGATTATCTGCATTTAAATTTTTTAATGGGAAAATTTATTTTTGCAATATGAAAGTTTGTTTTAAGAACTCGCCTCTGGAACGGATTAAATTCATATGCAGAGGTAACACTGTAAGTTTGAAAACACACTTGTAATAGTTTATACAGGGGGGGAAATAAGTATTTGATCCCCTGCAGATTTTCTAAGTTTGCCCACTTACAAAGAAATTTACAATTTCTATCATATTTATAATTTCTATTATAATTTTTATCATAGGTTTATGGTACAGGATAAAGACTTAATATGAAGCAAAAATCCAAAAAAAAAAGCACACGATACAAATGTTATACATTGATTTGCATTTCAATGAGGGAAATAAGTACTCAAGCAGGAGTGAGAAGGAAAGCAGAGAACCTGAGGTTCTCTATTAACACAGGGAGAACATCAAATTGTGGGTCACATGGCAGATGCAGACAATTTCCCTGGATTTAATTGAACATTGAACACATACTGCAGCTGAAACAGGTCATAGTTTATTGTGTGTAAATTATTAATCTGAAGACAGCTCATCAACACAGGCATGAGGTGTCACAGAATTTCATATATAATTTTTTTAAAATGATAATTTACTGTTAGAATGTAAAAAAAAAACAACTGCACACAGAAGTATGTATTAAGTAATAATAATTAATGTATTATCCATTTGCAATAGCCGTAAAAAAAAAAAAAAAAGAGGTCTTATTCATAGGAATGAACGAATCACTAGCATTATAGGTAAATGTTTTCACCATTCAGTCATGTGAGTTGCTTATCTGGACATTTGTAAGTCATGAAACTGGACACATTTTAGTCGAATACCCCCACTTGTGCACGTGTTCATGTATTTGTGTATCTGTGTGTGTTAAAGAGGAAGGTTGGCTGTGAATCTCTCTAATGCTCAGGTAACTGTGCATGAAAAAACACACACACTTGGTTATGCATTTGGCTCCCAGTTGCACATCATCAGTCAAAAGAGACCAGGGTTAAGTAGCATGACTGAATTCTAGGTTAGAATCTGTGCTTATTCAGTCTGATCACTGTCTCACTTCATACTGAAATATTACTAACTTCCAGCTCTCGATGGAGCGCTCTGTTTATAAGGCGACTGCTCGATTGACTCTCGTTTCCGTTGTCATTTGTTTATCGGTGATGCATCTCAGTCGTAAGCTGCATATTGATTTTGTTTCCCTAATGAACAAATCGGATTTCACACAGCTGACCAGTTTGGTGCTTGCCAGTAATTTTCAGTGTGCTTAGGCAAAGGATTATGAAACGAACAAATAATTCAAGCAAAGTGATTCTGCTTATTCAAACGGTCCAATTATTTAAACAACGTTTATTTGAGCAAATAATCTCTCTTATGAATCAGGGTGCTGGCAACTTGCGCACGGAGAGCAGATAGGCCAACACAAATATTATTGTATTTTTCTTCCCCCCCAAGTTTATGTAATCTGCGTTAATGCCAACCAAAGCAATCAGCATGACTGTGTACACTCACCAGAGGCCTAGCTATCCTCTCCATCAGCGTGATGTGTGTAGACTTCAGGTGGAATGTAAAACGGATAGAAAAGTCAACAAGCTTGCTCTATGACCTTCAAAGTGAGGAATGAGAGTTTAACATGCGCACTTGTGCTCAGCATGAGAGGAGAGAACAGAGGGAGTGGAAGCTGAAGCAGGGACACGGTGGCGATACATTAGTTCAATTCCTGACTCGTCCTGTTTCCTGAGCTATTCATCTGCATGCTGGAACAGTACATGCTTTATTTTTTATTGTAGTAAATATAAAATTAAGTTATATTAATATTAAACAATTTTAATTTATTTCACACACTCAAAAGAGTAATAGCGACAGTGTAAATAATAAATAATTTGTGAAAAAGATGCTTCATCTTCATAATTAATGAAATATGTATAAATTAGTTATATAAATATATTCTAACTAATGTAATAAAGTAGAAATATAATCAAATCAGTTCTACAACAGACAAAAAACAGTTAATTCTCTTTATATGTAAACTTCCAGTTTGAAATTTCCAAGTAATCTTGCCAAGTATATTGTACCTGTATATAAAAACACAAATAATATATATTTTTTTACAAACAAAAGAGTGTCATGTTTGTTTACTGTCCCTAAGGTTTAGGATGTTTGTTTTGGTGTGGAGCACCAAATTATCTGACCCACTCCTGATTGTCACATAGTGGCATTTAAAGAGATTTTCATTAACAATCCAGCTATGTTTAGAACATGCACGGATTATATGTGGTGATTCACTTGA
The DNA here is from genome assembly GCA_030522415.1 of Channallabes apus. Classification (NCBI taxonomy): domain Eukaryota; kingdom Metazoa; phylum Chordata; class Actinopteri; order Siluriformes; family Clariidae; genus Channallabes; species Channallabes apus. The sequence goes on from CM060127.1 coordinate 18,524,908, forward strand.
AAGAGGTCCTGAATATTCTTTAATAACTCTCGCTATGATGAAACGATCTGAAACACAAAAATACATACCTTGACATACGTGTAATCTGTTGCATTACATGCAATGCTGGACGTGATCTCCGTTTCCATTTCGACGTGGTGCCCCATGTTCTTGAATGTACCGGAACAAGAGACAATACAGTATCTGATTCTCTTGTCCATGTTCGGATAATGGCCATGGCGCCTACTTTATCGGGGCATCCCAGCATGTTCGAAGCTCCATATACTGAGGAGCACATTGCATATTGTTTTGTTCAAATTGCTTTGTCCTACTGTAGCAAAAGATATTACAGAATGTTAGGGCCTCTTTCAAATGAATCACGCTGTATTTGTACCCTATATTTGTCTGGAGGTAACTGAGGCATTTTAAGTTTTTATTATAATTTGATGAATTTTTTTTGTAAAGTTTGACCACATCAAACCCTTACTCATTGTGATTTGTCGTTCACTTCCTGGCCTCAGCTGCTGCGAGTATCTGGCTCACGTGTGCAGGAGGAAGAAGGAGCTGAAGCCTCGAACCGTCTGGCTTGGCCACCCTGAAAAATGTGAAGAGAAGTACCCCAAAAACGCCATTAAAAACCAGAAATACAACGTTCTCACCTTTGTGCCAGGGGTAAGTACAGAACACACAACACTACAAGGAGTTTTAATGTATAGCACACACTCATTTCTTTGTGGTAGCTCATTACAGTATCCACACCTGACCTCCACATTTTAATTTACTAATTTCGAATCAATAGCTTGTTGATTCGAGATTTTCCAAGTCAAAAACCTTAAAACAAACTTTGTTGGTTAGTAACATTTTTAACCAGTTAAATCCTTAATGGGTGGCGGCGCGGTGGTGTAGTGGTTAGCACTGTCGCCTTGCACCTCCAGGGTCCAGGGTTCGATTCCCCGGCCAGGCTCGATTCCTGTCTCTGTGTGCATGGAGTTTGCATGTTGTCCCTGTGCTTGGTGGGTTTCCTCCGGGTACTCCGGTTTCCTCCCACAGTCCAAAGATATGTAGGTTAGGCTAATTGGCGTTCCCAAATTGCCCCAAGTGTGCGATGGATTGGCACCATGTCCAGGGTGTACCCCGCCTAGTGCCCAAAGTCTCCTGGGATAGGCTCCAGGTCGCCCGCGACCCTGAACACAGGATCAAGCGGTGTAGAAGATGAATGAATGAATGAATAAATCCTTAATGGCAATTACTTGATTAATATCTCTATCCAGCATGTATTTGACTTCTTCTGTCAAGTGATACATTCACTGGCGCCAATGTGCTTTCCAAATCAATGTTCGAGATTATACAACAGTTAGTCTTGACTGAGCAATCTGATTGGCCGATAGGCTTTCCATGAGTCGTGATAATGGATGGTAACAGCACTCAATTGTTTAACTATATGCATCACTCCGGCCACAGATGTGCCACAGTCTACAGTTAATTACTCTAATAAATTTCAGTATTGGTGACAAATACAGTTGCCTGACAAAACTCGCATTCAAAACCAGTCAGCAACTGAAGCACTTTCAGCAACAAAACACATCTGATAGCATCGTCATATTAAACAACATAATGTCTCCTTAATAATTGCTTCCGTGTTGTTTTACATAAACATAACATGAGCAACTAAGACGAAGCTGAATACCAAATCCCCCTGTAACCCCTAATCAATGGCACTACTTGCTGCGTTGAACATGGGATTGTACACCCTAGCTTTCCATTGAACGCTATCTTACAGGACTGTCCACCACCTCCATGGTTTATTCTCCCAACATTCTCTCTCAGCTGCATAGTACCTTTAAAACTACTTTACCCCATTAATTACACTAACTTTCAGTCTCCAGCTCCAGGATATGTGTTGGCGGGGCCAAAAAAAAATGGTTATATGGGGTAAAAGCACTATCCTACTCAAGGTTGTGCTGTGGTCTCATACAACAGCACCCCCTCTCACGTGTTATCACATAATTAAAACAAACGAATGAATGTATTATTATGATTTTTCATAAAGATTTTAGCACGTCTTGTTTGCTTTTTCAACAAAAGGTGTTGTTGATAACCTTGTGTTATGTACAAGGGGTGTTTAAGTCAAACCAGGATTGATTGTGCAGAATAACAGAACACGGTTATGAATATTTCTCTAGTTCCCTGCAATACTAATGCACTCATCCCAGTGTTTCACTAGTGCTTGGCTACCATCAAGGTAGAAAGTCTTCTCAGTTTGCCAGAGCCTCCATCATGTCTGAAACACTGGCCTCCAAGGAACTCCTTTAATGGCTCAAACATATGGAAATGGCTTGGAGTGAGATCGAGACTGGACAGGGAAGGTGGCAATATCTCTCAAACTAATTGCTGTAATGTGCAGGTGGTGTTGGTGAATGATTGTGTGTACAATTCCCACAGACCGATGTGTCTCTACCGCAAGTTGGCAACAAGTTACCTGTCGAATTTTACAGATCAGGTGTTCCACTGAATGTTCAGGGGAATGGCCGCAGTGGGCTCCAAGCCACGTTTGTTGTTCACTGACATCCGGCCTTCTTTAAACCTTTTGCACCATTCAAATGTTTTACCGCAGGTCAAAGTCTCATTTGCTTGACGTTTTCGGTGATATGCCTTCATAAAAGACCATTAATAGTCTTGTTTCGAGCTGAATGTTCCTCGTGAAAAAGATGTCTTTGCTTGTCCTGAGCACTCAGGCAAGTGATCTGTCCACCCCTGGCTCATGCTTGTAGCTGAGCTCACACATCGTTTAAAGTGAAATCCTTACCTGTGCTTCTCAGAACGGCTTTCCCTTACTAATCAGGTTAATGAGCAGCTATCTGCGAACTGAAGAGGCAGCAGCATCCTGACGTACCTTTTTCCGTTCACATGTGCAGCCGATCTGCTGTGTTATGACTGCTGGCTGATGTCTTATTCAGGTGTGGCTGGCAACTTCATTTTCAGCTTGTCCTATGAATTTTGCATGAGGGAACGAGCTGTTTGTCTGAAATGCCGCTAGGTCGCCAACTGTGTCTTATCCGGAAGAACACGATCTATCAGAACAGTGAGTGAATAGAGAGAACAGAACAGAGAGCTTTAATCTGACTCTGGCAAAAAATTTGTCGGAACAAGTATTGTTGCTTCGGACACGAAAGTTTCAATTAATGAAAGAGATGTAATATTATATTATTCTTGTTTGTCTTTTGTATTTATTGTTTTAGGTTTTATACCAGCAGTTCAAGTTTTTCCTCAACTTGTATTTCCTAGTGGTGGCTTGCTCACAGTTTGTGCCATCACTAAAAATCGGCTATCTCTACACATACTGGGCGCCGCTGGTGAGTTCATCTGAGTGTAACAGAACCTGGAAAAAAAATCCATAACCGATTGTGGGATGAACTATCCAACAAACTTTTGTTTCAGCTTTTGATGAGTTTCATTGTTCTTGCTGTCAATCAGGCTTTTGTGCTGTCCGTCACCATGGTGAGAGAGGCCGTAGACGAGGTCCGCCGCTACAGGAGGGACAAAGAGATGAATTCTCAGATGTACAGCAAACTCACAGTCCGAGGTGACCCGTCAAATGACTCTACACACTCACAAATTCTTGAGCCAGGGATAACGCAAGATTTCTGTCTCAGTTATAGGCGACAGTTTTGTACATTGTGTGTTTATTCTGTTTGACAGAACAGCACAGCCTTTATTACGATCCAGAAAACCACACTGTACCTCTTGTAGGTCAAAAGAAATTGATTTCTATTACAGCACCTCAGACAGGAGTTACAGCCGTAAGGTTAATATCAGTGTGCTCCTGTTAATCTATTATACTAACCATGTACATCGGTTGTTTACACCAATGTTTCTCATCATGGCTTATGTAAAGGTTTTTGTCAAGAAGAAGATATTTATACATCAGTTGTTGAATGAGGCTCCAATGTCCTTGCTTCCTACCAGGCAAATACTCCTGTTTTAAGAACTGATTTATTTTTTTTCTTTCCAGTTTTTCAGTAACATGACTTTACAAAAGGGATGGATAAAACAGAGGCTGCTGAGGGAGCAGCTGAAATTTTAACTTAAGTGATAAAACACTAATTAGTGATGCCATGATATTGCATATTTTATCGTTCAGTGCAAGATTTTATATTGATTTTATATTTCTATTTTATCGAACCTTACTTTTACAGCATTTGGCAAATGCCCTTATCCAGAGCGATTTACATAAGTGCCTTGAAGTTTCCATCAATAAATATATTCTTACAAAATACCTAAAATTACCAAATACCTACAGTAAGGAACATATAGGTTTTTAGACATTGTTTACAGATCGGGAGTGACTCAGCTGTACGGACATTTTAAGGAAGTTCATTCCACCATCTAGGTGCCAGAACAGAAACTAGTCTAGATTCATGTTTTCCTCGATCCCTGAGACATTTGACAGGCATGATGAAGTATCGTGGCTGCAGATCTGCGACTGTACTGCAAAGTGCCTAAAGATACAATTTCAAAATTTGTTGTTTTAGACTGAAAACGGGAGCCAAAAATGAGAGCCGAAAAGTCTTTCAGGAAGTCTAAAGAAATATTCCTCACACAAAATACAGGAAAGTCTGGCTGCTTGGAAGCAAAATAAGAAATCAAGAGTTTAATTTGAATTTGAATTAAGCTTACAAATCGATGAGCTATAAATAAACAAACTTGTTTTATTATTATTAAACTTATTTTATTATAACACTTTAATTGTTGAAAGTTTTTAAAAAGGCATATTTTTTCGTGGAATTTAGTTTTTTTACTCCCTGCATGTTGTCAGGTTGAATATTTTTTTTAATTAGTTTTCTTAATTAAAGTTATTTTGTATTGTTTTAATTCTCCTTCTCAGGTAAAGTCCAAGTTAAAAGCTCTGACATCCAAGTTGGAGACCTCATCATCATTGAAAAGGTTTGTATCTTCTTACTTTCTATCTCATTTCCACTCTTGTACTGACAAAAAACAAAAAAAAAAGTCAGGACTAAATGTCTACACGATCTGTCCCATGAAAAACAGTCATACTTTTGATTGTGCATCATGTTTCTCTCAGCTTGTGGTTGTCTCTCTGTAATTGCTCGTGTCACGTATGACCTTGCTCAATTATTCAGAGCGTATGCTATAGTGAGAATAAAGTTACTGTGCTGTGATCTCACCCCTATAGCCTGGCAACTTCATGTATTCACGTGTGCAGAACATCACAGTTTCTATAAGATCATCGAAAAACTTCAGACTTATCTGAAATGATGAAGCAAGGAAAGGAAGAAATAAGAAAAGAAGAAAAAACAGAGAAGAGACACATGAAGATAGAGCCTAATAAAGGGGGAAAAAAATCACAAAGAAAAATTAAAAAAAGGGAGAAAAGGAAGGAAGAAATAAAGAAAAGGAGGAATGTAGAGGCACAAAAAGGGAAAAGAAAAAAAAAGCAAATAATGAAAATTTAAAAAGGAGGGAAGGAAAGTGAGAGAGAGAGAGAGGAAGTCGAAAAAAGGTAAATAAAGTATGAGAATGCTGCATAGAGGTTTTGAGGTTAGCACTGTCACCTGACGGATGTTTGTTCAGATTTTCACAGCTTAAATTAAGAAATTTGGGAAAAATAATGATTAAAAAATTATATATATATAAATTCATTTAGATTTAATATATTTAGTTAATTACATTACAGTACATTCTCTGTCTCCGTTGTATTTTATGCTATTATACCTGGATTAATGTACTGTATCTTTGTGATGTTGTGCTACAGAATCAGAGAGTACCAGCTGATATGATCTTTCTAAGAACTACTGAGAAGTCTGGTATGCTCTTTGTTTTTTTTTAAGGCTCTAATATTACAGATCAATCATTTTATTTTATCAGCTACTTTAAATAATTTCATCATCCCCTATATATAACCTGATATGTTTTATTATCTTCGTGAGTGTATGCCTTTCCCATTTACTCTCAGTTCTCCATTGTCCGAAACGCTTGGAAACTTGAGGAATAACTAACTCTACTAACAAAATGATTATTATTGACCGCTTGCTAAGGCTGCAGGTTATTCCTTAACAGCTGTCCCATGTCCACCATCTGCCCTTCAGCTTCATCAGGCATCAGTGTTTCATTTATCATGTTGATTTATTGCGTTTACGTTTCTCAGGATCGTGCTTTATCCGAACGGACCAGCTCGATGGAGAAACAGACTGGAAACTCAAGGTCTCTGTGGCTTGCACTCAGAGGCTCCCTGCGCTCGGGGTGAGTATGTCTTCACCATACAATTGTGTGAGGCAGCAGATATTAATATATATATGAATATGCTGAAAATGAACAATTTTTTTTTTAAATATTGTTAATTAAAATGAATAGTAATAATGGATTCTTTGGGAAAAGGAGTATAAAAGTTTTTAATGATGTAAAAACAATGGATCCACACAGCATTGGTCAATGACCTATAAATTTTTTTTTTTTAAAAAGGTGCTTATATGGATGTCCTGCTGGTGTGTGTTGACTGGGGAGGCTTCAGACATCGAACTGTGCATTTGGGTTTTCTGTTATGTCATGTATTTTTGCAAGGCACTGTAGAAGTAAAGTTATCATTACTATTAAATCATGTTAATTTTACTGCTAATGTAGGGATGACGTTGCAAAAATGAAGAGCTCACAAAATGTGAATATTATTATTAGTAGTAGTAGAAGTAGTAGTATTATTAATTATAATATTTTTTTTGGTCCCAGAAACGATCTAAAACAACCATAAAAACATGAGCATGATCATATAACCCTGTGATATTTATTTGCCTTTGTCACCCACTTATTTATTTATTTATTTACATTTGTATAAAATAAATTAACAAATAAAATTCAGTTCATCGTTCAGTTTATAGGTTGTGCTGAAAGAAGTATAATGAAACATGGGATTGCGAGTAACGCGGTTTGCAAGTGTTCCGCAAGATTTGTAATAAATTTTGACTTGGAAAACGAACAAGTCTTGGTTTACAAGTACCGAGTATCATGTATCACGCATGCGCTTCTTGTTTTGCCGCCGAGCGTCACGTGATCGTAACTGAGCCGACGGTTTTTCTCTCTTGCCCTGTGGAATTGTGGGTAATCGTCTCCCCTGCTGGGTCTTAGAGCTCGTCTCTCACTATTATAATCAACATCCGTGCACGTGTGTACTGTTTACTATAAAACTGTGTGCGTGTGTGCGCGTGTGTGTGCGCGTGTGTGTGTGCGCGCGCGCGTGTGTGTGCGCGCGCGCGCGTGTGTGTGTGTGTGTGTGTGAACAGCGCACTTGTACAATTATAACACACGTGTGTTCGTGCGGGTAAAGCCAAAGAAAGTCAGTTTGTCATTGGACACCGTGCTCCTTCATGCACACACCCTTCCTCCCCCCTCCCCTCGCTTTCAAACACACACTCTCTCTCTCTCTCTCTCTCTCTCTCTCTCTCTCTCTCTCTCTCGCTCTAATGGAAGCATTGTTCTGTTCTTTTCAAAGGTAAAGTGCAGGTTCATTTGTTTTATTTTTACTTTACAGCAGTGATTCCGTTAGTATGCACTCGCAAGTGTTATTAGCGATATTCCTTATTAATTTTTCCGATAAATGTCTTTCCATTGTGTGAAGACGAGTAGAGGGAGAGGGGGGTCTAATTCCTCCTCTCTTCTTACCTTAGCTTCACACACACACACACACACACACACATAGTTAATTATTTTGAATTAATTATGTTTATGTATTTATTTTTGGGGGGATGTGGAACGAATAAATTGGGTATCCATTATTTCTTATGGGAAAATTCGCTTTGGTTTACAAGCCAGTGTTTTGAAATACAAGCCCACTTCCGGAATGAATTATGCTCGTAATCCAAGGTTCCACTGTATATGCTACTCTATATTGCACAATCCAGACAATTATATGTAATTATTAAAACACAATAAAGCAAAAATTTGCTAAAAATGCTCTGGCAAACAGTGTTTAGATCCTAAATGTTTAACTTCATCTTGAAACCTAATTAGCGCCCTCTCCTCAGCCAGCGACACAGTGGATGGAAGTCTGAAGTAAGGACTGGAGGAAGAGAATTTTAATGGAAGCTAAATTTCCTTCTCAGAAACTTCCAAGAGATCACCTAATGTTACCTTTGTGTGGGCAAACGTGCAGGAAAAATATATTTATTTCATTTAGAGAGAAGCAATTGGATCATGTGTTTAAATGGTGTTTAAATATTTACCTAATGAACAGATTATCAAAGGTTTGTACGTCTCATTCGATTCAAGGCAGATCGGGTTAGACTGTTCCGAATGAGGTGGTTGCATGATACATTTTTATTCTGATTGTATTATCCTGATTATTAAACGAATATTATGGCCCATGTTGACGCAACTACTGACTATAACAGTGAACTAATCTACATCAATTCCAGCTGCTACAATCTAAAAAATAGTTTGAAAAGGAAACTTTTTTTTTTTTGCCCATCAATTAACTACAAAAAGAGGCTAAGAAGAGAGATTAAATAAGAATAAATAAATAAAATTTACAATATTAGTAAGGTGCTTTAATGGCATTGTTTTAACATCACGTGTGGAAAACAACAATTTATCAATTCTATGGTAAAGAAACTATTTAAAAAATGTATCACTATTTTGAGCAATAAAAGTAAATGAAAACAAATTGTCCTGTGAATCAAGCAGAATAAGTCACCCTATGACTGTCGAAGAGAGAAGTAATACAGTATGTTTACTATGAAATAAAAATCAGACATTTGTCTCATATTTAATAATCCACTTTAATAACCAAAATCTGACTCGTACATTTTATAATATCAAACTTTACATACTGGGAAAATTTCCAGGTTAAGACCATTTCAAAGTCAAGGCCACTGGAAACCCTATCCCACTCTCCCAACTCCCTCGGCGCACCAATCATTTGATGGCTTGCTGAAATTTTAATTCTGTGATCGCATTAAGTGGTTTTTGGAAAGACAAATACAAATCTGAACTGGTGGCTGGGTGTCATCTTAAACCGGGATTGCACTGAGGAGACAGATTCAGTCTGTGTCTCTGGCTCAAGTTACAGGCTCGTGTGTTACAAAGTTACAAATGCTCCGACTGGCGAATCAGATTTACGACCATATCAAACATGAGCCTCAGATGGAGAGGATCATTTGATGGTGGAAAAGTGTGCGGGGCATGTGGTGATAGAGTTACTGCTCAAAGCAACAGCAGCAGCTCTTTTCTGCTGTTGTGATTTTGCTGCTGATTGATGGTGAACAATTTCCTGCTTGATTTTTAGTCAGCGTGGCTCAGAATTTTTAAATGTTTGAGTACATGAGTGTAACATAGTGTAGGATATGAGGTTTTGAAAGTTTTTTTTTTTCCTTAACTGAAATTGGTCATTATGTTTTCATACTTTTTGCCTGTTATATTTCTGGAGGTTAAACCTTTGCACTGAGCAGAACCACTTGGCCGATGTAAAAAAAAAAAAAAGTTACATTCAGTCAGTTAAAAAAGTATAGTCCATGTAAACATAGCTAGAACACCTGTAGTTGGCAATTCGATTAACTGATTAATAAATAAATTAATAAAGACAGTTACAATTAATTATATACAATTATTTTATTTCCTTGATTGATTTTGCATTTGATGCTGTCTAACTTCTATGACGGCGTTACTGTGTATTACCAGCAGTATTTATAAGGTTAAAGCAAAAAAATAAACTTTTTTTTTTCCAGTTTTAATGTAATCAGTGATATTATTTCAGATTGAAGCCCACGTACATGTCTGCCTCTGTTTCTGTATAGCAGAACTATGTGTCTAACTTATTAAGTTCTACTTAATACAAAGAAATAAAGTTTGTGTAGCTTGTGACTTAAAGTTGTACTCCGTCGGCCAAATACTGTACACTCCCTGTTTAAGGTAGATTATTAAATCAGTTTATATAAATTATAACTGTTCATAGCATCAACATTTTTATTTTAGCATGTAACAATTTGCTGTCATGTCAAGTATTTTAAATACTCTCATCTCGCACTGCTGCAGATAGGTTTGCTCTAACGACCTGTGTTTTATCTCATAGTAGCGTTCCACATTACTGCTTTTTAATACTTTCCCAGTTTCGGAACATATGACATAAATTGGTTTTAAACTTTTTGCGGGAAGAATAAACATATGGACATGCTCTGTCCATATATTTTTGAAAGTTCAGTTTTCATAGTCTACTTGCCTTTTTTTAGAGTAAGCCACACTGTGTTGCGTGTTCGTTTGAGTTTTGTGAGGATTTGGACGCTTTGTAGATGCATTACGGTTGTTTCTGTAACTTCCGCATGCTCTGTGTATTTACGGTAAACTATAGTGTTGATTGGCGCTTGAGTACTGTGTATAGCCCCTCCCCCCTCAAGGAAAAAAGCGTTATATTCACCCAAAAAAGGCACTGGCTGCATGTAATCTGGCTTAACATCTGCTTATAACTTCACTTCTACTCAACCTTTTGATTTCATTTATGGTGCAGATTTAACTTTAGGCAAGTATAGAAGAACTGGCAAAGTGTAACTAAATTAGTTGGAACAGACAAGAGGGGAACTAAACAGCCATTTTTTGTGATTTTGATCACAAATCACAAATTGATTACAAAGATCATCTGTATCTACATACAGACAGAAATTTTTCTGAATTGGTTTCGGGTCTTCCAATGTGTGAAAAAGAAGTTGTTTTCATTGAAAGAGGAAGTTCTAACCGATGTACAGACAGAACCCTTTATGATAACTGCTGAATGTACTCACTGGTCACATGTATAAGAGCATTCAGGTTCCATTCATGTCTGCCAAGAACACCGATCTGAGATTACTCATCAGAACTGCCAGGTTAATGACCTAAAAATATATTTTAGTGATCTATTCATCTGAACATGCTGTATACTCTGAGTCACGATTGGCTGATTTAGATAATTCTATAAATTAATGGGTGTACTGCTGTTTCTATTAAAGAGGACAGAAAGTGTCTATAGTAAATCAGATACTAAATAGGCTTTGGCATAAATATGCAAAATGGTGGATTTTTTTTTCTATGCCCTTAGGAAATAATTTCTAATTAAACATTAGTGACATAAACATTACAGTTGTTAAATAAATAATCTGAAACATGATTTTTAAAAATGTTAGTTAATTTATTTATTGCATACAGCTTTGCTGATGATGTTTGTTCTTTGTCTGACTATAAATGAACAATATACATATATTGACAATTTTGAAATGGTTCAAATGTTCTGATTTTGCATATCCTATGACGTTTTTACATATTTGACCTCAACATTCATCAGATTGCCCTTTCTTCTTCTTTTTCCTCTTTTTTCTTCCAGGATTTGTTCTCCATCAGTGCATATGTATATGCTCAGAAACCTCAGCTGGACATACACAGTTTTGAAGGGAATTTTACTAGGGTAAGGAAGTGTTGTGCATACATTCACACAAACACACAAGAAATTAAATGAAAAATGAATACACATAAAAACCCCTCAAGAGCCATTAACATTTTTTCTTGATGCTTTTCTTATTTTCTTATTATTATAATAGCATTTGTTAATGCAAAACTGCAAAGTTGCTTGTCTCCTCCAGTGGAGATGACATCACAGGCTGTTCGAATCTGCCCACTGCCGAGCTCCTTATTAACATCAGATTAGTGCTGAGGAAGAGAGAAAAGAAAGCACAGGGGGAGAAAAGGAGAGGGAGCCCCTACACAAAGCCTGTCTTTGTATACAGTCTTCACTCTTGGCCACACAGCAGGCAGAGGATGGAGATCACTTCCTGCGCTGACTCACCCTCCTGAGCCCACACATACCCAAAGGGCTCGAACCGAAAGCCCTGGTCCAGGAGTAGTGCATTCCTGGTACAATCACCGTGAAATACAGACGTCCAGCCATATTAAACATAAAAAAAAATGCAAATGCGAATTTCTGTCCTCACTTCAGTGCGAATGTCAGATTCGTCTATCCAGATAACCTTAACTGATGCTGTTTCACCCTAACCTTGCCGTTACACATAAGCAGCACGTCTCTGCTGAGCTGTCATAGTTATCATATCAGAAAAGTCATTTGATCTGTAACCAGATCGACCCCTGGTGCTTTGTCATCATCATATGCCTGCATTTAAGAGCTGTCAGGGTGTGTGCCATACAGTACTCTAGGTGTCACAAAACTCCATGCCCTTTAAGCCATCTGCTACAGTACGATTCCACAGAGGGTGTGAATTTATAATGTGAAACAAAGAAAACAGCAAGATCTGCAATCTCAAAAAAAACAACAATGTTTTATAAATGGTTCATGGTGAAATTAGAGGTCATTGTATAGTTAAAAAGGGTGCATTCTTTCAATAATAAGGCTCTTGGAACATCCACATAACATCCCTTTGGAGTGCAAAACCTTCTTAAATACTTTAATTTGAGATATTAGCTTATTAAAACCAAAATCTGTAATTATGGACTGTTTCCTTGTGTCATCAGATCATGCTCCAGTGTCATTCTGTAGATGAATCATATAGAAACTGACTAAAGAAACTAAATAGTGTAACCCTTTTATCCCCTTTACCTAGCATAAAATATCTAAGTGTTATGATGCTATAAAATCCCACAAGAGCCTGAAGGAAGAAGAAGAATTTACATGATGCGTATAAAAATTGTTGCTATTATTGGAAATCAACACCTTCTGACCAATCCGAATCAAGAATTGAACAATGCTGTCTTACATTTGTGGTTGTCCTGTTATGAATTATCTGTTTTTCTATGGATTAACATTTTTCTACTAATACAATACAATAAATTCCAGCCCTGTTTTTTTTTTTTTTTTTTTTTTTAAACAAGGGGCATTGAAGTCAAACCAGGGCTTGTGATGAAATTTCTCGTGAATTAAGGTGTGAAAGCAATTGACATGTAAGAAAACTTTAAGCTTTGTATGGTGCTGTTACTATTACTGTAGCTGCAGTGAAACATTTGGATGGTGCAAAAGTTTTAAAGAAGGCTGGGATCATCATCTGTGAATGGCGGTGGCTCTGAGCCCACTGCAGTTGTTCCCCTGAAAATTCAGCAAAGGAAAGTGCTGAACCTTTGGAAAATCGCTTGATAATTTGTCACCAACTTACAGAAGAGATGCATCCGTCTGTAGGAACTGTACAAATACTCATTTGCACATTACAGGAACTGCTGGGATAAGTGCGTTAGTGTAGCAGGGGATTATAAAGAGAATTCAAAATAGTTTTTACTATTATAATTGTGTTTTGTTATTCAGCAAAAACACAAGTCCTGATTTAACTTGTACACCAATTGTAACATGCTCCATTTTTATTCTGGGTTGCTGGGAAAACTTTGCCCTCTAAAAGAGACTTCTAATATTTTGGCTTTATTCCGTCATCGTAAACCGAGTCCGTAGTCCACACCATTCCCTTTATTTCTATTTCGTCACATCGAGGCAGTCTCTACTTGAGTCGATTGTAAATTCCCAAAACGTTGTGCAAGCATGCCAGAAGTAGTTTAGCTTGACTGAATGCTGGAATAAAGGTTGCTTGTTATCTGACCGCAGGGTTACAGATGTAGACGGAGGAAGAAAACAAATTCAATGTTGCCATGCAGTTAAATTTTTGTAGCTTCGGATGCTTTCTGAACTGCTCACTTGAATGGATGTACTAATGAGAACATCTGTAAGAAGTTCTACAATTTATTGCTCTATATGTAGTATTGTGTGAAAGTATTATGCCACCGCTCAATTCTTTATATTTTGCTTCATTTGCTACAACATTTTAATGCATAGTGCAAACATGTAATACAAATGTAAGGTAAAATGTCATATGCATTGCTGAGTAATATGTTTTTCATATTCATTGTAATAATTATTTTTCTTTTAATATGAAACTATTTTTGTAGGCAGTACTCTGATATTACGATATTATACTACTGCGATATCCAGTGATGGTTATACTGATTATATCATATTATCAGACCATATAAAGTATACTAGTATGAGCTATCACTCAAAAACTAAAAATCATACTAAAATAGCCATTATTATGTTGTCTTGATCTCTCCTCCTTTAACTGAAGAAAAGTGAGGAAGATTATATTGGTAAGCTTAGTAGGCAGGCAGTGTATGATCTTTTTAATTTTTTTATTACTCTTTTATACAAACCAGGTTTTTTTTATCATTTCATTAAGACAGGTATCCTCTGCCTGCTAGAATTTTCTTTTTAGCTTTACTGACACTTCTGGATTTTTTTTCCTTCTCCCAGGAGGACTGTGACCCCTTAATCCATGAGAGCCTGAGCATTGAGAACACCCTTTGGGCCAGTACTGTAGTTGCCTCTGGTGAGCAATCCCACTTCCCACTTTTTTCTAGTGTTTTTTTCTTCTTCTTCTCTAAAATGTGCATATAATGAGATCAGGTTTCTCAACAGATTTGCCTTAGAATGTGGTGAAACATATCCCTGTGAAATGTTTAGCTGAAATTTTCCGAATCTTCTCATTTCCATTTGGCTTAAATGCGGAGAAATCCGATGATCCGCTAATGGGACCTGAAGTGTTGTCTGAAGTGGAGTGTTGATACAAAACTTTATCTGAAAGCACAGATCTCAGATCAGCCTTCCTGCTACGACTTCACTGCCATGTACGAGAGCCACGAGATCAGAAACTGATCCTAATCGAGCACTATAGCTATAACTTTCCCTAAAGGTCTTCTGCTTGTGTTAACGATCACCTTTTCATCGATCTGTGGCTTATACTCACTCAGTTCTCCCGAGATCTGAGGTTTCTTGTAGCTCTTTGCCACCCCTTGGTCTGTCCTTGATCAGAGTCCATCCTTAAACTTAGACTCCTTACATCATCCAGACTCAACACAAAATCCTTGCAGATGGAAAAGGATATCCCCATCAGTCCTGCTCCATTAAAAGAACTAAATTGTGCTGCAGTCAAGGGCTTGAGTGATTTGTTAAGTGCACTGGAAATGTTGAAGGTCTCCTTTTATGCCTAATATATCATTTGTTTACATCGTTGAATTTGCCAGTTAGGGCAATGCAGGAAAGCTTTTATCGTTGCTGAAAGCTAAAAGTCAAAATCAATTTATTGAACATGTTGACTTGAAATTTGTCTTGGTAGAATTGGTATAACACCAGGGGATAAGATTTCTGGATGTATTTCTGTTAAGTAATGTTGCCAGAGGATGTCTGTAGAAATTAAGGTCCATTCATACAGGATAAGTGAATCTGTATAAATCACAGAGATCCAAGATTCTTCTTGATTCTCGCACAAATGTCCCTGTGCACTACATACAACATGTTTATAATAAAGAGCAAAATAATGAGCTTGTATTAAAAGTGGTTTATGTGACCAACCTGGGACTAACTGTTCGCTTATTTATTATTATTTTTTTTAGGAGTATGTATAAACATATACAGTATTATGTCATAGCTTTAAAAAAATGACTAACATGATGAATTTGTTCTAGGGCTGCACGATTTGATGAAAAAATTACATGTGATTTTTATTGCAATTGCAAATTTAACTATATATATATTGACTATAAATAAATTAATACTGTCTATAAAAGGAACAAATACTTAACCTATTTACACATTCTACATACATTGAACTATGTGTTTGTTACCTCCAATCCAACCCAACTTTATTTATAGAGCACTTTAAAAAAACAAGGTCAGCCAAAGTGCTGTACACAGCCTAACAAGAATAGGTTATATCACAAATAAAATAAGTATCAGTTTAATAAAACACAGGAATATCAGTCGAAAAAATAAAACTGAGTTGAAAGCAAGAGTAAAAAGATGTGATGACTTAAAAACCACAAGAGATTCAATCTGTCTAAGATGCAACGGCAGATCATACCTGAAATAAATTCTAGCCTTCTGTGATTGTTGTGTGATTGTTGTGGACAGGATTAAAATCACAGAGATATTAACCGTCATGTGAAACTATTCTAATCTGAAACTAAATATAAATATATAAAAAGTATCATTTTAAGTGCATTGTACTCTACTGTATTTGGCTGTTAAGTCATTTGTTTCTGGACTTGTTCCTGGACATCTTTGATTTAGAGGTGTTGACCAAAATGTCTTTTTATTCATCTATTCCTAAATCGGTCTAATTTGTGATTAAGCATTTGTTTTTATTTATTACAGGTACTGTAATAGGCGTTGTGATTTACACTGGAAAAGAGATGAGGAGTGTATTGAACACATCTCAGTCAAAGAACAAGGTGGGTGTTTTTTTTTTGTTTGTTAGTTTTTGTCTTTTTTGCATGTTTTGTGTTTGTACTGTAACTTGAATGTAGATGATGGACCTCATGAAAGGCGGAAATAAATATAGAATTAATTAGAAATATAAGAAGCTTAATATTTTTGTATAATTATTTGAAATGACGAAGGCAAGTTTTGAACAAGGTACTGGTTTACATGCGTATGTGATGAGAGTTAAGTGGAGTTTCAGTGGAACTGTCACTGAGTGACAGGATGAAGAAGGAAAACCTCACTGTGCCTTGGGATAGTAATCACAATAGATCACCTGATACAATATAGATGAATTACATCATTGTAATATATAAATTAATAATAATTTAAAAATATTTATTCTGGAGTTAGTGTGATGATACTTGAATTGTCACACAGAAGAACCCTTGTACATACCCCAGATCCAGCAAAGCAGCTCCAGAACATAACAGAGCCTCCTCCATGTTTAACAGTAGGAAATGTGTTCTTCATTTTTCCGTCTTTGAACATAGACCTGATGTGCCTTGGCAAAAAGTAAAATTTTTGTCTCATCTGTCCAGAGGACATTCTCCCAGAAGCTTTGTGGCTTGTCAACATTTGTTTGGCATATTCCAGTCTGGCTTTTTTATGATTTGTTTTCAACAATTTTGTCCTCCTTGGTCGTCTCCCATGTAATCCACTTTGGCTCAAACAACGACGGATGGTGCGATCGGACCCTGATGTTCCTTGAGCATGAAGTTCACCTTGGATCTCTTTAGAATTCTTTCTGAGCTCTTTTGTTACCATTCGGATTATCCGTCTCTTTGATTTGTCATCAATTTTCCTCCTGCGGCTATGTCCAGGGAGGTTGGATACAGTCCCGTAGATCTTAAATGTCTGAATAATACGTGCAACTGTAGTCACAGGAACATCTACAGTAGCTGCTTGGAGATGGTCTTATAGCCTTTAACATGCTTGTCTATAATTTTCTTTCGAGTCTCCTGAGACAACTCTTCCCTTCAGTTTCTCTGGTCCATGTTAAGTGTGGAACATGTCACCAGACAACACAGTGACTACCTGGAGCCCTACAGTATATATAGGCCCACTGACTGATTACAAGATTGTAGACACCTGTGATGCTAATTAGTGGACACAGTTTGAATTAACATGTCCCTTTGGTCACATTATTTTCTATATTGTGTTTTCTAGGGGTACCATAATTTTTGTCTAGGTCTGTTCCATGAGTTTAATTTTTTTAATAATTCCGTTGAAGCATGGTTGAAAAGCAATGTCTAACTTCCATTGGTTAACATTCATAGAATTTTTATTTATTATTACTTTTGTCAGATTAAAGTTATTTCTGTGACTATTGTGAGTTTTTCTTTCATTGACCGAAAGGTACCAGCAATTTTGGTTACCTCATTAAACCTTGGATTGGACGACTGTCTATGGTTATCTCATTAAACCTTGGTTTAAACCACGATCTGTGGTTACCACATTAGACCTTGGGTTGGACTGCCATGTATGGTTACATGGTTAAACCCTGGATTGGACCACCAATTATGGTTTCCTGGTTAAACTTTGGATTGGACTGCCATGTATAATTACCTGATTAAACCTTGTATTGGAACACCATGTTACCTGATTGGATTCGATCACATCTATGGTTACGAGTGATAACTGGTTGTGAGATGGGACTAAGACCTAGTATCAATCAACAGCCACATAGTCATGAGGTCTCACTGATTGCAGAATGAGTACGAGCACAGTTAAGAGTAGAGAAACATTTGTGATCTCAAATTTCCCCAGTCTGTAATGTTCTGTAAATGTAATTAAACTGGAATGTCACTGATAGTCTGTATGACTCTACAGTTTGGGCTGCAAAGAAATCATCCCCAGCGTCACTTCTTCATAGCATTCAGTATAGCTTGACTCCACCAAAATAAACTAATTAAACAAAAAAAATCAATGAAACCTTTTTGATGTCATTTTATCTTTCAAAGATGATGGACTTAACCCTCCAGGCCCATTTATACAAGATGTGCTGATGATTATTAGGATTTACTGTAAGTGAAAAATATATCCAAGCATTCAAAATGCTATTAACAGTGTAGCAGCAAGTGCTTCATGGAGTTCATGTTTCTATCATAACCTCGCCCCAGCTTGTGAGGGTTTGTTTTGGTTTTGAAAGCAGACACTTTAGCCAAGTTGCTGAGGCTGCATGTCGCCCGAAAACCCTACTGATTTTTGTAAGCTCTCCGACGAAGTGGAATCCAATATGTGAAGGAGATGATGTCAGGAGTGCCGATAGAGAGTGTGAGGTGGCAGGCCAACAATCGATACGACGCGGCAAAAGTCATCGAGAACGCGTTCGCCACTTATAATCTGTTGTGACACTGCTCGCACAAAGCCTCACGCAAAGGTGCTGACAGCATGTCAGTTATCAGTTTACTGTGTGTGTGTGTGTGTGTGTGTGTGTGTGTGTGTGTGTGTGTGTGTGTGTGTGTGTGTGTGTGTGTGTGTGTGTGTTGCTTCTGTAAAATGGTGTTCTCAGTGAAGATCACAGTGCCATCAGTTTGAGTGACGTGACCGCGCTCTAGATAGATTGTGCTTTTGTTGTAAGAGAATGATTAGACATAAGCACTTGTGTCCTGCTGCTGAGGAGGACGGGAGAGTTTAGGTTGAGAAACGTTTTTTTATAGTCATGATTTGATGTTTTAGATTCATTTAATGTACTTCTTCATGTTGAATAGCTACTGCTAATATGCAGTATGGCAAAAGAAAATCATATGTTTCTGAGTAAAAACACTAGTGCTGCTCAAAATGACATGTTCTTACTGTATATGAGAGCATTTGTGTCCGTAGAGGTTAAAAGAGCACTGTTGCAGGAAAAGAATCCGTGATAAAGTTGTGGAATGCGGTCTGACAGGTACACCTGAAGTTAATTATTTTCTTGTAACAGCATATTTATACCGTATCAGACCAATCTGCCAAAACAGTAATTTTTCTATGAACTAAAATTTGTGATGGATTTTGACTACAGTCGCTAAATACTGTAGTATAGGACTGAAATTCTCATAAACCGTTTTGTACTCTAGACGCCAACAATAAAAATGGACTATATACTGTATTAACTTGAACACCTTTCACATACTTTCAGTTTTAGTGTCTTTTAGTTTTATAGCACACAGATATTCCAGGAACTGATTTATTGTTGCACTATCTGACATCACCTGAATAAGGATGGGTTCCCTGTTGAGTCTGGTTCCTCTCAAGGTTTCTTCCTATTGTCATCTCAGGGAGTGTTTCTTTTGACACCATCACCCCTGACCTGCTCATCAGGCACTAACTGATAAATGTAAGGAAATATGTATAAATTATAGTTATCTATAAATTCTGTGAAGCTGTTTTGTGGGAATGACCATTGTTTAGAGTGCTATGAAAATTAATAGAATTGATTAGAATTGAATGCAGTAGATATTTCTAACACTGTAGAACTGGACAGAAACTGTGCTTTTTTTTATTTAATTAATTTGTTTATTTAGATTGTGCAAGATAACTCACATTATATATTTTAATAGTTTTTCCTTCTTAACAAGGATCTGCAATCTCATCTTGTACATTTAAACAGATATATTAAATGGTTTAGTAATTTTACTTTGTACTGGAACCCTAAAAAAAAATACTGTGTTTAAATCCAAAAACGGTTGAGAAGACACAAGAAGTATGATGTTGTGAGAATCAGAAGTATCTTCATGCGGAATTGTGGGATAGCCGACCAGAATTCCTGAAATGCCAGAAATCCTTCTTGTTGTTGGAGTCAAATCAATTCTAAAGTTAAGTTAAAGGTAACTGATTCAAGACGAAAATTCTGCAGTGTCAGCCCAGACTCCCATTTTAGCAGCTGTAAATAAAGGTTCCCTCAGCAACCTTTCTTTCTCTCTGTTTTCTCGGTTATTAAGTTCAAAGACAAAAATGTAGTTGCGCTTGTTGCTGAGAAGAAAATCTTACCTGACTACTTTAGATGTGTACATCGAATAACTGCTGCTGTAATCATAAACACAGACAGGACTCTGACAGGACTCTGCTCCTACTGAATGTCCTTGATTTTCTCTAGCTGGGAATGATTTATTGATATCATCTCGTTATCTGGTGTAAATCAAGGATGTGTTGCCTTTTAGGTCTTAGGCGTTCCTCAATCCCTTGTCGTGTCCATGGAAGGTTTTCTTCCCCACTATGCTTTCATGCTCGCTCATTAGGCATCTAAATCTACATCCGTAAACCTGTAGATTTTTGCTCGATTAATTCTGTTACAGTACAGTAGTTGTGCGTAAATTTTAGCACACGGTTGTCCTGCAGTATCGTATTGTACTTGTTGCAATTGCATTGCTTCACTGCTACAATGTCACATTGTTGAAACAGACTCTGTCTCAGTCTTGGGCTCAATATAGTTGATGGATTTCATATCATGAATATTCATGCCGTGGTGTACAAAGTCGTCATCAGATATCACACATGGAACGCCGGACACCAACGGCAGGTTGAGTCGCTCCTTACACTTTAAATGAGCCTGGGAGTAAAATATGCATATGAATGGAGTAAAATATGCACTCCGTATTCATTGATAGCATCTTTAGCTCGAGGTAATTGAGGCTTTTTTTTCCTCTTGGCTTGAATGAATAAGGACTTCATCCGATCCCGATCCAGGCTCACAAAGAGGGGAAAAACTTTGCTCCTTATTGTTTTGCCCTTATAAAAGGAGATTCCTGGCTTTCAGCTGGGAACGATGTCTTCTGTGTAAATTTTTCTTCATTTTAATCCCCCCATCCCCTATTTTTCCCACTATCTCAAGCATGAAGCATGAAGTGAGGCAGCAGGGCGGCTGGGAGCAGTAGAGGGTGTTAAACCACAGCTGATAAATCAGTCACTGCTCACCCAGTTTGCCGAGTCCTCTGGGGATCGGGACATGACGAGCAAAGTATTTACTGGCATTTTTTCCCCCTTTTCTTACAATCCCTTCCCCCTTCTTTTCAAGCAGACTTTTTTCTTTTTTTGGTCCACAGAGGGCCAAGTTATGTTGCTGTTTTTGTTAGCGTTCTCAGATGAAAGAGCTCTGTGTTGGGAGGCTCTGCTGCTGGTCTTAGCAGAAAGAAAAAGAAGGAAGACTTTCTTTTTTGACATAATTTTCCCACATATTCCATTGGCTGAGGGGCGCACTTGAAAATGAAAGGGAAAGCTCTTTTGTCGAAAGGCCGTTCCTGTATGGAACCATTCCACTTTTCCTTTTCCTATTTTTCCTCCAGTGTTTTCATTAAGCGGGAGCATCAAGAGAGAGGTTTATGCAGAAATGCCACTCATCTGTGCCTGCACACACACAAACACACACACAGAGAAACAACAAAAGAAACCGTCATTGTTCAATTTTGCATTCCATGTTTAGGACACTGGTTAATGCTGTTCACAATAGTTGAGTTCATGAGTTTAGCCCATCAGTATTACTTTTATTTTCTGTTTCTGCACAATACTTAATTAATTACATTAATTATTGATTTTGTCCGGTTGATTAATTTTCCAAAACAGCAGCTCTGACAATTGTTCCAGTAATTCAACAGGGTTTTGTTTACTACATGCTCATAATCATGCATGTAGTGATGCGAATGGTCATAGGAAGGTGTTTAATTGCTGATTCGGTGTTCTGTGAGAAAGTGAGATGGTTTCTTAAACATTTTTAGCCTTTTTGGAAAGATTTTCCAGTGTCAGGGCTTTTTCGGGGGGAAAAAATCATAGGTACAGTATTTCTTACACAAAGCCTTCAAGACAGACATTTGTTTTTGGTCTTAATAACTGTAAAAAGAAAGAGAAACTAGTCCTCTACATGTTGTTAAGGGAAAATACTGAATTTCTAGGTTGCAACAGGAACTTTGCTTCATGTTTACGCCCCACAATCATTCATTGTTTTCCTGTTACTACATGCTATGTGCTTTATTTATTTCCTGTTTCCACCTTTTAGTTCCCTGAGCCACTCCATCTTTAATTCCCAGCAAACTTCAACTAAGCAGTAAAAATGAATGGATCAATTAAAATCCCCACAACCTAACATGTCCTATTTCTCTCTCTTCTTGTTCTTGTTCAGGTGGGCCTATTGGACCTGGAGTTAAATCGTCTGACTAAGGCCCTGTTCCTGGCCCAGCTGGTGCTATCTATCGTGATGGTGGCTCTGCAGGGTTTCATCGGACCTTGGTTCCGCAACCTGTTCCGCTTCGTAGTGCTCTTTTCCTACATCATTCCCATCAGGTAGACCTGAACTAGTACTGTATGTTCATTAAAACATTATCACAATAGAGCTGTTATAGCGGAATAAAACACAGTCTCTTCTTTATGAAATACTGAACTGCAATTTTAGATGTTTGAGACACACCAGCTGACTAATGCGTCCATTTTAACTTGCACACATCTTTTCTCCCTGCCAACTGATGTGTCTTTTTAAAGGCATTTTAATAGAAATCTAGTAAATAGATTAGTCAAACTATGTCAAACGCAAATTTTGAGAAATGAGCAATTGATTAAAACTTTTTTTATCTACATTAAACAAAATAATATATATATAATAAATATAATAAATAAAATGTTTATTTTACCAGCAATTTGTATGAGAAGTAGAATCTTTAACATTTTTACATGATTTTTAGATGTTTTTTAGTACTTGATCTGGCCACTTGATCTTTTTTTGATTTACAGACAATAGTCTCCACCTTATGATCTATTTTAGATCAGATCTCACAGATTGTGATCTAAACTCATGGTTCAGTAGAAGAGATTTAACTTGGTAAAAATCTGAGCTTTTGAACAGAGCAGTTAACGTGGTCAGTATTGCACATTTGGATGCGTCGCACCTAGAAATCTGGAACTTTTAATATTGAAAATATTAGAGGTGCACATTGGAATTTGATTAACTGATTCTAATTTCTGATTTTATGTCTGATTTGCTGATTCCAATTTTGACCGATTCTGATTTTCTTTCTTTCTAAGAATTATATGTACCAGCATACACACACATTTTTTTTTTTACTTTTCCTTGATGTAAAGTTCAACAATATTTGGACTATATTGAACATCTTTTATAAAAAAAATTTTTTCCAAATCTACACAAGGCTAAGGGACTTTCACTTACTCAAACATATTTCATAATAAAAATAAAACTTTCAGTTTACAGGACTGAGTAAAACTGTATTGACTGAAGTGCAAGTATACTAACCCTCCTCCCCAAAAGTATGGCCAATCTGCTCCATAGACACCTGTTTAAAAATGTTTGCAGTAGGATTCGAACTCTAGTGAATAATGTCAAACACATCTTTGGAGAAATAAGCAATCCTAAAGCATGTTTGCTGTTTTATTTTACAAAGCCTTACTGACGGTTTGTATTAATATATACAGTGGGGTCCAAAAGTCTAATAAGAAAAAAAGAACAACAACTTATGTGAAAAGTAAAATCTTTAAAACATTTATTTTCTAAAGATTGACAATGTTTTTCAGAGTTTCTACTCAGTGTGGCCCCCTTTTTTTTTACTTTACTGACACAAGCCTCCTCAAGTTTGTGCAATACCTTATGATCTATTTGAGATCAAATCCAACAGATTCTCATCTGACCACATTTTTTAATAGAAGAGGTTTGACTCGTGAATGCTTTGCTGTTGCGCCACTTGGGAGCATGTCCGTGATCGGCTATGTGCGCTTCTCGTCACTAGCTGATCAAACAGCGCATCTTACAACATATGTAGCATTTTTTTTTTGGGCGGGGGGGGGGGGGGGGTTTAAATATGTCAAAATTCTAAATTCTATTTATTTAATGTGAACATAGATTTCTGGACTCCACTGTATGAAGTGTAGCTGTGACCAAGATTGGTTTATTTAATCATAATAGACAGAGCCTTCATATTGTAGTAAACACAAGTAAATTCCAGTCGTTCCAGATGTGTCTCTTTGCCTCCTTCCTCTCTCAGCAAACTACTGTTTTTACGCCTATACTGTATATTTAGTCTGAGGGTGAATCTGGACATGGGAAAGTCAGCATACGGCTGGATGATAATGAAGGACGAGAATATTCCTGGCACCGTTGTGAGAACCAGTACTATCCCCGAAGAGCTCGGCCGCCTCGTCTACCTGCTCACTGACAAGACAGGTAAACTGACGTCTGCGTAAAACTCTTGAAGAATAATTCAGGATTCCATTCAACTCACATATGAATGCTGACTTCTCACAAAGTGTCGCAGCAGATATTAATAGGTTGATCTACATGTCGGTCATAGTGCTGCCATGGCAACGAGATACACCAGTCCTGTCACACCATTGTTATAAGTAGTTAACATTAGGTTTAGCTTGTTAGATGGCATTCCGCTTGACTCACTTGGGTTTTTAAGTTTTATACCACAGCGCTGTTGAATTCTTGAGTCTGATTGGTCAGAAGATGTCTTTTTTTTTTTTTTTTTTTTTTTTTTTTATAGAGCAGATCTGAATGTCATGCTGACTGTAATTCAAATCACAGATTTTGTATTAATGAACTAATCGTAGTTATCATTTCTACAATACCAGCTTATTCACATAGATTTTTATGCCTGACTCTTAATAACAATTATGCTAAATAATAAATGCAAGGATTCTTATTCTTAATACCAGGTTGTTTTGCTTTTGTTCCTCTCAGGGACTCTCACTCAGAATGAGATGGTGTTTAAGCGACTCCATCTTGGCACCGTGTCCTATGGGATGGACACCATGGACGAGATCCAAAGCCATATTATACAGTCGTATGCTCAGGTGAGACAGAGCAGTGCTGAAGAATTTAACATGAAATCTAAGATGACATACATTTAACCATTTGCATTTAAATTAGTTTCATGGTTGAAAAGAAGAGGGCTAAATAACATACAAATAACTTTACATTTTCTATCAAAAGTGTGTTTTTTCACAGCTCCCACTAGGTGAGAAAGGTTTCACTTTTTTCTGTACATCAGAGATCTTTTTTAGCATGATGTGTAGGAATTATTTATATGTAAGTATTATTATAACCACTGGCTGAACTGATTAGATTTTGATCCGAACAGGTCAACCTTGTTGTTGTTCATCGGCACTCTTTGCATGCATGCATGTGTGTAAACCTTAGATTTCATTGATTTTTATGCCACAGCATACATTACAGAGACGATGATGTGACTGGCAGGTTAACTGGAACTGTAACAGTCACAGCAATCTATCATTTCCTTGTTATATCTGTTCCCCTGGAGGACACTTCAGACGGTGTGTAATGAAATCCTGGTGAAATTGAATTAGACAGGCATCGATAAACATAATGTGGGTTATTGATAAGCGCTCGTTTATTTGCTCCACGCTGAGAAGACCGAAGTTGCTGGGTTGAATTGCTGGGTTACGGCGGAGGGCTGGGAAAACAGGAAAGATGTCCGTTTGTGTTTTCACTCGTCTCGATAGACAGGTATTCTGTTTCTGTAAAATTTAGTTTTTCGTCCGATTTCCGTCGACCCATCTGCGACAGATGGTTTATGAGGTATCTTAAGTGAAAGCATTAGATTAAAAAGTGACACGGTGAATCCTGAATCTTGCCCGTTCTCTGCCATTTTCACACCTCTGAGTGTGTGAGTTTGTTGTGCTTGGTTTGAGTTTGAATCCTGTCATCTCTGCTCCTCTGCGGAGCTCTCTCAGGGAAAAGGGGCTAATCGGGAGAAATCACCCGCTCTAGTGGAGCAGAGCCTCTCTCATCAGGCACACTCACTCAGAAACATAGACACACACACTGGTACGCACACAGCAGCTGGTGATTATAGCCCTCATGGACCGTTATGACAGGAGAAAGATGAATGATGTGCCTTTGCATCTCCCTAAGTGGGGCACTGAGCTGGTAGTTAAGAACATGACATGAACATGAACACTTGCACTGGGTTTTATTTGAATGGAACGTGTGAAACAGACAATAGACAAAACCGTTTTGTTTTAGAGGCAGATTGCCAGTTGCGGTTTGCTTTTTATACTTGTGTAATTGCCATATCCAGTTCTCATCCATTAGGATAAGAGTTGGACGTTGGGATCGGACCTGTTCTCTAATCTCTGCATGTGTACTCTATGTACTGCAGGTGAGCTCAACTGCGTCTAACGGCAACAGTGCCAGCTCTACGCCATCCCGCAAGGCACCACCGTCAGGGCCCAAGGTGCGGAAGAGCGTGAGCAGTCGCATCAACGAGGCTGTGAAGGCCATCGCCCTGTGCCACAATGTCACACCCGTCTACGAGTCCCGTACCACCGGCGCCAGTACCGAGCCAGAGGGAACAGAGGCTGACCAGGACTACAGCGACGCCAACCGAACATATCAGGCCTCCAGTCCAGATGAGGTAAGAGTAGAGTCTGCACATCTACAGTATATTATTATACAGAGTATACAGTAGATAGCTGATTGATTACTGATCCATTTCACATAAAGACATTTCACTCGTATAGTGAAAGCTCAGTATGTATATTTGTATTAAACATATAGACTGTGCAAAAGTCTTGAGGCACTCAACATTTTTTTTTCATATTTTGCTTCCAAAGAGTCAGACTTTATATTTTTTAATCTGGAAAGAACCGTTCTTGAGGAATAGTTCTTCAGGCTTCCTTCAGGATTTTTTTCACCTTTCAACTTATTGCATGAACGAGTGAGAAACAGGTACAGATGATGACAGATGATCAGGCCAGTGATTAGTACAGAACAGATGAGAGGGGAAATGAGATTGCTTCTGAGCTTGGTATTTAAACAACCATTATTTCTTTAAAATAGGAATCAGGAATAGGAATAAGTCAAATCATTATTTATCATAATCATTTTTAAGTTATTTTGAAGCCACTAAAAGATTTGTTCCCATTAATTCTACATTTATTTTCATTTAATATGCCTTGAGCCTTGAGACTTTTGCATTGTACCGTAAGTAATATAATTATGCTTGATAAATAAAATTCCCTTGTTTTCGAATAAATAAATTTCAGATAGATCTCGATGTATTACTTTTTTATAAAATGCCTATTCTTTTTCACTCTTCCTGAAATTCTACACTTTTTAGCATCCTGCGCTCTGTGAATGCCGTGTTTCAGTACCTGCCAGAACAGATAGCTTTGCACTCCAAAATAATAAGTTGCATTAATACACTGGGCTTGTGCTCCTTCTATCTTTATAACGTGTGTAATCCTATATCGGCGAATATTTGGCATTTATGAGTGCTCTAGTCTAGAATTTACTGCCTCACTGAATGATAACATAGACATTGTTTTGTTAGAGAAATCTGAGAGGGTGCTTAATATATATCAGAGTCGGGGAGGGCATGAATAGGTCACACATGAGGAAATTTTCGGTTGAGACACTGAGCGGGTATTTATGACTTACTTCTCACTGTATAATAGAAAAGTAATAAAAGAGTATTACAGCGAGTTCAGTGCATGCAGGCGGGGTTAAACAGCAGTGATGCAAAAGGAGGGTGAAGAGACATCGTGCAGGGTTTCTCATTTTTTTTGTTGTTTTTGTTAATAAAAAAAACACCTGGCTCGGATTTGTGCATGTCTGATGTTTGAGACTCAAATTCATGCTGCACAGATCCAATAGATTTGTAAAAGAAAATATCGACAGCTCTGAGAAAATCCAGTCATCCTAAATGTCAGTACATGATCATTCCCACAGTCCCTTCCTTTCTTGTTTACCAGAGCATTAATCGTTCCCTTCAAGCCTTTCTTTAGACATAAACATCTTCTAACGGGTGCGAAAGAGAAAAACTGTCCATCAATTCAAGTGGAATTGCCTGTCTTCTCTTCTTTCTTGATATGTCTATTTATTTATTTCCTTTAATGCTCACGTCTTATCTGCCCCGTCGTCTCCTCTCTCCGAGTGATCAATATTTAATTTTCTCCAGGGACTAGTGCTCAGTGTTCAGTTCACGTGTGTGTGTGTGTGTGTGTGTGTGTGTGTGTGTGTGTGTGTGTGTGTGTGTGTGTGTGTGTGTGTGTGTGTGTGTGTGTGTGTGTGTGTGTCATCAGTTTCTAGGTTATAAAGCGCTCTCTTGTGTGTCTTGAAGTGTCTTTCTGTTAAAAGTGTGTACCTATGTGCATTTAAATAAAATAAATTAACCTGCACTTTACCTTTGAAAAGAATCGCAACAGAGCAGTGTTTTTGTGTAGAGCAGAGTGTGTGTGTTTGTGTGTGTGTGAAGCCGAGAGGAGGATGGGTAGGAGAGTAGGAGAAAATGGATCTTTAACCTCTTTAATGAGACTTACTTTTGCTTTACACATGCACACACACGTGTTATAAGAAACAGTACTTGCGCACTGTACACACATACACACATGCAAATGCAAAATAAAATATGTTTTACGTGCACACGTGGTCACAGTGTTCTAGTAAACAGTACACGTGTGCACGGATGTTGATTATACCAGTAAGAGACGAGCACTAAGACCCAGCAGGGGAGACGATTACCTACAAATCACAAGAGAGAAAAACCGTTGGCTCAGTTGTGATCACATTAAAATGACTATTAAATGTACCATTTTGCATACAAACGTATAGTATATAGGCTAAAAGAAAATAAACATACAAATTATCTCATTAAGAGGATGTTTGCTAATATTTATCACCTCAAAGTAATTTAAAGAATGGACAAATACTTTAAAAGTCTGCATAAACTCTGTATATGTGTATGTTTGCCTATTAACTAAAATGAATTACAGCCATTTGCAATTAAATAATAGCACAGGTCTATATTGCAGTTTGTATTTTTATGTGATTAATTATGCAGCACTGATATCAGCACACTCCAAATAACATCTGATTACATATAGAGATAAATATGTAATGTATGTACTGATTACATATACAGATATATAGGTTATACAGATTATACAGGCAATGCCAAATCTGATTATTTTTCCCTTTTTATATCTACAGTGTTTTTCAGATTTCCTGTTTTGCGTACAAAGGTTTTGTCAGTATTTATATGGGGGAAGTTACAAAAGTATTCGGAGTTGGGTTATGAAAGTGCTTACGTTGATTCCATAAATTGTATACGTGTTTTTGTCTTTTTTCAATTTAAACCAGATTTGGTGGCCTGATTCCAAATGTTTCATTAACATTTGAATAGTTGTAGTCATGTCTATGAACATGAGTGCTTGCCTTCAAACCTTAAGTAATCGGGAAACAAAAATGTAGGCAAAATAAAGAAAAAGCACTTATGCAGTATTGTCAAATTTAATGCAAGAGGGAGAGTTAACAACTTACGGAGATCAAAACTATATTTAATAGTGAAAGTAGGAATATTTCCACACTCAGTGGAACTCACAGGATTTGGACAAAAAGTGTCATAAGAAAACTACTTGTTAGTAAGGCTGATCAGAAAATGGCTTCAGTTTGCTTGTGAGCATAAAGATTGGCTGTGATCTGATGAGTCCAGATTGACCCTATACCAGAGCGTCAGGTGCATCAGAGTAAGAAGAGAAGAGCATGAAACGATGCACCCATCATGCATATGTTATGTGTTATGATCTGGGGTCGATGTCGTGTGGCAGTAAAATTAAGTGAATGTAGCAGTATATTCCTAGCACCCTAGTAGGATGACTGTAGAAGAAGCGCACAATTTCACTCACTCCTACAGCGTGACGTTATATAGGTTGCTCTGGTGCGATGGACGGAGAGTGTTGGCTTGACCTTGGTGAACCGAGACCTGAACTCACTACAGCTGAAGACACCCGCGGGGCAGATCCTGACATTCTGCATCCTCCAAATCTTCCCCTTCACCTCGGAGAGCAAGCGCATGGGCATCATCGTCCAGGTGCGTCTGAGTGTGTGTGTGTGTGTGTGTATGACGAAAGTGGTTTATTGCACACGATGGTATAAGTAGATCTGTCGAAACGGTAAGCTTAGTTTATGATTTCAAATCACATTTCAAGTTACTGACCTGTGTTTCTTACTAACTGTATTGTTTTTGTCTACATTGAAATTGTAGGAAGAGGCCACTGGGGAGATCACCTTTTACATGAAGGGGGCAGATGTTGCCATGGCCAGCATTGTGCAGTACAACGATTGGCTTGAGGAAGAAGTAAGCGCAAAGATTCCTAGAGCGCACTCAATAAGCTTTTCTATTAACGTGGAAACCCTTCAGACTCGAAGCTGGAATGAAAGTAATACCCTCCTGCTTCTGCCACAGCCAACTTTAAGTCAAGGCTTCAATTCTGTTCTGATGTTCATAACACTATGCATTGAACAATCTCTCTGAACTCTCTGCACACTAGAGGTGACCTTTATTAATTAATTAGCGAGTGGCCTAAATAGTGGAATGGTCCTGGGAGGCAGTTTAGCAGCGCATGTCATAATCCTGGTTGTGGTGAAAATGATGTGTGTGTATGTAGATGTGAAGGAGAGTGTGTGCTCGTCAATAAGTAATCAGAGATGAGCATCAGCCTGTTGGTTTTTCATATAAAAAATAAACTTCTGCCCTATTTCTCTAGAGTTGTTTACCTCCTAAGGCTATATATATATATATATATATATATATATATATATATATATATATATATATATATATATATATATATATATATATATATATACACTTTAATATTGATTTTCCCCCTTTGTGTCCACTAAATAATTGTGGGCATTAATTGTGGTGACTTCTAATTAAATAGATTTTGTTCCAGGTTTGTTAGAAATAATCAGTCAGGTGGGGAGAATAATGTATGAGGGGTGTTCAAGTCAAACCAGGAATTTCTCATGAATTAAGGCATTTTCAAACATTTGAATGATGCAAACCTTCATTAAATAAAAAAAGATCCAAACACTAGTGAAATGCGGGAATAAGTTTTAGCATTAGTGAAGGAAGGGATTATGTTGAGAGATAATAGTTTTTTTTTAATTCTCATAATTCTGTTATTCTGCACAATCAAAGGTCCCAGTTTGACTTGAACACTCCTCCTATAATATGATCTTCCAGTGTTACTATGACTTTACAGTGAGTAATGTCGGGAGTGTTACTGTATGTGAGAAAAAGGCAGAAAAACGTGTACCGTGTGCAAAGCTCTAATAGACAAAAGTCTTCCCACCCTTGCTTCAGGAACAAAAGAAGTATAAATACACAATGATGGGCAGGAGCCACAACCTACAGGATAATCTACAGGATTAACAACCCATGTTGTTGTGCAAGTTATTCACAATGTATTTTTTGACATTCCAAAATAATACATCCCGTAGCTTTATAATATAAATCTCATAAAAGAGATACGGTACCTAGTACCATCCAAAACCTCATGTTAAGTTAATGTGTATAGTTATAATCAAACTTTAACTATTATTAATGATTGACAAAATAATAGTTAAGATCAATTACAGCAATGACAAGCATACTTCCAAGCTATAATTCCTTGGATCAAAATTTCAATATAAGAGACGCACCAAAAAATTTCAATATAAGACACACCAAAAAAGTGTCTACTTGTGACAAATGCATGTTGGTTTATTAGAAATACTATCTAACAAACCCACTGGACAATAATAATTTGTTTGCTATATCAGGGTTTCTTGCAATTTCGTAGATTTATTATTAGGAAGGTGGAAAACAATTCGGTACTATTTTAGATGTTTCCTGGAAAGAGAAAAACACTAATTTTATTTATTTAACAGAAACATTATTTTTAATAAATGAAACATTGCACATTTTATATTTTCTAAAAGTCTGTATGTGTGTGTTTCAGTGTGGAAATATGGCCAGAGAGGGACTTCGGACATTAGTGGTTGCTAAGAAATCTCTATCAGAAGAGCAGTACCAAGACTTTGAGGTACAGATACATGATCCTCATGAGTGATTTTTGTGGTGATTTAGTTGAGAGATTTTTGCGACGTTATTCTTTATCGCTGCTCTGTGCCTCTTCAGAGTCGTTATAACCAGGCGAAGCTGAGCCTGCATGACCGTACTTTGAAGGTTGCTGCGGTGGTTGAAAGTTTGGAGAGGGAGATGGAGCTGCTGTGTGTGACCGGAGTAGAGGATCAGCTGCAGGCTGACGTCAGGCCCACGCTGGAGCTTCTTCGTAACGCCGGCATCAAGGTTCAGACATCACAACCCGCAGCATAGTATTTCGCTCAGGATTTGAGGATGACAGAAATATTCCTATGCTCTCTATTTAAAGTGTTTCTCTTGCTTATATTACAGATCTGGATGTTGACAGGAGACAAGTTAGAGACAGCTACGTGCATAGCTAAAAGCTCTCACCTGGTGTCCAGAAATCAGGATATACACGTTTTCAGACCGGTTAGTGTTAAAGCCTTGGTTTCAAATGCAAATTGCGAAATGATTGACCTTTCAGAAATAACGTATGAAGTATAGTTGCAAGCAACGATGACGGGCCCAAGCACCCTGTGTCATCGCCACCCCGGGGGAACCGCACAACTTGCACACATCACACACTACAGTATACAGGGCTAATGTCAGTTTGGTCTATAAATATTTGTTGTGTGTGTAATGGTGAGGGAGAGAGGTGTGTGTGTGTGTGTGTGTGACATGTGGATGTGTCAGTCTGTTTGTGACGAGTAAATGTGTTTGTGCATGTTTGTGTGTGTGGTGTGTTAACATTAGTGATGTGTGTGTTAGTACTGTATGTGTGTGAGGCATCTGACTTGAGTGTGTGTGCTTCTGCATGCAGGTGTGTGAGACAGATGTGAGTGTTAAAATTTGTGATGTGTGATATAAATATAAAATGAGTGTGTTTGTGTAGTGTATACCTGCATGTGTCTGTGTGAGTGTTAGAGTGTTAACATTGTGATACAGTATGTGTGTTTGTGCGTGTGTATGCACTGTAAGAGAGGTATACTGTATGTGTGCGCGTGTGAGTGTTAACATTTGTAATGTGTGTGTGTGCGTGCGTGTGTGATGTTTGTGTTTGTTAACATTTGTGATGTACAGTATACGTGTGTACAATAGGCCGCAGATGCTGAAAAATAAGTATCACACTATGATGTCACTGTACGTGTCACTGAATATAATGTCACTCATTATAAAGCCACACAAAGTTATTAATAATTTTTCGGTGTAAGTTTAAGACATTATCACAGCTGACCCGTTTGAGATATCAAAAATCCCTGCGCAATTTTGCGTCCTCAATGTCTTTAGATCACATGACCTGGTTTGGTGATGGTCGTATAAATTTTCTAGGAGGAGTATATCAAAATCCATCGGGTGCGTTTTTGCGACCGACCCAAAATAACCGGCCTCCTGTTGAGTTGCGCCCTGGACATGCAAAACTGCGGAAGTTGTTCGGCTCAATGAGCTCTAAATGTGGACCTAGGTTCTTGTGCCTACGTGAAAGTGTGTATGAGCTATTCAGCAAAATCTCATGTGGGGGATTCCAACCTGTCTGCCAATTTACATGAGTTTTTGAGCATGTTAACATCCAAAAGGTGGAAAAAACATTATAATCCTTAGGAAAACAAGAGGGTCCTGCACACCCTATAGTGCTTGGGCCATGATCATCAGTTGGGTTTTAATTGCACTGTCGATGCTAGGTGTCTAATCGTGGCGAAGCCCACCTGGAACTGAATGCCTTCAGGAGGAAACATGACTGCGCTCTGGTGATCTCAGGAGACTCTCTGGAGGTAAGCCAGCCTAAACACTCTGTATTATTGATGAGGTTGGTGTTAGGTGCTGCAAACCTGAAACATAAAGAACCATGCATACTGTACCTAGATCATTCGAATTTTTATCTCTGTATGTGTGTGTGCGCGTGGTTGTCTTTCCAGGTATGTCTGCGCTACTATGAGCACGAGTTTGTGGAGCTGGCGTGTCAGTGCCCTGCGGTGGTGTGCTGTCGCTGTTCTCCAACACAGAAAGCCCAGATTGTCAGACTGCTCCAGCAACACACAGCCAACAGAACCTGTGCTATTGGTCAGCCCCTTGCACTCTCTCTCTCTCTCTCTCTCTCTCTCTCTCATTCATAATATATTAATGATAGCTTGCCATATGATTTCTGCACTGAGTGGTGACATTTTAATAGACTTAACTGTCTTGTTCATCTAATTTCACATTTATTTTGTACTATATACAGTAATAACATTTGGTATAATAAAATGTAAAAGTCTATGAAGGTAAATTATTTCATACAAGAAGCAAAATATTTTTACTTTGCTTCTTAAGAAGGTACTGCATGTGATGTCAATGTTTTATGACACTCAAATGTTTTATTCTTGATCTCTGCTCAGGTGATGGAGGAAATGACGTCAGTATGATCCAGGCTGCAGACTGTGGCATCGGCATTGAAGGAAAGGTAACGTGACCCAAACAGTCTGGCCGAGTCTGACGATACGGTCTGATCAGCAAAACGATTTCGTTCATTTCTAATATTTATTTATCTATTTTATTATTGAACAAATATTTAACATAATTGTAAACAAAAGGAGATCTGAAAGGATGAAAGGATGTGTTAGAATGAATTATCACCAGGTAGTAAACGTCTGTGTTTTGTGCTGTGTAATGTGATTTGTAATGTTGTACGTTTGTGATCGTGTGTAGGAGGGCAAGCAGGCGTCTCTAGCGGCAGATTTCTCCATAACGCAGTTTAAACACATCGGAAGACTGCTGGTTGTGCACGGACGCAACAGCTACAAGCGCTCCGCCGCTCTCGGCCAGTTCGTCATGCACCGCGGCATGATCATATCAACCATGCAGGTAAGACTGTGTTTGGTTAAAATGCCATTTATGTCACACTCTTCTCTACTTATGATATGATTAATTACTAGTCTTATTTTCATATTATTGTTCTCCAAAGCTGTTTGTTCAGAGATTGTCTTTTTCCATAGGCCGTCTTTTCATCTATTTTCTACTTTGCATCCGTTCCACTGTACCAAGGCTTCCTCATGGTTGGGTACGTCAGCTATGATGGTGTCTCATGACCTTTTTTTTTGGTATCTTTCTCACTTGAGCTTCATGTACGTTGTGTTAATGATGCATTGCTTATATTTACAGTTATGCTACAATATACACCATGTTCCCAGTATTCTCTCTGGTGCTAGATCAGGATGTAAAGCCAGATATGGCGTTGCTTTACCCAGAGCTTTACAAAGACCTTACCAAGGTAATGCAGCAAAGCACGTTTTAATCACCTTCAAAACTCTACAGTATGTCTACTTACACTTATCTACTGTACTTATGTCAGTGTTTATCTTCCTCATTGGAAATTTATTGCTTTTTTCTTTGATTGATGTATGTGTCAATGATTGTAATTTTATTCTCTACTTTTCTTCAGGGACGCTCCTTGTCATTCAAAACCTTTCTCATTTGGGTCTTGATAAGTGTGTATCAAGGTACAGCATCTTGATTTTTATATTTGATATTTTATGTGTGTTTTTTTTGTGTTCAGGAGTGCTGTGAGGAGTTTAGTGCAGTAGGTATTGGCTAAAATAAACTTAAGTGGTGTAATTATAACAAATTCTAAACCTATGTACATAATAATAGTATTAATAAACATGCATGCCTAATAAACAATAGAGTGCAAATGTATACCATCCTCTGTGTCCTGGAGAAACTTTTATCCGGAAGCACTGAAAGCCCAGGCGCTTTCTGTCACGTAAACGGATCCGGGCGTGCAGCGAGCGAGAGAGATCAGTGTCCCTGTCCAAGCGTGACATCCCGACAGCTCCCGCTTTTTAATTAAACCTCGGTACACAGAGAAAAGCGACAGTGGGGTCTATAGGGGCGACGGCCTCATTTAATACGGCAGTTAACTCGGAGGAATGCCCCAAGCCTCCGCCACATGAAGAGGCGCAATTATGTGATCAGTCAGAGGCCATTAGGCTGAGCCGGGTGCCGTTTATGATGAAAATGAAAAAAAAAAGGGAGATACGGATACAGTAGGTATTGGAGAGCAGCGTTACAGCAGAGCATCCAGAACGAAATCTGTTTTACTATTTCGTGTTTGGATCAGAGTAGTTTAGCAAACACGTGTGCTCACGCAAACATCAGTATATTTTCTCAGTGCTTATTAGTTTTGGAAATTTCTGAAAGAAAACCAGCTGTATGTTCTTGCTCTAGTTATGTATAGTATATTCTATGCTATTGGGGGGGGAAAAAAGAATAAATCATTCTTTTCTTTCTCCACCAGGGGGCATCCTGATGTACGGCGCCCTAGTGCTATTCGATCAGGAGTTTGTCCACGTGGTGGCCATCTCATTCACAGCCCTGGTTCTTACCGAGCTGCTGATGGTGGCTCTCACCATACGAACCTGGCACTGGCTTATGGTGGTGGCAGAGTTCTTCAGCCTCGGCTGCTACCTCGCATCGCTCGCATTTCTCAACGAGTACTTTGGTAAGGATGCCTGCAAATTGATTCTCTTTGGTAAAATTCATACTCAAGTTGGGTATGAAGCACTCGCAATGCAAACGTCCTTGTGTCAGTCTTGATACAGTAACGCATTAATACAAATCCATTCATACTGTATAAACCCTGGAGTTTATAACCCTTGCAGCCGCCATTATTAACAGAGCTGCTGTTGTATAAAATGAATCGACACCTTCTGACCGATCACATTTGAGAATTCAACATCACTGTGATGTAATTCTGTCTTAATTGATGTCTTTGCTCGATTTCTAAGCTCTTTGCTTATTCTCTCTGTCTCTCTTTCACCCTCATGTCTCTCTCTCTCCTGCTGCTTTGCTCCATGGCTTTCACTCAGGTATAGGTAGAGTGTCCTTAGGAGCCTTCCTGGGTAGGTTCATGTTCTCTAATCTCACATGGATTCCCTCCCTCAGACGCATGTCCTTTCCCCCAGTCACCTCTCACTCATTGTCTCATCAGGAGCTGTGCGATGACTGTGCTATGAATCAGTGACTCTCATTCCTCCTCCTCCAAAACATTCCACCATCACTCCTCACTGTATCACCATGTGCCAGACCCTTTTCCAGTCAAAGCCGATAAGACACTAGATGCAGCAGAAATACTGATCTGATCTGGAATTGTCTCTCTCTCTCTCTCTCTCTCTCTCTCTCTCTCTCTCTCTCTCTCTCTCCCTTTGTGTCGTTCCACTAGATCTGTCATTCATCACGACCAAGACGTTCCTATGGAAGGTGTGTGTGATCACGCTGGTCAGCTGCCTGCCACTGTACATCATCAAGTACCTGAAGCGCAAGTTTTCTCCACCGAGTTACTCCAAACTTTCCTCCTGAGCTGACTAAACAGAACGTCACAACACGCACACACATGGACACACATGCATGCACTCGCGCACAGTGTATACAGTATATAGCAGGCATAGTGACTGTAGCTGTCAAGGTTTGGTGGTTTGTTAGGGCTTTATGAGGCTGGTGTGTCTGGTTTAACTTGTTCAATTAATGACAATGGCTTATACTCGGGAGTTTTGGTCTATCCAGCTCTTCTTTTTTTTCCCTTATTTATTGTTGGATAGTGTGTATGGACTCGGAACAACAGGAGATGTACTGAGAATACTTGAAAAAAAAAAAAAAAGGTGAAGCACAAAAAACGTGACCAAGAATAAAGAACTCCAGTGATAGAACTGGTTAGATTATTTGTAGAATAAGGAGGCGCCTTAATTAGGCGCTTCCTTTATTTGAGTGCACTTCGATCTAATCTGTGATTGTTTACCTTCCAGGGCTGTTTTTTTTTTTTTTTATTAAATAAATAGTGTTTTATTGATGTGTAATGATGTGCATTAATATAGCAGGATGAATCGTCAGAATGAGCAAAGTGGTTGTTTATGAATGGGAAAACCACAGTGCTGTTTACTTTCCTGTGAGGATTTTCTTCAGCTCTGATTGTCTTTTTTAAGATTTTTCTATGCCTGCAGAAATTTCTAAACTTGTCCTATTTATTATAGACCGATGGGCCGTTTTAGGTGTTTTTTTTTTTTATTCTCCCCACCTGTGTGTTGCACAAATAACTATAGGCATATATAAATGGCTGGATTTCCACTGAGCAATGATCGGTCGACAAAGACTTACAAAAGAAAAAGTATCACAAGAAGTGCTGTTTATTAAGTTGTTCAGAGCTTTAGTACGATTTAGGAGGAGACATGACTATCATCACCATGTGACACATCACCACTGCTCACATTTACTTAGATAAATTTACAAATATAGCACACAGCTCATCCTTTGTGATGATATGTATTTTATATTTGGTCTTGTTTAGGAGTGTGCACCTTTTTCACTTCTTCAATCATTTCTTTATGTATGTGTGGCAGTCTGGAAAAACCCTTCACATGCTCATATTTTGCATGTACTGTAATTACCACAAAAGATGCAAAGAACAAAAGTTGAAGGCAGAACATCCACCATAACATTAAAACCACCAAGGTTTTCGATTCCCTTTTGCCACCAAAGCAGTTCTGACCCTTCGAGTCTTGACTCCACAAGAAATCTAAAGGTGTGCTGTGGTGTCTGGCACCAGGACGTTAAAACCAGATCTTTTAATTGTTGTGGGTTTCAGGTTGGACTTATTTGTCCAGAACATCCCAAGGATGCTCGATCGGATTAAGATCTGGGGAGTTTGAAGGATTTACCAACAGCCTACTAACCTCATTACTCATCAAGCTGTGATGCACTGAGTGTTCTGATACTTTTCCATTATAGCCAACATAAGCTTTTTTTTTTTTTTTTTTAAGCAATTTTTTGCTACATTGCCTTCTCTGTGGAGTCAGACCAGACAGGCGCTAGCCTTTGCTCCCCACAGGCATAAATGAGGCTTAATTGCCTGTGATCCTGTCAGCAGTTTATTGGTTTATAATTCTAATTCTAATTCATGTTATTCAATTCACCTGATGGTGTTGTTAGTGTTATGGCTGATTGGTTTAGAAGTTATATACTAATGAGAAACAAGATCAACAATGGAAAGCCTCTCTTTATTTTCCTGGGCAAAGAATCACTCAGGACATGTAAACACAACCCTCATCATCCTCCTTTCACTCAATTTATCTATGTTTATGTGAGCATTAGGGGAGACTTGCTCGCTGGTTCGGTCATGTAGTTGGTCTGAGTGAGGAAGTCTCCTCTGTTTCATGATCATTTGATTTGAACATGTTACAGACATTTATACAAAGTAAATGAGACAGGATTAGACAGGATGTGGACAATTCCTATGGCACTATGCAACTACTTGATCAAATTGTGAGAAAAGCACACTATTTACGTTTTAAACATCTCTAAGCAAACTGATTGTTTTTCCCAGCTGTATTTGTCAGACAGCCAAGGCATGGTTAGAACATAAACTTTTTAATATCTAACTTTTTTTTTGTTAAATACTAAATATTTATGTTTCCCTAAAGTAGCGGTTTCGAAGTATATAATTAGTAGAAATCTTCCATTTTGGTCAAAACCGAAATGTTTTCCAGACTTCAGCCACAGGAACATCTGACTGGTTTTCCCAAACCGTCGCTCATATAAACTTTATCGAGGTAAATCTATGTCTGGTTCACTGTCAGCACAATCAGGATAAACATGAAGTTAAACGTCTGAGTGTTTGTCTGATAACCACCAGATGTAACATTAATCTACTAAAACTATATTGACATGAAATGAATATGTTGCCCGGTTTTCAACCAGTGTGTTTAAGGAATGAGTTTTATCATTCTTTATGTTACAAAAGAGAGAAAAAGTATTGTAACTGTATTCTACATTCTAAATTGAAAAAAAAAAAACATATTTGCTATATACTGTTCTTTGGTTTTGTGACGGGTTTGTAAATATTTGAGTTATACTGTGTTCTGATTAATCATCGAATCACTTTGTCTTCACGTGAGGACCGAAGTATTGCTGCTTTTCTTTTTCCATAATGTGTGTACAAGTATTTGGCTTTTTGCAGACATTTTTATACAGACTACTAAAATGTTAAATAACCAGCAAAAAGTGTTTGCTTTTGATAGGCTCAAGCTTGTTTTAAATGTCAAAACCACTTTTTTAAAAAACAATGAAAATCAGTATATGATTGTTGATGTTATTGATATGATTGATTGAATAATCAGCATTAAAGAGCTACACATTTTGATTATTGAAAATAATCTTTGGAAGTTGTGTGCATTCCCCCCCCCCCCCCTTTTTTTAAAAAAGATGGTTAACACAGTGATCTTTTGGATTTCAATTAATCTTTTATTAAATTAAATACTCATTTTACCACCAGGTTTGCCTTTAACCACTAGATGGCAGCAATTTATTGCATATACTAAATTTTCACTGGTAAGAACATGGATTTCACCATCAGAGATCAATACTGCTAGTTAGATGTGTTTGAACACGTTCAGTCATTCTCCACTGGCTGTTTTAATATCCTTCAAATAACATAATTAAAGGCAAGTTTAGTTAAAGGATAAACCATTAACTGATGTAGATCACGCACAAATAGTCTGCTGGTGTTTAAAACAAATATATATTTTGTGTCTAAATTCCATTGATGGTGGTTGCAGCACTTTCTCATGTGATCTAAAGCGATATAGCTACTGTATATTTACCATGGGTCAGCTTAGTGGTTAAGGCATTGGACTACGGTTCGGAAGGTCCCAGGTTCAAATCCCATGACCACCAGGTTGTCCCTGTTGGGCCCCTGATCAAGGCCCTTAACCCTCAACTACTCAGATATATAATGAGATAAAAATGTAAGTCGCTCTGGATAAGGGCGTCTGCCGAATGCCGTAATGTAAATTTAATGATGGTGCAACTCTGGGACCCTGGTTTAATCCTGAGCTTAGATATCTGTCTGTGTGTGAAATTTCCATTAGATTTGTCTCCATTTATAGAAAGCTTCAACATATCCACTACTATATATGTTTATTAGTTTTGCTACTATAGAAATGATAATGTATTAAAATGAGCGCATATGTTTCTGACATAAACTGTTGTTATAGAAAATGAATCAACACCCTCTGACCAATCAGATTTGGGAATTCAGCAGAACTGTTGTATAAATGTTTTATTTCATTCAAAGTTTAATTTCATTTTCAGATTGCGTGCATTGCATCTTGTACTTCTTTTCCTTTAATCCCAGACATAAATGCTTGCAGTAGTCATATTGTGCTTATTAAGAAACCTAAAAAATGTGTTATCAATATATCACTCATGTACTCGCATGCAGTTTACCTCCTACAGCAGGAAACGTGTGGTACGTTAGAGACCTGATGTTCACGTGATGGTCTGCTGCGTCTAACAATCTAGACACACTTGCTTTCATCTCAGCTTTTCTCTCTCTCTCTCTCTCTCTCTCTCTCTCTCTCTCTCTGATTGCATATACATGCAATAAACAAAATTTAACCTGAGCAAAATGTAGACATGTGCACAAGGGTGCTGTAGATAGACTTCAGGTTCTCTTGTTAGACGTTTTATGTATTTAAATTAGTGTTGGTGTGGGAATACCGTTTACATGGTGAAATGTCTGCATTTCTTTTTGCAGAATTTTTGAAAAGTGGCTCCTTAAACAACAATCTCTGCAGAAAGATAGACAATGCAACAGGAATATCAAATAAAAATAATTCTTGTCACTTTATGAAAATATATTATTTATGGATTATGGATTTTATAGTCAGATATTATAGTCAGTAAAACCCAGTCTTTTCTCTTTATTGTCTTTTTGCAGTGTTATCCAAAATGTTATTTTCCTCAGACCTCTTCACAGTTACGCCCTTTTTTTTTTTTTTATAAATAAGATTTTCCAAGACCTTCAGAAATAATTCATAGAAGTTTTATGCTTGATGATGTTTCTACTGAAGGGGAACTATGGGGCCGAATCATGATTAACCCATTCAGATTAAAATATTGTCCACAGCTGGAAAAAACTGTTTAAGCGCTTACTCCTTTTATGTCGTTAGCTGATCATAGCATAAATGTGCAATCTCAGCTATAAAAGGTGTCAATCAGAAGAGAACGTTACAATTAGCTGTACAATGCTACAACTACTTTCACCTAATTATTTAGACTGAAGGTCGTAGGTTGCTTTAGGCCACCATCAGAACTAATCGATCTATACCATGCATCTGTTTTTCTCCTTTCCCTCCTTTTAAGTTTGTGAACTCATCATTTTAACTTTATTTGCATTTTTTGGGGGAAGTTGCACCTGAATTAGTTATGCTTGAAAGACAACGGATGAGCCTCACTCTCATGTGGTAGTGCACATGTGAGCAATTACGTGTCTTTTAAATTGATCTCTCATTTATCACAAAGACCAGGGTCTTTTTTTTGTTTTGTTTTTTATAATATGGTTATTGGCTTAAAGAACGGTTTAGTAAAGTTAAGCAGAACATTTATTAGTATTAGTAGGAGTAGTAGAATAATTATTCCTATGATACCAGTTCCCCAAGTTAATATTTTTCTTTATAATATAAGCAAACAATATGTAGTCAATTAAATTACAGCCATTCTGACCAGGATAAAGTACTGTAGAGCAGTTTACGATTGAAATCTGTTACACACATAAAACCCAGCTTAAATGGCATAAAGGAAACCAATGCAGGTGCCAGTTCAGTTCAGTTTTAGCAATAACAATAGACATTGTCTCAGAGCAGCTTTATATAAATCAGATGTAGATTTAGATCCTTAATGAGTAAAGCAGAGGTGACAATGACAGGGGAAGCAGATGGAAACCTTGAGAGGAATTGTATATTATTTTATTATTATTATTATTATTATTGTCACACAGCTCATTATATGATAATTATCCTACAGTTCTATAAGATTTTCTGTAACAACTGCCAGCTTCAAGATAAATCTCAGGTTTTCTATTAATGCGCTCAAAAAATCTGTATGATTATTTATATGAATAATATGCTAAATCTGTATTAAGACTGTATGAAAAAAAATCTTGTATTTTTTTCTGTATGGAAAAAATTCATTTAACTTTGATTGAAGAAGTTTCCAATGTCAGCACTTTTAAACAGTATATTTTCTTTTAAACTTCAAGACAGAAAGGAACGACTCTTTATGGTGACTATAACACCTTTAAGGTGTAGTTTGTGGTAAACAACATGGTAGTTGAAGTGTACTGTACTTACGAAAGATACTCATTTGTGTGAGTTAGGATTAATAGAATTTTTGCCAGCTGAATCATATAATTGCAGTAAATATCCAATCAAAGGCTTTTACTGTAAGTATTTGCTTATTTAAATTCAAATAGCTATCCTTGTTTGGGCCAGGCAGTAAATAAAATTAATACATTGATGTTAATGTTAGTGGGCAGCCTGGTGGTGTAGTGGTTGGCGCTGTCGTCTTTCTTGCACCTTCAGGGTCCGGGTTCGATTCCTGGCCAGGCTCGATTCCCGTCTCTATAATCATGGAGTTTGCATGTTCTACCCTGTCCAAAGACATGCAGATTAGACTAATTGGCGTTCCCAAAATGACAAACAAATTGCCCGTAGTGTGTGAGTGAGTGTACAGTATGTGTGAGCTGTGCGATGGATTGGCACCCTGTCCAGGCTGTACCCTGCCTCGTGCCCTAAGCCTCCTGAAATAGGCTCCAGGCCCCCCGCAACCCTGAATACAGGATAAAGCGGTATAAAAGGTGAGTATTAATAAATAAAACATTTTAATCATTATCACAATTATTATCATGGTATTAAAACAATCACTTTTGGTGCTGGTTATTTTACAATAACGGCACACCCCAAGTATTTTAATCTTTCTTTAATTTAGTATGCCTTTCAAATGACTACTTCTCTGGTTCATGCTGATATCACTATTTATACCATATTGCGGTATTTGTAACTTGACATCCAGCTAGTGCATATTATGTGGCATACGGCTATGAGCAATAATTTTCTTGTACAGTAAGGGGAAAAAAAGATTAAGTCTTTTTATGCATTTTCTTGACTTCTCAGTTATACATTTTTACAAATGTATCTATTTTCTATACATATAATAAAACTATAAAGTTGTTGTGTTTATACATTAAAAATATTTGCGAAAAAATGTAAGATGAGTAATAAAACACACGAAGATCGTTAATGGAATTTTTGCCTTCTGTTTGTTTGTGCACTCATCATGTAAAAACTATTAACCAAATTTAATGGGGTTTCCACAGGTATATTTGGTTGAGCTTGTGGTTAACATACTGTATAGGCTTTGTTTCACTGCAATTGGCCCACGGGAAGATACTGTAGGCTACTTTTGAAATTTAAATGGAAAACTCGTTTTTTTTTTTTTTTTTTTTAATCA
This sequence comes from Channallabes apus, assembly GCA_030522415.1. Lineage (NCBI taxonomy): Eukaryota > Metazoa > Chordata > Actinopteri > Siluriformes > Clariidae > Channallabes > Channallabes apus. Next base: position 18,569,323 of record CM060127.1, read on the forward strand.
ACTTGGTCATTACAGTAGTTCATCTCAGGATTCAACAGATGGCGCTGTACTTTTTTTATATACACGCTCATGAGTGTGCAATTGAAACCTACAGTACTTAATAAACGCTATCTCAGACCTTCATTTCATGCACTTTACTGTAACACAAAAAAAAATTACATTGTTGTTGTTGTTTTTTTTTTAATGCACTTATGAGTGTGCAATTAAATTCTGCACGAACAAAGTTGCAGGCACATCTTATAATAAATATCAATCCCCAAATTTTTATTCTGATTCATGGATAACAGTCAGCTTCTTATTTTTTCTGTCCAGGAAAATATGTTGAGCTTTTTGCGGTAAATCATTTTATGCTACAGTTGACGTGGATAAATTTTAGGCTGAAATGCTGGCAGACTCCTTTACTGCTTTATTTTTGATCCATGAATCTTCAGGAAGCTCGTTCTACTTGTCTATAGTGTAAACATCCTGATCTAGTTACACATTGGGTAGGAGTTAATGCTGCAGAGCAAGGTGGTGTTACCAATTGTTACAAATCGCCATTACTGCTATGAAAACGTGCTTTTGGGTGAAGTGCTGAGAAATACTGTATAGCCTTCACAATCCTGACTCTAACCACTTTCCCCGAGCTGTTGCTCTTTACTCTCTGTATTGTGGTTCTAATTTAGCGTTGGCGCATAGGCCCCATGGTGGAGCTGCCTGCCGAGACCCACTGTTTGCTCTCCGTGCCCAGGGGAGCCAGTACTATCCCAGAATCCCCTCCCTCTTGGACAGCGGCCACTGTCTCCTGGCAGCGGCTTTACACAACAGGAAACAGACTGGGGATTCCGTCACCATGCCGCAGTCAAAGAGAGCATTGAGTGGAGACAGGAAGGCTGTGTAAAGAGAGGAGGGGGAACGTTGTATAAAAGTTCCTCATACTGCTGTTACTGTTTCTACTTTGAGTCCTTTTTTTATACGTTTCTCACAATTTATTTTTAAACGTGTCCTGTCATAGGCGCATGAGTCACATAGTAAAAGTAGCTGAAATAACATGTTTGATTACACTCAAGCATGAATAAATACATATGTGAAACAAACTTTTTTTTTTTGTACATTTTAGATTTTCCACTTCTCTTCAAGTTCTGCTGCATAAAGCAGTGACGCTACCGACTAACCCTTCTCGTTATTCCCGATTTCATCGGTAAAGATTCTTCAGGACCGCAGGAGAGAAAGGACAATGTTTCTCATCAGCACGTGGGCCAGTTCACGTCATTCCAGCACACCGGGCCTCAAAACAGACCTGATCCTTACACACAGGGGCTGACCTGTGGGACACAAAACGTGGGTGAGTATGCACATGACATCAGAGCCGTACACACTCACAGCTTTTAAATGTGGTATTGGTTTATTTTACCAGCTTTCCGAATCGCTGACACATCGTTCGCAGATGCACTGCATCACCCTTCATAGCATCCGTATGAGCGCAGCAGACGTTTTCCCGACAGTTTCTGGACGTGACGACGTTCATTCAACATCTGTAACATCTGGAGTTGAGGTTACACAAAATATACATGTTCAGTGTATTGTCTCAATCTATTTTTTTTTTTGGTTTGTTTGTTTGTTTGTTTACTGCAAGTTTTATGATGTGCTGAATAAAGTAAAAAAAAAATCCCTGGTGTGTCATTAACACTAAACACAGCTACAGTGGGTTGTAAGGTGTTATTTATAGGAGCTGTTAGTAGAATTAATTATATTCTGTTTATTTGGCTGTTGAATGCTTGAATCTGATTGGTCAGAAAGAACAATAGTCAATGGTTCATGTTAATGGTATTAGAAATATACAGTACAACATTTACAGATGTGCTGTTTGGATTTGTCCTTTTTATCCTAGGGGTTGTGATATCCGATCTTTTAATCTACAAGATCTGTATTTGACCGCAGATGCCCTAATTGTTGTAACCTGCTTCGACCATGGCATTTGTACAGTATGTGGCATAGCATTAAGAGTCTTGACTAAGGATCCAACATTGGCAACCTGGTAGTGTTGGGCCTCGAACCCCAGACCACCAGATCAGCAACCCTGAGCCTCAAGCACTTAAAATACTAGTAAATACTGCCCCACTTCCATCACTTATCGGTCTCGTATATAATGCCATGCTCATTTTATTCTTTCAATCATGTAAAATTAGTTCATCTGAAAAAATTTATCTAAACTTGGTTTCAAAAATAGATTTTCTCTGAGAAAGGTTTTGGGGAAAAAGTGTCAAATCCCCAAGAGTAAACTTAACACAAAAGGGATACGTTATGATTCATTAAATGAAGCGACTGCACGAATCCAGGGCAAAATGTCATTATGGGGATCATTCATCTAGCACCAAGAGACAAACCAGATGTTCTAAAAATGCAAGAATTTTGAATGGTTCGAGCCATTAGTGTGCATTCCATAACTCTAACGATTGCTTAATGATTGAAATGCTGTATAATATATATTTGTGGGATTTCTTAGACCAATACAGCTGTGGAATCAAAAATCCTCAAAACTTAGATCATTGTAGGAAAAGAAAAAGATTCATGTAAATGGCGCACGTTTTTACAGCACAAAAGTAAAACAAATAAATAAAAAAAAGCCACAAATCTTTCAGTTCAATTCGACTCAATTAATCAGCGTGGCTTTTGTTTTTAAAGGAGATGGCTGGAATACCTCTTAAAATAATTTGCCACAAATCTCATATGCAACAAACTTATTGGTTTGTCTATCTGAGCATGCAATAACGCCATGATGACCCTGCCACAGAGCCCTACAGGCAGCTAAACCAGGTTTATAGGACCGATCAATATAACGATTCATTCCATTACATACAATACAGATTCACAAAGCTAACACTTGTAATTCTTCCCTGGCAAATAAGGCAGCATTCGACTGTGTTAAGATTCTTAGACCTGTTGCAGGAACGGATGTTCGTCAATCAGCGTAGGCTGGAGCTATTTATTACCACAAACTAGGAGAAGTGTTTACAGCAGCAAACGGTTCAGTTTCACATAGCTGGACAGGACAGGGAGAAACACATGTCCCAGTGCTCCAATTAGGGCGCTCGCCTATGGGCGTGAGGTTTCCATGAGGTCAACACAGTGAGCTGGTCTTTCATCGTGACAGGAGAGAGGATGCCAGAAGAGGTGGACAGACGTTGCTACTTTGTCCCCACGATGAAGGCGTTCATGCTTGTCCTGCCAATGCATGTTGGGTGAATCCATAATGTCAGTCACATTGTTAACTGTTTCCATTCATTTAGATATAATATATTCTATATAGCACTTCTTTTTAAGGATAGACATGGTCACAAAAAAGCTTTTAAAATCCATCTGTAGAATGGATGGCACAGGTGGCACATATACCTTACATGTTCTGGAAAGTTATTAATGATGCTTTCAAATTATTCATCTTTATCCTTAACTTTAACTCGTGAAGTCCCTAAGTGACATTTATTGAACATCCTGGTGCAGTCATGTGCTAATCTGTGACTTTGTGTACCCATGACATCATTTTAAAAATGGTGGTGTTCCTAAATAGCAAATGTAACAGAACTAGCTAATTTTAAATGTCTGTTTTTGGTACTTAAATTAATTGCATTTAACAATATTTATGATTTAATAACATCTCATCTTTATATTTAACCTTGAATATATTAGTTTTAAATATATCTCGCTGTGACATATGTCACATACTGTAGGACTTTTAACCCTTAAATCATCAGGGATAATGCCATGTGTCTCTATTCGGTGCGTCACCCATAATTTCCCTTAAAGGAAAAATAGGTCTGGGTTCTTATGGGTTAATAATGAAGCCAGAGGTGACGGTGAATTCTTAGGAAGAACCAGACTGAAAATCCTCTTGTCACTGGATTTTCAAACAGGTTTTAATACTGTTTAAAGCTTTAAATGGAGCTGGAGCTGTAATATTTACTTTTTGTCTTACCTTTTAACCCATATCAATTTCTGTGCATTTACTGTATTTGCTCACCAACAAAATGAAGATCAATATGATTTGCACTGTATCTACAGTGGTGTGAAAAACTATTTGCCCCCCTCCTGATTTCTTATTCTTTTGCATGTTTGTCACACAAAATGTTTCTGATCATCAAACACATTTAACTATTAGTCAAAGTTAACACAACACAAGTAAACACAAAATGCAGTTTTTAAATGAGGGGTTTTATTATTTATGGAGAAAAAAAAATCCAAACCAACATGGCCCTGTGTGAAAAAGTAATTGCCCCCTGAACCTAATAACTGGTTGGGCCACCCTTAGCAGCAATAACTGCAATCAAGCGTTTGCGATAACTTGCAACAAGTCTTTTACAGCGCTCTGGAGGAATTTTGGCCCACTCATCTTTGCAGAATTGTTGTAATTCAGCTTTATTTGAGGGTTTTCTAGCATGAACCGCCTTTTTAAGGTCATGCCACAACATCTCAATACGATTCAGGTCAGGACTTTGACTAGGCCACTCCAAAGTCTTCATTTTGTTTTTCTTCAGCCATTCAGAGGTGGATTTGCTGGTGTGTTTTGGGTCATTGTCCTGCTGCAGCACCCAAGATCGCTTCAGCTTGAGTTGACGAACAGATGGCCGGACATTCTCCTTCAGGATTTTTTGGTAGACAGTAGAATTCATGGTTCCATCCATCACAGCAAGCCTTCCAGGTCCTGAAGCAGCAAAACAACCCCAGACCATCACACTACCACCACCATATTTTACTGTTGGTATGATGTTCTTTTTCTGAAATGCTGTGTTACTTTTACGCCAGATGTAACGGGACACGCACCTTCCAAAAAGTTCAACTTTTGTCTCATCAGTCCACAAGGTATTTTCCCAAAAGTCTTGGCAAAGTCTTTTTAGCAAAATTGAGATGAGCCTTAATGTTCTTTTTGCTTAAAAGTGGTTTGCGCCTTGGAAATCTGCCATGCAGGCCGTTTTTGCCCAGTCTCTTTCTTATGGTGGAGTCATGAACACTGACCTTAATTGAGGCAAGTGAGGCCTGCAGTTCTTTAGATGTTGTCCTGGGGTCTTTTGTGGCCTCTCGGATGAGTTGTCTCTGCGCTCTTGGGGTAATTTTGGTCGGCCGGCCACTCCTGGGAAGGTTCACCACTGTTCCATGTTTTTGCCATTTGTGGATAATGGCTCTCACTGTGGTTAGCTGGAGTCCCAAAGCTTTAGAAATGGCTTTATAACCTTTACCAGACTGATAGATCTCAACTACTTTTGTTCTCATTTGTTCCTGAATTTCTTTGGATCTTGGCATGATGTCTAGCTTTTGAGGTGCTTTTGGTCTACTTCTCTGTGTCAGGTAGCTCCTATTTAAGTGATTTCTTGATTGAAACAGGTGTGGCAGTAATCAGGCCTGGGGGTGACTACAGAAATTGAACTCAGGTGTGATAAACCACAGTTATTTTTTTAACAAGGGGGGCAATCACTTTTTCACACAGGGCCATGTAGGTTTGGAGTTTTTTTTCTCCCTTAATAACGTAAACCTTCATTTAAAAACTGCATTTTGTGTTTAATTATGTTATCTTTGACTAATAGTTAACGGTTTTTGATGAGCAGAAACATTTAAGTGTGACAAACATGCAAAAGAATAAGAAATCAGGAAGGGGGCAAATAAATTTTCACACCACTGTAGTTTGCATTACACACTTTATATTTTAAAACAAGCTTTATTAAAACTGCCCTTATTTTAGACATATTTGGGTACATATTTGGAGTGTTTAGTGTTTTTGGCTGATGGCAGAACAGTTAAGGAATACAGAGGTGTGATGATGGCACAGTATAGGGCATGATTGTCACATAGCTTCAAGCTCAATACTTGGTACAACTCACAATGAGAGAGAGAGAGAGAGAGAGAGAGTGCATCATGCTTAGAGTTCCTAGGATACGCTCTGGATTTACGGTGACTTTATTGAATTTCAGGTAAATGTTGAAGATCGATGTAACGGTGCAATATAGTTTTACCCAGTATTCATGTTTGTATGTCTGTAGCCTATTGTCATTATGGGGATCATTCATATAGCACCAAGAGACAAACCAGATTTTCAGGAAACTTGGGGCACGAGGCGGGGTACACTCTGGACAAGATGCCAATCTGTCACAAGGCACACACACATCACATTCTCATTCACACAGTACGGGCAATTAGCCGATTAGCCGAATCGCATGTCTTTGGTGGCGGCATGGTGGTGTAGTGGTTAGCACTGTTGCCTTGCACATTCAGGGTCCGGGTCCGATTCCCATCTCCCATCATGTGTGCATGGAGTTTGCATGTTTTCCCCATGCTTGTTGGGTTTCCTCTGGGTTCTCCGGTTTCCTCCCAAAGTCCAAAGACCTCCCAAATTACCCATAGTGTGTGAATGAGTGTATGTGTGTGTGTGTGTGTGCCCTGCGATGGATTGGCACCCTGTCCAGGGTGTACCCTGCCTTGTGCCCCAAGTTTCCTGAGATAGGCTCAAGGCCCCCTGCGACCCTGAACACAGGATGAAGCAGTATAGACGATGAGTGAGTGAGTGATTGAGCACATCTCTTTGGACTGTGGAAAGAAACCAGAGGCACCAGGAGGAAACCCACCAGACACGGGGATAAATGCAAACTCGTGCACACAGACCACAGGGCCGGAATTGAACCTGAAGCCTGTTGGTGCAAGGTGGCAACACTAACCACTGAGCCACCAAGATACAACACAACATTATTAATATGAATGATAAAATAATAAGCTTGATGCAAATGTTATTATTATGAAATGTATTTAGATACCCACCCCCCCCCCCCCCATATAACCCTCTGTGTATATACAGTAATGGACATTACAGTGAATGTCTTGAATATAACCGACACTGTCTTGTTGTCCTGGTGATCAAAGCATTGCGATCTAGTGTGTTGTAATGGTTTGCAGACTCAGCATGTTTTTTTGTTTTTTTACTTTTGTTGTTGCAGTAACTGTTAAAAATAAAAATCTGTGGTAAATTCCTGTTAAACCTTAAACCTGGAGAGACCAAGTGAGTCTGATGAAGAGTCTAACGATTCTGGCAGCTCCTCTGTAGACAGAAGAGACATGTCTGACCCTCGCACAGTCATGACTTTTGTATTTCGTTTCCTAACGTTGCCGAGTCTCAAAATAGAGCGCGGCAGTATTTGTGTTTATCCGCCACGCCGACGCACTGCGGTTGCTAAGCGACGTACTGTCGTTCACAGCGCACCAGTTTCCGGCATTCCTTAAATGGTAGGACTAATCTAAAAAAAAAAATTACAAATAAAAATAAAAGTAAAAAAATAAAAATCACACCATTTTCACACCAGTTCACGATTTCAGGACGCTTGGTTATCGTTTTGCTCTTCGTTTTCTGCTGTCGTTTCCCGAAGCAGTCAGTTACTCGCGCCCATCTGCAAATATGGAGACTGGAGGTTGCCAGATATGTGTAAAATTACCTAAAAACTTGAATCCAAAACTAACAAACCTTTATGGGTATCATTGCACACGTGTTGCATTGTTTAACAGTGTCATACAACAGGACATTTCATTTTGTGCACCAATTTTGTAGCTACATCTATTGGAGAGCACTGGTCCCAGTATAGAAATTCCAATACACCACGAGAAAAAAGATAAAGTGCTTCTTGTAGATAGTGAATGAATAGACACATTGTGTAAGTGCACTTTTCTCAGAGGTGGCTTGGGCCTCTATAGCGAAGGGTTTAACGATTGTATATTTAACCCTGAAATGGAGTGTTTTCCTATCAAAAAACTTCCCAAGTAGAACCTTTTGAGCAAGCTGGAACCCTCAAATGTTAATTAATTCATCTTCTACACCGCTTATCCTGTACAGGATCACAGGTGTCCTGGAGCCTATCCCAGGAGACTTTGGGCACAAGGTGGGGTACACCCTGAACCGGATGAGAATGGCAATTACCAGGGGTAGCTCAGTGGTTAAGGCTTTGGACTATGGTTCGGAAGATCCCAGGTTCGAACCCGACAACCACCAAGTTGCTACTGTTGGGCCCTTCCCTCAACTGCTCAGATGTGTAATGAGATAAATATTGTAAGTTGCTCTGGATAAGAGCGTCTGCCAAGTGCCTAAATGTAATGTAAATGTAGCCTAATCTGTTATTGCTTTGGACTGTTGGAGGAAACCAAAGTACCCAGAAGAAACCCACCAAACCTGGGGAGAACTTGTAAAATCTACACACAGACCCAAGGTAGTCAAGTCAATATTATTTCTATTGCATATTTAAGAAAGAATTTTATTGATTAAAATGTTATACACAGTGCAATTATCTTTAACTCACAAAAACAATGTTCACCCATCAAGGTTGTTGAACATTTTACATATATAAATACATTTATAGTTGTATTTATTTATCCCCAATGAACAACCCATCCCTAAAGAGAACCCATCCTCATTCAAGTTTATCCTATATTAACTTAAAGGAAATTTTATTTGCAGCCAAACATTACATAAACTTACAGACAATGAATAAATACACAAATTACAACAAGCAAATCATCAGGATGATACTGGATAGAGTAGCCATAAATAAATACCCTCTGTGTGATATACAGTCAAATATGCAACTATAACAGGAATTGTGTTTTAGTTAACATGAAGTCAATTTTAACTGGTCATTGATGGATAGAGACTTTGGTTAAATTCATTTAAGGCAATTTTAATCCTAAATCTATCAGAGCAACTGCAGTCATAAACCATTATAGGGGCTCGGGAGTGCCAGAGAGAGAATGTTCCACTGCCCTAATGACATTTAGTCTGTGCCGGGGCTATGTATAGGGTATAATAAGGCTGGCAAATTCTGCATAGCAACAGAAGTGCACATATAAAATATGTTCATTCGTTCATAATTGGTAACAGTTTATCCCGGTCAGGGTCACAGTGGATCTGGGGTCTGGGAACACTGGGTGCAAGGCAGGAATGCCACCTGGATAAGACCTTGGTGCATCCTGTGCACACATGCACGCACGCACGCACGCACGCACGCACACACACACACACACACACACACACACACACACACACACATATATATATAAAGATTTTGTTCAAGGGCGTTTTTGGGTAGCCAAACAACCTACTGGCATGTTTTTGGAGATGTAAAAGTAGGCAAAGAACTCTAAGGAAACCCAGATGGATACTATGAGAACATGAGAAACTGTGTAGGTCTACTACAGTAGCTGCACCAGTTATATATAGTATACTGTAGCTATACTGTATGTAGTTTATTCTTAGCAAACAGGGCTTAAAGGAGTTGCAAATATTGTAAAGTATTGTAAATATTGTAAACTCCCTAAAGGAGTTCTAGTGTGAAACTTTTTTTGATAGGGAGACACATTTAACGCTGGTGGTGTTCAATTATATACACAAGGGCCTGGTTTCATTCGTTCATCTTAGTGTCTAAACAAATATCAATTGTGCTTTCACTTTTGCAGTAATGAAAGTCTGTAGCCATTGCACCCATTTTGGATAAGAAGATCTCAGCTGTACAAAGATATATTGAACCTCAAAGCGTTCCCTTAGCTATTAGGCACTACCTGATGAACTGCACAAAAGGTGCCTTGTGGGTATTTTAGAACCTGGGTCAACAGCTTTGCCTGCTGGGCCAGTATGTGGCAGGCTGTCATGCACTGGGTGTTCTGGTGCCTTTCTATCATCCAACAATTACTTTTTTTCAGTGATTTGTGTTGCAATAGATTTTTTTTTCTGATCTATGCAGACATGGGTGAGTCTTGGGTGTACATGATCCTGTCACTTAGATTATGTATTTCTAATTACATGATCTAAAATATTGTTGATAATTTGTATAGTTGATAATAAATTACATTTAATGTGTTAAAATTACGTGGTGTTAATATTATAGCTGATTATTGTATATGTAAATACATTGCAAAAAAAAAAATCTAGTCCATCTAGGAATATAACCATTTAATGGTTTGGACAAATGAAAAGATTGAAAAAGCAACAACCCAAAGAAGATTATTATCAATTACAAGAAATTACAAATATGATTATAAATCACTTATTTTTGAAAAAGCAAAGTGGTGGATAGAAAGAAAATATTTTTAAAACTGTGCAAATAGGCTAGTAAGGTGCTTTGACCATAACTTTGATACTTAAAATAGTTTTTTTTTTTTTTTTACATCATAATCACTGGCTCAAATATCAATCAGAGGCTACATAATTGATTTTTATTGTAATTAACGTTAAATGAGTCAATTGTTATTGAATTTTACTTTTATTATTGTAAATATTTATTATAGCTGATTCTTTGGTATCATTAAATGTTAAAACTTTGCCTCATGAATCAAAATTGTACAATTACAGTACATGTGTATGTAACAGTTTGTCAAATATCAAATCATTTCCCTAGTGAATGTGAATCAAAAACCTGTCCTGTAGCAGACTTAGAGGGAAACTGTCACACTCTGTGAAAACCTGAGGGCTGCACCTTTACTCAATTGATTGATTGATTGATCGATCGATTAGTGGTTTGTACTGGTCAGTTTTGTTTATTCGGGTTACAACTCTCCATCTCCTGTAAATTACACCTATGCGTCTAACATCCAAACGCCTATATCCTTTAATATTGCTATTATTTATCCCAGTGGTTCTCCACCCTGGTCCTGGAGGACCACCAGGTCTGCACGTTTTAGTGTTTTCCCTGATCTAACACACCCACTACAATTCAGGAAAGGCTGATTAGTTAAATCAGATGTACTGCCAGGTGAGGAAACGCTAAAATGTGTAGGTCGGGTGGTCCATCCGGACCAGGGTCGAGAAACACAGATTCACGCACATCCAGTTCACAAATCAACTCGGTTCTGATGTAAAATCGTGCACCTGGCAACACTGGAGAGAATCCCTCTCTCGGTCCGCGGAGACGTGTTGCGTGACGTCAGACAGGGGGCGTTACCGAGCGGAGGTATTTCCCGGCTTTGTAAAGCAGCGGAGACCTCACCGCGTGAGCTAGTGCGTCACGAAGACCCCGAGCAGCCCGGCACTTCATTTACAACTCCTGCATTAAAACGGAGTCACATATCTGCATTTGGATTTGGAATAAGTATAAATTATGCGCACGTTTTCGTGACAGCGTTTTGTATCACATATTTTGACAACTGACTTTTTTTTTTACTCAAGTTTTTGGAGTTTTATATATATAACTATATAACTTGGACGTTAAACTTTCACCAAAGCGATCGGAAGCATGAAATCAGCAGATGAAGGTAGTAGAGCATTTAACATTATTTATTCATTTGAATTATTTATTATTATTATTATTATTATTATTTATGATGCATGGTGAGAATATGTTTTCACCAGCATCCTTAAATAATTAAGTGTTAATGTAAAAATATCAGACCCGTTTTTCCTCCCATGTAAAATAGTAAAAGGCGTTGTCTGATTAAGGTTACTGAAGGAGACTGGAGCTGAGTTCGGGTGGGCGTGGCTCCTTCTTCACAAGCAGACCGTTATACAGTTTTATTACTGTATGTGTCTTAGAGCTCCACTTATCGCCTCATGAAAGAGATTCATTTACATGACATGTTTATCTCAGGCAAAGCCAACCGCTTATCATATAAACTTCATTACTCAGTGCAATGTGTGTTAGTCTTGCGCTGTAAAATCCCAAATCCTCCTAGTTGCTGTGATTCAGATGCTCTCCTTGACTTCATTTAAAGGTCTTCATTGTGGTTTCAGGGTCTGCGTGGCACTGGCTTTCAAACGAGACTGTTCTTAATTTCCCTTGTGAGACTCAACAGTGCATGATTTCTCACAGACTAAATCTCTCCTGTCTGTGTACCCTCTGGAGAAGGAGTGTTCCACACATTTTACATAAAAAAAGAAGAAGTTTCTCAAACTTTGATTTGATTTTTAACCATGACAGATTTATAAAGGAGCTCACCTGAGCTCTATCTTCTGAACCCGTTATTGTATATTTAAGTGTAAACCTCAAAGCTCCTTATTAGAGGGACAAAGTGAAAACTCTATGGTCTTAGCTCAGAATATGCAGTTTTTCTTTTATTTATTATTATCTAGACCACTTGAGGACCCGCTCTATCCACACTCTATAGCTTTTCAAAGGTGTTGGAATGTTTTCTGAAATTGATGACATTTTGTATGGTTTTCTTTTCAATTCTGAGACTGCAATATTAATATGGATGTTTGTCAACAGACAAAATCCATGTGAAAGTTAAGGTCTCTATGAAATTATCATGTTCAGTATAACTTCATTTTTTTTTACTTTAAATGTAATTAACCAATAAACTTGCAAATACTATAATCTGTGATTTAGACTCCCCCCCCCCCCTTTTTTTTTTGCGATTTCAGTAAAATCAAGTAAATGTTTTGCTCAGTGTTGTCAGGATTATATACAGTACTTTACTTTTGATTAAATGAACTGACCTTGTGAATAATGAATAGATAGTGGTTTTCCTTTTTTTGTGTGTGTTTTATTATTTATTTTTAACCCAAATTTATTTTTGAGTGATTATTTTTAGTTTCAGTTGTTATACATCATTTGCATATTCAATGACCTTAGCATGGATTACCATATTGCAACAACATAAAATTGTATCGAATCAGTTCATGGTTTTGGACCTGGCATATGAAAACATAGTAAATGATTGTACATTTCTTTCTGCAGATGCTTACAGCTACACGCCAAACATCAGCCTATCCCTCCCACTAAGTAATCCTTGCCTTCCCACCCAGTATCACAACCTTCAGACCAGTCCCTCCATCTCTGTTTCTATTAGCCAGCCTTCATCATTCTCCCCCAGTGAAGACATGGGCTCGATGGGATACTTCCAGTCATCTGGCCCCAATGGAGCTCCTGCTCTGGAAAGTCCACGTATAGAGATCACAGCTTACAGTCAGTTCCCTGAAGATGAGGTGCAAGAGAACAATGCACCTGTAGCAAAACGTTTAAATTCCGTTGTGACGTTAACATTGCCTAGTGTTGAAGGGTACCGTGACCCCAGCTGCCTAAGCCCTGCTAGCAGCATTTCATCTCGTAGCTGCCACTCGGAGGCATCGTCATACGAGTCAGGCTATTCGTGCAATTACGATAACTCACCACAGAACTCCCCATGGCAGTCACCATGTGTCTCGCCCAAAGGTTCCTCTTCGTTGCTGTCTGGAACCCTGGGCACATCACCTCGCCAATCACCTACAGGATCTCCACGCACCAGCGTGACTGATGAAAGCTGGACAGCGCCTCGTGGCTCCCGCTCAAATTCCCCTTGTGGTGGGAAACGGAAGTACAGCTTCAGTGGTAACAACTCTCAGAAGTACCATCCATATTCACCTAACCAGTCACCAGGGCTGTCTCCACAAACCTCACCTCGCCTCAGCATGACCGAAGACACATGGCTGCCTAACACCAACCAGTACACCAATTCAGCCATTGTGGCAGCCATTAATGCCCTCAGCACAGATGGTCTGACTGATGTCGGAGAGGGGATTCCACTGAAGACCAGGAAAACCAGCATGGAGCATAGTGCTTCTGTGAGCCTCAAGATTGAGCCTGGAGGAGAAGAAACAGGCTCTACAGAGCTCTGTCATGAGGACTATTCCGCATCACGGCTGGCATTTAAGAAGGAGGGCTACACTAGCTTTCTTGATGTACCGATTCATCCATACTGGTCTAAACCAAAGACTTATACCAGGTAAAATGTGTATGTTTTGCATGATTATTTAGATATAAGGGTTTGGATCCTTGGTAGCTTTTATGGTTTTTATTTGCTATACACCAGTTTGGTAGACTAATAACTTTTTGTTGTCACTCTCATAATATCTAGCCCATCCTTGCCAGCGCTTGACTGGCAGCTGCCCTCAAGTTCTGGCCCATACAGCCTACAGATCGATGTCCAGCCTAAATCTCACCATCGTGCTCACTATGAAACAGAGGGAAGCAGAGGAGCTGTGAAGGCACTTGCAGGGGGACATCCCATTGTTCAGGTATTTATCTATATACTGTAGATCTCTTTGAGTGCTGGTTTCCATCTATGGTTCCGTCTTCTTTCTCTTAGCAGCATGCAATGGTAACAGTGTTTTACTATAGCTGCCTTGGAAGTATCCCTTAATCCTACTTGGCTGGTTTCCAGACAGGCTTCTGTGCAAAAGAAAGTTGTCTTGTAAACTAATCAGACCAGCAACATCCCTTTGCTATTACGCGCTAATGAGTAGAAATCAGTGTTTGGTCAGTCTGAGTTCTGCCATTGGTCTCTGGTTCGTATTAGACGTATATTTCACCTACTTGTTTTATGGACTAATAATTTGAAATAAAGACAGACTTGACAGACAAATGATTATCTTGGCAATCGCTGCAGTGGTTGTTCAGAAGCTGACTATATGGTTTAGCAATAACGCAATGCTGACTCTCTGAGGATTAGGTGAAATACTTCAGATGTTACACAACACCACAAAGTCTTGACGACAGCACAGGCCAGTCAGTTCCGCAACAGACGTTTGTGACTCACCCGTCTCCTCGAACTCTACTGCTTGGACAAATATCATGAATGAGCATAAGTCATAGTGGTCAGAACAAATATAACTTCAAGTTAGTACTGTAACTGTGAAATGATCGCACACATTTAATGCTCTTCTAACCTGTGTCCGTGGATCACTTTACCTAGCTTTACTCATATGACACAAAGGAGAAATGACACACAGATCTTGCCCACATCTGCTTAAATGCTTTACTTTCACATCTGTGCTGATTGAACAGTTGAGTTCAGCTTCATGAGGTGCTAATGATGCCCAACACATGCAGTTGGGCTTCTCTCCTGTGAAGAACCCAGCATGCCTTTTTCTCTCACTCGTCCCCTATGTTTTTTTTACGTTCGCCGCAGTTTCCGCCCCAGCACACAGGCTGCCTTTTGTTTAGTGAAGTTCCCAGTGCAGCGCTGACATCATGGGGGCCAGCGTGCAGTGGAGGCGGCCAGTCTGAACCACACACGTTTCTGGCTCCTGGCCCCTGGCTGCTAAAAAGGAGTGTGTGTGTGTGTGTGTGTGTGTGTGTGTGTGTGTGTGTGTGTGTGTGTGTGTGTGTGTGTGTGTGTGTGTGGGATAGGGATAGGGGAGTTCTCAAGGGAGCCTCACACAAGGCTGTCCCGTCCCGTTAAAACCTCCAGATTAGAGAGCGCGTTCGCTCTGCTGTGCATACTCTTCAATTGGCCTTGATAGCACCTCCCACGTAAGCTTTCCTCTAAGGCTCACCATTCATCCTAGAGCTCTCTCTTTCTTCAGTTTCTTATTCAAAGGATTTTTTTTAAAGACCACAGCTAACCGCAAGATTCATCAAATGGATGTTACACGTACGTGGCTGAACTTTCTCCATTCGACCACAGTTATGAGCTTCAGTTTTTGCTGTTAACTCACTGAGGAAATCCATATGACTGGCCCTGTCATAACTGGACAGAATGACAAAATAATTGCAGAAGTTTTAATAAAGAAACACGAAAAAAATTATTGTGAATATACTGCATACAGAGTAGAATCTCAGTTTACTGCATTTGTAGTGTATATACTGTATGCTTACCACAGCTAAGTATTTCAAATGGTTTACTAGACTGTAAAGAGAACATTATACACCATAACATTCTTTCATACAGTACCTCCAGTTTAAGAAACCATCTCTCTCAGCAAAATAGCATGGTCTGGGCTATCTTCCTGCAAACATCTTGTTGATTGAGGAGCCAGTTAAACCAACCTAGTGGTAAAGAACAGTCAGTCTGTCTAAAAACATCTAAGTGTGACTGCCTCACACGATGACTTTTTCCCCCTGTATTCAGACATTGGGACATTAAATTTCAGATTTCTCCCAAATTCAACTGCCTTTATTTGTGCTTTAGATATGTGTAGAACTTAAACATATTTCAGTTTTAGCCATAACATTAAAGCAAAACATTAAGCCCAGTATTATGAATTTTCCCTCGTGCCGCCTGGGTGGCTCAGTCCCTTCGAGGCATGGACTCCATGAGACGTCTGGGTGTGTGCTGTGGTGTATGGCTTCAGGACGTTGGCAGCACTTCCTTTGGTTGCTGTGGATTGTGGAGGAGGGGGTTTGTGGATGTGTTTGTCTGGTGCATCCAATGGGAGCTCAATTGGATTGGGATCTGGAGTGTTTGAATCCCAGGTTGTTGCCTACTTGGACCCATGCACTGGGTGTTCTAGTGCCTTTCTATTGTGGCCACCATCAAGTTGTGCTTGTCACCACTTTATTAGTGTATACTGTAAATCATATTATATACCAGTAAAGTGGTGACAGGCAACTTTATCCCTTTCCAGCAACCCTGGCCATGACCATGCTTCCACCCAGTTTCATGAAACTAGTAGTATATACACAGGGACCATTAAGAGGACAATCCAACACAAACAAGCTGTACATTGAAAATCTATTTTCCATAAATAATACATGTGTTGATACCATGGCTCAAAACAATACTGGCATATTAAAAACATTAATGTAGCAAATATATTATTGCACATTTCTGCTGGATTAGATTTGGATTGACCTTTACTAATATCTGATTTTAAAAAGTGATTGCTTTAAATACTTACTGTCAGAATTCTGTCCTTAGACTTTCATTCTAAATGATTGTAAGTTAAACAGGCTTACTGCTTGTTTATCCTTCCAGAGCAACTTGGTGAAATGATTGTCATTATTGTCTGTACTAATCACACATATGCTGCAAATGTTGGAGGAGAATGCCTTTAAGTAGGCGGTCTGCTAACAATAATTCTTCCATCATCCCAAATTAGGCCGAACTTAAACTAAAATGGGTCCTGAACCTGAATTTCCATTTTGCTTTGAAATATTTCATCCTGGAAACTGTTTTTAATTAAAGGATTTCTTGGTACTGATAGTTCTCAATATATTTTTCCAGTGCCCTACATACCACTTTTTACAAGTTGCTGGAGAACACGTGTCGGAGCTCTCCATATAGCACGCTTGCGTCTGTTACACAGCAATGGCCAACATGTATCTCAAAGCATGTGAGGTTGCGAGCCGATCACAGTGCATGGAGGGTTGGACGAGGTACTCTGCCCTCCGAGTCATGAACCCACGATCTTGGCATTCCTATAGTAGGTGATAATGTAATCAAGGGTGGGGAGATTCTCTCTCTCTCTCTCTCTCTTCCTCTCCTTTGCTCTTGCCTCTGCCTGTCTAAACTGAAATGCCAGGCTTAAACATACCCGCTTGAATAAATATACAAACTTCACAACCTTGAGCTCTTCCCCTCCTATTAGAACTCGTTGTGCCTGGCACTTTTTTATGTAGCTTGAACTTTGCCAAGAACTTGAACTTTAATAGTGTTTTATATTTAGATCACAGATTGACAGTGTTATGGGAGAATCATACAGCATGACCATGTTGATTTCCAGTAGACTGAAAGAAACTGTCATTTGTCTAGCAGTTTAGGTTGTAAGACTTGGCCTGACTTTTTAGAATCGAAAATCTTCTAAAATCAGCCTACTGTAACTGTAAATGAGCGGGTCATGTCTTTCAGCTTCACGGCTACATGGAGAGCGAGCCTCTGACTCTGCAGCTGTTCATCGGGACGGCAGACGACCGTCTCCTGCGGCCACACGCCTTTTACCAGGTCCACCGCATCACAGGCAAGACCGTGTCCACACCCAGCCACGAGATCATGCAGGCCAACACCAAAGTGCTAGAGATTCCACTCCTGCCCGAGAGCAACATGAGGGCCACGTGAGTATGTCTGTGTGTGTTTCTATTTGTTTGTTTGGGTGTGTATATATATATATACAGTGGTGTGAAAAACTATTTGCCCCCCTCCTGATTTCTTATTCTTTTGCATGTTTGTCACACAAAATGTTTCTGATCATCAAACACATTTAACTATTAGTCAAAGATAACACAAGTAAACACAAAATGCAGTTTTTAAATGAGGGGTTTTATTATTTAGGGAGAAACAAAATCCAAACCTACATGGCCCTGTGTGAAAAAGTAATTGCCCCCTGAACCTAATAACTGGTTGGGCCACCCTTAGCAGCAATAACTGCAATCAAGCATTTGCGATAACTTGCAACAAGTCTTTTACAGCGCTCTGGAGGAATTTTGGCCCACTCATCTTTGCAGAATTGTTGTAATTCAGCTTTATTTGAGGGTTTTCTAGCATGAACCACCTTTTTAAGGTCATGCCACAACATCTCAATAGGATTCAGGTCAGGACTTTGACTAGGCCACTCCAAAGTCTTCATTTTGTTTTTCTTCAGCCATTCAGAGGTGGATTTGCTGGTGTGTTTTGGGTCATTGTCCTGCTGCAGCACCCAAGATCGCTTCAGCTTGAGTTGACGAACAGATGGCCGGACATTCTCCTTCAGGATTTTTTGGTAGACAGTAGAATTCATGGTTCCATCTATCACAGCAAGCCTTCCAGGTCCTGAAGCAGCAAAACAACCCCAGACCATCACACTACCACCACCATATTTTACTGTTGGTATGATGTTCTTTTTCTGAAATGCTGTGTTACTTTTACGCCAGATGTAACGGGACACGCACCTTCCAAAAAGTTCAACTTTTGTCTCGTCGGTCCACAAGGTATTTTCCCAAAAGTCTTGGCAATCATTGAGATGTTTTTGAGCAAAATTGAGACGAGCCTTAATGTTCTTTTTGCTTAAAAGTGGTTTGCGCCTTGGAAATCTGCCACGCAGGCCGTTTTTGCCCAGTCTCTTTTTATGGTGGAGTCGTGAACACTGACCTTAATTGAGGCAAGTGAGGCCTGCAGTTCTTTAGATGTTGTCCTGGGGTCTTTTGTGGCCTCTTGGATGAGTTGTCTCTGCGCTCTTGGGGTAATTTTGGTCGGCCGGCCACTCCTGGGAAGGTTCACCACTGTTCCATGTTTTTGCCGTTTGTGGATAATGGCTCTCACTGTGGTTCGCTGGAGTCCCAAAGCTTTAGAAATGGCTTTATAACCTTTACCAGACTGATAGATCTCAATTACTTTTGTTCTCATTTGTTTCTGAATTTCTTTGGATCTTGGCATGATGTCTAGCTTTTGAGGTGCTTTTGGTCTACTTCTCTGTGTCAGGTAGCTCCTATTTAAGTGATTTCTTGATTGAAACAGGTGTGGCAGTAATCAGGCCTGGGGTTGATTACAGAAATTGAACTCAGTTGTGATAAACCACAGTTAAGTTATTTTTTAACAAGGGGGGCAATCACTTTTTCACACAGGGCCATGTAGATTTGGAGTTTTTTTTCTCCCTTAATAACGTAAACCTTCATTTAAAAACTGCATTTTGTGTTCAATTATGTTATCTTTGACTAATAGTTAACGGTTTTTGATGAGCAGAAACATTTAAGTGTGACAAACATGCAAAAGAATAAGAAATCAGGAAGGGGGCAAATAGTTTTTCACACCACTGTATATATATATATATGTATGTATGTATGTGTGTATGTGTGTATGTGTGTATGTATGTATGTATGTGTGTATGTGTGTGTGTGTGTGTGTGTGTGTGCATGCTTCTTTTATAATGGAGATAATCTGCAGCATTAGAAAGGCTACAAATTCATGATCTTGTGATAAAAAACAGTATTAAAAAGGATTGACCATGCACATAATTCTTAGTCTGGTTTTATTATTATGAAAACAGAAAGAAAGTATATCTAATTCAAAGCTGTTCCTTGTTTTATGACACCTACTCAGCTCCTGGTACAGGATGCTCGGTGTGTGTGCGAGTGAGGCACGCTGTGTTTTGTGGAGCCGCAGCACAGTGGGTTTCCCTCTGAGGAGCAGTACGGCTCGTGTTACACGAGGCCTCAGGATGTGTGGGGAGCCTCTAACAGGGCATTGGGGTCTGCTGTGTGAGCTTCGCAGTAGCAGCCGCCCAGCTCAGCACTTTTTCCCTGCCATTTAATGGATGGATTACTTAACTCAGCTTATATAAACCCCAAACCTCCTCGTATCCATTTTCAGCCTTGTTGGAAGGCCTTCCAGTGTGCTTGCTTGTTGCTTGTGCATCAGCCAACGTACTTCTGAAGGACCAAAAAAAAAAAAGTTCCTACACCCACTTTTGAGTAATATAACGGTTGTTATATGTATTATATTTGAATGATGTCTTGTATTTCGTGATTTTTGGAGGGCATTTAGCGTAGACTGGGGAAAAGCTGTCTTTAATTCTTGCCATTTGGAACCATTTTATGCATTGTGGTAATGCTTGTAGGCCACGTCAGGGTAATTATAATCTTTTTTTTTAACTAACTCTCATGAAAATTTGTAAAGAAAAACCTAGTGAACTAGATTCCTGTAGATTTAAAGGTTTTTTATTATTATTATTATTATTATTATTATTATTATTATTATCATCTGCTCTTACCAAAATGTACCATTCAACATAATCAATGCAGTACAATAGCTTTTGTAATGTGTGTTTGACATAAAATAAAAAAAAAGACAGAGAGAGAATTGGAAAATTAATAGTAAGAGTACAGTGGTGGCTGAAAGTACTAAGCCAACATATGCCATATATTATATTTCCCCCTGTGCACAAAGCCGGTGATGTCAGTAATTACTTCGAGCCTATCTGGCTGAAGACTTGTGCAAATTACGATCAGCCGTTTTAGTTAATGGATGGAACAAACATGTGGCAAGACTTTTACTTTCTGAAGCAGGGGTGTCCACCTCTTTGCAAAAATGGCTAAAACTAGTGAATTCTCAAGAGAACTTCTATAGCAAATTTCTTTACATGATCTTCAGGAAGCAATGAAGCAGCCCTGGATTGAGGAAGTGACACCAGAGGACTGCAGACGTCTTTTTGACTCTATGTCCAGTCGGATCCAGCAGGTTTTGAAGAATAAAGGCATTCGTTATTAATTATTTAAATGAGAATGGCAGTAAAACATTGAATTTCACTTTTGTACTGTAACAGTACTTTTGGCCACCACTGTACAGAGTCTAATAAAATCTATAGCAGATGCTGAGTGCTGTAAAAATGGTATATAGTACATTTATAGTACATTTTATTTTGCAGACTATTAAATAACATATTTATTGACTTAAAATAATGTCAGAGTAAGTTCCCAGTTTGTTGGCTACTTGATTGACCACCTGTTTATGCATACACGATACATAGAACATAGACACACCGGTTATTAGATATTTCTTTCTAGTAATTAATAAACTAGCACCATAGTGCATGTTGATTTCATATGATTGATTTACAACTGTGAAAGTTGTGTTCTCTTTATATTAAAGAATCGACTGTGCTGGCATCCTAAAGCTGCGAAACTCAGACATCGAGCTGCGGAAAGGCGAGACGGATATCGGTAGGAAGAACACGCGAGTCAGGATGGTGTTCCGCGTCCATATTAACCAGCCCAATGGCAGGACCGTGTCCCTGCAGGTCGCATCCAACCCCATCGAATGCTGTGAGTCAATATACAACGCTGTACACATTTAACTGTTATACCCAGTTGGTATAAGTGGGAACACTGTTGGACAGCTGGTATAAGTGGGAACACATTCACGGATTTAACGAACAGAAACAGGGTGGACTTTTCACACTATTCATTTTATCATCTCAGATACGTTTATAGATAAAAGTAGACTAAACACGAATTGTCCAATCAAAGTCCACAATTACAGAAAAGGACAGGTTATAGAAACATGCAATTAAGTTTGAATTAAAGTTTTATGATGCTTATGTAAAAGAAACATGGCATGACCCTGGTGTAGTGAACCTGATGTGTATTGATGATTTATAAGCATGTGTAAATAATAATTCTTATGATGCCATCAGTGAGTCTTTATGACATAATGCTTTACTCAAAACCAACAGTTTCTCTGTTGAGCTAGTGTTTGCATGAGGTTTTAGCCTCCTATC
Organism: Channallabes apus; assembly: GCA_030522415.1. Classification (NCBI taxonomy): domain Eukaryota; kingdom Metazoa; phylum Chordata; class Actinopteri; order Siluriformes; family Clariidae; genus Channallabes; species Channallabes apus. Next base: position 18,591,200 of record CM060127.1, read on the forward strand.
CAATATCACGAGCAGCCACCTCAGACTATAGCCATGAGATGCATTAGGTCTACATCCATGCAGTATATCCTGCTGTCAACTTAAAAAGGAAAAGGTCAAGGGGAATAGCCAGTGATGGCTGCTTGTAATATTGAACTGTAGAATCTGCCTATTAATAACATTCCCTTACTATTATGAAACCAAAGGGGTATCCTATTAGCACAGAATATTATTATTGCAACAGATCTAAAATTAATATGCATATACAGTATAATAGCAAACTGTAAGACTTACTGGTAATGCTTCCAAATTTTCTTCTCAATGATAAACAAACAATTTATAAAATCAACAATTATTATATTATATTCTCGCCATTAATGTAAATAATTATATTAGATTGTTATATATAATATTATACAATTTATAATTATGTCTGAAGATGCAGTTTGGACTAGAAAGAACTCAGCCCAAGTTTCAAACTGTGTATTTTCCTTACAAATGTTAGTGGTGTTGTTTGTTTCAAGATACAGTATTTGTTAACAGAAAATAAGAATGTGTTTCTTTAATAGACACAGTAAGTTTAGGCCCGCTAGCTGATTTATATTAACCATCTCTGTATAGCACTAAGTCTCCCCTGAATGCATAAAAAACATACTGAATATAATAGAAAAAACAACTTTATTACGGTAACTAACCATATATTCTAATATACAGTCAGATTATGTTTGGGATACTCAGAGGTGGAAAGAGAAATAAAATGTTGTACTCAAGTACAAGTACTGTTACTTCAGTGAAATTTTACTTACAGTAAGTAGAAGTAAAGTTACCCTTATAAAAATCTACTCAAATAAAAGTAAAAAGTAGCTCATTCAAAAATTTACTCAGAGTAAAAGTTACCGAGTTACTTTTTTATTTTAATTTTTTTAACAGTGGGGGTGATTCTTTTGCTGAATTGTTTTGCCCTTGGGTGTTTCCATGTTCACTCTTATATTAACAGATTATTGTTTGTGTTTAAATGTTTGCGGTGGGTGTCGATTGTATATTGATCTGGCTCTGCTTTTTTTGTTTTGTTTTGTTAAATATCAAAAAAAAAAAAAAAACACACAGCGGGGGTGGGATGAGGCATTCTAGCATAGTTCAAAAAAGATGAGCAGAAATAAATCTCAAACTAGTTGTTTTTACCTGAAGGAACACCTTTGCATAATAAAGCTGTTGTCTTTCTTGTGCTTGAAAATCAAAGTGGTCACTTAAAATATGGTGTTACGTCCCAGTCTAGAGTCATACAGCAAAAGAATGGTTCAGGGTTCTATTTTAAACTGTATGGAAATGGTGGAATATGGCAGAAAGAACTAGATCCAATCATTAACTGATGAAATAATGAGGTTTGTATACACACACACACACACACACACACCAGGAGGAGGATCAGATTCAGGATGGACCCAGGCCAAAATAATAAACAAAATGGTATTTATATTTAGTAGCTAGATTACCTGCAAAAAGAAACAACAACAAAAAAACCCAGAAACAAAAATACAGGTACCTTCCCAGACTCCCTAAACCAAAAACAGTGAAATTATCAACAAATATATACAAAGACCAACCAAACCAAAGGGACAAAGCAATAATCAAAGTCAATTGGAGGCAAAAAGTCAAACCGGAATACACAACCAAATATCAAAACGCCAAAATCGCAACCTCTTTCATCTTTCCCGCGTCTCTCTCCGGTTTATATTGTATATGGTCGCGCTAGTCGATGACGTCACTCAGGGCGGAAGCGACCGTGTGGAAGGTCAGGTAGATGCCGATGTCAGAAAACCTGGAGTGGAGTCTGGAGCGGCGCGACCAGGACATGATACACACACGCGGCGCAACGGAGCATTTATACAAAGCATAATATTTTCATTATTTTAGCATTTTCATTCATTTATTTTTTACTCAGTAGCGAATATGATTTAAAATGTAGCGAATTACAATACTTCAAACAAAACGTACTTAAGTAAAAGTAAAATTACAGATTTTTAAAACTACTTTAAAAAGTAGAAATACACAAAAAAGCTACTCAATTACAGTAACGTGAGTAAATGTAATTCGTTACTTTCCACCTCTGGGGATACTTTATTTACCTTTAGCAAGTGAGTGTGGAATTCAAGAACATTAAAAAGAAAGTTTATCATGGATTTTCATTTTTACATGCTTCTGGTGCTTGCCAGAAGTAGTGATGTGTTGGGAGGTAAATGAGAAGGATTAATTTGTAATGAGCACAGCTCGTAAAATAGGAGGGGTCCTGCTGCAAGGCCAGGTACTCACTGCAAACAGTAGCAATAAGAAACAGCAAAGTGACACCATGCCAGGATTCAATTGCAGCCTCTTTCAGTGGTTTAAGCATTTTATTGGTACAGGATTTAGATTTATTAGGTCATTGCATTTTGCCAACTTTTGCATGGTTAGTTTTAAGGCTGCAAAAATGGATCATTCTGCATTGTGTCATTGCCAATGCTATATTATTATTGTTATTGTTTTCCTGAATTCATCAATTATTGAAATGGAATTTCCCTCAAATTAAAGCTGCATTTAAAACGTTTTAGGAACATGCTGTAGGAGACATTGCTGAACAATTTATTATTGAACAATTTCTATATTATATTTTTTTAATTTTTCAATGTTTCTTATTGTGTGTTGTTAGCCCAGCGTTCTGCACAGGAGCTGCCTCTTGTGGACAGACAGAGTGTGGACAGCTGTCCTGCCACAGGGGGAGAGCGCGTGCTTATTAGTGGCCATAACTTCCAACCCGACTCCAAGGTGGTGTTTGTGGAGAAAGGACAAGGTAGGGATCAGTGAGGCTCTCTGCTACTTAAAAGTCATCCAGGAGCAAAACATGTGTGGGATGATAGGCTTAGTCATTATAATCTATCTAGCTTATGTAGGTATACAGTGAGAGTGAGAATGTGTACATATGTGTAAATGAATCATGATTCCGTCAAGACGATGTGTAAATATCAGCTGGTAGAGATGGGCCATAAGATAATATAATAGTGAAAATGTGATCAATCATATCTCACATTTAAAAATTTTTTTTTATTTTAATAAGGACAAACTATTAATTAATTAAACGTACACACAAACAATTAGACAGTTAATAATAAAAAAAAAACATTTTGAACTTAAAAGGTGACTTTTGGCTGACTTTCTTTTTCTGAATTTATTTATACATTTTCTTGCAAAACCCTTGTTTTAAATGTATAATAGACGTATGTATAATTTATTTCATCCCTTGAGCAGAAAGAATGATGTTATAGAAATGAAGAAATAATATGAAAGTTTTTATTGGGCCTTTAAAAAAATGCAACTTGTCATATCAAGAAATGTATTAAGTTGCACAAGTTAGTTGTATGTGCAGTAGGTGAAATTTGTGCAAATTCTGAAATTTAGCAATTTCTGCAAAAGTCAGCTGAAAAATACCTTATCTTCCTGATCCTTCAACAGAATTGACAACATTTTAATCCTAAACATTGTTTTACACCACTTTAAAGAACACTATCCACACTTGTTACTCCATTTGCCATAGAAAAGCATTGATTTGTTTGCTATAAATCCATGCTGCTGGTGAAGTTATTTTTGGGGTAGTAGGGAAATCCTGGTGTCAAAATGAGGCTGAGGGTTCCCTCTTTCGTATTATGTCACGTAATTCTCACTTAGTGATTCTAAAAATAGGATTTTGACAGATTTTTCTGTAAACAACCTGCGACCATAAACGCTGGCTACATCGAATCAACCGCATGATACAGTAATAAACTTTATTAAAAATAGAGCTTATTGAACCAGAAATCTGAAAACATGCATAGCTCAAATCAACCAAAAAGTGACTTAATACCTGATTTGATGTGATGGATCACATAATTTTAGATTGAATAAATGTCAAATTTGTACACCCTTCACAAAAAATAAAAAATCTTCAGGACTTAAAAGTGACCTACAGTATATAGTATCAAGCTATTTTTTTAATATGTATGTGTGTATTCAGACACCAGAGTTTGTCTGCACGCTCCGTCACACCCCTTGAAGAAGAAAACCCCTCAGACCGCTACCTCCCTGCTTTCCTCTCTCCCTCATTCCCTTCTCTGCCGTCAAAATATGCTTCTCTCTGCCAAAAAGCCACATGTGGAGCACATTAATGTGCTGTATTTTTAACTCAACAGATTTACATTTCCAGAAGTTTCCATTGCCTGCACAGGCCTGGAATGAAGCACAAACACAGAATGTGGCAGTCTCTACTGTCCCTAGTGCCTGGGCGTTTGTTTTGATTTTTTTTTTCTATCCATCTCTCTCTCTCTCTCTCTCTCTCTCTCTCTCTCTCTCTCTCTCCATCTTTTTCCATACAGAAAATAGCAACGGTAGCCCCTGGCTGTTGATACCTGAGGTTTACAAACAGTAATTTCCTTGATGAGTTGGTGAAAAAAGAGCAGGAGGGACAGGAAAGGACTCAGTTGAGTCTTGTAAACATGCTGGATTTCCTACAGCCTCGAGAACAAGGCTGGAGGAAGTCTCTCTATTGTTTAAACTGTGAAGAAAGACACGCTAAGCCACTGAGTTGCATTACAAAACACAACACAGATTTTTTGTTTTTGACAACAAGTACAATTTCTTGTTATACTTAGTACAGATACATTACTACCCAACAACGTTATTCAATCTTGAAGAATCCAGCCCAAAAAGTACAGTCAAAAATTGGTTTGAAGTAGGGGTTTGATGCACTGAGAAAGAAATGGATTTAGCTCCATTGGCTGTGTGATGTCTTATTGTCCATTTTCTTAATAGATAAATGTGTATTACACACTGCCAGAAGTGACATTTCAAAATCTGTTTGAGACTGAACCACGTGATATGGTTTGTCACAAGATGTCGATGATTTATCCTGGAGTTTGTATAACTTGTACCTCGGTGATTGAACAAAATCAACAACTCACCTTCCTTCTTTTGATGAAACGATTATGTACATCAGCAGAATAATTTTGGATGAGCTACACACACAGACACAGGAACAAAGTCATTGAAAGATATATACAGTGTATGCATATGATCCTTCAATCTTCTTTTTATCAAATGTCTTAGTCCCCCCCTTAAGTTCTTTAAATTTTGCTTTTAAACCTTCTTGTATTTTTTTTTATGTAGTGTTGAGAAATAGTTCTCCTGGCTTTCTGTTTTTGACAGGTTTGGGCTCTCATATTTGGCGAGTTTTGGCTCTCATTTCCAGACTAGTCCTTGTACCTCACTAGTTTTAGGGCAATGATTTTTTGTTTTTGTTTGTTAAGCCACACAGTGACTTATGAATCATTCAGCCTAAAAATAAAAGAAGACAAAAAATATCTGACTTAAGGCATGAACCAGTGAGAAACAGGTGCAGAAGATGACAGATGATCAGGCCCGTGATTAGTATAAGTTATAAATTGTATATTTAGGCATTTTGCAGAATGGTGCAGTAAACCATTTGTCCCAATTTCTTTAATTGAATCTGCATAATTGCATTCAGTGTAATTTAATATGAAGATAATAATAATAACAACAATATTATTATTATTATTATTATTGTTGTTGTTGTTGTTGTTGTTATTATTATTAAAGTCTAGACTCCAAACAACATTGTCAGTAAGTAATCGATTTCCATTGGAGGTTGGAATTGTATTATTATTATTTTATTTATTTTTTTTAATTTTGAGTCATTTATAGTCAGTATTATACATAATAGTTTCAAATTGCATGTTGCTAGAATTTTTAAGGTATACAGTCTCATCAGCAGCTCATTTGTGGTATATGTGTTCCCACTGATTGGATGACGTGTCTGCCTCTTGTTTGTGCTGAGGACTTCCCTGTGTCTGGCACAAGTTGTGGATTTTTGGGCAATCCTCGCATGGAAACTCCCGTTTGTCAATCTAGCAGATCAGGCATGGCATCATCTCTCTCTCTCTCTCTCTCTCTCTCTCTCTCTCTCTCTCTCTTCATGTCCATCATGGAATATTTCTGCTTTTTCTTAAACCAACACCTGTGTTTGGTGGCAACATAGTAGGTAAAGGGGGGCTACTCAGAAACTTTCCTAAAATAGAAACCCTCCATTTTTATTATTCTACATAAAACTTTTACAGGTTTCCCTTGTTGAGGAGACTCTCTGAAAAGCCCCCAGTGTGTTATATGGAACTTTTCTTTCTTTCTTTCTTTTTCTTTCTTTTTCTTTCTTTTTACATTATTAGTATTAAAAAGATGTACCCATAAAATAAATTTAAAACAGTCTAAAAGGTTACTTTTTCAGTTTGTCCTTTCATAAAAGAAGCTGTAGATATATTTAAGGTCATTATTTTTTATCTAAATTAAGCATTTAATTGGCTTTAATTACATAGTTTGGTAAAACGCTAGCTAGTTTGCTAATAAACCTGGCTACTGGTTATAGTTACAAAACATAATACTTAGCTGAATATCTTACAATCATACCTTGCCAGCATTCTTGGTATTCTTGGGGATTTATGACAAAAAATATCGATTAGCATTGAGCTACTCAGTTTGTCAGTGAAATTGACTACTGCTTTTTACAAAATAAAAAAAAAATACAGCTAGCTTTTCTAAAGAACCTGACTATGGCTTTTAATTACAAAATACAGTAACCTAACATTAACTAGCTTGTTAGCAAACAGGTTTAGCTGTTTGTATTATTGTATGATTTACCATACTGTTTAGCTAAAAATATGTCATTTATTTACACATAACAATTAAACAGCCTCCACAGCACTGTGCTAATGTTAACAAGCCTGTCACTTTATCTACATTACTGATATCTCAAACACTAGCTACAGTAGATAACTAATTTGGCTGCTGTGGTGATATAAACTAATTATTAAATTTAGCTAGTGTTTTAGCAAACAGGGCCAACTACTAAAGTCAAACTCTCAGTAAGAGATCAGTAACAAAGCTATCTTGTAAGATTTAATCTTGTAATGTATACATTTAGCATAGTGCTGTAAATGTTATATGTAAACAAAAGCTTGTGTATGTCTGGGTGCGTGTGCACGTGCATATGTTAAGGGGCTATGTGGTGAATGCTGTTAGCGTAAATAAACATGATATTTCCGAGGTAAAGCTTGTTAGCTGGTCATATCTGCTGAATGTAATGCTAGAAAGAAAATGTACAGTAAGTGGGCATCATTGGACAAGCCATAGCAAACTGATTACAATCTGAGTGAAAAGGGATCTCCTACAGTCTGACTCATATTTAGGGAATCTCTCTTCCACCCTCCATATTTTTCTCTCACAGTACTAAGCAGACAAACTGACATCCAGCAGGATACCAGCTGCACAAACAGAGAATGTATCTCTACAGTGGTTTTGAGTAATGATTTAAAATAAGCGAAATACAAAGACATGCTTTTACTGAAAATGTTATCTGTATTTGTCAGTAAAGAGGCAAAGTTGGAATGGGCAAATGTAAACCTCTGACTTCTGATGTTTACACAGCTTTGAACACTGAGATGAAATACTGTAATTCTTCATTTAATGCTTCAAGCTCCTGATTATTTAAAATAAATACATCAGAGATTATTTAAGTGTAGTCTGAGAAGGGTCCAATTTGAGTGAAATGTGGTCAGATTTTCAATATAGTTTATAGAGTAAATGGTTACAGATATAACACTGGTCCTTTCAAAATCAGTGTGTTTAAATGCAGCTACTGCTGCCACACAGTGTTTTGGTTGAGCAAATAAAATCAGATAAATGGGTGTAAATGGACACTTAAGAGGGACTCCGTAAGTCAATATGCGGCTTGTGTACAGTGCAGCTCACAACGCATTCAACTTTTAGTCTTCATGTATGCTGACGATAACATCAGCAAAAGTCTTCACAGTGTGTGTGTGTGTGTGTGTGTGTGTGTGTGGCTGGCTTCTATGCACTTAGAGAAAAAAATCAGAGTGCAATCAGATCTCCGGCCGTCCTTTAGCCCTCTTTTTATCCTGCCAAGCTGATGTCTAAGATAAGCAGCACACAAGAGGTCGGCGTTTAATTCACTCTTCATCTCTCTAAGTTGGCATTCCTAAATGGCTATCAACGATAACTGTGAATAGCTCTTAAAATATTTGGCGCACACATTTGTTGACTTTGTATGACTACAGCCAAAGCTGATTTCTAAGGTAGCCTGCAGTCTTTTTCCATTGATTGGCAGAAAACATGTGCACGTGTGTGTGCTCGGGTGAGTGGGTGGGTATATTACGGATCAGTGGGGATTCCTAGCAGAGGGAAAAAAACAGAGAAAGAAATAAGCAGACACAAAGAAACTCCCTCATGAAGAAGGAGTGCTTTCACATCTGGACTTGTTGGATCCTTCATTGGCCGGCCATCTGTTTAACTACAGTACTTTAACTCTGATCCTCTATTTGTTTATGAAGAAAAAGCATATTGTGCCGAGTAGAATTCAACCAACATTTTGCAGCATAAAAATTATTATAAACAAGATCACCTACATATTAGCATTTGCTGTGAATTCCTGTCACATGCTGTTTACAACATTGATGAAACGCACACAAGAACTAAGGAATGAAACACTTTTAGACATCTGTTATAAGAAAAAAATAAACCTTTTTTTTTTGGGCAACCAACAACCTCATGTCTCCCAAAGCGTTTTATTCCTCTTACACCACAACAATTAAGTTTTGTTATTAATGGCGAATAATAAATTCTACTCTTTTCCAATTTATACTTAAATGTAATGTTGTAAAATTTATGCCAAATAAGTCAGCTCTTATCTCTTATGTTATAGAAGTTATAAATACTTGTTTCCTCACCTGCCTATTCTTTTCTCTCTTTTGAACATTGGACAAACAACATCTTGTCATGTTCTTAAGAAACCAGAAAGCACAACGTTGCCTTTACTGAAGCTCTCACAATTATAGATATAATTATTTATTGTTCTCCTTTAGGATTACTCTCAAGCCCGTGGTATGGTCATTGTAGTTGCTGAATAATATCCATCCGTAGTTATTAAAACAATTAAAAAATTATTCAGCTGAGACAGTCTGTTACTAATCTTAACGTACTGTAGCCTGATCGTTTTGTGATGAATGTCTATGAATCAGAGCCTACAAAACCAAAATTAGTCTTGGGACATATTAGTTATATAACACTTAATATAACAAACTTACTACAACAAACCCTGAAACTTGATTAGGTGAAAGAAAACTAGCAGTTTGCAGACGTTTTTATTTAATTTTTTTTTTGATTACATTAAAAACAACTTTCCAGTTAAAGCAGTTTTAGCTAAAGCACTTTAGCTAGAGTGTAATTGCAGACTCAAAACCCCATGAGCCGTGTGTGTTATCAGCAAGACAAACTTCATCTCATATGTACAAGGGGTGTTTAAAACAAACTGGGACTTTTGATTATAAGAGTAAAAATTACCTTTATTTCTGTATATAATCCACTGTTGCACTAATGCACTTACCCCAGCGTTTCACTAGTGCTTGGATACTATAAATGTAGAACATCTTCTCATTATGCAGGATTAGACTGACTGCTTTATATATATGAAATGCTGGTCTCCCAGGAACTCCTTTAATGGCCCATACATAGAGAAATGGCTTGGAGTGAGGTCAGGATTATACAGAGACATGGAAGTAACTCACCGCTGAGTTCCTGTAATGTGCAAGTGGTGTTGTGTTGGTGAATGATGGTGTGTACAGTGCCCACAGATAGAGTCCACCAGTTTGTAAGAAGTTACCGGTCGATTTTCAAGGATCAGGTGTTCCACTTATAGAATGTTCACATCAGAATACACTTTTTGCACGTTGTCCCTGATTTTTTTTATGACTGTATGGTTTCATATTGTGCACTATTTTTTTACATTAAACAGAATACGCTAGTTACAGCTTATTCAGATAAGCTGGATTTTGATGGTTCTACCGTTTAGCTATGTAGTATTAATTTTCAGACAGAGCAAACACACTATTTATACTTCTGTAGTCACCTTTAAGGGAAAAAAGGTGTTTTTGGTTGTTGGCATCCCATCTTTAAGAATCGTATAGTCTGGGTGTGCATTTGTTATATCAGTTCTACGTCTACTTTCAGGGAATGTAGGCAGGTCATGGACAGTCTGACCAAGAAGACAATATAGATTCTCTGGGTAGAGTTACAACACAAAACCAAAGACTAGCTTGCCAATAGCAATGTTTGTTGACTGAGAATTTCAAGATAGCACCTTCTTTATATATACAGAGTAGGAGAAGCAGGCATTTTTCACTTTGACAGAGCTGACATTGTTTAACCCTCGGACAGAGCTGATGCACAACATTAGCATCTACACTTTTATCTGTCTGATTATTATACTTGAAAGTATCTGAGATAGGGAGGTGGGATCTTCTTTAATAAGGTAGAGTTTTAGACTTTGAGCCAAGTCACTACTGTGAAGAAACCACTTAACTGACCATGCTCATGACCACCCTAGAAGCTTTCCTAGAAATTCCTAGAAAATGTGAGAATATTTTGCTTACTCACCACTTGCTCCTTTAAACAAAACTCTGCTTGTATCAAGGTGTATTCATGATTTTTTAAACAATGTGTCATTCATTGACAAGTAAATTGTAATTACCAGTAAATTGCTGTGGCATAAGAGGAATAAAATATTTTAGGATGACCCTCATCATTATTTTTCAATAGCAGCACCATCCTGTTTTATTCTTTACTCAATCACAGCATTATATTTTGCCCTAAAACACACATTGTTTAACAGTGTTCAAACATTTTACTGAAACCTATTATACTATACTTACAAATGCTATATTATATTATACTTATTGTATTATACATGGATACACACTGAGATGTGAATAGTCAATCAGGATCAGATCCAATTGTGACAAGATTCCTTTCAGTGTGTTGATTCAACATATTGCCAGTTTATTAGGAGAGCTAATCTCCTGTACTACCTAATGGACTCTCCATGCATTATATGAGCTGAACAGTTCAACAGTAGCCATGGTACAGACTTTGCATGCACAAGTTCTAAGTGTGACTCACTAATTATTAGATGAACGAGCACAAGTATAGAATGAACGGCAGGCTCAGACAGTTCACATTGATCTTGGCTTTTCTTTCTGTCTGCTGCAGCACTCCAAACTGAATTCTTTATGCCTAATCTGAAGGGCACCCACCAGTGGCTTCAGTTACAGCTAAACAGGATAAAATAACCAAGGCAGGGAAGCCTTTAGAAAAAAAACAAAAAAAAAAAACAAGGTGAAGTGAAGTAGGAGTGTATTGGATTAAGTTACAAAGACATATGTGAAGTGTTAGCCACAGTTTTGCATAGTTAAGGCTTATTCTGGCATGCCAAATTAACTTAGGTATGTATTTATATGCTCAGGAAAATGCTAAACTTGGCAGCAAAATGCTTTACGTGGAATTAATCATTCTGTCATAATAAAGCTTAGGCAATGAAGAGTCAATACAGGGGCTGGTTGAGAGAGTTTATGTGGAGGTGTGAGCTGAATTCAGTGAAAGAGGCTTACATGATCTAATAAATAGCCTTCAGTGACTGTTCACTCCTTCTTCATGATCGAAAACAATGTTAAATTCTAAAACAGTGCCAAATATTAGCTGTCCCTTGACACCTTCTTAAACAATAGCTTGTTTTTTGTTTAGTTTTTTCTTTCTTTTTACACTATGGGCACAGCTTCCTGATAAGCACAGTACTGGTTCTTAAGGTGTCTAACAGGTGAACAATGGCATATTTATAGTAGTATTTCACAAATAATATGTAACACAAAGCAGATAAGAATTGCCCCATTTCGTTTTTGAGTTAAAGCCAATCAAATGGTTTGTTCATAAAATGGCATTGGGAATTTGATAGATGGGATAGAAATAGGCTTGTGGTTAACCTGTCCACAGCTGCACATCATCAGTATTCGAAAAAACAGGCCGTCTGAAGCAGCTCCAATTAGGGCCATCCCTGTCTGAACGTTTCCCAGTCTGTCTGTCTACTGTTCTGTTTATCTGCCCATAGCTGTATATCAATTTAGTTCCTGTTAATACTGTATATAGTGCACAGTTATTTTAAAGTGCTATCCCAATTTGTATTTACTGAATGGACAACAGAGCAGTCAGTGCTGTATTTTATGTTAAAAATATATTGTTTAATATTAACTACAGCTGGACCTCACATCTCCTGGGTCTGGGTTTCATTGACAAGTTTCAGTTACTGTCTAGGTGAGGTTCTCCCCATTTCCACATGTATTTACTCCAGGTTCTCTAGTTTCCTCCCACATCTGTAAAACAAATCAGTAGACGGAATGCACCCAGTGACTTCTGCCGAGTGTTCCCAAAATAAACTTCAGATTCCACTTCAACCCTCACCAGGATATAGTCATTTCTATAGTGGTTAGACTGCCATTGTCAAGAAGTCCAAGACCAGGACTAGCCAAGTCAGAGTCTTATGGGGGTTGAGGCCTGAGTCAAGATCAAGACAGAAAACCATCCTTTATTTGACCATGTTGGCTTCTTTCATGCAAAGACAACATGAACATAATTTATTTATTTATTTTATTTTATTTTTTTTACAAAATTTTTGTTAAGCCGTTATTTAGCTAGTTCAGTACAAATGTCAAGTAAGAAAAAACAAATAAACCAGGACTTGAGCACTACAGCTCTAGACGTTTCAAAGAAGTTGTGTGTTTAATGCACATTTTTATTTTTATCCCTTATTTCTACCTTAGTCATTTCCCTTATTATATAACAGCCATCAACTGGGGGGTGGAGTGTTTATGTGAACAATAGTGTGGGCTTCCTCCAAGACAAGTGAAACCGCCATGTGTTCTAACTGCTGCTTGGGTAGACCTACAGCTGGGTTAAAGCACTAGCTGCCACCTTCCACATCTTTGTCACATCTACCCACCACAGATACTATATCTGTGGCATTGAAGTTTCACGAGGATAGGGTGAGGGTTACTCTGTTGTATTTCACCACAGTCAGCATTTTTAAAAGCATCACTAACGTATCTTTCATGTTAGCACTAGCTTACTTAAAGTGATGGCAAGTCACTCTAAAATAGCTATTACTGTATATGAATTTAGCCTGGTGTGCCCGTTTCTCTATAGACCTAATAATGAATGAGTGAGTAAGGGTAAGATATTGGACAGAGCTTCTGTTTAGCTCTTTATTTTCTTATCCTCTGTCATTGACTTTTTCCACATTTATGTTTATTAATTGGCAGTGACTTTTACCTGAGGTGGCTTATAAATAGGGAATGTTACAGCTGGGCCGTAAAGGGTTAAAGCCTTTCTCTACTATTTTCAGTGGTAGCATGCAGATGACTTGAACTCTCAGCTTTCCAGTAGCCCAATGAAGGGTGGGGAAATAATTGAAAATCAGTTGTAACTGGCATTCAGAACCTTGGGCATGGAGTTTGCATGTTCTCCCAGTGTTCTCCTGTTTCCTCCCACAGTCCAAAGACATGCAGATTAGGCTAACTGGCCTCCCAAATCGCCTGTAGTGTTTGATTAAGTGTGAGTGTGTGTATATGTGTGCTGTGCGATGGATTGGCGCCCTTTCCAGTGTGTACCCCGCCTTGTACCCTAGGTTTCCTGGGATAGGCTCCAGGCCCCCTGCAACTCTGTATACAGGATTAAGCGGTATAGACGATAAGTGAGTGAGAGTGAGTGATTCAGAACCTTTAATCTGCATAATCTTGCGGCATGTCAAATATATATTCTGTTACTACTTTGCCCACTGTGTGTGTTCTTGTACTGTGCCCTTAAAGGCATACCACCACATGTATCTGAGATGACTCTGCCCCATCCGGCCTGTGACATGGACGGAGCATGGAGAAAACTTTCATTAGAACAAAAATATCCCAGATTTAATATTTGAGCATATTTCCAAAACGCTCTAAATCCACAAACAAAATAATAGTGCATGAATCATAATTTAGATAAAATGTTCAATTAATCATGATATTGACTCGAGGTCATATCACCTACTGCTAGCACAAAGCCTTTAACCACTAATCCACCACTTTCTTTGTCTCTCTTTCCCTTCTCTTCTCTCTAATGCTCAATAATCCCAATACTGTGAAAGGCAGACAACTTCTTTTAGAAGCCAACAATGAGCAGACCAGCATCTGTTTGTGTTTACTGTCCAACATGTAGACGGAGGGAGTTTAGCTCTATTGTGTACCCACCCTCCTGCGTGTCTGCCCGGGGGCACTAGGCATTCTCTTTGGCCCACCCTAATCAGCAGCACAAGAGGCTTTTTGATTCCCGAAGCCTGAGCAGCGCTGGGGGAGGTTTGGCAAGATCCACTAGCTTGTGATGTTATTAATCAAAATTTTATAAACATGTGACGGCACACCGTGGGTTTTAAGAAAATGCTACCTAACGATTAAGCCACCCTGGAATTTCACCAGGGAATATATATAACATATCAACTTAAAAACAATCTATAGACTTTTAGAAATCGTTTGGTTAATACTTACAGATTTCTGAAAGGGTTAGGAAAAACTTTGAAGAAAATGAAATATCTCTACAAACTTTGTAGGGAATAAATACCTGGGAAATCTTTAAGGGGATCGCTTACGCTTTTTTTTTCTGCTGTGGACTCTGGCTTACTCATTAGGGATTTAGATCTATTTCTGGTATCTTGTAAAGCTGCTTTGGGACATTGTCTATTGTTAAAAGTCCTATTAAAATTAAAATAAATTGAATTGTTGTAAAAATGTCACACATAAAAATAGACACTCAAATAGCCTTTTAAGAATGAATAAAGAATGATTGATTCCTTTATTTTGTTGTAACTTTACAGGATAATATAAAGTATACAGTATAATGCACTGTATGTCATGCAAAGGTTGTTCTTTAACATGGCGCCTTATTTTGGTTATTAAGCTAGCATGAGGTCTGGTGTGGTTTGAATTAGTTCAACCAGTGTTCTCTTGCGTGTTGTATGACTACATCTTTAAGGGAAGTAAGATAACTTGTATTGGACCCACTAAAGATGACGCCATCTGCCAAAGAACATTGTGTGCTCATTCTTCTTGCGTAGCGAGACAGGCGAACTATTTCATTCACATGGCTCCTTTCCAGGAAAGCCTCCATAATAACTAGGAGCACTTCAGTCTGCACGAGCACTTTTACTAGCAGCAAGTCCCCAAGAAATTGCCCGATTTATGGCTTTACTCCTGTATTTTGTGCAAAAAAAGAGAAACTGTGAAAGAAGGAGACAAAAACAGAGCACCCAGGACTGAGGTAATGAAGATATAATAAAAAGGAGTAGATCATATGGTATAACAAGTGAGGAATAAAGAGTGAGAACTTATGTGAGACATAAAGTTAAAAGACAAACTGGAGGGGAGATATGAAAAAAAAAAAAAAGACATGTTTATTTCTGGCGCTGGCAGTCTGGCTTTAGGCTTCAACGTTCACTGCTGGCAAAACTCCTAGAAAGAGAAAAAGCTTTAATAAAAGAGTGCTGGTCTCAGTGGCTGCCACATCACAGCCTCCTCCTGCCTCAGACTGATGTCCTCCTCACTGTCTGCCCACTAAACCCCAGTCTAACGTCTAACCTTACTCTTTGAATGCAAATCAAAATAGACCTGAAATTTAATGTCTGAATAATACATCTGGTATCCAAATGTAGACTATAATTGTGAGTCATTTACACCCTGCTGGGGATGTGTTGCTAAGCATCATGATACCTTAACTGGTCACACATTTGCACTGGACTTGCACTTTATTTGTAATGTTAAAAAAAAATAAAAAATAAAAAAAAACTTTCATATTATATTTTTTATAAATTCCCTAAAGTTTTTTTTTCTTCTTTCCATATGGTTAGATCTGTTTTCCAAACCCATTTGAGCACAGCTGTCTGAGCGAGAAAATGAAAACAGAAACCAAATACAATTACCTTTTTTCAATATCAAGTTTAACCCAGGGGTGACATTGGCATGAACTTTATGGCGGCGATGCATATTTATTCAAATATATTACCAATGTGTGCCAATGGAAAAATCAGGAGAAAGGCTTTCCCTTTTGTTCTGACTCAATATTTCTTTTTTTCCCCCCTCATCCTTTGACACAGCAAAACTTAATGTGCGCCAATGCATTGGTTTTTCTCCCCTGAGTCAAAATGTCTGTGATCTCTTCTATAAAAATAACAAATGAGATTCTAATATGGCTTTTTGTCTTAGACCATTTGTCCCAGAATGCCTGCTGTGACATCTCCCAGCAGGAAACAGTTTAATAAAATTCTTTAATGAGGATAACAAATGATGACAGATTTCAAAATGCATGAAGCGTGATGCCCTTTGCCCTTCGCCATCACAAGTTTGCTGCTCATTATGATGGAAGTGGAGTTCATTGCTGCTTTTACTGAACTCTTCAGACACTAGTTGTGATGTGCTGTGGGATTCCGCAATGGAATGATGTAAGGGTCTCATTCATCTTTATGGAGGCTTGCCACACACGCACACACACACACACACACACACACACACACACACACACACATGCACGCACTTTGCTCTGCTCATCTCATTAGGATTACATCAGAAACTCTCATAGCCTGGCTGGGTCAAAGGCAGGCAGGATATGATGTAAGCTTAAGGCATGAGCTCTGGATATACTAACAGCATGGTTATGCTCATTACAAAGAGGTCAAGAGAAAAATCGCAGCTACATTGTGGCACTGAAAGATTCTTTTTCAACCCTACATTTTCCTTTTATAAACCAGGCCAGAAATGTAATTTGTTGCTTTTCCACATTTTATAGTGTGACATCCTGGAAATTAAATGCATTTGAATCAGTTTGAATGAAGCAACCAAGAGGTCATGGATAATTATTAAAATGATACCATCACCACCATGTTTCACCAAGTTGGTGATCTTGGGGTTTTTTCGTTCTGCTACATACAACACTTCGACTAGATGAACTTTTGAAAAGAAGATGCCTTTTGGCACTATGCTCCTTTAAAGATACTCTTTTGTTTCTTTGTCTAATGTCATCCTTACCCATTCACTGACATTTAATGAACAACCTTTGCGCAATTTGCCATATTCTTTTTTACTTTTTAATAATGGATGTAATAATGTCACACAAAATGTTTAAAGTCTGGTTTATTATTATTTTTTGTGGAAGCAAACCCTGATTGATACTAAATGCCAGAACTTTACTCCAGATTTGCTTTAAACGTCACCATTTCAGAAGGGTCAATTCACTGGCTTACATTAAGCAATGAAAATAACTAAGGAGATTTTGAATTATTAAATTTATGTTAGGAACCTTTCACCACGTTATTAAAACCTGGAAGGATTTTGCTTAAGCACTGGCTTTGTAGTAGAAATGTGGTCAGAAAAAAAATTATGAATGGAGATTAGGGTACGAAGGGACACATACAATACTTGCTTTGATTTTGATTTGCCATTTCCTCACACTCTGTCTAGTTCATATTTTTTTTCAATATGAACCATTTTGTTACTCACCATAAACCACATGATCTGTTGATGGGTTGCTTCAGATGGTCAGGTCTAGGCAGAGCCACATTATGTAGCAATAAAATGAACTCAGTTTATCATATCAATTGATTTTTTCCTTCCTGAAGGCACAGGCCTTGCACGACTCAAACTGTGTCAGTGCTTCTTGAGGCATTATTTTCATAATAAATTCACCAACACTTTTTTGTGCCGTAATCAAAGCTACAGACATTAATGTGTGACCTTTCATTGGGCGACTCAATGTAACCTCTTTAACATACTTTACTTCTTTAAAGAAATGTGTATTTATATTGAGATTACATGACTTTTGTATTGCACAAAAGTTGACTTCAAATAAATT
The DNA here is from genome assembly GCA_030522415.1 of Channallabes apus. Taxonomy (NCBI): domain Eukaryota; kingdom Metazoa; phylum Chordata; class Actinopteri; order Siluriformes; family Clariidae; genus Channallabes; species Channallabes apus. The sequence goes on from CM060127.1 coordinate 18,609,026, forward strand.
GAAATACTACTTTTGCAATTCCTGAGTCTATAAGTGGTATAGAAAATGAGTGAGAGAGTGAAGAAATTTTGTAAGCAGTATTAATTTCCATCAATGTTAGTATTTTGTGACTTTTGTACTTTGTGACTTTCGTCTATAAGACATACAGTATAGTATAATCTTAACTGAATTGAGTTGTATTTTGAAAAAGTTGTATTTTGTATGTTGTATTTCACGTGAGATGAATCCTTTGTAAGGCTTTGTAACGATTTGTCCCACATTTGACACATTATTGTTTGTATATAATTCACTAGCAATTAAAAATATATATTTCACTAGCATTTATATATATAAATATTTAAACGTAACCCCTAGAGGTTGTAACAGGAAACTTTATACTTTAAACATCATGCAGTACTGTAAGTAATAAAGTTATGCCTCTTTTTGTTTTCAGATGGTCATCACATATGGGAGATGGAAGCCAAGGTTGAAAAGGACTCCTTTAAACCTGTAAGTCATTCACATGAGTGCTTTTTGATAACTTCACCACACACACACACACACACACACACACACACACACACACACACACACACACACACACACACACACACACACACACACACACACACACACACACATACACACACACACATGCTTAATAAACTACTACATATCTAATCTGTAATTAAAGAAATCATGGCAGATGATTAGAAATGTACGCTCTGTGCAAGAACTGACAAGCCAAGGCCTTGCCCAATTCAAATATGCACCATGCGTACACTGCCAGCCAAAAGTTTGTACATCTCTATTTAGAGGAAGGGCTTTCTTTATTTTCTCTATTCTAAAATTTGACTAATATGTCAAACCTAAAAAAAAGGGACTCCTAGATTTTGATTAGCTCTGTACGTATTTAACGTGTGAGTTTAGTAATGGTAATATATACAGAATTGTACGAGGTATGTGTGCGCTTTTAATGCAAATGTATACACATTACAAATACACACTCCCTGCCCTCTCAGTGACTGGCTGACTCATTCTTCTAGAGCTTATACTGGCCACAGTTTGGGCTTCGGGAATAGTCACTGTCTATGTGTGAGGCAGTACACCTGCTCCCCATAAACACAGACACATACGCACACACACACAGACACACACTCTTACAATTAAAGTATGTCTGTCTGCAGGCCCTTAAGCATAGACTGTTGGAACAGGCCCATTTTAAACACAGGCAATACCTAGCCAGTGGCGTCCAAAGCATTGAATTTGCTCAAGTTGAATGGCTTGAATGAACTATTAGACTTTTGTCTCAGTCTGAGAATTTGACTGAACGGATCTCTGTCTGAAGCAGAGGTCTTATAATTTTTAGTATGTTTAAAGTAGAGACAAACACTTCCTAATCCATATAAAGAAAGGACTTTCTAATTGTGTTTTATAGGATGGAATATTTCATATCCCAAACAACACGCGCCTCTTATACTGCAGATTGCTTTTACAGTGTTGTGCACTGACCCGTTTTAGGCCTTATTTTTTTTGTCCAAATTATGTAGCCGCAGAGTGTTTTGCATTAAGCTTAACAGTAATGCGAAATGTCAGTGCATTCATCTATTTTTGTATGTAGTCACTGTAAATCATATTAAGCTGTTCTCTTGCTTTGTGAGATAAAACAGCATTTTCATTTACTGCCACAGTAAATCTGAATAATGGTATGATTGGACTGGGTTTGATTTTTTTTTTTTCTTCTACCTTGCATTAGTTCATAACTTTATGAGGCTTCCACACCCATTTCTTATGCTCACTTAGTGAATAAAGGCCATCTGCCAGAATGATGTATTGATGTTTAAAAAAAATAATTTTCTTTACAATGCTTGCTTTGATTTTGATTTGCCATTTCCTCACACTCTGTCTGTCTACTTTATATTTTTTCAATATGAACCATTTTGTAACTCACCCTAAACCACATGCTTGGTTATGTCCCTTAAGTTGCCCTGCAGCATGCCAAACTTTTGCTCAGCTCCTTAATGTTCAAGGGATTTCACATGGTTGTCTCATTCAGCTTCATCCGCGAATAATACTGTACTTATCCTTTAGAAACGGCCATATGAGGCCAGTGAACACATTATTTAAAAGCAGAAGGGGAAATGATTTAAGAAAATATTGGAATAATTTGATACTAGTAATTCTGATATGCTTCAGTACAAAGTTAAAAAGAAGGTATGAAGGAATTGAACTGGGTATGAATTTCATTCTCACAGTATGCACTTCATCTGGCTTTACTCGGCAGCCATGCTGATGTGCTAATATAAACAGTGACAGTAAGCTCACCTGCACATGCCTCTGAAGACTGATGACTTCCTCCCTGGCTACTGTTCAGCACCTCCATCAGTCTGCTCTCAGCCACATGGGGTTCATGTCAGGGTAGGGAGGGTGGGAGGGTGAAGACCCTTTTAGAGCAGGACTTACTGTAATATAAAGTGCAAAGGTCAAACATTTCAGCAGCATCTGGAGACAAAAAGGAGTACTTGAGTTCCTGGAAGAACCAGGAACTCTGCTGTGTGTGTAACTTCTCAAGGGTAAGATGTATGAAAATAACAGTCTTTCTTAGCCTGACCTACCCTCATTTTACCCCTGGGGTGCTTGTGGTTTTTGGACCCCAGTGATGGTGTGAATATGAATCAGAGGCACAATTCAGCCAGTGTTCAGTGGTGGCCAGTGAGCCATGCTTAGATTTTTTGAAGCCACATGTTTTCACATTGAAAATTCCTTACTTGATCCACTGAAATGTAGTGTTTAAGGTCAATGGAGTGTAAAATATTTTAGATTAATACTGGATATTTTGTATTACATTACATATATTCTAATTCTTATATTGCCTTTTTTTTGTGTTTTTGTTGGAACAGACCGCTTTGCTTGTGGAGATTCCAACTTACCGAAACCAAAGAATATCCAGCCCTGTTCTGGTCAACTTCTACATATGCAATGGCAAACGCAAGAGGAGCCAATACCAGCGATTCACCTACCTACCATCTAATGGTAAAGTATTACTTTATCTGTGTATATATTTGTCTCAACTTAACCTCATGCAAAGAAGGTTAGGAATGTGGTTAGTTTTTGTATATTCCTCTCTGACATTTTATTACAATAAACTTTTTAACTATAATTATTAATCACTAAAATTAATCTTTATTTTAAAATATGAGGGATGTACTAAAAGTAATGCAAAATAGCTTTTCAAAAACATTTTTAGATAAATATTCTCTGTTCCACTCCATGACTTGTTTTCAGTGTTGGTTTTATCCTTCTTTAACCGTCTACATCTATCTGTGCACATTGCTGTTGTCAGGGGCATCATCTCAATCATCATTCTATACAGCAGTGGGAAAAAAATCAGTGGAATTTTCAAAGAGGAGTCTAGATTTGTGTTCAATTGTGATGATGCAGATAGTATACACATATAGATGAACAGTTACTCAGTTAACAAAAAGTTCTGCCCACATTTGCAGTACTTTCAATAGAGCCTTTTGTCCATTATACTATAAAAATCTAATTTTTTTTGCATTAATGTGTGAATTTGTTTAACTTGTCTGTATCAAAACATCCTTTTCGGTGAGTCATCTATTCAATTATTTGTGTCAACTATGAAATATTTTCACTGTTCCAAATGTCACATGTTCCACAGGAAACTGCATCATTTGTGTTTCCTGAAAATCAGCTAAGTTCAAAGTTGTGTGTTTTCTTTTTCACTTATTATTGTTTTAAGTATTAGTGGTTTGGACATGTTCAGAGGAGAGATTGTGAATATATCGGTAGAAGGATGCTGAGGTTGGAACTGCCAGGCAGGAGGTCTAGAGGAAGACCAAAGAGGAGATTTATGGATGCAGTGAGAGAGGACATGAAGTTAGTTGGTGTGAGAGAAGAGGATGCAGAGGATAGGGTTAGATGGAGGCAGATGATTCGCTGTGGCGACCCCTGAAAGGGAACAGCCGAAAGAAGAAGAAGATTGTTTTAAGTATTATTATGTTGTGATATTAACTGAGAAAAATAATGTTAAGTACAACCCAAATTCTAGATTGAAAAGTTATTAATTAAATATCTGTTTTAATTTTGTTATTTAATAAAAAGCTAGATGTAATTGTAATTCTTTAGCTTGCTACTTAACAAAATAGTTAACATGCTTGATCTTAAACTTAGTGTTCCTACGTAGTAAAGATTAGCACAAATGTTCTCTATTTTGAAATATTGCATCAACAAAGAAATGTTGTTGCCCTCAATCACATAAGCCTTACTGGCTAAACAGGCTTAAAACATGGAAGTTTATTTAAGCTTCTGGTGTGTTTTTAGTTTTGCTGCCATAATGCCAGCTCATTTTATTTCAATTAATAGTGTGAGGGGAAGAAGGACTTCAATTACACAGGTACTGTACATATGCTGATACAAAAAGCATTGACAAATACAAAGGAATATAAAATGACTTGCTCAGCTTTATCAAATTCTATAGAGATCAAAACAGGGATATTAGTCTTATTCATTGAATGTGACCAGGATCAAAAATTCCTCTCTTTGCTTAAAGCATCTCAATAAACATGTTCTTTTCCGTACCTGTTAGATTATACAAGGGCTGGAAGGCGACACTTGGGTGGAGTTGACTATGTGAATGCTATTATACAGATGCCAACTGATTGTCAGAAGAAAAAGTCTTAAAAAGAGCCAAACCACCACTAATTGGCTCATGACTCGGGTGCCTTACCAGTGGGTGGTTCAAAGTAATGATTCATAGGCCGCCGAACCCGGCCCTGCCCTGTCTCCTTCAGCCTGGCCACTGTAAAGCCTCTCTGTCCCCTCTGACAGTGTTCCACTGTCCTCTCAGCTGACACACTGGATACACCACAGAGCCATGGGTACATCCACAGCAACTGAACAAGCTCAATATTATAATAAATAATACTCTATTAAGTTATGCAGTTTAATATTATTTGACCATAATAATGCTTCGTTTTATATATAATGCTAATAATGTAGGTTTTGGGTTCAGCTTGAGCCACCAGGGTGGCTCTGACCCCCTCAGGGTGTAGCTCTGCAGTCCTTCTAAGGGTGCTCTGGAGTTTTGTACAAGGACATGCTTTAGGTGCTCTTGGTTTCAGAGTGGTTTCAGACCTTTTTGTCGGCACGTCCCATGGAAGCTCTGTCAGATTGGGATCTGGAAACAAACCCAATATACTGTACATATGTATTAAATTATATAATGAACTGTACATTAATGCAGTCAGGAGGGAAAATCTAAAGACTGTAAATGTAGGTGATTTCATGAAAGGATATCATATTGCAATCGTATTGTTTACATTTTAAGAAATGTATAGTTTGGAATATTAACTAAAAAGATAACTGTACCTGATCATATTATTGCAGTCAGGTAAATACAGAGCATTGTGCATGCATGGGATATTAGCAGGTTTAACAGTATGGCTTAATAAAATTTGAATGTTGAATCCATATTAAAGAAAAAATATATACGCATTTCAGGAAAAGAAAAACTCATAAACATTTTAATGCCATATTTATTGCGATAATAATATGATAATATTATTAATATTATCATAATCTAATATACATCATACTTTTTTTTCTTTTCTTGAAGTGTACATGCCTATTTTTTGGTCTGACTCTATAAACTGGTAACAGCAGAAACTGTCAGAGTTTTCAGATGGGATTTTCCTTAAATATAGAGAAAAACTGATATAGATCTAACAAATAGATCACAATTAACAAATAGATCATAAATCCACTTCAAGTTATAAGACAGTCTCTTAAACCATTAAACCATTAACAGCACTCTGGGCATGTGCATGATGTGTAATCTAACGAAAATTGCATGTTTTGATGAATGATGAGCTGAGATTGCTTGTTTGACAAGTTTCTGCGGTCTTAAAAGAAAGGAAATGTGTCACCAATCTATATGGAGGTTTAAGAATAAGGATAGACATCTAAGGTATGTATTAAACATTTGCCATGTGATTGATGTCTCACTTTTTCCTGCTGGGTGTAAAATATCATAGGTGTCTGGGTTTTATTTTTAAAACTTAGAGACTTGTCTCAACAGTTCCTCTAAAGTATTCTCTGTGTGTGTGTGTGTGTGTGTGTGTGTGTGTGTGTGTGTGTGTGTGTGTGTGTGTGTGTGTGTGTGTATGAGTGGAGTGATGTTGATAATGAATCATGGCAAAGTCTCAAAAAGAAACTTGTATGTTGCAATAATGTGGTCTTTAGCCGTGTGGGTGGTGGACAGTAGGGAAGTGAGAACTGATACTACACAGCAATGGGCTACATGCTTACACATTTCTCTGAAATTCACACAAATTACACTCAGTGCCTCTTTTTATGTTTAAAACCCATTCCATCTAAGAGCAAAAATGAAATCATCTCACCACAGCAGAGTATTGTTAAAATGTAAAAATAAATAATTAAATAAAAAGACGGGAATTTACAGTATAGATGTCAATAGTGCAACCTGGCCGCCGAATTAGGCAAACAAATGAAATTGTTCAGATGTTAAAGACGTTTTTGTAACGTATTGAATATTTTCTTGACTACCAATTAATTAAACTCTTTTGGAAATGAAGCTTCCTGCCTGAAAGTTTCTCATAATACACACATAAAGTGTATTACTGCTAGGGAAAGCTCCAATGAAAATAGTCTCTTTTATTATAGAAACAGCTGGAAGTCTCTTGTGGTGATGATTCATCCTTTTTTTCCCCTTTCTTTCTTTAAATATTTTCAGCTGGGCGGGAGCGCGACGCCTCAGACACACAGTCTCATTGATGAGAATGTTTGTTTGGCTTTGGGTATCCTAGCCACGAGCCCACTCGATCGCACCAACTCACGTGACACCTAATGATCCAACAGTGTTTGTTTATTCATGTTTTTTTTCTTCCTCATTTTGAGACCTCTCTGTCTTTATTTCACAGTTCCCACCATAAAGACAGAGCCACATGATGACTACGAGCTCCCTCGCCTTTGTGCACAGCAGCATTCCCCTGGCCTCGCCAAGCCCTATTACGCTCTGCAAGCTGTGCCTGCCATGATGCCTTCAGAACACATAGCCTGTGTGACAGCCAGTTATGGCCCTCAGAGACTCACAGCAAAGCCTTCGTCCCTATCCTGCTCCTCCTCCTCTCCCAGCACCAGCCCTAAACTGCAGGATCTCTCACCCACACAGTTCTCACCTCAGTGCATCTCTCCAGGCTCTACCCCTGGGCTTCAGCCCAATGCCATCCCTCACGTCTCAGCCATCCAGCCCACGCCTGGCCGCTACCAGCAGTCTGTTCTCTACCCATCAGGCAGTACATCCTCTTCTCCTGGCTCTCATCCCTCTACCCCTAGTTCAGCACCTGAACTCATCTTTACTCCAAGTCACAGTTTGACCCAGTCTCCAGTCACAGGTGAGGCCCCAGAGCTGCCTAAAGTTCCAGTGAGGAGTGGGCCATCTCCTCTTTTACAGGATGAAGGAGGACCTGCCACGCTGGCCATCAGCATCAAACAGGAACCACAGGAACTGGATCAAATGTATCTAGATGATGGTAAGTCATTATGCAATGTAATACAATGTCAACAAATCATTGTTGAATGAAATTATTAGTTTTTGTTCTGTTACTTGCTGTTAGACTTTGCATACCATTAAAATTTGCTCAATTTGGTGGCTGGTTCATGTGTGAGTTGTTATGCATCAGCTTTAGCAACCCCAGAACATACAGTAAGGCTGCTTCCAGAGGCTTGTAACGGGGGCACTATAAATGATGGGAACACTGCAGCTCTGCATGTGCTTCCCTTCTTACCCTGATGCCCCCATCACTCTGGAATAGGGTCAGTCAGGATCCATTAGACCACATGACCTTTTCCCTCCATTGCTTCATGATCCCTTTCAAACTTAACCCCCCGCCCCCCCTAATTAGCTTCACACAATATTGGTTTTCTTTTGCTGTTTAGTCCCAATCCTCTGAGTTCTCATGACATTGGTTTTCCTTCTGACAACATTTTGATGGATCAGCACTATCCGTCCAGGGTTTAATAATGCTTTGGACAGTTCGTAACCCAGTTCCAGTCATTTCAGCACTCTCCTTTGTTGTGTTTTTTTGCTTGATGCAGGCCGTTCTGAAACAGTGACCTTTTTCTTTTGGGCCAGGCAGTTTATTTGAGTTAAATTATATTTATTTGACCTCTTTTCTGCCAAATTGTGGTTGATTATTTGGTATATTTTGAGTCACCGAACTGCTAGAAGAAACACCTGTGACCAAAGCGAAGCTTTTATGCAAAAACAAAGGATCTTTGTTAACTGCCCCATCGTCTTCATTGAAAAAAAAAGTACAAATCTGTTTTTAATTAGAGAGTTGTCAGAAACAATAAAGTCTGTAATACACAACGTGGACACAATTCAATACATTTTCATATGGTTCAATTTTAGCAGTTCATAAAATGTTGAGATATTATACAGACACAAATAAACACATTATTATGGGTTAACCTAAGCCTTGAAGGGGCGGGGTAGCTTAACATGCATTGCTTCATCACGAAGTCTATTATATACACAAGCGGTTTAATTCAGTGGAACTTGGAACCATAATGCACCATATGCACCATGTGAATATTTAAAAGGAAAACATTTTTAGAGGATGCCAGGGGGTATCTAAGACCTACAAACTAATCTGCTTAACCCAAAAGTGTTGATTAATAGAATTCAAAAAAACTTTTCCAGCATTTACATATTTCTCCAAATATTGCTCCAGTTTACATTTGATTTTATTTTGCTGCAACTATAGAGTATTGCAATGTATTTATTTTTACATGACGAGAATTATAACAGTTTCCTGACTAGGAAATAAGTGTGTAAATAATTGAGAATTAAAACGTAATGGGTTATGTGTTTAATCTATTTACAGTTGCATTTAATTTACAGTTACAGCATTTGGCAATCATCCTTCCTCAGATCAACTTGTATTTTTCTTATTTATCCATCTGAGCAGGTGAGGGTTAAGAACCTTGCTCAAGCAGTATCAGCTTGGTGGTGCTGGTATTTGAACTTAAAACTATGTCCAGTGTCTTAAGCACAGAGCCACCTCCACCCATTTAATGTTGTGCAATGTTTGCTAAACATGTTAGTTCCTGTTATTATGTATATACATTATAGCTGTTATAACCTGTTGGGCCCACTTCAGCCTCACTAGAAGAAACAAGGGAAAGAAAAAAAAAACATGCATCTTAAAATTTAAAGGAACATGTTTTACATAAACACACAAACATACAAATTGCTAATACATACATTATGGAGCAAAAGTCTTGAGAAGAAGAAGAATGTTCAATTATTTGTCACATGTACTTTACAGAACAGTCTTCTTCACATATACCATTTAGGAAACTGGGGTCGGGACCCCTTGTTTATTCTTATACACTTAAATTCAATTATGTAGACATGCATCATAAATATAAGTGATCAAATGTTTTACTTCTACATGCTGCAAAGTGCCTAAAGATACAATTAATAAATTGGGTGTTTATAAAACAATCCCAACAGCGACCTCATTTCCCCTCTTGTCTGTCCCGACCACTCAGCATTCAGTATACTAATCACCAGCCTGTCATCATCTGTACCTGTTTCACAATGGTTGTTGCCCTAAGTAAGATGTTTTTTTATGCTTGAATAGTAATTCATAGGTCACTGTTTGGCTAAATAAACAAAAAAATTACTGTGAAACTGGTCAAGAACAGGGACTGGATGGAAAATGACAGTCAAAACTTGCCAAAACTGAGAGCCAAATAAATATCCTTCAGGAAGCCTGGATAAATATTACTTAAGACTACATTTAAAAATACAAAACTGTTTCCCTTTTTGGAAGCAAAATATGAAGAAATGAGGAGTGGTTCAGGACAGTACTGTACATATGAACAATTCCACACATTAAAAAAAAATCCTTTTGGGTGGGGCAACTGGCTTTATACGTCCCTAAACCGTATTGTGTTAGGAGAAATGAATTAAAATAAGCCTGTGATTTTTCTTGCAGTTGAAACTATTGTTAAAGTTGGCATAATAGAAAATTAATCAGCACATTCTAAACAATCAAAATCAAGAATTCAACAGGGCTATTATATCAAAGCATTTGCAGTTTCACTTTGTCTTATTAAAAGAAAAATTGGTCAATAGACATTCTAAGGTCAGAAACTAATCAGTGGACTATGATGGAGAAATCTGTTGTAATAATCTAGCACTAATTTTCTGGCATTGAGTTTTAACTCAACACATCATTTAGTCCTATGGAGATTGGAAATAAAATCTGATATTCATTACGTATATCATCTGGTCTTTCAACAGTCTGGGACTCCTGTCTCTGACCAAAAGGTCGTATACTTCTTTTGAGCAAAATCTGCATTCATACTAAACAGCGCTCCACCTGCCTCACATAATAGATCAGGTCTAATCAGTCTTGGACTCCATCTTAGTCATGTCAGATGATCAGACTGGAACCGCTAGTAAAGCAGTTGAAATATTATCCGTGCTGTTTTAAGCATGTGCCTAGGACAAGATGAAAAGTGTGGTCAAGCCATAAGGCAGCCACCAAGAGTAAGTTCTTTTATGTGTTGGCTTGTCAAATTATTACCTGACATTTTTCGAAGCACTTACTGTAGATTTAATACTGCTTATTAGACTTCTGCAGTTGGTGCTTGTTAAAAGTTCTGGCAAGGTTTCAGATTCCTTGAGCCCTTCCCGGTGTAGTGTTTCTTTAAGGGCTCGTCATCCACACATATTCTATCACATCTAGAAAAACAGAAGCATGAGCTTGAGATTTGGTAATATATGTTGTGGAATCATTCGTCACTCTGAAAGTCTATATTTAATTTAAATTCTTTTCAGGCAATAATCTTCTGTCACATCAGTGATGTTCATGCTTCTAGTGCGTTTAAATTATGTTCTGATATTAAATCATGTTCGTCACATACCTTAAATCTACAGACAGTCTGTTATTACATTACTCCCCCTTAAAAAAAATTTTCTTCTATGATATTTATCATCTTTTTCCGGCTTTTGGCTTCACTCTGTTCCCTTTGGATAAGATCTAGGGGTCCCCTTGGGCTGGCTAGAGGTTGCAGTGATCTTTTCTCATGAAAACACTTTCTTACTTTAGATGCATGTCTTCTCTACTTTCTTAAAATGAGATGACTTGCGGCTGCACCCCGCAATAAGTTGGCTAAGTTGGTATAGCCACAGATAGCGCTTTAGTTCTGCTGGTTCACATTGTTTTAAATGTAAAAGATTATTGCATTATTATACAGTACTTACACTACCGTTCAAAAGTTTGAGGTCACTTGCAAATTTCTTTGTTTTTGTTTAGTGATTTATTTTCTATATTCTACAACAATACTGGGGATTTCAAAACTATAGAATAACCAGAGGTGTCAAGTAACGAAGTACAAATACGTCGTTACCTTACTTAAGTAGAAATTTTGGGTATCTACAGTATACTTTACTGGAGTAATTATTTTTCAGCCAACTTTTTACTTCTACTCCTTACATTTTAAAAATAGCCTCGTTACTCTATTTTTATGATCAGAACGCGCAACCCCCCCGTCACATGATAAGACCGCGCACAATGCCCGCAACCCCCCCCCCCCACCGGTCGCATGATCAGAAAGCGAGACCTTAATGCTTTTTTCGCCCCTCACGGTACTTTTACTTTTATACTTTAAGTAGTTTTGAAACCAGTACTTTTAAACTTTTACTTAAGTAAAAAGCTTGGGTTGATACTTCAACTTCTAAAGAAGTATTTTTGAACCCTAGTATCTATACTTCTACTCAAGTAATGAATGTGAATACTTTTGACACCACTGAGAATAACACATATGGAATTAGGTAATTATGTAACAACAAGCAAAACAAAAGTTAGTTGTTATTTTAAGACACAGAGGTCAGCCTTTCTGTAATAGTTCTTGCAAGAACAGTATTGTCAAGTGCATTTGCAAAATCCATCAAGCACCATAATGAAACTGGCTCTCATGAAGGCCGTCCCAGGAGGACGAGACCAAAACCTACCTCTGCTGCAGACGAGAAGTTCATTTAGAGTTATCAGCCTGAAAAATGACCAATTAACAGCATCTCAGATTAGAGGCGTTATGAAGTCTTTACAGAGCAGAAGTAGCAGAAACATCTCAATATCAATGAGATTAATGCATTTTTTGTATGCCTTCAGCATTCCTTTACAAAAATCAGGAGCGATCATGGAATTAGAAAGTGATCTAAAACTTTTGATCGGTAGTGTATATCTCATATGTCCATAAAGGAATACTATGGAGCATCTGGATTACAGTAATAATCATTTTTTATTAATACCATATACAATTGTTGGGAAACGCATCATAATCACTATAGTTTATGTTTATTGTTTCAACCATAATACTGAATTCACTGTAACTTGGATCAGTATAATCTTAGACTATTAAGAAACAAATGAAAAGTGACAAGGAAAAATTTTGTTTGTTGAATTTCCATTTTTTTATTGGCTGGGTCTTAAACAAGCCAATTCGATTTCCCCCTAATGTCACCTCATATAAGACGATACTTGTTGCTTAGTCCACTCAGCTCTGAAGTTCTCTGGTGGGGTGGGGCTCAAGCAGTATCTCATTTACATAGAGCAAGTTGGATGCCCTTAGCACTCGGGCTGCGGCCTACGGCCATATGTGATATTCAGAACAACTGATATCGCGGTCAGTCTTATGCGATATCATTTATTATCAACATTTGTTTGTTTATTTAACCAGTTTTTTGGCCAATATTTAGCAACTGACAATTAGTGACCAGGGGTTAACCTAATTAATGGTTACTGTTAATCCTTAACAGTACTGTGTAGCCAAAAGGTGAAGAGATATTCATGAGAAACTTACAAGATTGACTTTATGTTCCATTTATTTTTCTTTAGAATATCAGGTAATTTTCAGGTCTTTGGGTTGAATCCCAAATAGAGTTAAATATGCTATGTAAGCAACTGCTCTTCCCTCTTTTAGGTACTGTCACCATTATTAGATACACTGTGGCACAGAATGAGACATACATGTGTAGTTAACTGGCCCAGTGCTTTATGCTCTATATCACGACTCATGGAATGCCTCTCGTCCAATCAGATTACTCAGTCGGAGGTGCCTGTTTGAGGTATGAAAATATGCATTATCTAAGAAGTATTTCAGCTGGAGCATTAACAGACGCTCTTTGTGGGACGTCTGAGACCTAGGTTAGTTGTTAATTATGTACTGTATAATATAATATATTATATGATGTATAATTATATTTTTTAAGTTTTTAAGTTTGTTATTTTAATATACAAGAAAATCATCTATAACAGAATACTTAGATAAGGCGTTTAGACTTTAAGGACTTTTGAAAGTTTTTCACAAGTACTCTGACCAAACATGTAAAATAATTTGAAGACATTGGCGCTCAAGATAAATATGCTCAATGTTAACCTTACAATATTCGTGTGTAACCAAAAACAGACCCAGAAATACCAGCTGAGCTAAATAATGATAGTGTAGACAGACAGACAGACAGACAGACAGACAGACAGATAGACAGACAGACAGACAGACAGACAGACAGACAGACAGACAGACAGACAGACAGACAGATAGATAGATAGATAGATAGATAGATAGAACTGACAATGAAAGTAATAATCCTGTACATAATAATAATATTAGGATTAAATTCAAAGGCAGTCTTGCAGACCAATGAGCCAACGTTTGAAAGCCCTGTATTAGACGTGGTTTCTGTGTTAAACTTGGAGACAGTGTCACAGGATGTTGGTGTTTCTTTGTGGTTCAGGAGATGAAAGTTCAGCGTTGGGTATCCAACCCACTGGTTTTTGTAAACCCAGAGATGGTGAGCAGTGATGCTTTTGGTTATATAATGAGACGAACAGCAGTGCTGTGCTGATTGTTTGGGAGTTCCTCACTCTCGTACTGTTTCCTGAAGGCAGAGACGAGGCAGTCTGTTCGTGCTCTATCAGGCTGCCCCAGCTGTTCCTTATCCACATTCAGGAAGCAGGTTCCTGGATTACCTCACATCCAGTTATTCAACAGCCCTGTACCACTACCATGGTACCATTTTGACACAATTAATAATAATAATAATAATAGTAATAATTGAGCTGTTGTTTAGGTTTCCACAGTAAGAAAGGAAATTGTTGTACTTATAATGGAGATATGGTGAAGATGTAGATCCATAGCTGTTATAGATTTTTAAGTATAAACAGCTTATTTGTTTCCTTTTTTGGCATGAACTTCACACCAAATTAGGAAATGAACACCAGATGGAATGAGTCATATTTCTACTGCATAGCAGTTCGTCACTAAAAAGCATCAGCTCTAAGGTGATAATGATTGTTTTCTGTAAAGACAGACCTCTGATTCTGACTTAAGAAATTCCATTTTGTCTCATCTAGTTACTTTGTGAGTGAATAAAGAGTATTTAGAAGTTGACTTTTGCCCAACAAAATAGCCAAAGTGAGAAAATTAAGAGTTGGACTGAAATATAGCTTGCTCATTTTCTGTTTTCCTTTCTCTGACTCACATTACAGCTTTATTAATCTGGCTTCAGTTACCAGTCTGCTACTGACGTCGGTCCATTAGACCAGACCCCGTATATTTTAAATCTCACAGCAAAATAAGATAGATGCCCTGGTAACTGCCAGCAACATAGCTTTTTTAATTGATTGATTGATTGATTTTTTTTTTATTCGAAAACTTGTATGGCACCCAAACCTCATACCAAACAGATACGTCTGACTCAGATATCATTATACTAACCCTAAAACACAACATTCTCTGAGCATGAGCACTCAGGATGAAGGGAAGTCATTGAATCACTGCAAAAGATGTTGGGTTCTGGCCCAAACAGAATAAAGTCATTTATTGGCGTCATTTATCAAAGTAGATACAAACAAATGTATTTGTGAATCATTTGCAGGAGCATTTGCACACCAAATGTTGCACTGATCAAAATTTTCTTAGCTGAAAAACATATTATGCTACAAACCAACAGTTTGTGTAAATTTACATATAAGAAGATTCACTTACAGTATATCAACCTTAATTGATAAGATTTGAATGATGAACTGGAGCAATCTTTTACTTACAGATGTTGTTGTCAGTTTTAACAAGCGTTTAGATTGTGCTCGTGGTTTTAATGAAAAGTTAGTGGTTTCAAATGAATGATTTGAAAGAAAGCAATCAAAAAAAAAATCGATACATTTTAACAAGGAAAAAATTTTTATTGGCCGGGTATTAAACAAGCTCCTTCTAATGTGACCTCATATACTGTAGGAAGATACTTATTGCTTAGCTTCACTCAGCTCTGCAGTTCTCAGGTGGGGCGGAGCTCAGCAGTAGTGCATTTACCAAGTCCAAAGACATGCATGCAACTGGTGTTTCCAAATTCCATGTGTGTGTGTGTGTGTGTGTGTGTGTGTGTGTGTGTGTGTGTGTGTGTGTGTGTGTGTGTGTGTGTGTGTGTGTGTGTGTGTGTGTGTGTGTGTGTGTGTGTGTGTGTGTGCTTATATGCCCTGCGATGGATTGGCACGCCGTTCAGGGTGTACCTCACCCCATGGCCCAAATCCAATACACTCCAAGCTCCCGTGACCCTGTACAGGATAAGTTATATAGCGAGTGAGCGAGTGGTCTGTATATCAGATCAAATGAAATGATACCTTATGAAATGCTGGACAGTGGGTGTTTGTTTGTGTTAACAATACTTTTCAATGGCTGCAATATTTACGGCGCGCCTCATAAAGGTGTATTCCTTTACCATTTAGCTGTCAATTTGCAGTTTTCACCTCTCTGAGCTTTGCCTTATAAGGCATTTCATTTATGTTGCTTTCACAAGTGTTTATCAACATACATCAATGACTAGGAAGAAAATAAAAATCACCATAACTTTTGAAGATCTTGTTGCAGTTTGTAGGCTGATTTGGAACGATATGTGAAAATATGTGCATACAACTTTACTAAAAGATTGGAACCAAATGTCTGGATCGGCTGAAAAACATTTAATATATGGTTTAGTTAAATTAGCTTGTCGGGATATTTGTATTGACATCTTAGCCGATACTATTGTTTGTAATGAAAAGCTGGAGGAAAGGCGCACTGAGCCAGATCTGAACTGGACGTATTGTTAGTACTCAGTGGACACACATGGCAGACGTTAAAGGGGGGAAAATGGTCATAACAAAGATTTGCTTTGCAAAAGCTTAGAGCCAGAAGCATAGACGCTGATGAGTCCATGCACATGAGTAACTTGAGTAGAACTGGATTATTTTCACCAAGAGACTTGGATGACTGTCTGATCACAAGCAGCTCCAAGTGAGTTGAAAGCCAGACATCATTGCAAGCAGACTGAGTTTCACTGATCCTAATGCTCAGTGGACACACGTGGCAGATGTTAAATGGAGAATAGAGGGGTTCATATTGAACTTGTGCACAGATCTAGACATCTAAATCACTGGTAGAAATTGAGAAAAATTATCAATAATAGGATAATGAATATTTTATCATTATTATAGAATGAAAAGAATCTGCTGTATTTGCCTCTGGAGATTAATTTGTTATTACTTCTCTGTTGATGCTTCATGAAGAGCGAGAATCCTGTGATCTAAGCGCATTATGACCGGTGTCACATCTGCTTTGCTTCGATTCAAGCATCTACACCTGCAGGCCATTCAGCCGTTACTAATATCTAAGTAAGAGCTGCAGCTTGTAATAAATTCTCTCAATGAAAGTTTAGTGCACAGTGACACCCAGACAGGTATTTCTTCCCGAACACCTCCTGTGTTTTAACAGATGGGAGCATTTCGAGTGATCTGAATATTGACTCCACTCTCATGAACGTTCTCAGGGCTTGCCAGAATCCGTCACGAGGACATATCCTTGCAAATTACTCCCGACTGTCAAAGGCGTCTAATTGTTTCAGCATGGTCTGGTGTTTCAAAGATGAGCGTCTGTGATTCGCTCCCCATAATTCAGCCATCATGCTAATTCTTTTCCTGCACGAATATTAGTAACAGCTGATTAAATCCAGTAGCTCGTAGACAGAGAGCAAGTGAAATGTGAGGTTCCCCGATATTTATGACTCTGTAGCCATGAGAAAACTCCTCCTCATGATACTCTGAAATGATTTCTGATTTCCAGACCTGTGGTAACACACAGTATGCTGCTTTTCCTTACTCATGATTAATGAGGTTTTTTGGTTATCTTAATAAAGTGCATATAAGGTTCTGTTAGGTTTATGTTTATGTGGCCGATCCTGATTCCAATTTCTCATATTTCGCTCTAATTTCATGTTAAATGTAAACACTTCTGTGACCCTTCCTGGAGTTCCGAGATCGTTCACACCCTATCCGTTTGCGAGCGCATGAGAAGTTTGCGTTAGGATGCACTGAGCTGTTGGTCAGGCCTCGGTCAGGTAGGGCGTCTCCTTAACACCACATCAGGAGATGAAAGGAAGCCTGGGCTCTATTGTTTCATGGGGAATGTCAGTAATCTGGACTGCCTCTCGGTCCCCGAGGCTGCTTTGTGGTGGGAGCGCCAAGGCCACGGGTCATTCAGAGGGAATTCCTCAGCAGGCTTCCCAATCTTGGCTGGAAGGAAACCCACAGCTTCCAGCTCACGTGGCTGCTCGCTCCCTCTCACTTTTTTTCTCTGGCTCCAGTTTTCCTTTTTCTTCCCTTTGTGCAAAACAACACATTTACTGCAGGCTGAACTTTACAAAAAAAAATTTTTTTTTACTTTTAATAATTTAATAATTTTAACAAGTTAAATTTGGTGATTTCGTTTGATTGGTTGTTTGCTTTGTCTCTATGTGGAAAGGCTTTAAAGGGGATCCATCTGCTTTAGAAAGATGGAACGATTAAGCGCAAAATTAAGGCTAATGAAATGATTTTTTGTCCAAGTTTGTAGCTTGAGGAGTATTGTAGAATCTATCTTCACAGAACAGGGTAAGTTTAGCACCTTCTGTGGTTCATTGGTTTGAAAGCTGGACCGTTCACCACACAATGAACCAAGTCTTATGAAACAGTTTAGAACCTTAAAATATACTTCAGTTTTATTCCTTAGAGGAATAAAATAGAGGGTTTATTTTTATTTCAGAAAAAGTTCCAAATCGAACCCAAGCATAAAGCAAATACTTGGAGACGGTTATATTTGGCACCATAAATGTTTTTTTTTTTTCTGTTTGTTTCTCTGGGGAAACCCCTTAAGGTTTCACATAAAATCCAATAACAGAGAGCTTTAAATCCCAGTAAAACCTGTTTCGAAAGAAATCCTTAAGTGTAGTTCATTGTTTTAGTATACTTTTAATCCACAATGGTTTTAGTTTGTCATTATAGCAGAGTGTTTCTTTTTTAGAAAAGATTCCAGTTATAATCCGTTGGTGAGCATTTCAGTTTAGGAATGTCTTAAAAAGCCATGCTCAGCTCGAAGTGTTATTTTAAAATGATGTGGCCGGTCGTGAAAGGGCTGTAATTCTTCAAATCAAGCTACAATCCTTTTCATTGTGAATGGGGGGGGGTTGGGGAAGCACCAGATGCATGAGTGTGTCTCCAGGTGTTCATGTGCAATCTGAGGAATGCAGCCACTTCTAATCTTTTTCTCTGTCCAAAACAGAAAAGACATGTTGTTGTAGTACAGTCGCACTACCTGATGCTGTGCTCTAATGATTTAGTTCAAATGTTCCTCTTTCCATTTAACAGATATAAAAGATTAGATTTTTGTTTTTTAAAAAAAGTCACAAAATGCTTCCTATGGGATTGCTGTAAGATAATACTGTATGTCTGCTTCAGACATACTAACACAGTAATTACACCAGCCGGGCTTATCCGCTTGTCCCTGCTATCGCTTTGTCTAGGAAGCCCTGGAGTTGTTTTAGGTTGGAGCCGTGTACTGTCACTTCCCATGTCAGAGCCAAAGAACATAGCTGACAGAATCTGAAAGAATCCTCGGCTGTGGGAATGCCGTGAGACACACAGCAGGCAGGAAGGCAGTGGACACCAGAGCGCTGGGATTCTCTGATCAGAGGGCATGGCACAGCATCCTCCTTTTCTCTTTTTCTCACACGAAATATAAACATGCCTCGATGTTTACTGGATGAACTTTTACAGTACAGTATATGATGAAAATGAGATATAAACCCATAAAAGATGGGTATCTTATCTTATCTCGGTATCTTATCATGATTGCTTTTGTGTAATGATTATAATGATGACCTTCACAGGAAATGTCACACTGAATCCTGGTTGTATTTATGCACTACTGAAGTAACGCCAAGTTTCCCTTTCTTTTTTTTTTTTTTTGCAGTCAATGAGATCATAAGGAACGACCTGTCCAGCATCTCCGTACATACCCACGCATAGCGACAACGGGACGGGAATCAGACAGAAGAAACTGACATTTTGAATCTTTCATACCAGAACAAAAACAAGCATCCGCTTAGCCTGAGTGCAAAAACAACAAAGTCGTCGATTGCAAAGCTTACAATTGTAAAGCAGTCAGATCTATAAGACTGACTAAAAAGATTAATAAAAAAGCAGGACAGACGTTATATGGAATAACAATATACTACCAAAACAATGTGTGTGAACTGATGGACCAAGCCCTGTGTATGGTGTTATGTTTTGGTTTTAATTAGATTTTGCCCCTTCTACATTTCCTTGTGTAGCTCTTTAAATTATTACCCAAGTGCAATTAGATTTTCATTAATACCATTTTAATTTCCAAATCTTTAAAGTATGCACATATGCCAACACGCCTTAAACCCCATCACAGTGAACTACGTTCCCATTATGCAGTATGCGTTTGTACAGCTTGGCAGGAATGAACCTCTAACTGGTCATGACATAGTATTGTCTCAATGACGTGTTAAAAAAAAGCCTGCTAAGGACATGACCAAGCAAGATGGAGGAAAAACGAATGAATAGTGACACCTCTTAGGGACTTCATTGACATACAAGCATGGCGCAGACAGGAAAGATTGGTTGTTATTGGGATGTCACTCTGTTGTTGTTGCTATGTCATATCATGAAGCACTCACCACGACCTCTTAAGGATTGTGCAATGATCATGGTAGGTCAATGCCACGTTGTGGAAGACAATGTTACGTTTATATTATGTTCTTGAGCTTACCATATTTTTGGTGTGCATGCTGGAGGTTATCATCCATCTGTGTCACGGTTTAGAGAATTTAGTACAAATACTAGATCGTATTCCTCAGACCACAAAGAACTGCCCGTGTTGTGGCACATACAGTAGCAACATAGCAAGTGTGTAATAAGCTCCTGCTAAGAGTATAGTGCGCTCTGATTGGACACAGTAATAATTCAGTTCGATTTCATTGGATGCATGATCATGTGCATGATAGTAAATGAGTGACAACATGACAGGGACAAAGCTGTTCTAGGAAGTAGTACAAACTTGATAAATGCATATTTTCACCCCACTGCGTTCTCTCCCATGTTTTTAGGATGCTATGGGAACATTATGGTTTTCACTGTGTGATGAGGGGCCGTAAAATCAATGGTCATATTATTGTAATTCGATCAGTGACTAATATTGTAATGAATCATGTCTGAATAAATAGCCATTCCTTTTGCTTACATTGAAATTTTTATAAGATGTAACAAAACAAATAACTGGAATTGCATTTTATTTTTTAAATATATTGCAAGATAATCATATTTATTGTCTCTTCCTGAGCTGGAATGAACTGTACACAGGAAAATTCTGTACTGTACATTACGTAGCGGGTTTTGTAGGAGTTTAAATGCTGAATGGAACAAGCAGTACAGCCTTACATTTCAATAATTTCTAAACCAAAGTGTATTATTCAGGTTAGACCGTGATCTGTTTTTTTTCCCTCAACTTCCCCTGCACTACCTATATAACACCTGTATATTCTCTGTGCCTCTGTGAGCATTTTGTGCCTTATGTGCATCGATATGAACACAGATTCCCTTTTCTGCTTAGTTGCATGATGCCCACTTTGGCTGATTTTTTTTTATAATCGTTTTATCTAGCCAATGACAGGAAAATATTTTTTTTCCCGCAACTATTTTCTTTTTTTTTTTTTCTGAAACTCAATATTGTAATAGTGTTGATGCCATTGTTTTGTAGGTTATTAGCTAATGTATGCACTTTACATTGTACTTCTCCTTAATGATCTCTTGAGGGAAAAAAATACAGCGTATGCTTTTTGTATTTTTATTCCTGTCAGTGAATTCATGAAAGTAACATACCAGAATACTGTTTTTCATGCCAGCATCTTGTATCCCAAATTACAATCATAAGTACATTTTTTGCATTAGCAATAGCAAAATATGCACAATAAATGCATTTATTAAAGATCTTTTGGGGTGTAAAAGGGTGTCATTGCTTAAAAATATTATCTTCAGTGTCGGACCATTTTTGTTGTGCCTTAAAACAAACTAATACAACTGTAATATATTATGTGATTGATCATTTTGTATAAGCATCATTAATAAGATAACTTTATTATGTCAAATACATTATAATTATATCACATTACAATTATATTTTATTACAATTACATTGCAATTCAAATTCCAGTACAAGTTCTTACAGTATGTATATCAAATGAAACAAACAAATTAATTACTGTCAGCATACAGTCATGTTCAAAAGTTAATACCCCCTCTTTTAATCCTATGTTTAATTTTTGTGTTTGTAAAAACATAATAAAAATCATCTGATTATACCAGGTGTTCGGCAAATACAATCTCAAACATATAACTTTTTTCACTGTGCCATTAATTATTGAGGTCTAGACTTTGACTAGCTTGTAGATTTGCTGGCAGGCTTGGGATCATTCGACCAAGCTTTAGGTGTTTGAACAGATGGCCTCACATTTGCCTCTAGAATACTCTGGTACACAGAGTCGACTCAATAACTGCAAGGTGCCCAGATGCCCAGGTCCTTTGGCTGAAAATAATTCTAAATCGTCACCCCTCACTGCTGTGCTTGACAGTGTTGTCTCTCTTTAAACACTGTTTAGGCACTGGGCATTAACATTATCCCAGAAGGCTTGTGGTTTTTCAGATGCAGTTTTGTGAACCTCAGTCATGCTTCTGTGCTCTTTTTAGACGAAAGATAGTGCACCTGGCAACCCTTCCAAACTAACCATATTTGTTCAGTCTTCTTCTAATTGTGCTGTCAGTGACTTTAATATTTAACATATGCTCGGACATCCACTCCTGGGAAGATTGCCTCATAAATAATAATTTTATTTGTAGAATGTTGAAGTCCAAATAATTTGGAAATGTTTTAAGAACTCATTACAGATTTCTCTGCTTGCTTAGACCAAGAACAATTGCTAAGACCATTGCTAATGTCTATCTCTATTGGTAGTGTTATACACACACCTGAATGCTCCAGAACAGCAAACTGCCCAAACTTCTGTTTTTATATTTTAGATGTCTGATCATCTCATACTGATGATCTAATAATCAGGGGCTGATGATTAGCAGCACCTGGTTACAACTTACCCTCTTAAATCATTTGTAAGCAGTAAGAGGTACATACAGTAGTATTGCCCTCGTGTTTGTGTTCTTTTTACTTTTTGGTTTAATTCCTGTTAAATAAATAATTTCCTGTAAAAAAAATAATTGTTCTTGTGAGATTGTATTTGTCAAATCAATCAGATGTTTTTTAGTTTTTACACAAAAACACTTAAAAAAGAAAAGACGGGGTACTGACTTTTGAACATGCCTATGTTTTTTAGACAGCGTACTAAAATTAGCATATTACAATAAAGTGATGATCAACAGTACTGAGAGGGAAAAAGTGAAATTCAGTGTCAGGGAAATACAATCTAATTCTGTTAATTATATATATATATATATATATATATATATATATATATATATATATATATATATATATATATATAAAATCATTTTTAATGAATAAAAATATTGTAAAAAAGAAAAAACAAACAAAAAGGAATTGTGTACCTAATGCATTTTCTCTTACTTAGTCAAGTTATAATGAGATCAATTGTAAGGTCTGTCATTTACTAACTCGCTCATCATTTAATTAATGAAGTGTGTTCAAGTCAAACTGGGACTTTTGCTTTTGCAGAATAATAGTTATGAGGGCAAAAACAAAATTTATTTATTTATATATTTATTTTCATTTATTTATTTCTCTATATAATCCCCTGCTACATTGATGCACTTATCCCAGCTGTTCACTAGTGCTTGGATACCATCAATGTTCTCTCGGTATGCAGGAGCCACGATCAGACTGCCTGCTTCACATCTAAAATGCTGGCCTCCCAGGAATTCATTTAATGGACCAAAAATGTGAAAATGGCTTGGAGTGAAGTGAGGACTATACAAGAACTGTGGCAATAACTTGTACAATAAATTACAGCGGAGTTCCTGTAATGTGCAAATCGTGTTGGTAAATACTGTAATTGTGTGTACAGTTCTCACAGACAGATGTTGGCGAGTTGGTGACACAAAATGTCTGTTGATTTTTAAGGATCAGGCATTCAACTTGCTAAATGTTCACAGGAATGATTGTACTTGTTTGAGTTCCAAGCCACTTCGCCCGTCATCGTCATTCACGGACATACAGCCTTCTTTAAAATGATTCAAATGTTTTAATGCGGCAAAGAGTCTCACCATGGTGTTGTCTTCGATAAATGTCAGTCTGTTTTTATGCCTTCATGCAGAAATTTCATCACAAGTCCTAGTTTGACTTGAACGGTCCTCTTAATGGTTATTATTAATTTCTTTTTTTTTATTCTCTATCTATCTTGTTTTAGTCAACCTTTAGTTATTTTATGAGACTCTATTATCCACCCAAGTATCTCAGCTATTACAATATGACAAATTTCCAATGCATAAAACACAACACACTTGTATTGAGTAAATGAAAAATCAACAATGAATAACAACAAAGATTTACTCTTAAAAAGTTCACTCTTAAAAAAAGTTTGTTAATCAGGATCTATTAAGAACTTGTAACTTTACTGTTTGATTTTTCTCCTCCTAAGAAGGATCTGTACTCTGTAAATATTTTTTTCCACATACAGTTGTTGTGGCGAATATACACACTCGCACATGCTACACACGTAGAATAACTATTTGAAAAAATCCAGCTCCCACCCCTGTGAGAACATATTCTATCAGAACTCCACTGTGCCATTAATGTGGAGTGGGATAAAATACAGTATATGGTCCCTAAAGGACCAGGAAGGAGATATCAGGAGAAGTGCAGCACCAGAAAAACAGCTGTGGAGCTCAGGCTCTGTGCCCAGACCCCTGTGACACCTGCCAGGACAGCAGGCATATTTTCCATTGGCATGAATCCCCACTGACACAGCCATGGTGACAGAACCCGCCCTGACTGTGTTATCATCAGAGCCATGGCCCAGAAATAACAGTGCTATTAGTAGCTTAAATCAGGTACTATAGCAGAGACCAACACCTTCATCATTTTAGATAATAATAATAATAATAATAAACATCATCATCATCGGGCCCTCAGGCTCTTTTGGAATATGTGAAGCACATGTGAAAGCAATATACAGTACATAAGCAATACATTGAGTATTTGACCGTTTATGTTACCTGATGAAATGGACGTCTGTGACACCTAAAATCTTGCACTTAATATCTTGGTGTTATATAA
Source organism: Channallabes apus (assembly GCA_030522415.1). NCBI lineage: Eukaryota > Metazoa > Chordata > Actinopteri > Siluriformes > Clariidae > Channallabes > Channallabes apus. The sequence continues at coordinate 18,633,734 of CM060127.1, forward strand.
GAAATGTGTTTTCTCATATTTTTTGTCCTTAAATTTCTTTCCAAATACAAAAGGGAATTAAGAATATGTGGACACTGCCACCAAGTGGTCATTTTGTCACACTGCAGCATTTTAAAGCAGAACTCTACATTTCATTGTATTTATTTTCACTACATCATTTTTTTTTTCTAAAATGTATTATTATTATTATTATTATTGTTGTTGTTGTTGTTGTTAAAGGAATGGGTACGCTATAAAGCATATTTGAAGAATCCTGTCAGTCATACATGTAATCTTTCATGAGAATCTTATATTGCAAAACCATTTTGGTGATCATCATTCACCAAGATGATTTTGCAATATAAGATTCTCATGTAAGATTACATGTATGACCGACAGGATTCTTTAAATGATATGCTTTTACAGCATACTCATTCTTCTTTTTTTAATAATAATAATAATAATAATAAGAAGAATAATAAGAATTATTATATAAGAATAATAATAAGAATATCAACAGCCACAATTATTATTATTATTATTACCATTATTATTATTATTATTATTATTATTATTATTATTATCATCACAGTCGTAACCAACTCCATCATCATCATTATCAAATTAATTAAATTGTTTAATATATTAATGCTAAACCTTTATAAAGTTACAAAGCTCACACTGAGTTTATTTATAAAGAACATCTCTTTTTATATACAGAAATAATTTATACTGAAATATTAGTGTGTTAGTGTTAGGCCTACAATAGATTTCTAATTTACCACATTTTGACATTAGCACCTGGTGTTACATGGGTCTCCTGAAGAGAAAAAGTCATACACATTGACTAAAGGGAACATTATCACAGCTCCCAGCAGTGAGCCCAGCTGTACTACTGCACCACACCACACTAGAGCACTGTGACCTTCCTCACGCAATATCACTGCAATCATCACCTTCACATAAGACAGTGTGAGAATGAAAAATGTCCAAGCTGCCACCTGTTATAGAAAGATTTACATTTAATTCGGGAAACTTTATACTTTTTAAAAATAATAATAATAATAAACAATGAACATTATAAATATAATGAACATAAAAAATTTTTTATTTTATTTTATACATACCATACATATGTGTACGTATGTGTTTCAACCTGGAAAAATCCACTAAATGTCATTGTGATCAAATTTATATAGACATACAGTATATGAGGGGTGTTGAGGTCAAAGCGTGACTTAAAACTGATCAAACCCTCTCATTAATGAGCCAGTTTACTACTAATGCTTTCTTAATGTTGGTCAGCATGCCTTAATGTTGTTGCTAAGCATGATTTTCTCAGTAAATTCTTTTAAAAAGTCACACAGCAAAAATTCAAGCTTATGCAACATCATATTTATTTCTGTCTAAAGTTGCATTCTTTCCTAAATGGACACCCAAAAGGGTCAGTTGGCAAATTCATGTGTGAAAATGATCATCATGCTCCCAGAACTACTGTACTTTCACAATTTAAGCCGATGAGCTTTAAGCTGTGGTTTCTATTGTCTTTTTAGAAAGTAACTTCTGTATCTTCTCAAAGCGTTTATGACTCTTTGATCTTTGATCACAGTCATTAAGGGATTCCCCCCCCCCTTTTTTTCTATGTTTCTTCTGAAAAATTGACAGAGCAGGATAACTGTATACTGTACTTCCAGGGTTTAATAGTGCATTGAACAGTTCTTAAAACAATTTCAGTCATTTCATCTCCTTCGCTGTTTCCCTTGTTTGATGCAAGTCAATAATTTGATTCTTTTGAAATACAGTAACATTTTCCATGACCACAGATTCTTATTGTTTAAGAAACGAAAAGCATTAACTGCATCAGTTAAGGCTAAAAAAAAAAAAAAAAATTAAAAAAAGAAACATTGCCAGCTGAAACCTAGACCTTACTTGATCCAATCAAAGGCTCTTAAGTATTTGCTTGTTTAATTATATGCTTTACTGGACCAGGGAGTGTGTGTACCATGGTGTGAGACACAAGTCATAAACAAATATTAATAATAAAAATTAAAAAAAGCAAGTGTTCAACATTGTTCTTGCTTTTTACTTTTGGGATGACCAGATTTTAGGATAGAACTTATGACTATGTGCAAATGATAATTTAATTTTGGGAAACATGGTAGTCTTTCCAGGACACCACAAACAAAATATAGAAGTTGTTTTGAAAGCTTTGAAAAAGCCTCATTTAAGTAAAATTTATGGAACAGAAAACTTACTATTAGAATTGCTCCAGACATGTGGTTGACCAGAAGTGGACAGGGACTCAGCACTGCCATCCCCATGATATAAACACCAACAACAGAACCAAAAGCAGTTAGAAACCCCATCAGCACCAGTGACCTTTAAACAGGGAAAGAACTTATGCTTCTTGTTCGAATGTAGTATAAATAAGGATCACAAAATTCTCCAAAGTGTCAAACCTTTTCTGCCTCTAAGAAATACAATAAAGTGGTCACTCACCTTTGAGCATACACCATGGAAATGAAGCAGGCCAATGGGTTTGCTAAGGAGGCCAAAGTAGCAGACCAATGATAAGCATGATTTCCATAAGGCAGACATGAATAGGACTGAACAGATAGTAACACTGAATTGGTCAGAGCATTCACCCAGGCTAGGATTATGAAGATATACACAATTTGCGACCAAGTGTAGGTTCCCTTTCCAAACATCCTTTTGAACTTTTGGATGCCATTTGGGGGATTCATCATGGGTTTCTGTTCAGGAATTTTCTCTTCCTTCACAAAGTTAAAATTTTTAATAGCACCTTGGTATTTGAGGCTGATTGAGCGATCTTGAGCCACTACTGGAAGGTTGTTCAAAAGGACGAAGGCTACCAAGCAGACAAACATCATGGCTGACAGGAAGAAAAAGAAAGCCTTAGCTGAGAAGTTGGCTGGGGCATAGTGCGGTATTAGGTAATCAGTCAGGTCCAAAGACCCATTCATTGTTTCGTTAGGATTAAAGTTTTGGGTGCCGTTGACACACCGCATGACACCTACCCCTTGAATCAGGGCCACTAGAGCAGGAATCAGTCCACTCAAACCTTCACCAACATAATAAGTGGTGAGATACTCTGGCTTGAGCTGCATCATGAATGGTAGGAAAGTCACTGATGAGGTGCAGTCCACAGTGGAGATGAAAAAGGTCAGGATAAGGAGATAAATGCTGCGCTCGACTCCTTGAACAACAGCCGTCTCCTTCCAGAGGAAAGCTAAGAGCAGGCTTGCGAGGGTCCCAAAACTGACAATGAAGTAAATCACAGCTTTTTCATTTAGCCTACCCGGTCGGAATCGGTGCATCAGGGTGACAATCAGAGGACCAACATTAGCGATCTGGGTTAGAATGGAGAGATAGGAGGGAAGATACCAGCCCTCTGGCACCTGAGGGACGATGAGGGGCAGCTCAACCCAAAGGCCACATATGGTTACCCAGGAGCCCATCCCAAACAGGCAGGCTAAGACATGAGTGAGGATGGACATGTCTTTGATCTGTTTGGGGTCTCTAACAAATTGAACACAAAAAAAAGTAAGTTCGATATACTCAAAAAACAAGATTTAAAAAAAATCTGAGACAAAAAGTGGGTTAGAATTGATAATTAAATTTTATTTGCATATCGCTTTTAACAATTGTGATTGTCGCAAAGCAGCTTTACATAATAAAAAAAAGTCATGGACGTGAATGAATAAAAAAAGATTAAATAGTCCCTGCCGAGCAAGGTAAGATACACAAACTGAACTGAGTCATGGACTTAGTAAATTATTAGGAAACGTGGTGAATTATTAGTTCACCTGTCTACGGATTAAATCGAGATTTCCAAATCCAAAAATATTACATCTCTGACATTTATTAAAAAAATTTTAATGAAAGAAAAACCTTTTCAACTTTTAACCAATTTTGTTAAAATGTTTATTAGATTCTATTTGACATTATATGTAAAAAATGATGGGGGAAAAAGGTTAACTGCAGACTACATGGCTATGCAACACATTATTTGTTAATTTCAAATAATAGACTCCTCTGTGCAGCTGTGATTTACAAATATGTTTACAATAATACTGCACTAATGCAAACTTAACGTAGTAGTAATGTAGACCACTTGTTTCTCAAAGCTGCACTAAAGCGGTGTCTAATCATTTTCTAACAATGTCAGGAAAATATGTTTATTTTAAGCAAGGCTGCACACAATCAGTACAGTTCCAGTAGTCTGACGATCAGAATAACAAATGTGTATAGACAGTCCAGCTGCAAAAGTCATTGCGAGTATACAAACACTTAATCTTTTCCAGTTTTTTTTTCTTTTCATTCAATGCTTTCAATATATATGTCTGAACATTTGACCCATGGAACACATCAGAGGAATTTCTATAATTTGAGTGCAATTATTATGCAATGAAATAAAAATGCTAGGAAAAATAAATAAAAATGCACAATCATTGTGCTTTAAAATGCTAAAGCAGAAGAGTAAATACTCACTTGATAGACGGTTAGTTTGATCTGGTGACGGAGGAGCGCGAGATAAATGTTTAAATGCTTGAAATGATAGATGCGAGTCAACTGACCAACCAAGTTGACCTGCCTGTTGATGTTTTATCAAAGGTGCACACATCTGATTATACTTCTACTCGAGAATATAACCCATATAGAGGGCTTATATCATATCCAAGAACACTTTTGAACAGATAAAGATAGAAAATGACAAGTACATTTCTTAACTTACATATTATATTTAGCTAATTACTAAAAAGATATCACATGTATTGAAGACCTTTTGGCAATGAAATTGAAGCTTTAACTTCAACAAAATATTACAGCTTACCCATGGGATAAATTATGTTAGGTAGATACAGGTTGTATTTTTTTAAAAAATCCAACTATGCACAATAAGCCTTGCAAACCTTGGTAAATTTTAACTTGAGTAAGCCTTTAACTGCGATCCTGGAAATTGTGCCTGCATTATAAAACATTATGTTTTCAAGAAACTTACTTCCTTTACTTTTTACTACACACAGACACACACATTTCAAAGGTACAGTTTGATTGTGTGTCAAGACAAAATGTTCATAAGAAGTTGTTTTAAAAAGAAAACATTGGTGAAAACAAGCACCAGATGTTGTGACATTCTTTAATACTGTACTATAATTCAGTTTCATCAGCAATAATTTTTTGATAAGCAAAATTCTATCATGATAGTCAGCTATTACAAAGATGACAGAGTACAGATAAAAGAGAGAGAAAAAAAGACTTCACATCAGATTCACAGTGTTTTTTTCTATACTTTTTTTTTCCTACACTCTAAATATTAGAGAAAAGTGTTCAACTATTTGTTACCAACATTTTGTAACCATTTATCATTCAAGTTAAATAAATAAACAGCAATTTTTTAACATATTATTAAATATCTAATCAATCTTTAATTCAATCAATTAAAACACTACTGACTTGGCATTTATACACTACCTTGGCCAAAAAGAAAAAAAAAACATCCTAGGCTTCACTTCACCTGGCTTTAGTCTAAATTATATGTGGTGGTCAATTTATGTGTGAAAATGAGTCGTTATGCTCCTGGAGCCGCTCCTTCACTTACCACTGTGTGGTAACCTGGTTATTCAGTACATCTAGGTTGTCAGCTGACTTCATATTATTGCCGAACAATGTTTCTAAGCCTAGACCAGACTAACTGACACTTGACCTGACACTGATTCGCTTGTATAGTTTCCACGATGCATTATGAGTGCATCGTTTCATGTTTTTTTTCACTTTTTTTCTGATTAGTCTCACTAACAAGTGGTTTCCTTAAGGCCACAGCTGTTTAGTCCCAATCCTGTGAATTCCTCATCACATTACCTCTATGCCTATTTTCACTATTAAACACAAGGCACATCTAATTTTCTACTGTAAATTTTTTTTATCATACAACTTTACCAAGCATTTAAGTGATTTCTGATCACACACGGTGTTTCTCGAACCACGATTCTTCCACAAAATTGATGGCTCAGTACTATCCTTCCAGGTTTTAATATTGCATTGAGCAGTTCTTAACCTAATTTCAGTCATTTCAATATTTTCATTGCTTGGTGCATGGCAATAATTTGACCCTTATGAAACATAAATTTTTGGCCAGACAGTGTATAAAAATACAGTATATAATTAAAAATACATATAATTAGTCGACGTCAAACAAATAAAACACACTATAGGTATTTTATGTCCACACATCATCATAGTAAGCACAAGTCGTTCCCTGAATATGTATAAACACATCTTAAAAACTACACTAGTTAGAAACATGAACATTATGGCATCATATAGATAACATAAAAGTTTTTCTTTTGGATATCATTTGCGATAAACTAGATGTTAGTATCGAGTGTAGTGCAAGATAGGCAGCTTCTTATAATTTTTTATCAAGATGAAAAATACTTAACATTGCACTAAATAATTCTGTCCATAAAGTCAATTTTGCATACAGTCCTATAATTAGGTTAATAATGAACATAACTCAGGTTAAAATAAAAGATCTACAATCACATTAAATCAAATAAACATCATATAACATTACCTAAAATAATGCAATTATGACAATTTGTAGTCTAAATTAATCTACCTCCTCAAACAATTGTAATCAAAATTAGAGTTAAAGTAAAACAATCAATATTAGTGCTATTAGAGTGGAGTAAAGAGGAATTATTTAATCTATCATGACATTGTGGAATGATAATGTACGGAACAGTTATGATTGGTTAGTGAAATTATTTAATTGGTTAAATAATTATTTATAATTATTACACATTTTATAAATATTATTATTATAATCGATCAAACAACAATAGATTAAAGTCTCTAACTTCAGATTTCCTATAAGGACATAGAATTTTATCTCTGTTTATTTTTTTTCTTATAGCAGTACACTCCTTAGCTGCCAAACCTGTGAATTTAAAGGTGAGGAATGACCTCATGTAACCTTTATAGACTACGGACAACTTTTTGCTGTGAGCTGTAAATATTTAACAGTCTAAACCAAAGTGAACAGACAAAATCTGTTTTTTTGGTGATATGTGGAGACTAAAGTCATAATGAATGACTTCACTGAGTCTATTACCGTGAAAATACCTTCACAATTCTATGCATGAGTATGTCTTGTTGCAAACATTGGATTCTTTCTTGCATATGCAAGTGCCATTTTTATTTTTAGAATTGCAAAAAGCCCTTTACTTCGTCTAAAACAAGTATTACTTCAAAGTATAAAGACAGAAACTTCACAATCCTTCCCGTTTCCATTCCATCTGTAAACCTATTCATCAGATAAAGGCACGAAATAAGTGTGGTTGTATCTCGACATTGGTGCTAGCTGCAGGTGTTCACACAGTCTTGAGCTCGCTGAAATACCTGGTACACACTCACTAGCGGGAACATAGTGAGTGCTCCGATGAGAGAACCAACCTGGATGAACACTCCACACCAGAGCAGAGCGGTGTGTCCTTGCTCATGAAGAAGTGTGCTAACCACCACCTTCACATATGAGAACAAGAATGTGAAGATGATCCATGAGATGACCTGTGGAGAGAACAACGTTAGGGGATGCGTTTAACACTGAATGGTTTTCAATTCTCATCGAAAAACCATTGAACTATCAAAAATATTTTTGTCCTGAAGATTTAAAGTTGAACTCCCTATTGAATTGAAACTATTAAATATTGGTTTTATATAAATTTGTCATCACTTACCACCATAGCCACTCCTGCATTGGTTCCCAAGAGGGGTGGGCATGGACTAAGAGCGGCCAGAACTAGCAGATATACAGCAAACATCCCTCCTCCAAGAGACATGAACGCAAGGCCAACACTGGACCTATGACATTGAAAAAATAACATCACATTTGTCCTCATAATTACACTACCAAGCTGAAACAGTTTGGGCCCTTAACCAAACCCTTAATCCTGTCTGCTCTAGGTGCACCGTATCAAGGCTGACCCTGCGCTCTGACCCCAGCTTCCAAATAAGCTGAGATGTGAAGAAAGAATTTCACTGTGCTATAAATGTACAGTAAATATGATAAAGAATAAAACATATCTTGCAGACTAGCAGAAAACCTGATAAAGATAAAACCTGCTTCTGTAAATGTTTTATACAAACCATACATCATTATATCTAATGCATTGCACATTTCCTTTACTATAAAATACACTGTATTGTTGTATTGTATTATGTAGATATTATTTAATCCAAAGAGTGCATTAATATTAGCACCATTAATATTAAATTGTAAATTAAATCAACACCTTGTGGTCAATAAGATTTAGTTACAACTCTGTAGTATAATTAAAAATGAGGATGAAAATGTACTTTGGAACCTTGGATTGTGAGTAACTTGGTCTGCAATCGTTTTTGCAAGAATACATTTTAACTTAATAAACAAGCGAGGACCAATGGCTCTTCACTCTTGCGGGATTATGGGTAATCGTCTCCCATGATCAGTCTCAGTGAGCAGGCATCACTCGTATAGTCAACATCCGTGCGCGTGTGTACTGTTTATTATAACATTGTGTGTGTGTGTGTATGTGCGTGTGCCTGTTTGTGAAAAGTCATCCTACACAGCAACCTCCTGTGTGGAGGGAGGGGGCTACTGTGTAAGACGAGAGGAGCAAACACTGAAAAACACTGAAAGGGATCCGTCAGGATTCTTTTTAATGGTAAAGTGCATTTTTATAGGAATTTTGGGGTTGTGGAACAAATCATCAAAGTTTCCATTATTTCTTATGGAGAAATTCACTTTGATATACTGTATATAGACAGATAAACAGAGGGAAGCACAATGTATATACTTCACTACTTTGTAAAATTTGCATTGCAAAATGTTGCATTAGCAGACGGAAAACATTTTTACGAACCCACCTTAGAATAACAGCCATGGCCACAAAGCATGCCAGAGGGTTGGCAAGGTTTCCCAAGACAACAGAGAGGTGAAAAGCCATGGTACCGTACGGCAGGCAGGAGAAGCTCTGAACTGACGGCAACACTCCATTAGTCAGAGCAGTGGAGATTCCGAGGAGCAGGAGCAGATAGATATTGTGTAAAGTCCAAAAAGACACAACGGTGTCCTTTCTCTCCACTTCCACATGTTCCTCGGATACTGGCGTTTCTTCATTTTGTAACGGGTTCGTCTCTTGTCCTTGATATTTCTCAGTCTCTTGCTCTGAAACCTGACTCGCTTCAGGAGATGCTGCAACTGTGTATGTCAGTGCCAAGAAGGAGAGTGAAGAGATAGCCAGCATGGCAGACAAGAACCAGAAGAAGTCCTGTGCTGGAAAGTTCTCTTTAAGATTATCAGGATGTGTGCCATTTTCTGTCTCAACACATTCGACCTTTCCCACACCTTGTCCTAGCGCCACAATACATGGGAAAAGCGCACTGAGGCCCTGGCCCACAAAAAATGTCCGGATGTACTGTGGAGGGTAACGAAACATAAAGGGCAAAAAGGTAACGGTAGATGTGCAGCACACAGTTGCCAGCACCAAAGAGAGCAGCAAGAAAGCGATGGATCTTTGTGCCCCGGCAACTGTAGCCACTTCTGACCAGAAGAGGGCGAGAAAGGCTGAAGCAAGCACCGCCAGGGCCTGTATGACATGAATGAGGACACGCTCATTCAGACACCCAGGAGCAAAGTGGTGGGTTATAGTGACAGCCAGTGGACCCACATTACCAAAAGCAATGAGTACGGAAAGATAAGCTGGCAAATTCCACCCTACAAACAGAAAACAGAAGATGATTTCACCAGCCATGCAAAATCATGTTTATTTATATATTTTTTATGCACCCTTTCCTATGATTATTCAATGAAGTGAAGTGATTTACCTTCTGGCAAAACGCTTACCACCACAGGCAACTCGACCCAAAGCGAGTTTACAGCTATCCATGATCCCATTCCAAAAAAGGCCACCAAAATGTGCATGACAGCAGCATGATTCCACCACATTTCGCTATTATAGCTGAAAGAAAATTGTAAACCAAATGGTCAATACATACAATTATATAACAGTTCTGGACAGATGATGTTGATTAATTAAGCAATATCTCACAAGACAGAGTGCTGTTGTACTCAATATGAGCACAGATGTGATGCAGGTGTAGGCACAAGGGTGCAGGTCAAGTGCGGAAGATATCACAGCCACTCTGACATCCAGTGCAGCAGAACAATATTATGTGATATTGCTTTTATACAACAGTTCCACAAACACCATTTAAACAAAGTCTTGTTTAAGATGATGTAACGTTATCAGATGCGTTTTCTTGCTGAAAGATTCAATGTCTTAAAGTTTGAAAAACCGTAATATCAAATCTTTTTCGATTTGATTAAAAAATGATACTTACAGGATTGTAATATTAATCGACTCGGCACCAAAGTAGCGTGATGATATTCACTTGTATTATCAGTGGTTTCCATTCAAGGCTATTGTCACCCCAGTCCCTGCTGTACAGGTGTGAATGTGTTACCAAAAATGGATGCTGTACTTGTGATTTGCAGAGTAGAAAAGCAACGTGAGCAGTGTTTAGGTTTTTTTTTAAGGCCTGAGGCCTGATTTTTTTGAAGGCCTGGTGCCGAAACAACTCAAAGAAGAGCATAAACAGAACCGTTTGTCTCTGTTTAAGCTCTTCTTGCTCTGTTTTGTATCTGCAGAAATTTTTTTTGACTGATACTCTAACGAAGGTGATAGTTTCTTAAAGAGAATCATCAATTCAACAATCAAGTGCTTGTTACAGCGGGATGCTTATTGATGTGCCCATGGCCTATGCATGTGATGGACACAGCAAACATGTGGAAGAACGTGCTCTGGTCAGATGAGGCCAAGATTGACCTTTTTGGCCTAAACACTGCACATCATGAATATACCATGCCTACTATAAAACATGGTGGTGGCAGCATCATGTTGTGGGAAGCTGGTCATTGTTGATTGGAAGATGCATGAATCCAAATAAAGAGAAATATTTGAAAAAAAAACATTAGTGTCTGCAAAAGAAGAACTTGCAAAGATATGCAAAGCTGGTAGAGACCTACCCAAAAGACTCGGTTTAACAAAGCATTGACTCAGGGGGGCTGAATATAAATGCACACCACAGACAATTTCTTAGCCTATAAGTAAGGAGATTATGTCAACATAATTTTTGTGTCAATAAAGCTAATTAAAATAAATTCTAAAGCCAGAGTGCGGATAATTTTTCGTTCACCCTCGTAGTATCGGGTGGTGACTGGTGATTCCCATCCCTAGTAAATGTTATAGTTACTGAGGAGTATGATTTTTTTTTCTAGTGCTGACTTACTATTGTGTGTGTGTGTGTGTGTGTGTGTGTGTGTGTGTGTGTGTGTGTGTGTGTGTGTGTGTGTGTGTGTGTCTGTTTTCCAGCTTCATGATGCCCATCACGGAGGATGTGGATGCTCCATATAAACTATGTACATTTGTTTACTATTTTGAAATGGAATGAAAGGGCTGTTGAGGGAAGATTACATACATGGAAGAGGGTAGATATAAAATCCCTTGATGGTGGTTAGATATTAAATTGGTAGGGTATTTAAAAAATGTACTGACATGTGGGGAGCCCATTACACTAAACCATGTTTCATTTGAATTTCATGTTATCCTACAGTTACAACATGGCCTAAATGTTATTACAACTGAATCTATGGCAACGACTTTTTACCTTGGCAAGCTCAAAGGTTTTTCACAGAGCTGATAAAGGTTATCTAAGGATAAGTGTTTAGGAATGTTGTTGCTAAACATGAACCAATAGCCAAAAACAGTCAATTTTGCCAGAAAAGGCCTTCAGGGCAAGTTGAAAAAAAGATCTTTTTTTTTTTTTTGCTTATCTAGTACCTTCATATTCTGACTTTTAACCATTTTGTCCGTTATAATAAAAGAATGTTTGTGAAACTAAAGTGACACTCAACGCCTTATTGTGGTCATTTTTGCAGTAACGGGGTAAAAACTTTTTAATAATAAAAACTCTTCTGCATATCTTCAACATTATAACTGATGGCACTTTTAAATCACACTCTTAGCATTATGAAATAACACTGAACATACAAAAATCATTTGATGATCATGAGCTTAAGTTGTACACAAAAACTACATAAAAAGTAATTGAAGCAAGGGTTTATTATCTGTTGGTAATATTGGCAAAAACAAGCTATGAAAATAAATCCACATTATACATATACTTGAATTTCTTCGTAACTATAACAAACTTGTTAAGCGCAAATCAAAGACCTAGTATAAAAACGTTACAGTTTTTCAAAATAGAGAACATAGATCTACACCTTTTACAATAAAATGACAACTGCAAATTATAAATTTATGAAACAGGTGAAATCTCAAACATTGTATCTGTAACCCAGCAAAATTACACAGTACCCTATTAAAAGACTACACTGATTGATTCATGGCTTGTACTTGTGTATCTTCTGAAATATTCTGATTTGTCTCAGACCCAACACTGGTGTCCGCATCTTTAGACGGCTCAGTCGCCAAGCTTGTGGACTGGTTCTCACAAGACAAGATGGCATTTAATTTCTCGAGCATTTCGGGCAAAGTATAGCCTAATCGGTTCAACCGTTCGTCTTTGCTACCGACTATGAACTTTAGGTAGTTTAATTCAGCACGGATGGCCTCTCGCTTTTGAGAAACGTGTGCTCCTTTCATTTTCATAAGCAACTGTTCAACATCTTGCGCGTTTTTACAAGGGCCTCCATTTTTTGTGACTGTAGAAATAATTAACTTCTTGAAATTTTCGGCTTTTATTTTGGCATCTTGCTGCGGTTTGTTAGTAAACTTAATTTTGTTTGGTGGTTGCAGATTTTCTCTGTCAAGCGGGATGGGAGGATTTGAAACAGAACAGTTCTCGACCGCAGGATCTACAGGTGGAGAGACTTCATTGCCTTCTGAATTGTCTGACACATTATCCTCGGGCTGCGCTTGGGCTGTGGCTGGCCTTTTTTTTTTTTTGGAGTATGCGTGTCCGAACGGGTATTCACCCATCAAGTGGGAAAACATGCAGCTAGCTAACTTTTCCACAAGCTCCCCAGAATGATCTTTGCAGTACAAACCACCAGGTAAGAAGTCTTTGAGAGTTTCCTCCATCACAGCTGCAAGGACCTTCATCGTCCTCTGTAAGCACTCCTTCATAAGTGCCCCATACTGGTTATTTGCATTATTACGGCAGAAAGAAAACACCCCAGGAAAGTTCTTCTCCTGCATTGGATCCTGGAGAAACATGTTAGTTACAGCCTCAGGGTGCATGAGAACAGATGCATCCCGGGACCACTCTAGAAGCTTCTCATAAAGGGAGCAAACATACTTGCTGAAGAACATGTACTGTGCGTCACTCTTGAGGAGCTGCCAAAAGGGACCCAAGACCTTACAGTAAACAACAGCCACTACACAGACAAGAGCCTGTATGGCTTCATCGCTAGCATCAGAATTAACACTCTCCAGAAAGATGTTCAGGTCATCCTTCAGTAGCTGTATATCAGACACAAACAGTGCAACATCACTGTAATGGTGAACAAGTGCAGCTGCTGCCTCAAAATAGTTAATGAACCTATTAGACTGATTGACAGGGAGCCTAGAAGGGTTATTCCTCTCAACACAAAATGCAAGCCAGTGTCTTCTGTAATTATTGTTGTTTTCTCCTCTTGGACACAAGATTTCACAAGCCATGTTGATGTATCTGGTAACAGCGCTCTCTTCGAAGTTTAAAAAACCTTTAAATTTGGGGTTTTTGTCACGTCCAAGCTTGTCCCCTGTGGTGTTCATAATTTCTCTTTCAAATGACATGACTTGCTTCTCAACGGCATCAATAAAGTTGAGAAGGAAATGAGTGTTGCAATGAAGATATTTCAATGGTAGAACCGCAGCTTGGTTGTTCCTCGAGTTATAGTCCAGGATCTTTCGGTTCAGGCATTGCATATCAGGATCTTCTTTCAACATAAGAGCATACTGATTTTTAAGGAGATCCATAGACACCAGATTAGCACCATCTGTCCTCCCTCCATACATTTCTGTAAGTTTTTGCAAAGACAGCACAGAGACGTCAAGGATGGATAAACAATCGCCAGTGTCGACCTGTGCCTCATCTTCCGAGTCAAGCATGGGCTCAACAGGCTCACAGTGATCATCTTCCTGCACATGACTTAAGTTGATTGCCTGATCAGAGTCATTGCTGCATTCCAGCTTCCGTTTGGTTTTCCTTCGACCAGAGGAAATATTACTCTCTTTATTGCATTCTGCTTGAGAGTCTGAGACATCGAAGAGTTCACTTTCTCCTTTGATCTGGGTGGTGTGCAATTTTTTCCCCCTCTGGAATAAAAGACGTTTTTTTCTCATATGCCCTTTGATTATTGACACCCTTTTATAATCAGGGTCATCCACGGTATCAGGGATAAGATGAAAAGGACTACGTATGAATTTGTCGTACATTCCATTACTCCTGCTTCGTCTTGTTTGATTTTTCCGACACTGTATTCTGAACCTTCTCAAACTCACCTGAAGGATTTTATTGGCTTTACGGATTTTACCGTCACCGCAGAACGAAGCGTCGAAGTTAGAAAGCCATGACACTAAAACAACGGGCTCGATTTTTTCTCTTTCAATAAAGCTGGTCAGTTCTAAGATCAGACCATTAGTAACATCTGTTAACTTTGCACGATCAGAAAAATCGGACATTTCGAGCAAATCTGTTCTGCTGATCCCAATGCTATCACATATAGGTCCCACAAAGTCAAAGTTAACGTCTGATTCGAGAAAGCTTTGCCTAGATTTTCCAGTTAAGCTTCCAGCTGTTTCTGTATTCCTTTCAATCAAACCTTGAAAATCTGCAGACCGAAGCTTTGGAAAAAGCTTCTGAAGCCATTTTACAACAGTCACCCATGAAACATTATTTTCCTCTTTCATTACACCGACTTGCACCAGGAGCCGGTTTGTGCAGGGCTTTTCATCCAAATTCAGTGATTCGCCAGTCTGGGACCCAAGGAAGTCATCCAGAAGACTGAAGTAGAAATCATCCTCTGCAATAAAACAATGCTTTATGAACAAAACAATATGAACTAAATATTGGTAAAAGACACTGAGTGGTATACATGATATTAACATGATAAATGGTGTCCCTAGTTTAAAATGCAAATGATAACTTTACAGTACGCGTGTGTGGTAGCCTGAGAAATCTCTTGGTTAGTTGTTTTTACATTTTATACTATCCTATATAAAGTTCGAACAATAGCCATTCTGTTGTACATGCATCTCAAGCAAAGTTCTAGCACTGTGCATTTAACCAAGCCTGGTACCCTTAAAAATTTTATTTTAAGATTCCTTTTTGCACACGACATTTTTATAGCCAATTACAAATTAAATGATTAGGCTTACACCTTTCGTTACTGCACATGGCATAGCAACACCCAATGGTTTTTCCCAACCACCTCATAGACCTTAATAACTAGCAAAAAATTAATGAAGAAAACCAACTCACTTAGTTCATCAGCGGTACTCAAGGCACTTGGAACACTGAAACTGGGGTCTTGAAGGTCCTCCATAGCTGCACAAAGAAGCGTGGTGGATTGGGAGGGAAAATTTAATCATCTGGAGGTGAACAGTCTTCCAAAAAAAGGTAATATGTTTCAGCACTGTCGGCCAAAAACATAGCTCATTGAAGGGCTGGTTCTAAGATTGGAATTAGGTGTGCACTGTAGGAAAAATAATTATACACTGCCTGGCTCGATAAAAAAAATAGAAATTACTTCATGAATGAAGTAATCATGAAGATTTTGTTCATCTGCCTTTAGCTTTCGTTACATTGCACAACGTTGAGGTCAATTCATGTGTGAAAATTATTCCTCATGCTCCCAGAAGCATCCTTTCACACTTTGAGTGCTGGGATATGCTTATGTTATCAGGGAAGAAAAACCTCATTGAGTTCTTTCAGCTGATTTCAGGGGACACTAATGGCGCTTTTCCACTGCATAGTACGGCACGACACGGTTCAGTTCAACTCACTTTTGGGGGGTTTTCCACTGGGAACAGTACCTGGTCCTTTTTTTTAGTACCACCTCAGCCGAGGTTCCAAGCGTGCCGAACCGTTACCAAAACTTGACGTGTAAACTCTGCTGGTCACTGATTGGCCGGAGAAAATCGTCATTACTGCGTCACCGAACTCTGCGACACGAGACACAACAGAACTGCTATATTTAGAACAGCCAGAGAAGGATCGGACGCACCTTTTTGTATTAACCAAAAATTTTCTTTGGCTGCCATCAGCCTCTTTTGAAACAAACTCCTTCGTCTCGCTGTTAAAAACATCCACATGCCGAGAATGAAGAACACCATGCCGTCGATATGCTCCATTGTTGTGTGTTTGTTTGTGGCGCGTTTACGATGATGTCACGGCAGTAGAGGCGCCGCAACTATAACGACACGTGAATTATCCCGCCAATCTAAAGCGTTACTAAACTGCAGTGGAAGCGCAAACCGAGCCGAACCAAAGTGAGCTGTACTGAACCGTGCTGTGCCGTACTATGCAGTGGAAAAGAGGCATATGAATGATGGCCGCAGGGCATCATGCACTTTCTTTCTTAACTGTCGTTCCCATCACTCTGGATTAGGGTCAATATGGACTCATCAGACCACATGACCTTTTTCCATTTGCTCCAAAGTCCAGCCTTTATGCTCCCTAGCAAACTGAATTTTTTTTATAATTAGTCTCATTAACAGCTGTTTTGTCCCAATCCTATGGGTTCTCATTACCTTTTGTACATATAGAAATGCTCCCTATTAAACACAGCTGTGCTTTCTGCTGTTGATTTTTTTTTTACAAAGCAACTACATCTAGGGTTTAAGTGGTCTGTGATCAACACGTATTGGTGATTTTATTTTTCCAAACACATTCCTTAAACAAAGGTGACAGTTCAGGGCAATACTTCCAGTTTTAATAATGCGTTAAACAGTTCTTAACCTAATTTCAGTCACAGAGTGACAATTCGGACATGACTTTTTTTTCCGGCCAGGCAGTGTGATAATAATAATATTATTAAAGTAAAAAAGATCATCCTAAAACCGGCCCTGCAATGTGTAACACATGAGATGCCGTGCAACAGTTTATCATGCATCATGGATTATTGAAATGAGGTTGTTTTTTGTTTTTAGATCAAGACCAAAAGTGTCAAGGTGCAGAGAAGATTGACTTGGACACCTTTTCAACACAGTGTGATGAAAGTGTGCAAAAGGTCAGCTGCTTCACATGCGTCTCAACTTCTAAACAACAGCTATATTTTATCTACACTGATAATGAATCTCATCGAACCACCTGACCAGCTTTTGAGTAATAATATACTCTTTTGAATAGAACTATGATATTTAGCAACTTGTTATTTAGCGGATAAGCAGCATTCTATAGCAGAATTAGGTAGAGATAATGAATTAGGTTAGAAAGGGACTCTTACATAAGGAGACTTAAAGGTTTCTCTCTTCATACCCTAATTATAGTTTAGTTTATTAAACAACACTACGTCATTATTTGTATAATTTATAATTATACTTAATGGTGTAAAATATCTGTGGGACAAGTTATTATCTATTATGACCTGTACTCTGCAGCTATATAAAAAAAAAAATAAAAAAAAAACTCTGTGTATCTCTGTCTCTCTCTATTCACAATCCTGATAGTAATAAACCAAAAATTACTGATGTAAAAACAGGAGACAAACAAATGTTAAGTAAACATTTCCTTACAGAAAACCTCAACAATAGCTTGTTTGTAATCACATGACTATTATGGAATGCAAAATTCAGATGAAAAGCAGGAAGTGAAACACAAACTTGTACGAGATGGAGGAAAGCTCAAACTGTGCTAGTTTAGACAATACGACAAGAGAAATGTTTACGGAAAATCAACATATTTTGGGCGTAGTCTTTATTTATTTGTTTGTTTATTTATTATTATTAGAATTTTTTTTTAACTAAATTGGAAGTCTTGCCTGCTACAAGGGCAGTAGGTATAAGTAAATACCCTGTCCCCTAGACATCCTTCTACTCGAAAAAATCTAATTAGAAAATTGAAAGTATACAAAACTATAGTTCTTTTTAAGCGGTTGGGTCCACAACCTCAGTAACAAGGTGATCTACAATAACTACAGCGAGAATCCTTAACGTGAGTGGACATATGAAGCAAGCGCTACTACAGTCTGTGCAAAATATACATTTTCTTTTTGCTAAAAATAGGGAGAAAATCGGGGGGTTGTTTTGGGATTGGAAACAAACTTGAAAAACCCAGTGTATTAAAAGAGAGACAGATTAAAAAAAAAAAAAAGATTAAAGTGTATCTGCAATGTGCCACTGTTATTTACATTTAAGCAGAATACGAGTTTGACTCTCATAACTGTTCCGTTATTCTGCATGTCAAAGTCCTGTTTTGATGTGAACATCCCGTGAAAATGTCTTTACCTGACGCACATAAAATTATCATATAAAGCATTCTTAGATTGATGGGTTATGTAATTTTACACTTGGGAAATCCTCATGGCGGATGCAGGATCATGTCAAAGTCTGAAACGGACTAAAATATCGCATGGTCCTTAAGTGAGAACAGGTTTAGGATTCCCACTGTGATGACAGTCATATGCTTTTGGCTGGTGTTAGTAGTTTTTCAATCATTATTCTGATTCATAATTAATCTCGCAACAAAGATCCAAAACCATTTTGGAAAGTGGTATATCGTTTATACCACTTTATAATGTGTACAGGGTCGCGGAGGGCCTGGAGCCTATCCCAGGAATGAGGCGGGGTACACCCTGGACAGGGTGCCAATTCATCGCAGGCCACACACATACAAACACTAATGGCAATTTAGAAAAATGGTAATTAGCCTAATGTGCATATCTTTGGACTGTGGAAGGAAACCAGTGTACCTGGAGGAAACCCACCACGCACTGGGAGAATAGGCAAACCCCATGCACACAGCGACAGGAATCGAACCCAGAACCTGGAGGTGCAAGGCGACAGTGCTAACCACCAAGATACCATCCCACCTGATTACTTCTGGAATCTGATAACATCTTGAGAGCCTGTGTTAATGATTTCTATGTAGAAAATCACTTCCTGCCCTCCAACTGGAGGGTAATAAAGAGTCGATATGTTGTACACAAACAGGCTACCGGATTAGAATTTATCCACACTGTGCTGAAAGTAAGGAATAAACAGGGCATGTTGTTACAGAAAAATTAACAACAACTATAAGACTGGAGACTCCTTACAAAAAATTTAAGATTTCCTCACTGAAACATTCACTATTGTACTTATGGTGGTTAGTTTATGTTAAAAGTGTTGTAGATGTATACAACCTCACTGGGGTGTGTGTGTGTGTGTGTGTGTGTGTGTGATTTAGCTAGCTAATACAAGCAAGTAGCATGGGAGAATCCACTGTGCTGCATTTAGGGGTTTTTTTTGTAGATACGTACAAACGCGCACAAATAAACACGTGACTACGATCACCTCAGAGATCTGGCGTACAGCGGAGCACGCGAACACGCGCCTGCTTTTAAAGGAGAAAACTAGCATTTACAACAATAATGTTTTTATACTAATGAAGTTGCTCTCACCTCGTGTTTTGGTGCCTCGTTTAAATTATAAGCGCTTGTTCTCTTCCTGGATTCCCTGTTGAGAGAGATGAGAAGAAGGATGGACCATGGCGAACTGACTCGGGGTTTGGTGGCCGGATCTCAACAGTGTTGCCAGATAATCGTGTTTCGGGATTACATTAAACGTTTGATTGCAGCGTTCACAGACCTACGGATCGCCTGTGGCGACATTGTGGAGGGAGAAGGTTGGGTAATAGGTTCCAAAAAAACCCTAAATATTACCGATATTACCTATTCTTAACATTATAATCATATTTTTTGCATCTAAAACAAAAAAAATATATGTTAAATAAAAGAAGACATGTAAATTACGCTTCATTTTCTTCTTGCTAGGAATCGTAGATCGAACAGAGTCCCCATTTATCGTACATCTGGCAACCCTAGTTCTCAACGTGTGAATGGCTGCGCGATTCAGAGGCGGCGCACCTGATTGGCTGTACATGTACGCGGTTCGCAAAGCATTATGGGAAACAGGTAACAGCAACAACAAAGGGATCCAGCGCGATATTGTAAGATTTGTGTCAAGAGTGAGAAAGCTGAAGGTGGCTCAAGGTTCACTTAGCCCGAGGTGATAAGAAGTGGTCTATGACGTTTGTGATAAAGAGACGTCTCGGTGTTCACGTAAAGGTTTGTATAAACAGGATGTTGCCGATACTATGCATTATTTAGTGTTCAGGCTCTAGCAGTTACAGTAGAGTAAAATCCACCTGGGTGACATGTAATGTGAAAGGCTAGCTATAGTTTTAAGCTGTATTTTAGAGCTTTAAGCTTTATTTTAGAATCTAAATTATATATATATATATATATCACACACACAATCAGCATTAATACAGTTTAGTGGTTTATAGATTTATTTATGTGGAATGTCAGTGAAAGAATCCTTCTCTCTCTCTTTCACTCTGGGAATCATTAACTGTTACAAAATAATTACATGTGGCCGGTCTATCGACTTTTATGTCGTATCGTGAGCATTTGTCTCAGTAGACAGTGTCATCAGTTCCCCCAGGAATGAATTTTCAGGTACATTTGAAGCAGAATCACCAGGTACCTCCCTATCAAATTCAAATCAAATTCATATTTTATTTGTCTCATACTGTACACAGTCATACACAGTATAATATGCAGTGAAATGCTTACACGACCGCCAGTGACCTTAAAAAGAAAATAAAAGCTTGTACGTAAAATAAACATCAATAAATGGAAATACTAAAGAAATAAATTTAACTAGTAAAATAAACTGTACAAATAAGGGCATAATAAAATATTGCAAAATATAGAAATATAGGGTGGGGGCAAGTGTGTATATATATATATATATATATATATATATATATAAATATAAAAAATTTAAAGTGACAATGGTTGTGCAAATATGCATGAAAGGTGACTAATGAAAGTGACGTGCAATTGTCCAGATGTATAAATATTTAGTGCAAGTGTGTATGAATGTGTCCATGATTGTCCAGTCAATGTTGTGAGCTTAAAAAGATGTTATTAGTCCTGTTTGGTGTAGTGATGATTGAGAGACCTTATCGCCTGCGGGAAGAAGCTATATTATCATGCGATATTATCATGATAATAAGGAGGCCAATGAGACATACATAAAGAAAGTGGAGAAGAAGTTGGGAGGGAGGTCTGGGATGGTATGAAAACCATCCAAAAAGATGGTTTGATGTAAAAAGGACATCAGTGTTCTAGTTGGGAATGTGATGAGGGCCAACGAGTTTGACTGCCTCACTACTTAACCAACGACTGTCTGCCCTGTTATCACCTTCCCGGCTTCTACTGTCTCAGTTCTCACCCGCACTACAGCAAGGAGCCCCACCGTGCCCCATCAAGGTTGTTGGCCCAGACAGTGAATGCTGAAAGTCTTTGCCAATAAACTAAGTGAGCCATTACAGTACATATTCAACCTGAGTTTGGAACTAGGCAAAGTACCTGAACTCTTGAAAACATCATGTCTCATCATGTCAAGATCTTAATGATTACAGGCCTGTGGCACTGACGTCTCATCATGAAGACATTCGAACGTCTGTTTCTTCATTTCCTCAGATCTCAGGTTAGTCATGCACTCGATCCCCTGCAGTTTGCCTACAGGCAAAAGTTTGGTGTCGATGCCGTCATCCTCTTCCTGCTCCATCAGACCCTCTCCGACCTCAATAAGGTGAAAGGTGATGTGAGAATCTAATATAAAAAAAAAAATAACTTTTTTATTTCTCCAGCGCTTTCAACACAATCCAGCCGCTCTTATTGAGAAACAAGCTGACTGACATGCAGGATTTATATCTGGTGATCTGTATCACAGGCTACCTCACCAGAAGGCGACAGTATGTTAGGAAGAGATTTGCATTTATGAAACCCTTTCCAGCAGCACAGGAGCACAACAGGGGACTGTCCTCGCCTCTTTCCTGTTTACTCTATACACCTCGAACGTCACATACAACACAGGTTTTTGCCACATGCAGAAGTTCCCAGATGACACTGCCATTGTGGGGCATATTAGGGATTGACAAGACGGCAAGTACAGAAGCCTGGTCAAGGACTTTGTGGTTGGTGCAATCTAATCCAGCTACACCTAAGGATGAGCTGGTAAAAGACTTAACCAAAAAAATTAATGTTGATCTCAATGTCAATTTATCAAAGTCAGAGAGGAAATGTATAGTGTGTAGAGGCAAAACAGCAATGGCAAAAGAAGTGGGATAATGAACCAAAAGCAGGACATGTGCTTTTAATACAGGTATACACTACCGTTCAAAAGTTTGGGGTCACTTGCAAAGTTCTTTGTTTTTGTTTAGTGATTTATTTTCTACATTCTACAACAATACTGGGGATTTCAAAACTATAAAATAACACATATGGAATTAGGTAATTACATAACAACAACAACAGTTAGTTGTTATTTTAAGACACAGAGGTCAGCCTTTCTGTAATAGTTCTTGCAAGAACAGTATTGTCAAGTGCATTTGCAAAATCCATCAAGCACCATAATGAAACTGGCTCTCATGAAGGCCGTCCCAGGAGGGCGAGACCAAAACCTACCTCTGCTGCAGACAAGAAGTTCATTTAGAGTTATCAGCCTGAAAAATAACCAATTAACAGCACCTCAGATTAGAGGTGTTATGAAGTCTTTACAGAGCAGAAGTAGCAGAAACATCTCAATATCAACTGTTCAAAGGAGATTAATGCATTTTTTTTGGACGCCTTCAGCATTCCTTTACAATTTAGAAAGAAATAAAAATCAGGAACCATCATGGATTTAGAAAGTGATCTAAAACTTTTGAACGGTAGTGTATGTGATGATAAGGGGAAATATTAATTAGCAAACTAAGAATTGGACACATCAACTTTAATAACACTTTCTGTGAGGAATGCCAGGAAGGCAACCAAGCGTTGTCAGCACCAGTAAGGGAACGGGTAATGCTGTCTCTCTTTCCAAATTTAGACCCAACTCAGCACAGAGCTCCAAGAGGATAGCTCTTGGAAATCTGAAACGGCTAATAAGCCAGTCATCATCGTGGGCCAGAAAATCACTGTGATCCCTAAAAACGCGTTCCCTTCGGATTTGGCCATTGACAATGTCCTCTAATAAGGCCAACACTGCCATTGCCATAGACTAAGGGTTGTATACATTTGTAAATGCTTTTATATGTTCTAAATCACATAATTGGTAGAAAAATATTGTCAATTAACCCATTTTATCAAATATAAATTAATAGCAATGTTTTTCACATGTGTTGGTGCGATACTTTGTAGTGTGCAATTTAACATAATTGCCTCTAGGAGTCGCCAACGGAAATACAACAAACACACACAATAAATACACGTACGTCAGACATGAAGTTGGCGTGGAAGAGCGCACATTCTTACGTTAATTTCACTGTTAGTAAATCCGACCATGAGCGTGAAAACTGGCGTATGCAAAGTTTTTGTGCGTACGCAGCGTTGATACATGAGGCCCCAGGAATTTGAAGGGGGAGTGAGATCGGCAGTGATGCAACTTACAGGCTTCCAACCAGCAGAGTTGTACTAAGAGGGAAAAAGTACCAGATAAAAACAAAGAGTTCAAGACACTGGGGCAAGACGAGACAAGATTGAGGAAGAAAGCATTTAACGTTTTTTTTTTTTTAAAGGAAGGCTGGACTGGAAAATCGGCTTTAAGAGAGCTGGTAGATGTGGTGAATGAGACTTACAGTTGGTAGTAATACAACCTACTGGATTCAAACTGCCGTTAAACAACATGAAGGACAAAGAATGATTATAGAGGAAAAACAACATTTTATCACCTTAATTGCAAGCATAGATAAAATTTTAATGATAACGAAGAAAAAATAATACGTAATGAATACATTTTCCCCCGATCTCCAATGAACAATCATATTCATTATTATTATTATTATTATACAACAAGCATTTTCATTTTAATCCACTTTTTATCTTAGATTGTGTGCCATGACTATACAATCATATTATTCTAGAATTCAATAGCTATGGTATAAAATATACAAATCCCTTTTATTTACAGTATAGGCATGATGCAATTTTCAGCATACCAAGAACTCAAAACAAGCCATCATGATGCAATATCACTATATTTGTCTTTTAAAATGTTCCATTGTATGTTATTTTCTCTTTCTGTAACTGTAAATTTAACCAGGAATGGACGGTTCACATCAAGAATTATCGAATTCCGAGGTTCATGGGATACCAGATATGGGTGGTCCATCTTCCCGGAATGAAGGAATTGGGGCAGATGAGAAAAATACCATGCTCAACAAGAGAAAAGCAACCATGAAAAGGAAGGTTAATTTACTCAAAGATGAGAAGGAAAAGAGCAAGAAGAAGAAAAAGAAGAAGATCCAACGAGTTCAGAGGCCTAATTATACAGTACAGCATGGTGAGGATATGCTTTTAATTATATCAAACGTTAGTCAATTTGATAGTGTTTGGAAACCTAAGCGAAAAGTTTGCAAGAGGAAAAAGGCCAAAACAAAGACCACATCAGTGAGGAAGAAGATAGAACCTACAAAACCCAGAGTCTCTAAAGTCACAGAAGATCTAGGCAATGATGCTGATGTGGAGAAATCAGAGACTGCTTTGAGCTTTGACTGGGGTCAGAGGATGCCAGTGGAAGTGTTGGTTAAAATTTTTGAACTGGTAGTTTTTCAAGATGGTGCCATACCATTTCTTTGCAGGTAAGGGCAAATTTTTAGATGTTATTTTTAGATGATATTTTCTACGACATTTTTAGATGTCATTTCCTTTTTTGGATAATTTATTGATGAAACTGTTATTCTCTGAAAGGGTTGGCCGAGTTTGTGGCCTGTGGAACCGCGCTGCTTCTTCACCTTCTCTTTGGCGCAGCGTATCCATTGGCTACTGCTGGATTGAACCTGGTAAGAGTCAGTTACCTGGAACTGAACAGAAGATTAAGAACACTGTAGACTGGCTAACACAAAACAGGTCAGTTATAACAATTCATGCTTAAACCAAGTCTTCAATTTGTCCAGTTAATGCCAAAGATATTGTTTCATAGTCTTTGTAAACCAATTTTTTACCCAAGGTGCCATTATTTTTTATTATTTTTATTAATTAGCTCAAGATTTCCTGGCTTTGTCACATAAGTTGGGGCTCTAAGACCATTCTTCAATATTGTCTTTTTCCTAATCCTGGGCAGTTGTCTTGTTGATGCTGCTTTTCAGCTCACCCTCAGGTTTTGGTTAGGTTTTCTGTATTTACATCCTCCTTTTTGTCTCATCTGACCACAGAATCTGATTTGTGTTTTAGGCCTTGTTCACACGGGCGTTAAAATCGACCGTTTTTCTGCCGTTCGTAGCGTCCGGTGACCGCGGATGAAGCGCAGAGGGTTTTCTACACATAGGAGTCAATGACACGGGCTTTGGTGACGTGCGTTTGTCCGGCTGCGCGTTTATACGGTGTTAAAAAAACGTTGCATGCAGCTTTTTCTTGGCGTTCAAATCCCAACGAACGCAAGGAAACCGTGTCTAGTTCGTTTTCTCCGCGTCCATTTTACGCTTCGGAGGACCAGATATATCCCATGATCCTACATGCTATAAATGGGGAAATGCGGAAAAAAAGCAAAAATAAAATGCTTAAAAAATAAAACTTGCGCGGAAATGTTCGCATTTCTTCATAAACCACAAAAAACTTGTAGCGGCGGCGATTTTTTTTTTCTCTCCCTACGTCGCCGTATTATTTTGTAAAATATTTTTATATATTATAAACAATAAGATTAATGTCTAATATAGCAAAATGGTCCATATTAAAAGGAGGCACCTCAAATAAAATGACAAGGGCTTTCATATCCAGTTCCCGACACACTGCCCCCACAGGTTAAACACACAAACTACAATTTGGGCTGCAGGCTGTCGTTAGACAGAGACAAACGAACGCCAGTGTAGAAGTCAATAGAGCGGCACTACAAAACGCAACAAATGTATAGGACGTTCAGAGCTCTTTCGTTTATCCAAAAATGTAACGCCCGTGTGAACAAGGCCTTAGTAATGTTTCATAAACCTCAAGTGCTTTACATTTGTTTACATTTGTGATATATGAAAAGAAATGCAAATACTTTTTAGACATAGAAGTGGTGTAACACCAAAGTACATACTGTAATTATTAACATAAGAAATATTTTAGCATTTGAGCAGCTGTTAGCTGTTTTTAATATGACAATTATACATATCTGTGTCCCCTCATATTTTTACCCCAGTGGAACAGGAAGTCATGGATATAAAAAAAGTGCTAATATAAATGTGAATGTGCATTAGTGATGGAAAGTTTTGATCACTTTAGTGACTGAGTTATTTCATTCTTTTGATCAGAAATAAAATAAAATGTAACATTTTCAGACCCTCAACATATCTACATATACAAATTTTGGCTATAGTTCCAATAATAAAAATATTACAATGCAGCTAAGGACATATTATGATAAACAGTATGAGCAGCTCACCTCTCTTATCTTCCGGTCCGAATCGTATGTTCTTTTGTCACATGACTCTCACAGACGTAATGTGTATTGCACAGGAAACAGAATTGAGCGGTTCTTATCATGAGTCTTCTAGTCCGAGTCGTTCGCTCTTTTGAATCTATCGCAATGCATAGCGTCTTTGGGAGTCATGTGACAAAAGAACGAACGACTCGGACTAGAAGACTCATGAGATGAACCGCTCATTTATGTTTCCTGTACGTAATCTACAGAGGTTTTGCGATGCTTTGCGCATGCCCACCCAGTAGAAAATGAACAAATTTTCCCCAAGGATGTCAATAACTCTGGGTGTAACTCGCTATCTTATAAGAATGTTTATAATCTAAGCAATTTCTGCATCTAATTAAATTTTTTAAGGTTCTCACAACTGAGGAATTTCAAGCTTTGTCACTGGAAAAAGCATGTTGACTATGTTGTTCAGGTATTTTTCCCAGCTTTTGTAATGCATAATGCTTAATAATTAACATTATGTAAATAGTCATACAGTAATGAAATATTTCACAACTGTCATTTGTAGGCGATTGCAAATGCCTGCTCAAATCTGCAGTCATTAGAGTTGTCTTACTGCATGGGTGTGACAAAAGAGGCTTTTCAGAATCTTGGAGTTGCCTGTCAGTCTCTTGAGAGCATAAATGTGCAACACACCGAGGTATGCACAGTATGAAATGACTGCATGCTGAAACTGCTTTTTCAGATTGATGATTATTGTCTGATGATTATGGTGACACAATGAATCACCATAATGGATATGTCCAGTGTTATGTTGTTGGTCTATTTGAATATTTTACGGACATAAAGCACAAATAATGTACAATTGTATCTTTTGCAATATAGTTTCAGGATGATGGCCTGTTGTCCTTTCTTGAGGTTTCTGCGAATCATCTAAAAAAGCTTTCCTTTACGCGCAGCTCAAAAAGTGACAAACTTCTCAGTGTTTTGTGTGTAAGCCAATTTCCATTTGTCACTTTGACATCATTGATAGTGTAAAGCATAATTCAGTATTGCATTCTGTTAAAAGTAAGGAATGATGTGGTATTTGTTTGCAGAGGGGTTGCTGTCCTGATCTCAGATTTTTGGAGATCAATGCTAAATTAGATGGTGGATATTGCCCTCTTCCTATCTGTGTACAAGCTTTACAACTTGGTTGTCCCAAGCTACAGGTACTGTATAGTAGTCTATAGTTTGTAACAAGTTTCACAGAAATGTCTCCTGTGTGGTTTTACTTTCCATTTGCACTCAAGCAAAAATAAATAAAATAAACTATACACTTAAACATCAAAGCATAAGGGTTACACTGTGTGATTAATTGTATGTCAGTCCCTATGCAGTTCAGATTACATATAATAAAGTAATGTAATACTTTTTTTTTACTTACAAAATAGCAGTACTTTCTTTATATTAAACTGTTTTCCACATTTGGTTAGATTCTAGTTGACTAGTAATAAAATGACTGGTAAAATAACATCCCAGATATGATCCTGACATCTCTGATACTGCGTCTTGTCTAAAACCATGCCCTTAATAATATCTTATGAAGTGGATATTAAATGTGTATTTAAACGAAATCTAAGGATTGTTCTCCCTTTGTTACCCTCTATAGACTTTTAGGTTGATGAATATTAACCCTGTTCCCAAAATGATTCGCAACACACCCAGTTCCACACCTGGCTTCCCCATGCTGGAGGAGTTGTGCATAGCCTCTTCATCTCACTCCTTTATGAATGACCAGGACCTGCTTAATATCCTGCATGGCTCCCCACACCTGCGGGTACTGGACCTGCGGGGATGCGCTCGCATCACAGCTGCTGGACTGTATACATTGCCATGTGAAGGTAAAATGTTTTATATTTACCAGCAAATTACGTACGTACAAGTTGTGCTTGTGTAGAAAATACATTAAACAAGCATGTTTAATTGTTATTTTATGTAGATACAGTCTGTCGGTATACACCTAAAACGAGGTTCGGCATTAAAGTTGGAGAAGAACGTCGACACCACTATTAGCCTTTCTCATCAGCACAGATACATTTGACAGTTTTTTTTTTCTCCTTAACAATTCAACACAGGAATGGTATTAGTGATTACTCCAGAGAGGAGAACTTAAATGGAGACAGCACCAAATTTGAGTTTCTTTGTGACACCATGTTGCATTTTTTTTTCCACGTTTCACATAGTTTAATCAGTTTGAGCTACAGTAGTACATGGGCCAACCTTCACTACCCACTGAATCTTGGCTGCCCATGGCTCTGTTGCCAGTTCACTGGTTTTCTTCCAGAATTCCACAATTTGGCCCTTGTCAAAGTCACTCAAGTCCTCACGCTTGCCCTTTTTATCTGCTTCTAACAAATCTTCAGGCAAACAGATTCTCTTTCTGCCAATTAGATCCCACACACTTCCAGGTGCAATTGTAATTATAGCTACTCTGAGCAGTCCCAAAATTGTAGCTCTTTTCGGATGTTTCTGGTCTGCAGTGGTCAGAATCTACCAAAGTGGTCCAAAGAAGAAAACAGTGAACCAGAGATCCAGTGAAGGATGGCCCATGTACTACTATAGCTCAGATTGATTAAAAGGGTAGTGCTGATTCCAGCTCATTAATGTTTTGGTTGAAAAGGTGGGGGGGGGGTCGTGCTGATCAGTGTATACTGCATATTCAATTACTTCAAGTATTTAAGTAACACATTATTTGTTTGGTAAGTATATGAATGTTCTTTAGCAGTTGAATTGACTTGTGCATGGTCCTGACAGTTTGTGTTAATTAATGTCTCGTTAACATAAAAAAATAACTGCATTGATTAAATAAACTTAATGTACATTTTCTGCTACACTTTTATACTCATATTTAACTTTACTGCTCCTACTCAATGATGTGTAAAATACTGTGGTAAAAAAAGCCAAAACTGTGCTCGAAAAGGCACACTATATATTCAGAGTAGGCACCATATACTGTATTCACTTGTTGTCTCAATGGTTTTAGGTTTGGAGTGTTTATACTGGGGGCTGTATTTCAATAGCAATGTCATGGTGGCATCAAATAAAGGCATCCACCTGCTTACACAGAAATGGAGCCACAGCCTTCGTGAGCTGGATCTCACCAACCAGCCTTTCTCAGAAGAGGACATGGAGATTGCAATGGAGCATCTGGCTCATGGCACTGGAGCACACTCATTTCATTCTCTGAATCTCAGTGGGACCAAGATCACCTCATCTGCAGTCAGGTACCATCACAGTGGAAGTACTGTATATACTGTATGAGCTGCCTCTAGCAAATTATTTAAAAATACATAAACAGAAATGTATTGAAGAAATTCTTTTTCCTAATAAATATTAGGAACATTTAACAACTACTAAGTTAAGCAATACATGTGTATCTATACCACTGGTAGTATATTATAGAATGTGCTATTTGCTGCAGAGCTTAACGATGATTTACATTTTACAGGTTATTTGTGGGTCAGTCTATAGCTCTTAGCTATTTGAATCTGTCATCTTGCCGTTACCTTCCCAGGGGGCTCAAGCGGATTTATCGTGGCCAAGAAGACATAAGTCAGCTTCTGGAAAGCCTAAATTAATGTTGTGTAGTTTTTAAAAAAAAAATTTTTTTTTTATCCTTTTGTATTGTAAGACTTAATTTTCAAGTCGTAATGTGTCTTTAAGTTAGACTACATGAAACTACTGGTATATGAATAGCCAATTATCTGCTGTGTGTATAATATGATGATTAAAATATATTCAAACCCCAAATCTGGTTATTGAAACAAAACAGATAAAACATGTTTTAAAAGTACAGTGGAAACTTGAATTGGAAATTTGCTTTAATATACAAGTGATTTGCATGCTTTCGAAATGAATTATGCTCGCAATCCAAGGTTTAACTGTACTAACTTATAATGTAAGAGAAATCAAACGCATTTGACAACTGAGTTTAAAAAATGGAAAGTTTATTAGTGGTTTAAATGTAAGCATTGCTTTAAAGTTGTCTAACAGTATTTTGAGGAAAGATAATTGCTGGATTGTGCAAGGAAACATTATGATTCCTTGCACAATCCAGCAGTTATTTTCCTCAGAATTTATCCAACAGGATAAATAAATGATTTTCTGAAACCCATGCTGGTAAATAGATTGTTTGAATCATACAATATATAAATCTTACCAAATAGAATTTTTTTTAAATAAAGAACTGTAAAAATGACCAATAAAAATTAAACATATACCTTGTATATACTATCATAAAAGAGATGTTTTTTTTTTTTTTTACAAAGACAAAGTTTTATCTACCTGGAACATATTTTGTCATTTCATATATAACCACTTTACAAATCCAGTGAGTGAGTGGTATAGGATTTTACAAATATTTTACAAATAAAAACTTCTTGGAGAAGGATGAAATAAGGTCTATAGGCCTAAGGGAGATCACTAAACACTTGGTGAAGTAGAATGGTGAGGTGAACTTACAGGATTGGGACTAAACAGCCTTGTAGCCATAAGAAAACCACTTATTAGTAAGAATAATCAGAAAATAGCTTAAAAATGTTAAGGAGCGTAATCATTGGACGTAGGAGCAATGAAAAAGGCCATCTGATGAACTCCGATTGACTATATTAAAGGGTGATGGATATGTCACCATAGGAAAAGAACTGCAGGAAGCGATGCAAGGTCATGCATAGTGTTCATTGACGAAGACGGGAGACAGTGTTATGATCTGGGATGGTTTCAGTTGGTCAAGTCTAGGCTCAGCAACGTTATGTGGCAAGAACATGAAGTTAGCTGATGACCTGAATGATCAGGGTATTACATGAATCCAGTTTTTCTCCCTGATGACACAGGCATATCCTAAGACTCAAATTGTGGGGTCTTGAGGGGATACGGAATTATTTTCACACAGGAACTGGTCACCACATTGTGTGCTGCAGTGAAACCTTTTTTTGGCCGGACAGTATATTTAATTTCTAAAGTTTTGCAAAGCTTTTTTTTTTTTTCATTTTCTTAAGCTTAGTAAGGTCAATCCAGTGTGTGGATCTTTGATGCACCGATCAAGTAGTTGCAAGTAGGTAAGGTTCTCCTTTGTGTTGGGGTCAAAAAACCCTTTTGTGTCATCGCCTGAGTCAGAAAGAATCTGGTTCATTTCTTCATCAAAATATCCTCTCTGGTAAGCCACCTCTACAGGAACTCGGTGGCTGTACACTGGATCAATGATGCCTCCAGTTGCAATCTGTGCTTCCAAAAGACGGATACCATGATCTTTAACAATGAGATCTTTCTTTAAGGCCTGGAACAATGAGATGGTGTTTCCAGTGTGTGGGTCAGTGTAGCCAGTGACTGCCTTCTCTGCAGAAAGTAGCTTGTTTTTCCATTCAGGCCCCACGACTCCCTGATCCACAGCTTCTTCTACAGATAGTTTTTTGTTCTCCAAGGGATCGACCATAAATCCTGTAGCAGCTTGGGCCTCCAATAAAACCAGTGATGTTCCAGGCGTCAGAAGTCCTTGGCATTTGGCTTCATGGATACGCATGGTCTGTTTGGTGGACTGAACAAACACTCCTGCAATACAGTCGGTGCCCTGCAAGTACTTCCGTACTGAATCCATATTGCTTACTTGATCTACTGTGACTTTACCAGTACTTAGATCTTCAAAAATTGTTTTATCAATGATTTTAGATTGCAGCAAGTTCTTTGCAGACACTTGCTTTTTAATTCCACGAAAAATAAGAGGTTTTGTTTCAGTTGTAGTGGTGGTAGTCGTAACAGTCGTGCTGGATGTTTTCTGTCGTATAATTGTTAGTACCTGCTCCAAGAAGTATTCAATAGTTATAGTGCCAGATTTGAATTGCTGAATCAGATCTCGTTTCTTTCCCTCGTCAATGTATTCAGAGTAGATGAGATCCCAGAGGGAAACCTCCTTTCCTTGGAATTTTCCTCCTGCCTTGTTTGTGATAGTGGACTGGAGGATTTTCTTTGTATTTTCATCAATGTAAAAGTAAAACTCTCCCTTTTTCGCAATGACAAGAAGCCTTAGCCCAGTGTGTGGATCTTTGATGCACCGATCAAGTAGTTGCAAGTAGGTAAGGTTCTCCTTTGTGTTGGGGTCAAAAAAACCTTTTGTGTCATCGCCTGAGTCAGAAAGAATCTGGTTCATTTCTTCATCAAAATATCCTCTCTGGTAAGCCACCTCTACAGGAACTCGGTGGCTGTACACTGGATCAATGATGCCTCCAGTTGCAATCTGTGCTTCCAAAAGACGGATACCATGATCTTTAACAATGAGATCTTTCTTTAAG
This sequence comes from Channallabes apus, assembly GCA_030522415.1. NCBI lineage: Eukaryota > Metazoa > Chordata > Actinopteri > Siluriformes > Clariidae > Channallabes > Channallabes apus. The sequence goes on from CM060127.1 coordinate 18,666,708, forward strand.
GCCTGGAACAATGAGATGGTGTTTCCAGTGTGTGGGTCAGTGTAGCCAGTGACTGCCTTCTCTGCAGAAAGTAGCTTGTTTTTCCATTCAGGCCCCACGACTCCCTGATCCACAGCTTCTTCTACAGATAGTTTTTTGTTCTCCAAGGGATCGACCATAAATCCTGTAGCAGCTTGGGCCTCCAATAAAACCAGTGATGTTCCAGGCGTCAGAAGTCCTTGGCATTTGGCTTCATGGATACGCATGGTCTGTTTGGTGGACTGAACAAACACTCCTGCAATACAGTCGGTGCCCTGCAAGTACTTCCGTACTGAATCCATATTGCTTACTTGATCTACTGTGACTTTACCAGTACTTAGATCTTCAAAAATTGTTTTATCAATGATTTTAGATTGCAGCAAGTTCTTTGCAGACACTTGCTTTTTAATTCCACGAAAAATAAGAGGTTTTGTTTCAGTTGTAGTGGTGGTAGTCGTAACAGTCGTGCTGGATGTTTTCTGTCGTATAATTGTTAGTACCTGCTCCAAGAAGTATTCAATAGTTATAGTGCCAGATTTGAATTGCTGAATCAGATCTCGTTTCTTTCCCTCGTCAATGTATTCAGAGTAGATGAGATCCCAGAGGGAAACCTCCTTTCCTTGGAATTTTCCTCCTGCCTTGTTTGTGATAGTGGACTGGAGGATTTTCTTTGTATTTTCATCAATGTAAAAGTAAAACTCTCCCTTTTTCGCAATGACAAGAAGCCTTAGCCCAGTGTGTGGATCTTTGATGCACCGATCAAGTAGTTGCAAGTAGGTAAGGTTCTCCTTTGTGTTGGGGTCAAAAAAACCTTTTGTGTCATCGCCTGAGTCAGAAAGAATCTGGTTCATTTCTTCATCAAAATATCCTCTCTGGTAAGCCACCTCTACAGGAACTCGGTGGCTGTACACTGGATCAATGATGCCTCCAGTTGCAATCTGTGCTTCCAAAAGACGGATACCATGATCTTTAACAATGAGATCTTTCTTTAAGGCCTGGAACAATGAGATGGTGTTTCCAGTGTGTGGGTCAGTGTAGCCAGTGACTGCCTTCTCTGCAGAAAGTAGCTTGTTTTTCCATTCAGGCCCCACGACTCCCTGATCCACAGCTTCTTCTACAGATAGTTTTTTGTTCTCCAAGGGATCGACCATAAATCCTGTAGCAGCTTGGGCCTCCAATAAAACCAGTGATGTTCCAGGCGTCAGAAGTCCTTGGCATTTGGCTTCATGGATACGCATGGTCTGTTTGGTGGACTGAACAAACACTCCTGCAATACAGTCGGTGCCCTGCAAGTACTTCCGTACTGAATCCATATTGCTTACTTGATCTACTGTGACTTTACCAGTACTTAGATCTTCAAAAATTGTTTTATCAATGATTTTAGATTGCAGCAAGTTCTTTGCAGACACTTGCTTTTTAATTCCACGAAAAATAAGAGGTTTTGTTTCAGTTGTAGTGGTGGTAGTCGTAACAGTCGTGCTGGATGTTTTCTGTCGTATAATTGTTAGTACCTGCTCCAAGAAGTATTCAATAGTTATAGTGCCAGATTTGAATTGCTGAATCAGATCTCGTTTCTTTCCCTCGTCAATGTATTCAGAGTAGATGAGATCCCAGAGGGAAACCTCCTTTCCTTGGAATTTTCCTCCTGCCTTGCTTGTGGTAGTGGACTGGAGGATTTTCTTTGTATTTTCATCAATGTAAAAGTAAAACTCTCCCTTTTTCGCAATGACAAGAAGCCTTAGCCCAGTGTGTGGATCTTTGATGCACCGATCAAGTAGTTGCAAGTAGGTAAGGTTCTCCTTTGTGTTGGGGTCAAAAAAACCTTTTGTGTCATCGCCTGAGTCAGAAAGAATCTGGTTCATTTCTTCATCAAAATATCCTCTCTGGTAAGCCACCTCTACAGGAACTCGGTGGCTGTACACTGGATCAATGATGCCTCCAGTTGCAATCTGTGCTTCCAAAAGACGGATACCATGATCTTTAACAATGAGATCTTTCTTTAAGGCCTGGAACAATGAGATGGTGTTTCCAGTGTGTGGGTCAGTGTAGCCAGTGACTGCCTTCTCTGCAGAAAGTAGCTTGTTTTTCCATTCAGGCCCCACGACTCCCTGATCCACAGCTTCTTCTACAGATAGTTTTTTGTTCTCCAAGGGATCGACCATAAATCCTGTAGCAGCTTGAGCCTCCAATAAAATCAGTGATGTTCCAGGCGTCAGAAGTCCTTGGCATTTTGCTTCATGGATACGCATGGTCTGTTTGGTGGACTGAACAAACACTCCTGCAATACAGTCGGTGCCCTGCAAGTACTTCCGTACTGAATCCATATTGCTTACTTGATCTACTGTGACTTTACCAGTACTTAGATCTTCAAAAATTGTTTTATCAATGATTTTAGATTGCAGCAAGTTCTTTGCTGACACTTGCTTTTTAATTCCACGAAAAATAAGAGGTTTTGTTTCAGTTGTAGTGGTGGTAGTCGTAACAGTCGTGCTGGATGTTTTCTGTTGTATAATTGTTAGTACCTGCTCCAAGAAGTATTCAATAGTTATAGTGCCAGATTTGAATTGCTGAATCAGATCTCGTTTCTTTCCCTCGTCAATGTATTCAGAGTAGATGAGATCCCAGAGGGAAACCTCCTTTCCTTGGAATTTTCCTCCTGCCTTGTTTGTGGTAGTGGACTGGAGGATTTTCTTTGTATTTTCATCAATGTAAAAGTAAAACTCTCCCTTTTTCGCAATGACAAGAAGCCTTAGCCCAGTGTGTGGATCTTTGATGCACCGATCAAGTAGTTGCAAGTAGGTAAGGTTCTCCTTTGTGTTGGGGTCAAAAAACCCTTTTGTGTCATCGCCTGAGTCAGAAAGAATCTGGTTCATTTCTTCATCAAAATATCCTCTCTGGTAAGCCACCTCTACAGGAACTCGGTGGCTGTACACTGGATCAATGATGCCTCCAGTTGCAATCTGTGCTTCCAAAAGACGGATACCATGATCTTTAACAATGAGATCTTTCTTTAAGGCCTGGAACAATGAGATGGTGTTTCCAGTGTGTGGGTCAGTGTAGCCAGTGACTGCCTTCTCTGCAGAAAGTAGCTTGTTTTTCCATTCAGGCCCCACGACTCCCTGATCCACAGCTTCTTCTACAGATAGTTTTTTGTTCTCCAAGGGATCGACCATAAATCCTGTAGCAGCTTGAGCCTCCAATAAAACCAGTGATGTTCCAGGCGTCAGAAGTCCTTGGCATTTTGCTTCATGGATACGCATGGTCTGTTTGGTGGACTGAACAAACACTCCTGCAATACAGTCGGTGCCCTGCAAGTACTTCCGTACTGAATCCATATTGCTTACTTGATCTACTGTGACTTTACCAGTACTTAGATCTTCAAAAATTGTTTTATCAATGATTTTAGATTGCAGCAAGTTCTTTGCAGACACTTGCTTTTTAATTCCACGAAAAATAAGAGGTTTTGTTTCAGTTGTAGTGGTGGTAGTCGTAACAGTCGTGCTGGATGTTTTCTGTCGTATAATTGTTAGTACCTGCTCCAAGAAGTATTCAATAGTTATAGTGCCAGATTTGAATTGCTGAATCAGATCTCGTTTCTTTCCCTCGTCAATGTATTCAGAGTAGATGAGATCCCAGAGGGAAACCTCCTTTCCTTGGAATTTTCCTCCTGCCTTGTTTGTGATAGTGGACTGGAGGATTTTCTTTGTATTTTCATCAATGTAAAAGTAAAACTCCCCCTTTTTCGTGATCACAAGGAGCCTTAGCCCAGTGTGTGGATCTTTGATGCACCGATCAAGTAGTTGCAAGTAGGTAAGGTTCTCCTTTGTGTTGGGGTCAAAAAAACCTTTTGTGTCATCGCCTGAGTCAGAAAGAATCTGGTTCATTTCTTCATCAAAATATCCTCTCTGGTAAGCCACCTCTACAGGAACTCGGTGGCTGTACACTGGATCAATGATGCCTCCAGTTGCAATCTGTGCTTCCAAAAGACGGATACCATGATCTTTAACAATGAGATCTTTCTTTAAGGCCTGGAACAATGAGATGGTGTTTCCAGTGTGTGGGTCAGTGTAGCCAGTGACTGCCTTCTCTGCAGAAAGTAGCTTGTTTTTCCATTCAGGCCCCACGACTCCCTGATCCACAGCTTCTTCTACAGATAGTTTTTTGTTCTCCAAGGGATCGACCATAAATCCTGTAGCAGCTTGAGCCTCCAATAAAATCAGTGATGTTCCAGGCGTCAGAAGTCCTTGGCATTTTGCTTCATGGATACGCATGGTCTGTTTGGTGGACTGAACAAACACTCCTGCAATACAGTCGGTGCCCTGCAAGTACTTCCGTACTGAATCCATATTGCTTACTTGATCTACTGTGACTTTACCAGTACTTAGATCTTCAAAAATTGTTTTATCAATGATTTTAGATTGCAGCAAGTTCTTTGCTGACACTTGCTTTTTAATTCCACGAAAAATAAGAGGTTTTGTTTCAGTTGTAGTGGTGGTAGTCGTAACAGTCGTGCTGGATGTTTTCTGTTGTATAATTGTTAGTACCTGCTCCAAGAAGTATTCAATAGTTATAGTGCCAGATTTGAATTGCTGAATCAGATCTCGTTTCTTTCCCTCGTCAATGTATTCAGAGTAGATGAGATCCCAGAGGGAAACCTCCTTTCCTTGGAATTTTCCTCCTGCCTTGTTTGTGGTAGTGGACTGGAGGATTTTCTTTGTATTTTCATCAATGTAAAAGTAAAACTCTCCCTTTTTCGCAATGACAAGAAGCCTTAGCCCAGTGTGTGGATCTTTGATGCACCGATCAAGTAGTTGCAAGTAGGTAAGGTTCTCCTTTGTGTTGGGGTCAAAAAACCCTTTTGTGTCATCGCCTGAGTCAGAAAGAATCTGGTTCATTTCTTCATCAAAATATCCTCTCTGGTAAGCCACCTCTACAGGAACTCGGTGGCTGTACACTGGATCAATGATGCCTCCAGTTGCAATCTGTGCTTCCAAAAGACGGATACCATGATCTTTAACAATGAGATCTTTCTTTAAGGCCTGGAACAATGAGATGGTGTTTCCAGTGTGTGGGTCAGTGTAGCCAGTGACTGCCTTCTCTGCAGAAAGTAGCTTGTTTTTCCATTCAGGCCCCACGACTCCCTGATCCACAGCTTCTTCTACAGATAGTTTTTTGTTCTCCAAGGGATCGACCATAAATCCTGTAGCAGCTTGAGCCTCCAATAAAACCAGTGATGTTCCAGGCGTCAGAAGTCCTTGGCATTTGGCTTCATGGATACGCATGGTCTGTTTGGTGGACTGAACAAACACTCCTGCAATACAGTCGGTGCCCTGCAAGTACTTCCGTACTGAATCCATATTGCTTACTTGATCTACTGTGACTTTACCAGTACTTAGATCTTCAAAAATTGTTTTATCAATGATTTTAGATTGCAGCAAGTTCTTTGCAGACACTTGCTTTTTAATTCCACGAAAAATAAGAGGTTTTGTTTCAGTTGTAGTGGTGGTAGTCGTAACAGTCGTGCTGGATGTTTTCTGTCGTATAATTGTTAGTACCTGCTCCAAGAAGTATTCAATAGTTATAGTGCCAGATTTGAATTGCTGAATCAGATCTCGTTTCTTTCCCTCGTCAATGTATTCAGAGTAGATGAGATCCCAGAGGGAAACCTCCTTTCCTTGGAATTTTCCTCCTGCCTTGTTTGTGATAGTGGACTGGAGGATTTTCTTTGTATTTTCATCAATGTAAAAGTAAAACTCTCCCTTTTTCGCAATGACAAGAAGCCTTAGCCCAGTGTGTGGATCTTTGATGCACCGATCAAGTAGTTGCAAGTAGGTAAGGTTCTCCTTTGTGTTGGGGTCAAAAAACCCTTTTGTGTCATCGCCTGAGTCAGAAAGAATCTGGTTCATTTCTTCATCAAAATATCCTCTCTGGTAAGCCACCTCTACAGGAACTCGGTGGCTGTACACTGGATCAATGATGCCTCCAGTTGCAATCTGTGCTTCCAAAAGACGGATACCATGATCTTTAACAATGAGATCTTTCTTTAAGGCCTGGAACAATGAGATGGTGTTTCCAGTGTGTGGGTCAGTGTAGCCAGTGACTGCCTTCTCTGCAGAAAGTAGCTTGTTTTTCCATTCAGGCCCCACGACTCCCTGATCCACAGCTTCTTCTACAGATAGTTTTTTGTTCTCCAAGGGATCGACCATAAATCCGGTAGCAGCTTGAGCCTCCAATAAAACCAGTGATGTTCCAGGCGTCAGAAGTCCTTGGCATTTGGCTTCATGGATACGCATGGTCTGTTTGGTGGACTGAACAAACACTCCTGCAATACAGTCGGTGCCCTGCAAGTACTTCCGTACTGAATCCATATTGCTTACTTGATCTACTGTGACTTTACCAGTACTTAGATTTTCAAAAATTGTTTTATCAATGATTTTAGATTCCAGCAAGTTCTTTGCTGACACTTGCTTTTTAATTCCACGAAAAATAAGAGGTTTTGTTTCAGTTGTAGTGGTGGTAGTCGTAACAGTCGTGCTGGATGTTTTCTGTCGTATAATTGTTAGTACCTGCTCCAAGAAGTATTCAATAGTTATAGTGCCAGATTTGAATTGCTGAATCAGATCTCGTTTCTTTCCCTCGTCAATGTATTCAGAGTAGATGAGATCCCAGAGGGAAACCTCCTTTCCTTGGAATTTTCCTCCTGCCTTGTTTGTGATAGTGGACTGGAGGATTTTCTTTGTATTTTCATCAATGTAAAAGTAAAACTCTCCCTTTTTCGCAATGACAAGAAGCCTTAGCCCAGTGTGTGGATCTTTGATGCACCGATCAAGTAGTTGCAAGTAGGTAAGGTTCTCCTTTGTGTTGGGGTCAAAAAACCCTTTTGTGTCATCGCCTGAGTCAGAAAGAATCTGGTTCATTTCTTCATCAAAATATCCTCTCTGGTAAGCCACCTCTACAGGAACTCGGTGGCTGTACACTGGATCAATGATGCCTCCAGTTGCAATCTGTGCTTCCAAAAGACGGATACCATGATCAGATACAATGAGATCTTTCTTTAAGGCCTGGAACAATGAGATGGTGTTTCCAGTGTGTGGGTCAGTGTAGCCAGTGACTGCCTTCTCTGCAGAAAGTAGCTTGTTTTTCCATTCAGGCCCCACGACTCCCTGATCCACAGCTTCTTCTACAGATAGTTTTTTGTTCTCCAAGGGATCGACCATAAATCCGGTAGCAGCTTGAGCCTCCAATAAAACCAGTGATGTTCCAGGCGTCAGTAGTCCTTGGCATTTGGCTTCATGGATACGCATGGTCTGTTTGGTGGACTGAACAAACACTCCTGCAATACAGTCGGTGCCCTGCAAGTACTTCCGTACTGAATCCATATTGCTTACTTGATCTACTGTGACTTTACCAGTACTTAGATTTTCAAAAATTGTTTTATCAATGATTTTAGATTCCAGCAAGTTCTTTGCTGACACTTGCTTTTTAATTCCACGAAAAATAAGAGGTTTTGTTTCAGTTGTAGTGGTGGTAGTCGTAACAGTCGTACTGGATGTTTTCTGTCGTATAATTGTTAGTACCTGCTCCAAGAAGTATTCAATAGTTATAGTGCCAGATTTGAATTGCTGAATCAGATCTCGTTTCTTTCCCTCGTCAATGTATTCAGAGTAGATGAGATCCCAGAGGGAAACCTCCTTTCCTTGGAATTTTCCCCATGCCTTGTTTGTGATAGTGGACTGGAGGATTTTCTTTGTATTTTCATCAATGTAAAAGTAAAACTCCCCCTTTTTCGTGATCACAAGGAGCCTTAGCCCAGTGTGTGGATCTTTGATGCACCGATCAAGTAGTTGCAAGTAGGTAAGGTTCTCCTTTGTGTTGGGGTCAAAAAACCCTTTTGTGTCATCGCCTGAGTCAGAAAGAATCTGGTTCATTTCTTCATCAAAATATCCTCTCTGGTAAGCCACCTCTACAGGAACTCGGTGGCTGTACACTGGATCAATGATGCCTCCAGTTGCAATCTGTGCTTCCAAAAGACGGATACCATGATCTTTAACAATGAGATCTTTCTTTAAGGCCTGGAACAATGAGATGGTGTTTCCAGTGTGTGGGTCAGTGTAGCCAGTGACTGCCTTCTCTGCAGAAAGTAGCTTGTTTTTCCATTCAGGCCCCACGACTCCCTGATCCACAGCTTCTTCTACAGATAGTTTTTTGTTCTCCAAGGGATCGACCATAAATCCGGTAGCAGCTTGAGCCTCCAATAAAACCAGTGATGTTCCAGGCGTCAGAAGTCCTTGGCATTTGGCTTCATGGATACGCATGGTCTGTTTGGTGGACTGAACAAACACTCCTGCAATACAGTCGGTGCCCTGCAAGTACTTCCGTACTGAATCCATATTGCTTACTTGATCTACTGTGACTTTACCAGTACTTAGATTTTCAAAAATTGTTTTATCAATGATTTTAGATTCCAGCAAGTTCTTTGCTGACACTTGCTTTTTAATTCCACGAAAAATAAGAGGTTTTGTTTCAGTTGTAGTGGTGGTAGTCGTAACAGTCGTACTGGATGTTTTCTGTCGTATAATTGTTAGTACCTGCTCCAAGAAGTATTCAATAGTTATAGTGCCAGATTTGAATTGCTGAATCAGATCTCGTTTCTTTCCCTCGTCAATGTATTCAGAGTAGATGAGATCCCAGAGGGAAACCTCCTTTCCTTGGAATTTTCCCCATGCCTTGTTTGTGATAGTGGACTGGAGGATTTTCTTTGTATTTTCATCAATGTAAAAGTAAAACTCTCCCTTTTTCGTGATCACAAGGAGCCTTAGCCCAGTGTGTGGATCTTTGATGCACCGATCAAGTAGTTGCAAGTAGGTAAGGTTCTCCTTTGTGTTGGGGTCAAAAAAACCTTTTGTGTCATCGCCTGAGTCAGAAAGAATCTGGTTCATTTCTTCATCAAAATATCCTCTCTGGTAAGCCACCTCTACAGGAACTCGGTGGCTGTACACTGGATCAATGATGCCTCCAGTTGCAATCTGTGCTTCCAAAAGACGGATACCATGATCTTTAACAATGAGATCTTTCTTTAAGGCCTGGAACAATGAGATGGTGTTTCCAGTGTGTGGGTCAGTGTAGCCAGTGACTGCCTTCTCTGCAGAAAGTAGCTTGTTTTTCCATTCAGGCCCCACGACTCCCTGATCCACAGCTTCTTCTACAGATAGTTTTTTGTTCTCCAAGGGATCGACCATAAATCCTGTAGCAGCTTGGGCCTCCAATAAAACCAGTGATGTTCCAGGCGTCAGAAGTCCTTGGCATTTGGCTTCATGGATACGCATGGTCTGTTTGGTGGACTGAACAAACACTCCTGCAATACAGTCGGTGCCCTGCAAGTACTTCCGTACTGAATCCATATTGCTTACTTGATCTACTGTGACTTTACCAGTACTTAGATCTTCAAAAATTGTTTTATCAATGATTTTAGATTGCAGCAAGTTCTTTGCAGACACTTGCTTTTTAATTCCACGAAAAATAAGAGGTTTTGTTTCAGTTGTAGTGGTGGTAGTCGTAACAGTCGTGCTGGATGTTTTCTGTCGTATAATTGTTAGTACCTGCTCCAAGAAGTATTCAATAGTTATAGTGCCAGATTTGAATTGCTGAATCAGATCTCGTTTCTTTCCCTCGTCAATGTATTCAGAGTAGATGAGATCCCAGAGGGAAACCTCCTTTCCTTGGAATTTTCCTCCTGCCTTGTTTGTGATAGTGGACTGGAGGATTTTCTTTGTATTTTCATCAATGTAAAAGTAAAACTCTCCCTTTTTCGCAATGACAAGAAGCCTTAGCCCAGTGTGTGGATCTTTGATGCACCGATCAAGTAGTTGCAAGTAGGTAAGGTTCTCCTTTGTGTTGGGGTCAAAAAACCCTTTTGTGTCATCGCCTGAGTCAGAAAGAATCTGGTTCATTTCTTCATCAAAATATCCTCTCTGGTAAGCCACCTCTACAGGAACTCGGTGGCTGTACACTGGATCAATGATGCCTCCAGTTGCAATCTGTGCTTCCAAAAGACGGATACCATGATCTTTAACAATGAGATCTTTCTTTAAGGCCTGGAACAATGAGATGGTGTTTCCAGTGTGTGGGTCAGTGTAGCCAGTGACTGCCTTCTCTGCAGAAAGTAGCTTGTTTTTCCATTCAGGCCCCACGACTCCCTGATCCACAGCTTCTTCTACAGATAGTTTTTTGTTCTCCAAGGGATCGACCATAAATCCGGTAGCAGCTTGAGCCTCCAATAAAACCAGTGATGTTCCAGGCGTCAGAAGTCCTTGGCATTTGGCTTCATGGATACGCATGGTCTGTTTGGTGGACTGAACAAACACTCCTGCAATACAGTCGGTGCCCTGCAAGTACTTCCGTACTGAATCCATATTGCTTACTTGATCTACTGTGACTTTACCAGTACTTAGATTTTCAAAAATTGTTTTATCAATGATTTTAGATTCCAGCAAGTTCTTTGCTGACACTTGCTTTTTAATTCCACGAAAAATAAGAGGTTTTGTTTCAGTTGTAGTGGTGGTAGTCGTAACAGTCGTACTGGATGTTTTCTGTCGTATAATTGTTAGTACCTGCTCCAAGAAGTATTCAATAGTTATAGTGCCAGATTTGAATTGCTGAATCAGATCTCGTTTCTTTCCCTCGTCAATGTATTCAGAGTAGATGAGATCCCAGAGGGAAACCTCCTTTCCTTGGAATTTTCCCCATGCCTTGTTTGTGATAGTGGACTGGAGGATTTTCTTTGTATTTTCATCAATGTAAAAGTAAAACTCCCCCTTTTTCGTGATCACAAGGAGCCTTAGCCCAGTGTGTGGATCTTTGATGCACCGATCAAGTAGTTGCAAGTAGGTAAGGTTCTCCTTTGTGTTGGGGTCAAAAAAACCTTTTGTGTCATCGCCTGAGTCAGAAAGAATCTGGTTCATTTCTTCATCAAAATATCCTCTCTGGTAAGCCACCTCTACAGGAACTCGGTGGCTGTACACTGGATCAATGATGCCTCCAGTTGCAATCTGTGCTTCCAAAAGACGGATACCATGATCTTTAACAATGAGATCTTTCTTTAAGGCCTGGAACAATGAGATGGTGTTTCCAGTGTGTGGGTCAGTGTAGCCAGTGACTGCCTTCTCTGCAGAAAGTAGCTTGTTTTTCCATTCAGGCCCCACGACTCCCTGATCCACAGCTTCTTCTACAGATAGTTTTTTGTTCTCCAAGGGATCGACCATAAATCCTGTAGCAGCTTGGGCCTCCAATAAAACCAGTGATGTTCCAGGCGTCAGAAGTCCTTGGCATTTGGCTTCATGGATACGCATGGTCTGTTTGGTGGACTGAACAAACACTCCTGCAATACAGTCGGTGCCCTGCAAGTACTTCCGTACTGAATCCATATTGCTTACTTGATCTACTGTGACTTTACCAGTACTTAGATCTTCAAAAATTGTTTTATCAATGATTTTAGATTGCAGCAAGTTCTTTGCAGACACTTGCTTTTTAATTCCACGAAAAATAAGAGGTTTTGTTTCAGTTGTAGTGGTGGTAGTCGTAACAGTCGTGCTGGATGTTTTCTGTCGTATAATTGTTAGTACCTGCTCCAAGAAGTATTCAATAGTTATAGTGCCAGATTTGAATTGCTGAATCAGATCTCGTTTCTTTCCCTCGTCAATGTATTCAGAGTAGATGAGATCCCAGAGGGAAACCTCCTTTCCTTGGAATTTTCCTCCTGCCTTGTTTGTGATAGTGGACTGGAGGATTTTCTTTGTATTTTCATCAATGTAAAAGTAAAACTCTCCCTTTTTCGCAATGACAAGAAGCCTTAGCCCAGTGTGTGGATCTTTGATGCACCGATCAAGTAGTTGCAAGTAGGTAAGGTTCTCCTTTGTGTTGGGGTCAAAAAACCCTTTTGTGTCATCGCCTGAGTCAGAAAGAATCTGGTTCATTTCTTCATCAAAATATCCTCTCTGGTAAGCCACCTCTACAGGAACTCGGTGGCTGTACACTGGATCAATGATGCCTCCAGTTGCAATCTGTGCTTCCAAAAGACGGATACCATGATCTTTAACAATGAGATCTTTCTTTAAGGCCTGGAACAATGAGATGGTGTTTCCAGTGTGTGGGTCAGTGTAGCCAGTGACTGCCTTCTCTGCAGAAAGTAGCTTGTTTTTCCATTCAGGCCCCACGACTCCCTGATCCACAGCTTCTTCTACAGATAGTTTTTTGTTCTCCAAGGGATCGACCATAAATCCGGTAGCAGCTTGAGCCTCCAATAAAACCAGTGATGTTCCAGGCGTCAGAAGTCCTTGGCATTTGGCTTCATGGATACGCATGGTCTGTTTGGTGGACTGAACAAACACTCCTGCAATACAGTCGGTGCCCTGCAAGTACTTCCGTACTGAATCCATATTGCTTACTTGATCTACTGTGACTTTACCAGTACTTAGATTTTCAAAAATTGTTTTATCAATGATTTTAGATTCCAGCAAGTTCTTTGCTGACACTTGCTTTTTAATTCCACGAAAAATAAGAGGTTTTGTTTCAGTTGTAGTGGTGGTAGTCGTAACAGTCGTACTGGATGTTTTCTGTCGTATAATTGTTAGTACCTGCTCCAAGAAGTATTCAATAGTTATAGTGCCAGATTTGAATTGCTGAATCAGATCTCGTTTCTTTCCCTCGTCAATGTATTCAGAGTAGATGAGATCCCAGAGGGAAACCTCCTTTCCTTGGAATTTTCCCCATGCCTTGTTTGTGATAGTGGACTGGAGGATTTTCTTTGTATTTTCATCAATGTAAAAGTAAAACTCCCCCTTTTTCGTGATCACAAGGAGCCTTAGCCCAGTGTGTGGATCTTTGATGCACCGATCAAGTAGTTGCAAGTAGGTAAGGTTCTCCTTTGTGTTGGGGTCAAAAAAACCTTTTGTGTCATCGCCTGAGTCAGAAAGAATCTGGTTCATTTCTTCATCAAAATATCCTCTCTGGTAAGCCACCTCTACAGGAACTCGGTGGCTGTACACTGGATCAATGATGCCTCCAGTTGCAATCTGTGCTTCCAAAAGACGGATACCATGATCTTTAACAATGAGATCTTTCTTTAAGGCCTGGAACAATGAGATGGTGTTTCCAGTGTGTGGGTCAGTGTAGCCAGTGACTGCCTTCTCTGCAGAAAGTAGCTTGTTTTTCCATTCAGGCCCCACGACTCCCTGATCCACAGCTTCTTCTACAGATAGTTTTTTGTTCTCCAAGGGATCGACCATAAATCCTGTAGCAGCTTGAGCCTCCAATAAAACCAGTGATGTTCCAGGCGTCAGAAGTCCTTGGCATTTGGCTTCATAGATACGCATGGTCTGTTTGGTGGACTGAACAAACACTCCTGCAATACAGTCGGTGCCCTGCAAGTACTTGTGTACTGAATCCATATTGCTTACTTCATCTACTGTGACTTTACCAGTACTTAGATCTTCAAAAATTGTTTCATCAATTATTCTAGATTCTAGCAAGTTCTGAGCTGATACTTGCCTTTTGATGCCTCTGAACGCAGTTTCTTGTTTTTGTGACATTTTGAAGATCTTTTGATTACCTGTAAATGAATAAAAAATAATAATTTAACCTGTAAATTAAATAATTCATGAAACATGGAAAAGAAGCTTGCAGTGATTTTTTAATGTATTCAAAGTATATTACTTCAGTGATTACAGTGCTGCTGCATAATTCCTTTCAAAATCCATAACTTTTTAACCCAATGAAGAATTAACTAAAAAAAGTAACTGCTGCTAATGAATCATATCATCCAAATGTTTACTGTCACGAAAAAAAACAAACATGTAGAGTTGGTTATCCTATTATTGTAGTTACAGTGTATGCACATTTATTATTGTGGTCACTTTTTTCTAGCCATTAGACCAGTAACGTATTTATCACCATTTGACTTTGACCTCATCTAGCTAGCCTATAAAGGATCTCTGTTTTTTTAACTCATCCCATTTAAATTTCTCAATTGCATTAACAGCAAAAATTGTCAGAAGGACAATTCAAATAAAAAAAGAGTAAATGCCTTTATAATCTTGTAATAGATTTGACTTGGCAGAAAGTAAATACTTGTAACGCTTGGATTTTATTAACCGCTTGGTTACACAAAAAACAACGGATTCGGGAATCTAAACAGGGGCTCGAATACAACACTTCCGGTATTGCGCAACCGCAGCTGGACAAAACACGACGCGACACAAAACAATTATAATAAATTAAACCAAGTGTATTAAACAAGACAGACAGATAAATAAACAAACACGGTGCACCACAAACCAATATAAACAAAATATAATACAAATAGAAAAAAAGTGTGTGCGCGATGTATGCGGGTGTGTGTGTGTGAGTGTGTGTGTATGATAGTCCAGTGTCTGAAATATGGCAATTGGGGTGAAATGGTGAGTTGGAGAGATGGGTCGATCTCACCAAATGACGATGGTAGGTCTGGGAGATCGATAAACGGAATGAGCTGGGTACTGAATGAAATTATCGGTATATAATCCGCAAGCAGTCGCTCAGCTTCAAAAAACATGCAGCGCGCTGTCTTCATCTCTCCGTAACGGCTTCCTTGCTGGTTCCGGCTTTATGCCGGATCATGTGACCCACGTCACTTCCGGGTTCCCTTGCGACGCGATCGCGCATGCGCGGGAACTTGCCCGGTTACCAAAACACTGTCAATCAGAAACCGCTAGGGCACACCTTCGGCCACAGGTGAGCAGCATTAGCTCTACAACCATTTCCCTGTTGTTGAAGGTGTCCCTGTTGTGTGGCTGTGCTACATAGACCCCCCCCCCAAGCCTCCGGCGTCTGAGGAAAACGTCCGCACAAGCACTTTAAATTCGCCACACGATACCGATCAGCTTTTTGTGGGTATCCCCAAGACATTGTGTATTTATTCGGTCCTCTTTGTACTTCTGCTGGACCCTCCCACTGGGGCGCTCGCCTTGCAGAATATCTTTTTGTTGTAGAGGAGTGAGGTCGAGTTTTGACCCAAACCAGTTCTCCCGGTTCGAAGTGCGCTGCTTCCCCCCGGGTATTGTGACATCTGGCTTGTCTGGATCTATGTTGTTCTGCTCTTGGTTTGCCCTCCTCCATGATCAGTCTTTGTCGGGGTGATGACGGATGTTCTGTCTTGTGTCGGTGGCACATGCTGCAAGCTCTGGTATAATGCCAGACGTCTTTCCGCACCGTCGGCCACCACGCCACCTCTAATAGCCTCAGCAGGGTTTTCAGTTGTCCCCAGTGTCCTCCCAATGGATTGTCGTGATAATACTGGAGAAAAAGTTTTATTAGAGACTGGGGGACAACAAGCTGAAATTTCTCTCCTTTCTGTACCGGTACCCGGCGATATAGCACGCCCTGACGACCTTCGAAGGTGACCCTTTGATCTTGTATGCCTCTTGGGTGATCTTTGGAGAGCAGCTTCGTGATAGTTGGGTCGTTCTTTTGGGCTCTGCTGATCTCGCTCAGGTCGCTCGGGAAGCTGGAGGCCTCTTTAGTGGACATGGTGGGTAGACGTGGGGTGTCAGCTCCTTTCAGCGGCGGGGGTGCTCGGGGTATGGCATCTGGACCAGGAACAAAGCGGTCCTCGTGATCTTTCTCTCCCCTAGCGCCTCTCTCCACCTGTTGTTCCATGGTGCTCGCCGCTCCTCTTAACGCCACTCTCGTATTGATGTTCTCCCGGGCTCGCCCCATCTGTTCTTCCTCGGAGATATCAGGTTTTCCTATGAGACAGAGGGCGGGGTGTTCATCGGCGGAGTCTCCCAGGCGTTGCCCCGGCAGCTGTACCGGAGACCTCGGGTTGTCTTCCTCTTCGTCGAGGTCGTCATCCAGTATGAACGCCGCCGTGAACGCCTGCTTAAAAGACTCCCAGTCCTTCACCTTGCCTTTCTCCGCCTTCCACCAACTCAGAGCAGGCCCTCGTAGAACTGTACCGAGGGTTCCCAGCAGCTCTGGTCGGGTCAGGGGTCTGATCTCCATATACTTCTCCGCTTGTTCGATGAAATTCCTCACCTCAGCTGTCTCTGACGCGTCGCAGAAGGCTGGGAACTCCACACAGATGGATGGATGATCATGCAGAGAAGAAGAAGAAGAAAGTGGGGAGGAGAGCAGTGCCGAGGAGTGTGCTGGAACACCAGGAGGAACGTCGGCGATGGCATGAGTGCTTGGAAGCTTTACCTTGGCTGTTGCTGTAGTGGTTGGAGTGCTGGGCAGATGTTGTGTAGGAGATGGAGGGGATGCAGGGGTGCAGGCCTGTAACCTGTGTGTGGTGGGCGTACTAGTGAGACGCAGTCTCTTCATCCGGTTTTCCCAGATGACGTCACGGCGTAGAAAACAGTCAACGATGGCTCTCTCCATTTTTTCGAGAGCCTCCTGGCAGTAGCGCTGCAGCCCTTCCAAGCTCGCGTCCACTGCGTCACGAAAACTGATTTCCCTTTTGAGACTGCTATCTATGGATTGTCTATAATCCTTCTCCATAGAGCTCACTTTATCAGTAAGCGCCCCCAAGTCCATCTTACATTGAAATAGTTCTTTTTGTAGTGTGTGCACTACCCCCATATCAGTCCCATGAACAATAATATTATTATTATCATCATCATTGTCATTATCATGGTTATCAGATAAATATAAAGAACTAATCAAGGAAGTTAAGTCTGTTGTAGGGTTACGGCGTGTATTAAATGCATCCTCTACCGGCATGTTATTATGCACTACACAGTCGGCCTTAGCAGCACTACTAGCATTAGCCTTAGCATTAGCTTTAGCACTAGCATTAGCGTCCATCTTGTTCAGCCACATTACACAAAACCGGAAAATATCCCAAAATACAGATTCCCCGTGCGTACGGGCCACCACTATGTAACGCTTGGATTTTATTAACCGCTTGGTTATGTGACCCACGTCACTTCCGGGTTCCCTTGCGACGCGATCGCGCATGCGCGGGAACTTGCCCGGTGACCAAAACACTGTCAATAGGGGAACAGAAACCGCTAGGGCACACCTTCGGCCACAGGTGAGCAGCATTAGCTCTACAACCATTTCCCTGTTGTTGAAGGTGTCCCTGTTGTGTGGCTGTGCTACATACTTGTACAAGAGCATTTAGCACAATGCAATGCAGTGAATGAAAGAATGCTTGATTTCTTTCAGTGATTATTATTATTATTATTATTATTATTATTATGTAAAATTGAAAATTAGCCCATCCTGACAAAACTCACTGAAAACCACCTTTAAAAACTTTTTATGATCAGAGTAATTGCAGTCATGCAACTCAGGAGCAGAATTCTGATACATAGCTATAACAGATCTGGCCAAATATCAAGCTTGCTTCATTATCTGGTCATCAAACAAATGCTTGGGATGTTTAACAATGTATTTGGCTGAGATTAATGGCTCCATTGGAGGTAGCAATGATCTTCATAGTGGCATAGACTGATGTCCTTTGCAAAAATGTGGGAGACATGCAGCTGAATACAGATGTTGACACACTAATTTACAAAATGTTTGTCACTATGAAGGATATTGGGTGTATCCCAATAGACCATACAGTTGCCTCTACCAGTTTTTTCACCTTAGTGACTCACACAAAATACTGAGGTACAAATAACAGGTACAAAACAAATCTAGCCGTTAGATTACCAGTTAGCAGATCAACAAATTCTGTGTTTTAATTCACTAAAGTTTCACTCGATAATAGATATAATACATTTTACATTTATTTTCCTATAGAATAAATCCTGATTAACTGATATTAAGTACAAATATTATTGATCAATAAATGTATAATAATAATAATAATAATAATAATAATCTTTAGTTGTAGCCTTACTGTATATCAAACCTTGATGTGGATGGGCTACAATGACCCCAGATGACCCCATCATATTCCACGCCTGTTAAAGACTGAAAAAAGACTAGTTTATTATGGATATCTAGTTTAGTTTGTTTGCGTCTGTGTTAACTGACAAGAAAATAGTGAGTATCTATTTTATCACTAAGAATAAGTGATCCATGGTCATGGATCACATGGTCAGAGTAGAATTTGGCAGTTATGTAGTGGGTACCTGTAGCTATTTTATCACTAAGAAATCTCACGATGACATTTCCATTACATATAGTAAATGACTTTAAACGTGACATGGTTGTTGGTGCCAGCAGGTCTGAGTGTTTTTGAAACACTGATGATGCTATCATGTCAATATGGAAAAGAAATTCTTAGGAATTTTCCTAGAACCTTGTTGAATCCATGCCATGAAATAACTATGGCAGTTATGGAAGCAAATGGGATTCCAACGCACCATTCACCAATAACAGTACAGTTTAGAGTTTAATGACATTTAAACGTAAACGAGGAGAACATTACATTCTAAGATTTTGGCAAGAGTTCAGGAGAGGCACAGGAGAGTCAATTTCCCTGTCTTTTAAGTTGGCTGCAAACTGAATAGATAAAAACTTATGTCCGTATCAAATGCATTTACTTAACTATCATGGTTTAAGACATTCATTCATTCATTTTCTATACCGCTTAATCCTGTGTTCAGGGTCGCGGGGGACCTGGAGCCTATCCCAGGAGACTTCGGGCACTAGGCGGGGTACACCCTGGACAGGGTGCCAATCCATCGCAGGGCACACACACATACACACACTCACACACCCAATCACACACTACGGGCAATTTTAGGAATGCCAATTAGCCTAACCTGCATATCTTTGGACTGTGGGAGGAAACCGGAGTACCCGGAGGAAACCAAGCACGGGGAGAACATGCAAACTCCATGCACACAGAGACGGGAATCGAGCCTGGCCGGGGAATCGAACCCAGACCCTGGAGGTGCAAGGCGACAGTGCTAACCACTACACCACCGCACCGCCATGGTTTAAGACATCTTTGTACAAATTGTATTATATAGACAGAAACAAAACTTATTTGTTTGCTGTTTGCCAGTATTCGACCAGAGCAACATAAAACAGGGTTTCCCTAAATTGCAAAATTATTATGAAAAGGGAAGTTCGTGGAACTGAATTTCTGTAACCTGCCTTTGTTGTGCTTATACTGAGATCTGCTGTTTCCAGTAGACTATGGTGTACTTTTATTTTATTTTATTGGGGCATGTACTGTACCACCTTTTACAATATGTAGGAACTGTAAGAATATAATGCGCTTATTTCCCTCAAAAAGAGCAAAAATAAATTTTTTTTTTTTAGAAATACACACCTAAATAAAGTTGAAGTTCAACAATACTCTTGCCATCAAAAGGCAAAACATTTTACATCTACCTTAGTGATGAATAACATTCTTTCCTGATGATGTAAAAACATTGCTTAACACCTGACTGAATGGAAATGATTCATGTTTCTACACGACAGCTAATGTCATCTGGGAAGTGCATTGCTGTTTTACACGAATACAAACAAAGTTTGCGTTGCTTCTTTGTTTTATGGAATTCCTTTTTCTTCCTGATTTTGTCTGTTTTAGTCATAGTTTAGTCATAGCCAAATCCCACCTGTCAGGAAGCTCTCCCCCATTAAATGACAGCTACCAACCAAAACTAATAATAATGGTATATTTTTATCTAAACCTTAAGATTTAATAAATGATTATTAAATGATTATGTTGAACTATGATCAGTGCCTGCAATCCATCTTATTCCTTTGAGCCTCTCTTTATCTTTATCTGTGTTTAAATGTTTGAAATGCCTCTTTCATGAAGGGGGTAACAGGAAACTTCACAGAACACCGACAAAAATGCTGAGTTAGTTTTTTTTACACTATGCTTTTTAACTACTTCCTTACAGTTGAGCTTAGTAGTAGTAGTAGTAGTATTACACAGCAAAATGCACAATGTTGAATTAACATCTAGAGTATTGAATTATCACAGTGCAGTATTAATATAGGTCAGGCTGGACGGAAATTAATTCTGAAAGAATTAACATTGCAGATTTCACTGTGTTGTAATAATACAAACATGTACCTGTTTCAGTAAGTAGTACTTACCTCAGTTTATGTTTGAATGACGATTCAGTTCTAAATGGAACACAATGTTTTCCTGCCAAGTGTCCCTCCCTGGCTTAGCACATGCACACTGGTAGCTACAGGACCAGAGCAGAGGTTTCAGGGATTTGCACTGAAAGTTTATCTACATGAAGACTCCACCCCAGAAACACTCCCCTTTTTGAGACAAAACTCCAGTTACAGAATGCCTCTCCTGCATGACCACACATGAGCCAAAGTCATTATCACGATAATGTATTGTTTTTTCCCCTTAAGTTGTTTTTTTTGTTTGCTTTGTTTGTTTTGTTCGTTTTAAGCTGGTTGTGTGTTACATTTGGTTTCCTTACCTGGGGAGTTTTCTTGTATTTTCTGGCTTTTCTTTTTTTAACAGGTTTAAGTCGTGCATTTTAAACAGCTTTTACTGATTATACCACAGCACTGATGAGTGATTGTTTTTGATTTCTCAATTAGATGGTGTTTTATTGAGAACTTTTATTTAAAAGGTATTACAATCTAAAAATATTTAAAATGTATTGATTACGTGCTAAAAAAAACTCATCACTGCTATAAGGATAAAAAGTGAATTTTGTGAGAAGACTGGAAAGCATTTTGGGAAGGAGTTTCTAACTAAGTTTCTAAGTGCTTTCCAACACATGAAAATTGGGAACGCACAAAGGACTTCACATTCTGTGCTCATGCAAGTTTTTTTTTCCAAAGGGGGGGTGGGAGGTGGGTGGTTGGGTGACTATTTTTAAAAGTTATTTATTTATTTAAACTTCAGGAAATGGGACACGAAGCACTGACCGAATAACAGTTTATATCAAAAATCAAACATGCAACAATTAAAAAAACAATATGTATGATTTTATTCATCAATATTGTTTAGCAAATTGCTGTAGGGTAAAAATGCCAAAACATGTTTCAGACAAAACAATCAACCTTGAGCAGTAACCGCTTTATTAATTGTTTTCCTATTACAAAATGCATGTTGTTTAAATCTGTAGAGAAACAGAGAAAACTAGTCACAAAAAGGAGAAACATTTACATAAATGTTCTAATTTGCATTATGATAAATGGCATTGTAACAATGATTGTAGGTGTGTCCTTTTATCTCTATGTGGGTGAGGGTTATCTTTCTCATTCAGTGATTTCGCAAGAGAGAGGTGACTTACATCTGGTTCTACCTGCTTCTTTCAGGTCTTGGAAAACATACCATAAATAGTGTGGAAGGGTGGAGAATGATGAGCCCACAGCCCAGGCTTTATCTTTTTCTATGGTTGTTAGTTCAGTGGAACATGTATTCGCAGAGCACAGGATAACAAAATAAATATTTTCACCCACACGCTATGTGATAAAGTAAACTGATGCCAAAACAAATAGAAAATGGAGTGTCCCATGGAATAGCACAGTGAAATGTATTTATTTGTTTGTTTGTTTGTTTTAGCTTAGTTACTATTAGTAAAAAATTTCCAAACACTATCTCACTCATTCACTCACTCATCATCTGTACCGCTTTATCCTGTATACAGGGTCACAGGAGGCCTGGAGCCTATCAGGAGGCTTGAAGCAGGGTGCCAATCCATCGCAGGGTGCACACACATACAGCACACACAATCACACGCTCATTCACACCCTCTGGGCAAAAATGGGAAAGCCAATATCAGAAGCACCCTGAGGAGGACAGGCAAACTCCATGCACGCAGACATGAGGTGGGAATCGAACCCAGACCATCAAGGTGCAACGTAACAGTGCTAATAGCTAAGCCACTGTGCCACCAATTTGAAGCACCATATATAAAATTATTATCGTGTGTCTATCATAATAATATGATTTCAGCTTTTGCTTCCAGATTTTACAACTAGATTTTAAAAACTCTATGTGACTCATAAATTCAGATCCTTCTGAACATAGATAAAGAATACCCACTACCAGGACATAAAAATTCAAAAATAAATAATTAATATACATCAATCAACCATAATATTAATTCCAGGTGAATTGATTTGCATGTCAATTATATACAAGCAAGCTGGTGACAGGATCATGGGTGCCTGTAGGCTCATTTATGTCTGTGGGGACCAAAGCCCTTTAAAAAGTCAGTGCTGGCCTTGACAGAAAGGCACCAGAACACCCAGTGCACCACAACCTGCCACATATGGAGCTTAGCAGACCAGCAGAGTTTATCCAGCCTTCCAAATTTCCCATAAGGTTTAAGTAAATATGTGTTGTGCTTGTGCTCTGCAGTGGGAGGGTACCCCATTCACTGAGGGTACCCCATTCATGCCTTGTGCTCTGAGCTCCTTGGAATCGGCTCCAGGGCCCTCATGATCCTGTGCATGATGAGTAATGGAAAAGGGTCTGACGGATGGTTATTTAAGTCTGTGAATAGAGGCTAAGCAGAATGTACTATATGGTGAAAGTCACCACACCAAGAGCCAAAGAAGATGCAGTTTTTGTCACATCAAAATTCATGCAGATGTATTAAGCCACTGATCAGACTATATCCAGTATTGGTTGTCTGCCACAGGAGTTGTTGTAAACATCCACTCCCACAGATGGCATGCTTTAAGTACCTACTCTTTCAATTTGAGGTTTGTATAAGAATGAACCTACTGTAATAGCCCATGTAACTGACAGTTCTATTATTCCGGACTTTCCATAGAAAAAAAAGAAGATTTACTTGTCGGGATACATCTCTTACTCTTCTATTTTGCTTTTGATTTTGCTTCTACAGTATATGACCATCAGAATTAATCAGACCATTAATAAAGAATAGCTACTGGTTAAGCAGGATAGGCAGTTGCCTGTGACTGAAGGAATACTGGAGCCCAAGATAATGATCACATGTGAAGTCCATGGAAATTCTTGTTCAGAATTGTGAAATTCTCTCTGATGAGTATCTTATGGTAACATTTCTGCAGGCACTTCCCACAGATACCAGTCATGTTAGCATTCTACTAGTTTGGATAACTTTGTCCAAATCAAATGAAAAAAGCACCTAAGGAAACTAAAGTGCAACGCCCACATGTAAACCACAGACACTCCTACCTCTGTAATAAACATGGGGATGTTAGTCCCGTCCGAATGTATACATGAAATGACAGACGTCGTCTGAAAAAAATTCTAACTCAGACGTCATTTGGAAAACTACGTAGTCCCGTCCGAATAGGGCTTAAGGCTTGGATTAAGGATTAAATAATGATCTTTTAATAGGTTTATAATCTTCACAAATTGTTTAACTAAAATTCTATGTAGAATTTCCTTGATATTAAAATTTTATCCCCAATACTGTTTTTTCCTAGCAAGCCAAAAAAAAAAACATGCTTACTGTAACCACTAAAACACTTTTTGAAGCATGTACTGTAGTCGAGCCTCCTACCGAATCCTGCTTATCAATAGGAAATGCTCAGGACCTTGGGACCTGTTCTGTTCGGATACAATGCGTCCATGAGTCATTCTGTAACGTGGAGTACATTTCACATAAGTAAAAAAGTACAAAAAAAGAATTCTAAACAGAGCACATAGTGGCTCAAGTTCATCACTTCCTTCAGTGTAACATACAGTACCTGCTAGTTGCAAAGTTTAAACATTACAATTTCTTCAAGGTACAGTATATGATGGTCTCACTACTCAGTGTTTCAACTATATTACTAGCAGTACTTCATCCTGCAACTCAAAAATTATTTGTTCCAATGCAAAGAATGACAGAATTGTTCTCAGCAGATCTTCAAACAGTATGAGAAGACATTTCAGAAGGCGGAGGTTGATCAGGTCATGACTCCTGTTGTGGAAATTCTAGAAACTATAAAGACAAGCAGTTCATTTACAGGGTAAGATCAATGTTTTACCCTTTTCTTTAAATTTAACTTTAAAGCCTGTTTCATGCATGCAGGAGTTCAACTCATAGAGAGTGGTTTTGCCAAGAAAATGCCAATTCTGTTGGCTAAATAAGGTGTTACAGTACATGGTGTCCTTTGTGGATAGATTTGAGGAGAGCTTTGATAAAAACACTCATTTTTTAATTATATTAATCTCCAACTATTCATTGCCTGTTAGTTAAATCTTCTATATTGACAGGTGAAATAAGGATAAAGCCTTCTAATCATGCTTATTGATGATGTGATTTTGACATTATTTAATCAGGCTGGGATTTTAGTTTATGTTGTAATGGTTTGAGAAATAGTGCAAAACTTTATACAGAGAGGGTAAATTAATTTACTGTGTAGAAAGTTCAAAGTGCATAGTCTGCTTACATAAGAAAAAACAAATAACACCATCAAACAACACCCACTCACATTTCTTATTCATCCTGTCTCACAAACCCACCTGTTCTCCCACACGTTTAGTATTTCTGCTCATTCTGCTTGTTTACTTATTGCATGTCTCTTTCTTTTATCTTTTGACGGTATCTTCAGATCACTGAAAAGCACAATAAAGTATCATAAGTACAATGTATTTTTATATTGCTAGAAATACTGTATGACTTCATGTTCCTATTAATGTTAAGTACAGTACCATGCAAATATGTGGTACAGTACCAGCTTTGTCATAAGCTATATTAAATGCATTGTATGCAGCCTTATAAGGGTTTAGCAGGATTGATTAGTTTTGATTTTATATCATGTATAATACAGTGTAATAACAAAGTGGTTCAAGACCCAGTTTATTTAAGTTTATTGAGTAATGCAATAAAACACTGTGAGTCTATGGCTCATTGAGACAAATGCAGTAGAAGGTTCAGTTACAGTATTATGAGTTATTCACTCATGCTCTTATCAAAGTTCTGTAGCGCAGGTGTGGCCTTTCTCATGAACTTCTCCTGCTATCAACAAAAGCCTGCATACTGTACATCAGGTCACTTTTTGTTTATATAAAGTAATTATGCTTAGATCAAATTAAAATAAAAATACATACATCATACACAGTAGGATATGCAGTGAAATGTTTATACGACATAAAGAAATATGAATAAAAGAAATATGCTAAAAATACGTTAGAAAATAAAATTAACTACTGTAGATCCTATGAAAAATACATGCATGCATTCAATATTTTCTTAAGGATTTCTAAATAGATTATGTTACTGAGAACTGGCAAATAGCAACTAAACGTCTCGGGTTACATTTCTGTAACCCTGTTCCCTGAAAGGCGGGAACGAGATGCTGCGTGAAAACGCTATGGGAACCAGTTTGTCGCGTTGCCGGTCGTTGAAGCATGCTGTGAAAACACGCCAAAGTTTTTGGCTATATATAACCTCGACAGGTGACGTCATCTGATTAGATGTAGGTGGAGGTTATAAAAACAGGTGAGCCGGCAACGACCTCAGATTAATTTGTCTGAACAGCCGTCCGGTCACGTGGTACAGTAGTGCGGCATTGCGACGCAGCATCTCGTTCCCGCCTTTCAGGGAACAGGGTTACAGAAATGTAACCCGAGACGTTCCCTAGCAAGGCTACACTCGATGCTGCGTGAAAACGCTATGGGAACGAGAATACCAACGCCGCCGCACTACAGGTGTCTGGACCCCAAGGTTGTGTAGCGTGTGCGCACAAAGCCAAGAAGGTCTCAGAGCTATGCCTGGGCAGCTAACTCGGGGGCAGTGAGCCCGGAGTAGCATGAACATCCAGATTTATAAATGTAAGAAATGTGTGCGGGGAGGAACCAACCCTTCGCGCCACACAATTACTGCAGGGGATACCTCCTGCTGGTGAGACTGGGATGATCACCCTGGTTGGGTGAGCCCTGCTTCCCAGAGGCGAAGTGAACCCACGCGCCTCATAGGAGAGGGCAATATGCATCTCTCACCCAGTATAGTGGCGCTCTGACTTACGCCACTAGCTGATGCGGTGGACGTGAATCTGAAGAGCACATACTGGATAGTAAGTGAAGTTTCTCCTGCTCCGAAGCTGTAAAAGGCGGAGGACAGAAGGCTTCAAACAATGCAGCTAAGAAAATCCTGAGGGTACTAGGGCACAAGCCCAAGGACAAGCTTTTACTGCAGAAGCTCCAGCACTGAAACATTTTGGCAGTGGACTGGGTCTACCTGCTTGGCACACACTTGTTGCAGGGGAATACCTCTTGCTAATCCAATAGCTGAGGCGATCCCCTGGTTGAATGAGCCCTGATTCCTAGAGGCGAAGTGAGCCCACGCGCCTCATAGGAGAGGGCAATAGCATCTCTCATCCAGAGCATGAAGAAGTTGCTCTGACCTACGCCACTAGCTGATGCGGTGGACGTAGATCTGAAGAGCACAAGCTGGACACAGCAAGTGAAGTCTCTCCTGCTCCGAAGCTGTAAGCGCGGAGGACAGAAGGCTTCAAAAGCAATAGGTTGCCTGTTGGGTTTATAGTTAGCTTTTGGAAGATAGTTGAGAGAGGATGCAGTTACGCACGTCCTGAAAGTGCTAGGGCATAGACCCGAGGACGGAAACTCCAGCACTGACACAATTCGGCAGTGGACTGGGTTTACCTGCTTAGCAGACACTTGCTGCAGGGGAATACCTCTTGCTAGTGCAATAGATGAGGCAATCCCTTTGGCTGAAAGAGCCCTGATTCCTAGAGGCGAAGTGAGGCCACGCGCCTCATAGGAGAGGGCAATAGCATGTCTCATCCAGCACATGTAGAAACTGCTCTGACCTACGCCACTAGCTGATGCGGTGGACGTAGATCTGAAGAGCACAAGCTGGACACAGCAAGTGAAGTCTCTCCTGCTCCGAAGCTGTAAGCGCGGAGGACAGAAGGCTTCAAGAGCAATAGGGTGCCTGTTGGGTTTATGGAGCTTTCTGAAGATAGTTGAGAGAGGATGCAGTCACGTACGTCCTGAGAGTACTAGGGCACAGACCCGAGGAGGGAAACTCCAGCACTGAAACAATTCGGCAGTGGACTGGGTTTACCTGCTTAGCATATACTTGCTGCAGGGGAATTCCTCTTGCTAATGCAATAGATGAGGCAATCCCCAGGGTTCAAAGAGTCCTGATTCCCAGAGGCGAAGTGAACCCACGCGCCTCATAGGAGAGGGCAATAGCATCTCTCATCCAAAACATGTAGAAGCTGCTCTGACCTACGCCATTAGCTGATGCAGTGGACGTAAATCTGAAGAGCAGTAAAAGGCGAAGCATATCTTAGAAGGCAAGAGGTCCGCCTTGCTACATGAAAATCTCTCCCTGACTACTTCGGAGTGGGGTTACCATTCCCCGTGTGTCAGAGATAGACTGGACAGTACTACTGCTCCCGCATCCATGCTGGAATGTAAATCGCTCTGAGGGACAGGAACCTGGTGCGCTAGCTGTTAGCGGCGCGAGCACAGTCCGCCCTGGCGATAATATATGAGACTGCCATAGTGTTGTCCCCCGCACTAGGACATGGCAGCCTCTCAACTGCTGGAGGAAGTGCTTTAGGGCCAGAAATAGAGCCATCATTTCGAGGCAATTGCTGTGCCATGCGAGAAGATAGCCTCTCCAGCTCCCTTGGGCTGGACAGTCATCAGAGACCGCACCCCAGCCTATGAGGGAAGCATCTGTCGTTAGCCTCAGCGACGACAAGATGAACTTAGAGTGGGACCCAGAGTAGAGACCGGGGTCTGAACCACGTAGAAAGGGTACGAAGCACCTGGCGCGTAACCCATATTGGGGATTGGCCCTAGTGATATCCCCTGGTTCTTAGCCACAACTTAGAATGCTCTCATGTGCAGAAGGTCCAAAGGTGTCACCGTGGATACAGCTGCCATGAGAGCTAGGATGTCTGAAAGTGATGGTCACTTTCTGGTCTAGCTTGTTTTCCTTGAGGGTGTTGAGAATGGGTTCGATACGAGCGGGAGACAGCTGTGCCCGCTTACGACCGAATCCCATATAGCACCCAATGTGTTGTCCTCTGCACAGGAAAGAGCACGCTTTCGTGGCGTTGGGTCCCAGTCCTGAGAACAGAGATGAGCTAGGACGACATGCTGATGTCGAAGCACTAGCCATCGGATGCCCTGGCACTCCCGTAAGAGCCAGGGCTAAATCCGTGTATTTTGTATGTGTGCGGGTGAGCTAGACCAATGGAAGGACCCGATACTGGTAAGGTTCGAAAGCGAACCTCAGGATCTCCCTGTGTTGTGGCAATGTTTCTGTATGAAAGTAAGCGTCCTTAAATCGATTGTCAGAAACAATCGCTTGGTAGGGTTGAGAGCAATCACCTTTACAGTCAAGAACTGAACTGTATTCATTGATTTTCAGGTAGCGGGAGAGCCCGCAGAATCTGAAATATTGGACGCAGCCCCCGTTCCTCTTGGGAACCAAGAATACCGACTGTAGTAGCCTGACTCACTGTCTGGTGGGGGAACATGTTCCATGGCCCCCTTCCCCGGCAGCCTGTCAGCAGATGCGCACTTTCTAGTTTCATGGAAGTGGAGGCCACGCCATTGAAAACACAGAAGGTGAAGTGAGAACTGAATCCTGTAGTTCCTCTCTCCAGTGCTTAGTACCCAAGGAGATATACTTGGCAGTAGCTTCCACGCTGCCAGTTTCTCATAAAAGGGCAAAAGTTTCGGCAGCTTGGTTAAACGGGGGGGAGGATGTTAGATGTTCGGCATCCTGAAGCATGGCAGGAAAAACCGAA
Organism: Channallabes apus; assembly: GCA_030522415.1. Taxonomy (NCBI): domain Eukaryota; kingdom Metazoa; phylum Chordata; class Actinopteri; order Siluriformes; family Clariidae; genus Channallabes; species Channallabes apus. Next base: position 18,695,370 of record CM060127.1, read on the forward strand.
GAACTAACAGCCTATTGGAGACTGGTGTTGCCCGAACACCAGTGGTGGCGGAACAAAACACCGACCTCCTGGGGGTGCCAGAGAGAACACATATTCGTTAAAAAGGAATTCTGGGTGCCTTTCCCTATTGGGGGGGCGACCCCCATTTATTTTATTTTATACACATATATGTATATATATATATATATATATATATATATATATATATATATATATATATATATATATATATATATATATATATATATTTTTTTTTTTTTTTTTTTTTTTTTTTTTTTATCAGTCTGACCTCCTGTGTGCAGTGGAGCACCAAGCTGACCCACTGCCTGAAAAGCTTTTCCCTCTAGGGCAGATAAAAGTCTACACAGCTAGAAAGGAAGTATAAGCTTACCAGGGAGGATGATGTCCCAGGAGAGAGATAGCCTGTGAAGCGTCTCTGCTATCTGGGCGTCATCATACAATCCCGCGTTTCCATATCGACTATATTTAAATAAACAAATAAGTCGATGGCATGAAAAACACAGCATGAATACAGCCTACTCCATGAAAGGGTTAACTCATATGAAGAGAGCTGAGAGGGGGTGGGGGGGAGAGAGAGCGTCATTGAGGCTCCGCCCCCCAGCCACCCGACAGAAGCTGCCGTCTACTGCTTGTTTTAGTGCTTAAGGCTATTTTCATCTCCGGTAAAAAAGAGAGAAATCCTCATGATGACAACGCGGAAGAAAGGAGTTTTCTTACCTCCGTCTGCCGCAGCTCTGTCAGATGCACGAGTTTTAAGCCAGGAACGCGCGGCGGCTCGCAGCTACTCACGGAATGCGCGGCGCGCGCAGCACTAGTCGAAGCAGTGTAGAGATCACACTCCGATATGGATTATCACACACGGAGGGATTAAACTCGTCAAATCGGTGAGTTAAACACCTTCTTATTTTGCTGGTTTATCACAAGCACGCTTCACAACTAGGCTCTGAAGACAAATGATCTGAGGTCGTTGCCGGCTCACCTGTTTTTATAACCTCCACCTACATCTAATCAGATGACGTCACCTGTCGAGGTTATATATAGCCAAAAACTTTGGCGTGTTTTCACAGCATGCTTCAACGACCGGCAACGTGACAAACTGGTTCCCATAGCGTTTTCACGCAGCATCGAGTGTAGCCTTGCTAGGGAACTGTGGACATTTTCAGTTTATGTACAGTTATGGTTATCTAAATTACACGTATCTGTTAAAAGTCATTTAAAATATCAAGTGCAATTATAAGATATGAAGGAACATTGTATTCATCCTTTGATATGGAGGAAACACACCATTCTTTGTTTACAGAATTGATATTAATAGTGTTGTTTGGTAGTGTAACAGAAAGGGCTGAGAGTGGAGAGGATGATGTAGAATGCGAAACTAAAAATGTGAATTATTTGTATAGACTAGGGATGTAACGGTATCAAAACTTCACGGTACTGTAATACCTCGGTATGAATGGCACGGTACGGTATTTATTGAATCATTTACAGGAAAAACAAAACCAGTGAAGAGACTCAAAAAAAGTGTCAGAATTGTTTATTGAACACTGAACATATCAATGGCATACAAATTAGCCATCTGTCTGTAAACTTTGAAACAGGAACTTAAATTTTTCAATTTTAATAACAAAAAATTTTAAGTTTCAATTTAGTATTCTTGAAAACTCAGAAAAAAAATAAAAATAGCAGCCTACTTATTGCAGCTGGAGAAACCGAAATGCTTCCACACATCCGATTTAAAACCCGATTTAGGTTCGACCATTTCCATCTCTTTTCCGCATTACTGGATCTGTAGTGACAACAGACCGCAAAGGATGATGGGACAGCACGCCTGGGCTGATGGGAATTGTAGTTCCCACTACCTCCCGTTCGCTCCATTCGCCTGAGCAAACTTTTCTCAGAAGACCTTTATTTATTGAGTCTTGCGGCCACGGTAGTATTGAAAAAATTTGCTATTGCGGTACGACCGTATTTACGATATTGTTACATCCCTAGTATAGACAGTTTGCAGGGTTAGTGTTAAAAGTTTAAAATATCTAATCTAATTATACCATGTTAAGCAAAACTTGTTTTTATTTGTTTGATGTTTGTTTATGTATAAAATCACTAGTATTACAATTTGGACATGTAGAACTGTTTGTGAGTACTCGAAGTGCATGGTGAAATAAGTTGTCCTGTCAAAAGAAATTTATGTAAAATAAAAGACAGCTGTTTTTAAACCAGATGATGCACATGCGGTTGCTTGCTGTTTGGAATGTTGCATGTTCCCCTATGTTTGTATGGGTTTCCTTGGAACCCTGTAGACTCCGCCCATGCTCTTAAAAGATGATAGTTAAAGTGCTCTTATGCAGTGCTATAATAATAGTGAACAGTGCTATGAGCTTGCAAAATGTATTTGCATGGATGTGTATTCTTATCTTATCTGTATCCTGGGAGAGCAAACGGTTCCATCCAGGCCACATGTTTTCTTTCATCCATCTCCTGCAAATCCTGTAGATATGATATGCCAGATGGTACCCACTGGATTCTACCTTTATATTTGTTTTCTGTTACATATTTGTATTATTTGGCAAACAAAAGGAGATAGCACTATAGCTTAATGGGTACACTATCAGCATCATTGTTCTCCTGTTTGATCCTGAGCACAGGTTTCTTAGTTAATACAGAAAATAATGAATGTCTTTTTCAGAAAGATCTTTATGCATGCTATATCAGAGCAGAACGAGATAAGAATAACATAAAAATGTTGAGAATCCAGCCTTTAGAGATCAACCAGTGAAAGTGTGCCTTTTTAGTAACCTTTTTAATGTTATTGTGTAGATTTGTTTGTTAGCTCACACCGCTTCCCTTTCCCATCACTCTACTCTCCAGCAGCTAAACAAAATAGAAGAAGAAGAATAGAAGAATATTCAATTATTGTCACATGTACTTTTTACAGCACAGCGAAATTTCTTCTTCGCATATCCCAATTAGGAAACTGGGGTCAGAGCGCAGGGTCAGCCAGCTTACAGCGCCCCTGGAGCAGATAGGGTTAAGGGCCTTGCTCAAGGGCTCAACAGTGGCAACTTGCCGATGCTGGGGTTCGAACCCCCGACCTTCCGATCAGTAACTCAGTAACCCACAGCCTTAACCGATTGAGCCACCACTGCCCTAAAACCAGCCAGGAGCCATATAAAATGTCTTTATATTCTACACACAGGAGCCCAACATTGTCATGACTAAACTTTTAACAGAGTTAGAGCAGTAAAAAGATTGTTTATACTGATTAAAAGTGTCTGATAAAGCTATTTACATCATAATGCCAGTGTATTGCTTCATAATTTAGCTGTAATATGAAAATCAGTTTGTGTTAGTATTTAGTAATGGTCATGTTAAACAGAGGTTGATAGATTCCACTTCTTCTAGGCCAACAACTTAGGAAAAAGACATGTATCCTATTCCTTAACATGTTACCTGTCTGAATGTGACTCCAGTAATATTTACAATATGTGCATACAAAATCTGTTTTATATTCATAAGATTAATCTGTTAAATAGTTACTGTTTGTAACTAAGGTGAACCTAATTTGGGAACCAAATTCCTATGTTTGACCTGTTAGTACACTATTGGTTTCCTTCTTTTTATGACATTCCAAATATACTGTATATCTGTACAGTATATACAGCATCTTATACTGGCTATGCCCAATGCTTGTGCGTTAGCTCTGGTGGATTTGTGGATTTATTAATTAACCTGTAGTGTTACCATATGCTGTATTGTTGTTTTTTTTGTTCTCATTGCCAGTAATTAACATAGGTGGTTCTATTTGCATCATGTGTAGTTATGGTTTCCATGATGAATTTGCCCTGCCTTGCTCTAATCTTTGTAATTGTTACATTTTTTTTCCTTTCTGTTTGTTTATTAGATCCTTATTCACTAAAGACTTCCGCACTTGAATCCAGATTCCTGGATTTCGTAGGAATCCAGAATAACAGTATGTTAACGTGTGTTGTAATGGTATGACGGAACAAGGCAAAACAGCATTGCTGAAATTTTTGAACACCTTAAATATCTGTACAACAACTACAAATAACAAGTTCAAAATGTTCAGACAGAATACTTTAGGAAACCGGAAAATGGGGGGAGGAGGTGTTTAGGTTTTGTAAATGTCTGTTTAGTTGAAAAAAAAATTAATGCTAAAAAACAATGTAAAAAATTTAATTAAATAAGGAGCCTTAACGTAAAAAAAAGTTACACAGCTTTATTAAGTTTAATAAACTTTTAGAGCTGGCCAAAACAAAATATTTCATATTACTTTTTAGTAGAAACAATGTGTACTAAGTTTAAAATCTTAAGTTGACTCAACTTGTAATTAGAATATTTAAGTCAGCTCAACTAGTATTAGTTATGGGCTCTATTAATTATATTTATCGAGGGTTGACTTAGGTTGGCAACTTTTCATCTACCCAAAAACGTAAGTTGTCTCCCATTGATGTAGTGAAATTCAGTATATAGAGCACAGACCTGACCAAACATCACTTCTAAAACTGCTACATAGTCACCCAGGCCCTCAAGGACCACAGGACTTCAACACTACAGCAACTTCAACAGCTTGTTCACGCCCCACCAGTAGCTCCAAAAGGCCATCCGTCATCAATCCTCCACATCAGAGCTCTGGGAAACAAGAAAACAAGAGAAATATTGTAAAGACAAACATAAATAATTTTCATAGAATATGTGGTTATTATAAAAATTTAAGATATTAATAACGCTATACCACCAGAGTGTAACAGTCTGTTTCTGGAATTCTAATGATGTGTTAAAGATACCTATTGTTTCATATTTAAAAGGATAGCGGCACGGTGGTGTAGTGGTTAGCACTGTCGCCTTGCACCTCCAGGGTCTGGGTTCGATTCCCGGCCAGGCTCGATTCCCGTCTCTGTGTGCATCCTTGCATGTTCTCCCCGTGCTTGGTGGGTTTCCTCCGGGTACTCCGGTTTCCTCCCACAGTCCAAAGACATGCAGATTAGGCTAATTGGCATTCCCAAATTGACCATAGTGTGTGAATGAGTGTGTGTGTGTGCTCTGCGATGGATTGGCACGCTGTCCAGGGTGTACCCTGCCTCGTGCCCAGAGTCTCCTGGGATAGGCTCCAGGTCCCTGCCACCCTAAATACAGGATAAAGCGGTATAGAAGATGAATGAATGAATATTTAAAAGGGTTTGAGTTAGTTGGTGTGAGAGAAGAGGATGCAGAGGATAGGGTTAGATGGAGGCAGATGAGGCTATGGCGACCCCTGAAAGGGAACAGCCGAAAGACAAAGAAGAAGAAGATAGATTATGCATTTTACTTTGTTATTCTCAGGAGTTATTTCAAGTGATGTTTTAAATTAATCGGTTGTCTACTCATTCCAGTTTTCATACAAATAAAGTTCGATTCCCGTCTCTGTGTGCATGAAATTTGCATGTTCTCCCACATGCTTGGTGGGATTCCTCTGCGTACTCCGGTTTCCTCCCACATTTCAAAAACATGCAAATTAGCCTAATTGGTGTTCCCAAATTGTCCGTAGTGTGTGAATAAGTGTCAGTGTGTGTATGTGTGTGTGCCCTGCGATGGATTGGCACCCTGTCCAGGGTGTAACCCGCCCCGTGCCCTAAGTCTCCTGAGATCCATTGCTCCAGGACCCCCCCCACGACCCTGAATACAGGATAAAGCGGTATAGGTGATGAGTGAAAGTGATGAGATGGCCGTGTGTGCTGGGGTGGAGCAGGACACTTTTTTCTGGAAAAAAGTCAGGGCAAAGGTGGGCAAAAAAGGATAGATATGGTTATGAAAGTTTAGCTCCCTAACTGCTGTACAGTGTGGTAACATGAAGCCTAACATCAGCTAAACTCACCTCAGTAATGTCAAGGTGCCTCGGTATAACGACAAGTGGAAACATATCACCCTCACATATATAATGTTAACTGTTTAAAGGCGTATACGGACGGGACTAGTTTTACAGGGGGTCGTTAGAGAAATTTCTGTTTCACAGACGTCCTTTGTGATTTTAATCCCGTCTGAATGTGACTTTCTCTCACATGACCTCTGTAAAAAATTCCAGAGCAAATTACCTACTGTTTTTCAGCAAACTCGAAGGTCCTCTGAGAAATCTAATCCCGTCCAAATGCGAATATACGCGTTTTCTTTTGTGTTTTGGTCAACGTGAGCTACCGTACTATCACTAGCGTGCAGGTATTCAAGTTTGCGCACCAATAATGGATGTGGACATGTGGTCTTGTGCAACGCCCGCATGTAAAACACAGACACTCCTACCTCCGTAATAAACACTGAGATGTTAGTCCCATCCGAATGCAGACATGAACTGACAGATGTCGTCTGAAAAATTTTTTTACTCAAACGTCGTTTGGAAAACTAGTCCGTCCGAATAGGGCTTAAGATAACCCGTAAGATAACTGAAACAAATTTGATAAAAAATTTTTAAAAAACTTACCCAGAATAAAGATGTCCATCTTCACCTTCCCAGTGCAGTTTGATAATGTCAGTCCTGTGGGAGGAGGAGGGGGTGGGGGTCTTATATGTCATGTGATAATAGTATCTCAGGAGAGGTAAATTGCTGGCTCAACTTGAAATTTTTAGTTTATTCAGTCTGTGTCTTCAAAGCTTTCAAGTACACAATGTTATTTGTTGTCCCAACAAATACTACTGTAAGAAGTTGGGCCAAGAATACAATATTAATTCATTCAACATTTATCTAGTTGGAGTTTTTAAATTTACAGTGTAATTTGTAAGCTTACTTGAAAGATGCTATAAGCTCATTGGCATTAATGTTTTCATGTTCTTGCAGACACTGACTGCAAAACACCATTTTAAGAGCAATGAACTGCAAGCACAGGCGTAGTACTTAAGACGTATGTAAGAATGGAGTATTGTTTATCCAGTGACTCCATAGCAAAGGATTTTCCACTCCTCTTCCCTTTCCACTTCTCCACTGTGTAGTAGTTCAGTTATGTGGGAGATTAATTGCAGATGCAGCCAGTTACACCCCGATTCTGACTCCTGAACTCCTTATCACTTGCTCCTTATCACTTCAGCTAGGACTTGCACTTTGATGTTTGTACTTTTTTGAAAATCCTTTTTTTTTTTTTTCATAAAGTTTCTGGCACTTGCTTAAATCTCTGACAACACTAGCTATATTATTAACACTAAAACTTTATTTCTGTTCAATTTGAAATCATCAAAGAAAATGACAGCTCTATCCTTTAATTTAAAACAGCAATGGCTATGAATTGTATGAGTAGCTTAAGAATGTCAGAACATTGACCTGCACCTTCTGAAACTGGACTGAAAATGAGAACCAAAAGCTTGCCAAAGCTAAGAGCCAAAAAGTCATTGGAGCCTGGAGAACTATTCCGCAAGACTGCATTAAAAAATAAAAAGTCTGGGTCTTTGGAAACAAAATATAAAAAATGTAAGGGTTGGTGCAATACCTTAGCACAGTAGTGTAAGTTAGATCAGGGGCAGCAGTTGAGGAAACACAGCAGTGGAATGATTTGGGAGAACATGGGCAGATTGAAAACAAACTATGCAACTGCATTCTGAAAAAGTAACAGGGTTCAAATGGTTCAAACCTCCCTCTGAAGAGCTGCCAGGAACAAGCTTAGGGTTTAGACTGACAAGCTTCTGAGTAGTTTCCCCTTGGGAGAAAATGCTGAATCACCCTAATGTTTTAAAAGAAGAAAAACCCACAAAACAGAGTTACATTAGCAATATAAGAGGAGGACGACAGTTGTTTGGACCAGAACATCAACACAATACTATCACAGTGCTACAGTACCAGTAAACAGACACTAAACAGAAGGAACATCATTTGATGTCTCATTTGCCTGGCTGTGGCTTGTTTCTTTTCTTCCATAATTCCCCCCATTCTTCTCTGATTCCTTTGATCATGTGGTGTGTGTGTGTTTTTTTTTTTTTTTTTTTTTTACATATTTCTGCAATGGATTCACACCCTTTTCAGGGTGTACCCCGGCTCGCACCCTAAGCCTCTTGGGATAGGCTTCAGGCTCCCCATGACCATGTATACAGGATAAAGGGATATAAAAGATGAGATTACTTGTTCCTGATAGATTTTTGCTTACTGTGTATCTAAAACAATGGTTGTAAAATAGTAGTGTATGAAAAGCCCAGGTCAGTTTGAGAAACCAACATATATTATGACACATTAACCAAAGTCATTTACATTACTGAAAACCTACAATTATGACTATGGAACATGTAAGTGCCAAAGTAATGGGACAAATATGTCATGAATAATGTGTGCTATAAATATTTCACAATCTAATAGCCAAAAGTGTTTTCTGACATTGCAGCAAATTGTCCTGCAAATCAGCCGCATGGACAGTAATTGGGATATTGGTGAAATGTAGTTACACTTCTATTAAATATTAGGTGAAGTGAACACATGAAACTATCTCCCTCATCTGTGTTTTGTCAGTTTTCAAGTTCCATAATAGGTAGCATTTCAGATTTGGCTATTTAGTCAAGTCTATTGAAACAAAATATCCAAATTGGCCTCAAGTTAAAAGGGTAAACCAGGAGCCCGGAAAAGGAAAAGGTCTTGTCTGTTGACATGTTGCTTTGAGCATGTTCAGCAATGTGCAGAGGAAACTGCAATAACAATGGCAAACCTGGGAACTTCCTGAGTTCAGTGATGTCTGTAAAACAGCTAATGAGTAAACCAGAAGTGTACCATCAGACTCTGTGCTAAGGATTTGCCCTGTATTTACCCAGACATGGCTGACACAGACAACAAACCAGTAAAACTAGGCTTACTGCAAACACAAGGGAGAGACCAAACTAAATACATTTTAAGCACCATGTATCTACACCCCAAAGTAGCAGCTACACAAATTAAAGATTTCAATTCTTAATTTCCTATTATGAAATTTATAGCAGTGTCCACCTTCTCATCATAAACTGTCTTAAAAAAATTCACAGTAAATGTTAATTTTTTAAAACCTTTGTATTTTAAGTTTTAAAATAGAACAAGGAAACATAATGACTTCCACAAGAGTTTATTTATGTTAATTAACAGGAGTGAGCTAAGCTCCTTATCCTGCATGATACAAACCTATTGTATGCCTACTTGGCAGTCTACGTGTTTGCATGCATGAGGTACACTGAAGTGGATTGCTATACTGGTATGGTAACACAAGTAATGGGAGGATCTGTTTTGATTTCAAAATGACTCTGCAATTATTCTTTCCTTCCATATAAAAAACAAGGTGCAAAGATCTCTCTGACTTTACTTTATTTTATCTAACTACAAAGCCTAAAGTTTTTTTGTTTTTCCATGTGAATAATTCACCAAACCAATGATTTCACCATAACATGTTTGCAATAGTTGTACTTCTTACTTGCTAAATAGGTATTTAGACAATGATTTTATAATGATGTGGCCACATGTTAAGTTTCTAAACATCTAAACTGTAAAAAATTATTAGACTTCGTCACATGTTATTGCCAAAGAATACAGCGTGTATTAAAAAATAATCACCCCACCTCCAAAATAATCACATTGTTGCATTGCAGCCTGAGATGAAGACAGACAGTTTTTGTAATATAGAATAGCAAAATATATAACATCCAAGTCAAAGATATAACACCAACATGTGAGAGAAAAAAAAGAAGAAAAAATGTAGAATCACTGATTTGGAAAAGGATCGCCCATTTAAAATGACTCAGTCTGGGCTCTGATTCAGTCAAGCAAGGACATTAAATTTTTTTCTCATTCAACAAGTGTGTGGTCAGTTTGCTGTGTGTTTAGGGTCATTGTCATGTTCGAAGTTGACAACTTCCTGGCAGAGCGCAACATATTTTCCTCAAGAATTTCACAGTATTTTGTCCAATCCATTTTCATTCTATACTGAGAAATACTTCAGTGCAGAGAAACACCCCCATAATACCACCTCCATGCTTTAGATTGTGAGCTGTATTGGAGTTGCAGTTGAAAGTCAAATGTCTTTGTGTGCCGTTGAGAAGGTGATTAGCTTCACCTGATTTATTTTACAAGTCAAGGGGAAGCTAAATTTGTGTCTGTCTTCATTTCAGAGTAACAAAATGTGATTACTTTAAAAGGGGTAATTATTTTCTATAACCACTTTGTCTGGGCATCATTTATTAAATAGGACTTCCCCATAGCATACACTAAATTGCCAAATGTTTGCACATACCTTACTGTCACACCCAAACATGCTTTTTGGACCATCTTATTTCCATTTGCTGTAATTGTAGCCTATAATGTTTTGGAAAGGGTTTCAATGAAATTTTGTATTTAAGCCTGTGGGAATTTGCCCATTTAGTCACGAAAGGATTAGTCAAGACAATGTTGGGAGAGGAGGCCTGGAGAACAGCCAGTGGCAAAGTATGTCATCATGTAGCTCACTCTGTGTACAGGGGCAGTGTCATGCTGGAACATGTTTTGGCATCTTAGTTCCAGTAAATGGAAATTGTGATCTGTATAACATTAAAAGACATTCTATTCTATATAATTGTGTGATTCGTACAACAATTTGTGTAAATTCCCCATTTGGGTGTGATGGTCGGATGCCCATTAATTTTAATTCACAATTGGTTTCTAATGGCCACAACATTCATTCATAGCCATGCATTAAAAATAACAATTTATTAAAAATGTTACCCCAGAGGTCTGAGATACTGTATTACAGATAACTCAATGTAATGTTAAGTGTAATACTGTAGGAAAATCAGTCATTCTTAGCTATAGTTTCCCACTCCAAAAATGAAGACTGTAACAGCCATAACAGCCCATCTGGTCCAATTCCACAGAAAAGTCAATGCGACATGAACCGCTGAAAAAGGTCAATGCTAACCATGACAGGAAGGTATCAGAACACCCAGTGCATTACAGATTGCTGTATATGGGGCTTAGCAGAGCTTAACAAATAGTCCAATGTTGTTGATCTGGCCTCTTAATTCCTCAGATCACAGATAGAATGGATATCCATGGAATGCACCTGACAAAACTGGACGACCCACCCCGCGACTCACACCACCTAAAGGATACGCTGCTACTTTCCGAGTAGTGGATACCACAGCACACCAGTGGCCAGAGGGGCCAGAGGGGCCAGAGTTGCTTCAGCAGCACAAGGAAATAGAAAACTTAATTAGTTTTCTGTTTTCTAGTTTGATTGTTTCTAGTTTGACTAAATAAATATTTTTGTCAGATTTTTAACCATTTTGTTTCTTAAAAAAAAAAAACCTTTTCTGTGGGTTTACTTAAAAGGCTAAGAACACATAAAGGCTTCTATTCTGCACCGACAGTATAACCAGTCTGTAAATCATTTTTACAGGCTTGCACATGTAATTTTTTTAAATATATTTCCTCAGACAGGTAGTAGATGGTTTTAGCCAACATTATTCAAACGGTAAATCTGAGGAACAAAAGAATGTTGTGCTAAACCCTGAAGGCACTTTGGCATGTGCACATGCCAACAGGAATAAAATGTGATCTCAGTGTTTTTCTATTTCACTTTCAAGAAAACACCCTTAAACTCACTTTCTGTGTGACGCAACACAAATTCCCCAAAGCACAGGTGGAGGAGGAAATTCTCTCCCACTTATGTATGACATTATTCTTAATACAATGATGATTTCCACATTATACATTATGGGGCTTTCTATTTTGTACTTGGTATAATGTAGTAGTTAAACTTTTTGGATAGTTGTTGCTTCTTGCCTTCTCTTGAAGAATCACTAAAAATCAAGACTGCAGCATTGACTTAAAGAATCCTCTGTCAGACTTTTAAATTGACTTTTATGTCTCAGTAGAACACGTCCCCACCTGGGATAGTACATCACATGTTTTTCAACAGAGCATTTCGGTCTGAGTATTTCACAATCTGCTCAGTTACAGGGATTTTCACGCACAACCATTTCTAGGGTTTACAAAGAATGATGTGAAAAGTGAAAAACATCCAGTATTCGGCAGTCCTGTGGGCGAAAATGCCTTGTTGATGCTCGAGGTCAGAGGAGAATGGGCCGACTGATTCAAGCTGATAGAACGGCAACTTTGACTGAAATAACCACTCGTTACAACCGAGGTATGCAGCAAAGCATTTGTGAAGCAACAACATGCACAACCTTGAGGCGGATGGGCTATAACAGCAGAAGACACCACCGGGTACCATCTCACCTCCACTACAAATAGGAAAAAGAGGCTACAATTTACACGCGCTCACCAAAATTGGACAGTTGAAGACTGGAAAAATGTTGCCTGGTCTGATGAGTCTCAATTTCTGTTGAGACATTCAAATGGTAGAGTCAGAATTTGGCGTAAACAGAATGAGAACATGAATCCATCATGCCTTGTTACCACTGTGCAGGCTGGTGGTGGTGGTGTAATGGTGTGGGGGATGTTTTCTTGGCACACTTTAGGCCCCTTAGTGCGAATTGGGCATCGTTTAAATGCCACGGGCTACCTGAGCATTGTTTCTGACCATGTCCATTCCTTTATGACCACCATGTACCCATCCTCTGATGGCTACTTCCAGCAGGATAATGCACCATGTCACAAAGCTCAATTCACTTCAAATTGGTTTCTTGAACATGACAATGAGTTCACTGTACTAAAATGGCCCCCACAGTCACCAGATCTCAACCCAATAGAGCATCTTTGGGATGTGGTGGAACGGGAGCTTTATGCATGTGCATCCCACAAATCTCCATCAACTGCAAGATGCTATCCTATCAATATGGGCCAACATTTCTAAAGAATGCTTTCAGCACCTTGTTGAATCAATGCCACGTAGAATTAAGGCAGTTCTGAAGGCAAAAGGGGGTCAAACACCGTATTAGTATGGTGTTCCTAATAATCCTTTAGGTGAGTGTATAAGGGGCAGTGGTGGCTCAGGCAGTTGAGGCTCTGGGTTGCTGATCAGAGGGTCGGGGGTTTGAGCCCAGTCACCATCAAGATGTTACTATTGGGTCCTTGGGCAAGACACTTAACTTAACAACCCATCCATGGCAGTCTGACAGGAAAATGGGAAGGCTGAAGCAGGTGAAAACCTGGCCGCCAGGAGCCATCTCTGCTCTTCAGGACTTTTTTGAGAACACTGACTGGAACATGTTTAGTGGGGCTGCGACTTACGGCGACTTCACCGACTTGGAGGAGTACACATCATCAGTGACCAGCTGCATCAACAAGTGCACCAATGACGTCACTGTCTCCAAGAGCATCATCTAATGCCCCAACCAGAAACCATGTGGAGGTGCGTGCACTTCTGAGGACCCGAGACTCTGCCTTCAGAGCGGGGGACAAGGTGGCCCTAAGAACAGCAAGGGCCAAACTGTCCCGGGCCATCAGAGAAGCAAAGCAGAGTTTCAGCGGTGACACACGGCGCATGTGGCAGGGCATACAAGCCATCACCAACTACAGGTCATCATCACCTGCCTGTGACAGTGACAGCTCTATTCCAGATGCACTGAACAGCTTCTATGCACGGTTCAACATGCAGAACGATGAGACTGCGAGTAAGACCACCCCTCCTCCGAAAGACGAGGTGCTGTGTCTCACAACGGCTGATGTGAGGAAAACCTACGTAAAAGCTGTTGGACCAGACCACATCCCAGGCAGAGTGCTCAGAGAGTGTGCAGAACAGCTGGCAGATGTTCTCATCAGCATCTTCAACATCTCTCTGAGCAGAACCATCGTTCCCACATACTTCAAGACTACCACCATCATCCCTGTGCCGAAGAAGTCTTCTGTGTCCTGTCTCAATGACTACCGTCCTGTTGCACTCACACCCATCATCATGAAGTTCTTCGAGTGGCTTCTCATGAGACACATCAAGACCCTGCTGCCCCCCTCATTGGACCCAATGCAGTTTGTGTATCTTTCAAACCGCTCGATGGACGATGCCATCTCCACCACTTTCCACCTGAGAGAGGAAGTGCAGAGGCTAAGGACAACAACCTGTCTCTGAACGTCGATAAGACAAAAGAGATGGTTGCTGACTTGAGGAGGACAAGCATGGTCAGTCTCTATGACAGATTGTCAAGAGAACAAATTTCCTGGGTGTCCACCTGAAGGAGAACCTCACCTGGTCCCTCAACACCAGCTCTCTGCACAAGAAAGTCCAACAACATCTTTTATTCCTGAGACGGAGGGCCCAGCATCCACCACCAATCCTCACCACTTTCCATAGAGGGACAATCGAGAACATCTTGAGCAGCTGCATCACTGTCTGTTTGGGAATTGTGCCATTTTGGACTGCAAGAACCTACAGCGGACAGTGAGGACAGCTGAGAGGATTATCGGGGTCTTTCTCTCCTCTATTGAAAACATATACACCACACGCTGCATCCGCAAAGCCATCAGCATTGTGACTGATCGGACACACCCCTCTCACTCACTCTTCACCCTCCTGCCATCTGGAAAAAGGTACTGAGGTATTCAGCACTCACATCCAGACTATGTAACAGTTTTTACCCACAAGCCATCCGTCTCCTCAATACAAAGGGACTGGAATGATAAAAAAAAAAAACACACACACACATTTTACACATTTGCACATGCACTTTGTTGTCTGTTGTCGTCTCTTTTTTGTATAGAAATAGTTTTAGGTTAAAGTAAAAAAAAAAGTAAATCTGAGCCTCAGGGGGGAGGGATGAGAGGTACTTGCGCTCCCACATTAATTCAAGGATTCAAGGATTCTTTATTGTCATACCAGCACACTTCCATGTTATGGTACGAAATTAGTACCCAGGTCCCGTTTAAGCCACATAAATAACAGGGTGGTAAATATGAGGATGTGTATGTGTATATACATTAATATAAATAAGAGCAGTCGGATATATTATGCAAGAAGTAAGATGTAAGCTATACATAGTGTATTGCACATTTACAGAAACTATATTTTACACTTTGTACATTGGGCTTATAGAGTTAAAAATGTTTAAGCCACATAAATAACAGGGTGGTAAATATGAGGATGTGTATGTGTATATACATTAATATAAACAAGAGCAGTCGGATATATTATGCAAGAAGTAAGATGTAAGCTATACATAGTGTATTACACATTTACAGAAACTATATTTTACACTTTGTACATTGGGCTTATATAGTTAAAAATGTATTGCACCATAGGATTATATATTGCACTAAAAAAAATATTGAGATATCATTCATTCATTCATCTTCTGTACCGCTTTATCCTCTATTCAGGGTCGCGGGGGACCTGGAGCCTATCCCAGGAGACTTCGGGCACAAGGCAGGGTACACCCTGGACAGCGTGCCAATCCATCGCAGGGCACACACTCATACGCACATTCACACACTCATTCACACACTACGGTCAATTTGGGAACGCCAATTAGCCTAACCTGCATATCTTTGGACTGTGGGAGGAAACCGGAGTCCCCGGAGGAAACCCACCAAGCACGGGGAGAACATGCAAACTCCATGCACACAGAGATGGGAATTGAGCCTGGCCGGGGAATCGAACCCAGACCCTGGAGGTGCAAGGCGACGGTGCTAACCACTACACCACCGTGCCGCCATATTGAGATATATAGTAATTAAATACTATCTATTGTTAGCAGCTTGTGATTGTGTATGATTGTGTTTGATGGGAGACGACCTACAGAGCACGACTAGAGTTCAGCAGTCTAATAGCTTCAGGGTAGAAGCTGTTTTTGAGCCTGGTGGTCTTGCACTGAAGGCTCCTCAGTCTTCTGCCTGAGGGAAGAGGTTGAAATAGACTTAATTAAAAGTGTGCAGGGTGAGTGGAGTCCTTAATAATGCGGAGAGCTCTTCCTCTGCATCTTGCAGTGTACACCCTAGTTAAAAAAAAGTATGCTAAGTATATTAAATCCCAGCATGCCAAAGCATACTTAAATGTACTTGCTCCAGACTAATGACTAGTATACTTGAAGTTTGCTATTTTGGAACAACTAATTTTGTACTAAGTGTATTTAAGTTGTAATTAAATTGTACAAAAGCACAATTTTAAGTGTATTAAGTATACTTTTGTGTGCTAAAGTGGAACAACTTTAAGTATACTTTAGTACACTTAAAGTATATGGCTGTGTGTGTACTAACGTACATACCTGACAGTATTATTAATACAATTTAAGTATATATTTAATGTATTATAAGTACATTACAGCTATTTTTACTGTATTACAAATACATGATTAATATACTATGAGTATATATTCTTATTGCAGCAGTAGCATGCTGTTATACTTCTGGACAATTACAAATACTAAAAAAGTACACTTTATGGTTAATACAAATATACTTTATTGTATCATACAGTACACACAAGCTTCTATAATACTGTAGCGTTTTTCGACGCTAGCAGGGAACTTAGAGGACGAGTGAGTTTGGTGGCTACACAATGTAATGACTGGGAGTAATTTATTTAACCAGCCCGCACGCGCGCGCGCGCGCACACACACACACACACACACACCTATTCAGCTATTAGCTGGAACTGGAGAACGGTAGCAGACTGCAGCACATACACACGTAGAGATAGCACACATGTACACAAACTCAAACTTGGCCGAAGCCACTAACCTAAACACACGTCCCAAACAGAGTCAACACAAAAAGAACACCTCCCGCAAGGCACGACGGTCGCAAGCCACCGCCCCGCCCACAATACTGTACTGCAAATGTGTTACCAGTACATTAAGTGTTTAGGATAATTTACAAATGCTAAATGTATTTTCTACACTATAACATGTTTTTGAAACACATTACATCAGTAATTATGAGGCAGACTTTATTCATGAGTTCAACAGATTTAATTTGCACAAGGTTACAAAAAAGCACTACTAGTTTATTTGTGCTCAACAAAACATCAGGTTGTCTTACAAACACACAAACTAAAATTTAAACTGTTGTGTGAACACAGACAGACATTAGTATTAGAATCTACAGGTACAGTATTAGTTTAAACCTGGTGTATGAACACAGACAGACATTAGTATTAGAATCTACAGGTACAGTATTAGTTTAAACCTGGTGTGTTGATTCTGTTACAGAGACTGAAAACAGGCCGAGAGCTACAGAGCCATTATACCACAAGCAAAGTACAGAACACATTAACAACAACACATTAGACAATACAAACTATAGATTAAAGTATGTACTTAATTTAAAACCGTTAAATTTACCTTATGCCGATGAAAATAAAATAATAACGATACGAACTAACGCACGCGATGATGCAGCTTCAGCCGTTAATTCAAACTAGAAGTGGAGAAACAGGGAGCCAATCAGAGAACGGACAGTCCGAATCTGCCCGCCTCCAGCTCTGATTGGCTGGTGGGGCGCCGTCTAGTCTCCGGTTGGCTGGAGTCGCAAAGTTTACAAACCTGCTGCCGTTTGTGTGTCGCTTTATGACAGTGAGAGAGTAAAAACATAAATTACCTTGAACGGGCAAAAGTGATTTTGAGCGCGCAGGAACGAGTTTGAGATCGCGCGCCCGAGGGAGAGATTCAGAATGCAAAAGCGAGTCTAAAAGCTATGGAATAAAATCACTGTCAAAAATATTTGTGCGTAAAAAAAAAGATTTGTGTGTAATTCCGTCTTTTGTCTGAGTTGAATCCCAAAATCTACGGCCACGACAGCTTACAGATACGAGAGTTTGTGTGTTTGTTACAATACAACTCTGAAATATACGACTCTGACCGTTTACAGATACAAATCTCGTTTTTACAACTCCTCTGTTTCACGGACGAATTGCGAAATTACGGCTACGAATGCTGTGCGTGAAACCACTGTCAAAAATACGTTATCAAGGCCACATGCACAGGCATTAGTATCCGAGGGAAGATGAATCGATTCGGCGCATGCGCCCCGCCTCCGTTTTAAACTCCTAAAATCTTACCTACTATAGTTAAAACATCTCTGTAATTTTACTTCTCTTAAACGTCCAAATCTGTGGAAAAAAAACTTAGCTGAGACGATGAGAGAGCGCTCGACTGCTGGTTTAAAACGGAGGCGGGGGCGCATGCACCGAATCTATTCATCTTCTCTCGGATACTAATGCCTGTGCATGTGGCCTTGATGACGTATTTTTGACAGTGTTTTCAATTTCAAAAAAATTTAATAATTTTTAAATTATTAAAAAAAAAAAAAAAAAAGTTAATTTGTCATATCTGAGCTAGTCAGTTAATTAGGTTAGAGGTGTGTTGTTAATTTATGTTGTTGCATGTAGGTAGCACCTTGGTCCTGGAGGAACGTTGTTTTATTTCACTGTGTACTGAACTGTACAGTATATGGTTGGAATGACAATACAAGCCAACTTGACTTGACTTGAACTCATCCTGAGCACAATATGGATGAAGTGGAAATAAAGGGAGTGGCGGGTTGGTGGGGTTAACCATGCCCACTCATTCACACACTCATTCACACCTAGGTGCAATTTAGACTTCTCAAGGGGAATTTCAGAAAAGCCAGAGAAAATCCCAGCACAAACACAGGGAAGAAAAGATTGATAACTCCATACAATATAACCAAATACATTATACAACACATTAAATACACTCATGTATTATATGCAGATACAAAATACTATTTTGATTTTTAGAAAGCTACACAGGCTTGAGTGTGCAAGAATGATGCAAGTAGGACCAGCAGCAAATAAAGATACACTGTACGTGTTTCAGGATGATGCTAGCTATGACAAACTAGCTTCAAGCCAAATTATGATCAAAAGACTATCCATTAGTGAATTTTAGAGAGACTCTATAAAAGAGTCGATAATACCCCAGTGGAAAAAAAATACACTTTAGTGTATTACAAATATATTGAAATCCTCGATAATACACTGCAAATATACTAACAAAAAGTTGTACCATCAGTTAATATATAAAAAGTATACTAACATCATGCTTTTACCAAATTTTGGAATTAAACTTTAAATATACTTTCAAATAATTGTATTATAGTACACGTTCCAAAGATATATTATTGGAAAATATACTTTAAGTGAAAGGCTGGTCTAATTTCCAAAGTATACTTATTTAAACTTGTTTTTCAATATATTTTTGGTATATATTTTTTAAAATATGCTCGAAATAATCATTGTACAAATGTACAGAAAGTATATATTAGAATACAAATTTTAATATACGGTAGTCTCAGTATATTATCAGTTAAATGTAAATGTACTTATTAATATGTACTTATATTTAGTGCACTACTCTCTCGTGCGCGTGCTTTTAGACTAGTTTTTGCACGCTGAATCTCTCCCTCGCGCGCGCGATCTCAAACTCGTTCCTGCGCGCTGAAAATCACTTTTGCCGTTCAAAGTAATTTATGTTTTTACTCCTCACTCTTCTGTCCGCTCACTGTCATAAAGCGACACACCAACTGCAGCAGGGTTGTAAACTTTTCGACTATTCCAGCCAACCGGAGACTAGACAGCGCCCCACCAGCCAATCAGAGGCTGGAGGCGGGCAGATTCGGACTGTCCGTTCTCTGATTGGCTCCCCAGTTCTCCACTTCTAGTTTGAATTAACGGCTGAAGCTGCGTTAGTTCGTATCGTTATTATTTTATTTTCATCGGCATAAGGTAAATTTAACGGTTTAAAATTAAGTACATACTTTAATCTATAGTATGTATTGTGTAATGTGTTGTTGTTAATGTGTTCTGGACTTTGCTTGTGGTATAATGGCTCTGTAGCTCTCGGCCTGTTTTCAGTCTCTGTAACAGAATCAACACACCAGGTTTAGACTAATACTGTACCTGTAGATTCTAATACTAATGTCTGTCTGTGTTCACACGCCAGGTTTAAACTAATACTGTACCTGTAGATTCTAATACTAATGTCTGTCTGTGTTCACACACCAGGCTTAAACTAATACTGTACCTGTAGATTCTAATACTAATGTCTGTCTGTGTTCACACACCAGGTTATATTTTAGTCTGTGTGTTTGTGAGACAACCTGACTTTTGTTGAGCACAAATAAACTATAGTAGTGCTTTTTTGTAACCTTGTGCAAATTAAATCTGTTGAACTCATGAATAAAATCTGCCTCATAATTACTGATGTAATGCTTTTCAAAAACATGTTATAGTGTAGAAAATGCATTTAGCATACCTAAACACTTAATGTCCTGGTAACACATTTGCAGTACAGTATTGTGGGCGGGGCTGCGGTTTGCGACCGTCGTGCCTTGCGGGAGGTGTTCTGTTTGTGTAAACGTGTGTTTAGGTTAGTGGCTTCGGCCAAGTTTGAGTCTGTGTACATGTGTGCTATCTCTATGTGTGTATGTGCTGCGTTCTGCTACCGTTCTCCAGTTCTAGCTAATAGCTGAATAGGTGTGTGCGTGCGTGCGTGCTGGTTATATAAACTACTCCCAGTCATTACATTGTGTAGCCACCAAACTCACTCGTCCTCCAAGTTCCCTGCTAGCGTCGAAAAACGCTACAGTATTATAGAAGCTTGTGTGTACTGTATGATACAATAAAGTATATTTGTATTAACCATAAAGTGTACTTTTTTAGTATTTGTAATTGTCCAGAAGTATAACAGCATGCTACTGCTGCAATAAGAATATACTCATAGTATATTAATCATGTATTTGTAATACAGTAAAAATAGCTGTAATGTACTTATAATACATTAAATATATACTTAAATTGTATTAATAATACTGTCAGGTATGTACGTTAGTACACACACAGCCATATACTTTAAGTGTACTAAAGTATACTTAAAGTTCCACTTTAGCACACTAAAGTATACTTAATACACTTAAAATTGTGCTTTTGTACAATTTAATTACAACTTAAATACACTTAGTACTAAATTAGTTGTTCCAAAATAGCAAACTTCAAGTATACTAGTCATTAGTCTGGAGCAAGTACATTTAAGTATGCTTTGGCACGCTAGGATTTAATATACTTAGCATACTTTTTTTTAACTTGGGTATACTGTACATTCATTAAAAATTCATTTAAAACTCTTACACATCTTCAGAACCAATTACAGTATACTTTATGTACTCATACAGTATAAGTGTTCTTTAATTTAGTGATGTAACTGCACACATACAGTATGTTTAGATTAAAACTGATAATACACACATCAGTCATACCTTAAAAAAATACTTCCCTAATATGCTGTCAAAATACCTCTGATGCTTTACTGCACTGACCTCACAAGACCTCAGAAGGCATGCTCCGGTATCTGGCACGAAGATGATAGCAGCAGATCCTGCAAGTCCTGTAAGTTGTGAAATGAGGTCTCTGTGGATCAGACTTGTTTTTCTAACAATATTGGGATATGTATCAGTATAAGTATTTTAATGATATCCCATAAATTAATTTACAATGTTTATACTGTACTATGTTTCTACACCTGAAACATTTTTTGAGCAAACGCACACACATTGCAAGAACTGCTGACATCCAATCACATCAGAACTGTATATACAGCTATCCGATTATTTATTTGTAGTAGTTTTTGATTATGGTCCTATCTGTCCAAAGATAATGGTAGCTTCATATTATTAAGATAGAAAGAAAGCACACCCTCCTTGAGGGAGTAAAGTCGAGTGTGGGAGTAAAGTCGAGTGAGGGAGTAAAGTTGATTTCATCATTGTCTCAATGACTACAAGGATTAAACGGTCCTGTGGCTGCTGTATAAGCCGAAAGCATTGTCACTCCACCACCATACTAAACAGTAATTATGGGTTGTTGTTTTTAACATGACCGGACATCTTCACATGTGTCTCATCTGTCCAAAGTTTTTTTTGGTTTAATCATACCATTTTAAACCTACATTTGCCATATTCTTTTTGGAGAGAAAGCACTTTTTCGTAGCCACCCTGAAAGCCATAATAATTGGTCTATTTCTGATAGTGCTACCATGAACATAAACATTTAATGTATTTAAAGAGACCTACAGGTCACATGATGTACATCTCGAGTTTTTCTTGTGTCCCTGGGCATTAAACATTCTCACTGGGAACAGAACTTGGTTGGATGCCCACTCAAGAGAAGATTGGGTCAACAGTCTTGAAAGCTCTCCATTTGTAAACAATCCTTTTTACTGTAAAATTGTGAATTTGTAATTAGTTTGGCGACGCCCTTATGACACTTTCCATATTATTGAACAGTAACAATTGCTTCTCAGTGGTGTCATGGCTTTTGTCTTGGCATGATGTAGACATACATCTAACTGCTCCATAACACCTACCCTTTCCTTTCTGGTGATGGTAGGAATGGAAGTAGAACTGGTGGCATAGAAGTTGGTGAGAACTAAAGTACAACCTCACTCATTCTCAGTCATCATTTATACTGCTTTATCATGTATACATGTCTGTGGGGGATCTGGAGCCTAACCCAGATGACAGAGGCACAAGGTGGGGTACAGTACATCCTGGACAGGGTGCCAATCCATCGCAGGGCATACACATACTGTATACACACACTCACACACTTAAACACACATGCCAATTAACCTCCAAATCACATGCACACAGACCCATGGCAGAAATCAAACCTGGAATCTGGAGGAGGGGCAACCTCAGAGCCCAAAATGGGGCAATCTCAGAGTCCAAAATGGAAGTCCCAAAACAGCTCCAAAAGTGAGTCAATCCACAACAAAATGTTTGCAGAGTGGTACAAAAACCTTTTCAGTCCCTGGAGCTAGATTTCCATAGATTTCCACACCTGTACTGTGGTGAATTTTTATGTAACTTCTCAGTTAAAATTAAGTTTAAGTGACCAGTTTAAGTGACAGGTACTAGGGCATCAGTGGCGGTTGCTAGCTTTTGAAACAGGGGAAGCTCATATTAGGCATATTTTTACGTAAATTCTGGCTAGTTTCCCCTTCCACGAGCTACATTAATTATATGAACGAACTAACTTTACAATGCTGAAACAAAGAGCAAAGTCAAGAACGCTAAAATATGTTTTTTAATTATTATTATTGAAAGAACGATTTGTACAAACAAAAATGGTTTATATCACCAGCAAACAATACAGAGTGCAGCAGTTCGTCGTGCCATTTCACCTAAAAATCCGCATGGGACTGAACTCGAATCTCTGTAGCGCTGATGTATACTTAAGACATGCTGTCAATCAAAAAAGGGGTTCCGCCCTTTAAACCGCTCCTCCAATCATCATGCAGCAGCCCAGCGTCCTGGCCCGCCCACTGCTCCATTCACTCCCAGAGAAGCTGAGCTTACCTGGAAGTGACGATTTTGGTGCATTTATCCAATTTCCGTCCAGCTTTTCTGCAGTGAAAAAAGCTCTTCTGTGCTGCCCATAGAGTTCCAGCGAAGCTGGGCTTCAGGAGGGTTTAACGCGCTGTGCTGCACGGAAATGTATGACAAGAAAATCGCATCAAACAATCTACAATAAATACCTCATTCTGAACGAGCTTGTCATGAAGTAGAACGCGTTCTAGTGCACTATTATTAAAACCAATATAAATACGACAGTGCATATATGAGCATTTATTTTCTGACATAGTAGAGGAAGCAAGCTTCCCTTATAGTCTTAGAGCAGCCGTCACTGTAGGGCATGTAGGATATGGATGATGGAGTTCAATCAAATTCTAAGGAATGTTACTATATAATATACAGTAAAGGAAAAGGAAAAATTCACTGGATCCACTGGAAGGAAGGACTCACTGGAGAAGAGCCTAATGCTTGGAAAGATTGAGGGCAAAAGAAGAAGGGGACAACAGAGAATGAGGTGGCTGGATGGAGTCACTGAAGCAGTCGTGTGAGTTTAAATGGACTCCGGGGGATGGTAGAGGACAGGAAGGCCTGGAGGAACATGGTCCATGGGGTCGCGATGGGTCGAACATGCAACTAACAAAAACAAAAAAAAGTAAAAGGTTTAGGCAGGGTTTTAGCAGTCAGCTTCTGCCAAGATGAGGACAACCAGAGCTCCCACAGTTGAGTTTTAAAACTGTTCTTCGGTTCCATAAACCTATGGGTGACTAAATAAAAATATATAATTGAAGTGATGTACTTTGATTTTATCATGACTGTAGATGTGTTAGCTTTGTGCTAGTTTTGTATTAGCTTAGTTATTTTCATTTTAGCTTCATTTAGTGTAGCAGCAATTATTGTACCTGTATAGGCATGTTATTCCACAAGTTCTGACGCGTATCTTCCTTATTGAACTCGCTTACTCACGACTCGGACGTCCATGAATTCCTTTTGTTCCTTCGTTTATTTTCAACATCAAATTTCTAACAGTTTTCTTGCATAAATCCACTATGGTTACAACAACTTATTTGCTATATCTCGATGAATTGTGCTTCCGGTCATTACTGTTCTAGATTACGGTCAAAAGCTTGTGTTCTCCACAACTTGCGCATCTTAACAACTTCTACTGTGCGTAATAGTCATGCAACTACGCAATTATGGAATGACGTCACACAACAGCTTATGATTATCATAAATGAATGTTTAACTAATAAATTACGAAATATGGCTCTTACATTTCCAGCCCCTAATTGACAGGCAAGGAGACTGACAATTACATTTTCTTTTTTTAAACAATAGAGCCATGCAGTTTTACTATTCACATTAATTTAAACCTTTTAAATGTATACTATTTGCCTTAAAGTGTTCATATCTTTGCATATCTTAGTCATAACTAATTATGACATAATTAGGCACAACTTGTCAATGGGTCTTTCCAGAGTATTTGTCTTATTTTTAACCAACACACGTCTCACAAGTCCTTTTTTATCAGGGAACACCCTTATGATTCGTCCGACGACCCATGAATTTCTTGGAGAAGACTCATCAATTATTAGAACTACATCTCCAACCGAAAGGTTTTTTCTCACTTGAAACCATTTTTGACGCTCCTGAAGCAAGGGCAAATAGTCACGCACCCATCGCTTCCAGAATAAGTCAGCACGGTACTGAATTTGCTTCCACTTGCGACGTGCATAAATGTCCTCTTTTTTGAAAAGTCCACGAGGCAAGTTTGCCTGTCTTTTCATCAACAGCAGGTGGTTAGGTGTCAAGGGTTCCAGATCTGTGGGATCGTCCGTAACAGTGGTAAGGGTTCGGTCATTCATTATTGCTTCCACTTCACACTGGAATGTATACAGGCTCTCATTATTTAGTGTTTGTTCTTTCAGTACAAATCTCAGGATCTTTCTGACTGATCTTATCTGCCTTTCCCATATTCCACCGAAATGAGTCCCAGAAGGTGGGTTAAATATCCACTATATCCCTTTTTGCATGAGAATGCCTTACATTTTTGACTGATTCCACTGTTGGATAGCTTTACGCAATTCAACCTCAGCACCTGTAAAGTTTGTTCCATTGTTACTTCTCATGATTGACACCTGGCCTCTCCTGCACACAAAGCGTCGAATGGCATTCAAACAGGAGTCTGTGTCCAGTGACTGCGCAACTTCAATATGCACAGCTCTTGTTGTCAAACAAGTAAACAATACGCCATATCTTTTAACATTACTTCTATAGGGTCCAAAATAGTCTACTCACTTGGCAGTTCTGACATTTTTTGATCACCTGTTTTTGCTCTAGTCTTTCTGCATGTCACACACCTGGAGAGAAACTTAGCAGTCGGAATCCAGTATTTCTGCCGCAATTCTGAAAGCATGTAATTTCAACCACTGTGTCCAAGTGAACGTCTCTTAATATTAACGTTGTGATATGTGAGTCTTTAGGTATAATGACTGGGTGTTTAACGTGCTCTGGCATTGCGGACCTACCGAGACGTCCTCCGACTCTCAGCAATCCATCCTGTAGTACTGGGTCCAGTTTGGACAAGCAACTGTTTCTTTTTACAGATGCCTTGCGTTTTTGCTGTGTGGGAAATTCCCTTGTGAATTCTGCTGCTGCTTTATCCTTTTGCAGCGTGGACATTTCTTCTTTGAAATTTTGTCTTTGAGTAAACTTAATGATTTCGTTTTCTGCTGTTGTTAGGTCTTGAATTGTTAAAAACTTGTGATTTCCTGTTTTTGGGTTATGTACGTCTATTCTGACCCTTTCTGTTTTCTGTTTGAGCATGTTTCTGATGCGAAGGATCCAGGCAACGGATCTTTTTAACTTGTGCCACTCAGAGTGATAATTAATCAATTTACTCACTGCATCTGTGCTTTGTGTAGTGTTCACGATGTTCGCTAAAGCTGAGAGCTTAATTTCACTTTTTCTTTTCCTTTAATCGACGTGTCATAAATGTTCTCAGGCCATTTGCACTCTGCTTCTTTGAGAAAGGAGGGACCATGGATCCAGTCGACGTTTTCCATGAACTTTTCACAGGATACCCCCCTGGACGCAGAATCAGCTGGGTTTTTTGAGGTATTGACGTACCTCCATTGCTGTGGCTTGGTTATCCCTCTTATAGTGGCAATTCTGTTGGCCACAAAGGTTTTAAAACGAAGTTTTTCGTTGTCAATATATCTCAGAACAGTTGTACTGTCAGTCCAAAACATAGAGTCCAGCAATTTCAGTTCTAGGTGTTCTTTCAACATTTTGTCATTTTTTACAGCGACCACTACCGTGGTCAGATCCATGCGTGGAATAGTGGTCTGTTTCAGGGGTGCTACACGAGAGTTCCCCATCATGAATGCGCAATGTCTGAGTCCATCAGCATTTACTAACCTGAGGTATGAGACAACTCCGTATCCCATTTCATTCGCATCCGAGAAGTGATGGAGTTGTGCCGTAGCTGTAACTCCGAAGTCGGCTGGCTTTATGCATCTTGCAACGCTGAACTCGGACAGTTAGTGCAGCTCTTGTAGCCAAGTTTTCCATGGTTTTACAAACTGCTCAGGAATGTCATCATCCCATGCGAGTTTTTCTTTACATAACTGCTGCATTAAAATTTTAGCTGGCAGTATAACAGGTGCGAGGAAGCCCAAGGGGTCATAGATTGAGCTAGTAATTGACAATATTCCTCGTCTAGTCACAGGTCGTTTTTTTAGACTAATTTTGAACTTGAACAAGTCTGAATTGATGCACCACAGCACCCCCAGAGCTCTCTCGATAGCAAATGCATCTTTACTCAAATCTAAGTCTCTCATGTCTTTGATCATTTCGCTTTCAGGTATGGAAGTCAGTAGGACACGACTGTTGCTTGCCCACTTGGTGAGGTTGAACCCTCCACTTGCGCAGAGGTTTGTGAGATCGTTGTATAATGCTCCTGCTTGATCAGGGCTTGAAACAGACTTCAAGCAGTCGTCGATGTAAAAGTTTTTAAGTACTGTGTTAACTGCCACAGCAGGTGCGTTGCTGCGGTTTTCTTCTGCTGTCTTTCTAAGGGCAAAGTTAGCAACATTTGGAGACGATTTTGCACCGAACAAGTGAACTACCATCTTATACTCATCTAGATCTTGGTTCACGTCTCCGTTCGGCTAATACATAGCTAATAGCTAATGTACCGGCATCCTTCATTATAATTGAGTCTTTGTGATTTTTACCAACCTGTCTGACCTCGGTTGCAAAGCTGACCCTGGCCTTTCCTTCCCTTTTTTGTTTGGGTCCTTGAAGGGATGTGTGACCGTGTTTCTTATCGCTGGTCATGGCGTCCAGGTCAGCGAAGAGCGGGTCGGAGTACAGTCTAGCATGTTGATCGATGAAGTCCACCAGCTGGGCGAACGTGGCCCTTTCCTTGTAGTGATTGTAGTGCTGCCGTGCGTAGAACTTCCACTTGTCGAGCAGCTTGTAGGGCAGTTTCGTAAGAATGGTGTTCATGCACTCGCTGCTGTTCAACTTGTCCATGGATTCACAGTTTGCCATGACATTTTGGCAAGTTGTCAAGAACGAGGAGAGACTTTATTTTCGCCGCTGCAATTCTTAGCTCGTTTCCGAACCTGTCGCGTAGCAGTTCCTTTGCTCTTGCATAACCACCTGTCATGTGCATGCAGCTCATTACAAGGTCTTTGGGTTCCCCTGTGTGAGGGTTGCCCACTAGAGGGCAGTGTTTTTACTTTGTAGTTTTGGTTCCTAGACTCAGTTTCCCAGAAGCCTCCTCGGTCAGGTGACATGGATACTCACCTGAACTGAGGAGGCTCATTAGCACTTTTATAAATACCTGTTTGTTCTGGGAAACTGGGTCGAGCATTAATTTCTGTTATGTGGGTTTTGTTTCCTTGTTTTAGTTTGATTTCATTATAGTTGGCATTTAGTTTCTGGAGCTCTTTAAATTTGTATTTGCTTTGATTTAGTTCATGTCTCTTTGTCTCTGTGTCTCCTAGCAGGATTAGCCTCTAGGAGAATTAGCCTTTTGTGTTTACCCTCTTGTGTAAGTAACCCCCATTGCATGTTTAGCTAGTAGTCTGTTTAAATACTAATGAGGGTGATACTAACATGTCTAGATCTTAGTCTGTCTAGTCTTCGTGTCTGTCTAGTCTCATTGTCTGCTTAGCTCTTAGTCTGTTTAGGTACTAACATCTTTAGCCACTAACCTTTAGAGTTCTTAGTCTGTTTCATACCTAGTCTGCTGTGTACCTTGTCTGTTCATTCCCTTGTGTCTCAGGCTACTGGCTGGTGTAGCCATTAGTCTGATTAGCTATGAGCTAGCTTAGCAGCTAATGTGCAGCTCAGCCAATAGACCTAGCCAAGCCTGTCTTGTTTGTTTATCCCTTGCATGCATAGTCCCTAATGTTTAGTCCGTTAGACTGTTTCGTGTGTCTTGTCTTGTCCAGTTTGTATCCCATGTCTGTATTGTGAATCAATGTATGTAATCCCTAGTCTTATGTCTAAGTGTTTATGAGTTCTGTTACAAAATGCTCCCATGTTTTAAGCCAACTCTCTTAGTTCATGTTTTGTTCGTGTTTGCTTTTTGTTTGTTGAATTCTTATTAAAGACTCTGTTTCACTGCATCCCCTCTGCATCTATGCCTCAACACCAAGCCCACAGTCCAACACCATGGCAGAATGTGACACCCTGTGGTGTACAGTTCAAGATAGGACAGTTTGTCGATGTCATTGTCAGTTTTGGATTCAACAAAACGTTCAGGACAACATGAAGAACGTGAACTTGAGCCGGTCTCCGTGGAAAGGGGGAATGTCGCGCTGAGGTAAGGAAGATAGAATTTGTCATTGTAGGTCTGACACTGATGGGCACACTTAGACGGGCTGCCTCGCGACGTGGTGGCAGCTCGTGACATTCCGTCTGGCTGTGCTCGTAAAGTTCGTTATATTCCGAGTTGAGAGTGCGCGCTGCTTGGGTAGCCGCTGCTCGATTCAATGACTGCACTCTCGCTTGCAGGCTGTCATCGGGTGTCGTGATCATGGTAAACGCTTATTTCAGCATTGGTCTTTGCAAGTTCAGTATCGAGTCTCAACCTTTCCTTCTTTGCCTGTAGCCTTTAGTCGTGCTTCCTCCATTTCTAGCTCCTGCCGTCGGTCAAAGGTTTCTGCTTCAGCCAACAATACTGCTCTGTTGGCTTCTGCCCTTTTCAACCGAGCTAGTGATGCTGTAGATGATGAGGACCTTTTGGACGCTGCCGTTGCTACGCTTCCGTGTAGCTCAGCCGCCGCCATTTGTGACACGCTGTCGTCTGGCGAGACTTCGTCGTCGCGTGTTCGAGACGTCATAGAGTGGCCCTTGGTGTCCGCTATCCAGCAATCCATCTTTGCCATGAATCCTGTGCAGCGTTGCATTTCGGGTGCCAAACAGGTGGCCTGATCATGGTCAAATTCGTTTTTATGTATGCATAATAACACATCAACCTTGCTACTAGTAAATTCTTTTATCAGCTGTATGTATTGCGAGCTGTACTTAGCTTCTACAGTAGCTGGGTCACATGCATTGTTCATCAGCATCTCTAATTCATTGGACATTACATTCAGTTGGTCCAACTTGCCTTTTCTTGTTTCGAATGTTTTGCCAAGCCTCTCTTGTCTGTTCTTGTCGAAGAGCAGCTTTATCCTCATTGTTTAACATGGTGGTTCAAAACTGGCAAGTCTCTTTCTGTTTCAGTTTCAACGGTTACTTATCTTCACTTAAATAGCGGAACAAGCTTTTGACTTTTGTGAATGCAGTCATGTTATCACACATGTTTTGACGCGTATCTTTAGCTTGGGTATTTACTTACAACACAGAAGTCCAGTGGTCTTTGTCTCTTGTATTTTATTTTCCGGCATCAAAGATTTAACACTTCATACAGTTGTCTTGAGTAAATCCACAGTGGTTACAACACCAGTTGCTGTATCAAATTAGTTCAAGGTTGGCTCATGCTTTAGCGATAGATTACAGTTATAACAACACGTTTGTTATATCTTGCAGGTTACGGTCAAAAGCTTGTGTCTCCACAAGTTCCGCATCAAAACTGAACTTTCTATCATGCGATAGTCATACAAATACGTGTAATAGTGGAGTGACATCACAGACCAACCTACGATTGTCAAAATGGATGCTTAACTAACAAATTCAAAGCTTATGGCTTGTCTAATGAACTTAATGCTTAATACTTAGAATTACTAATGAATAGAATAAGATGAAACAAAACAAAACAAATAAACACAACAACAAATTCACAGCAAATACGATATGGCTCTTACAACTTTGTTTTCTGCTCTTGTTAAGTCCTGAATTGTCAGAGACTTGTGGTTTTCTGTCATTGGGTCATCTACACATCTTTTAACCTTTTTTTTGTTCTCTGTTTAAGCATGTCCTTGATATGAAGAATCCAGGCAACAGATTTTTTCAACTTGTACCAGTCAGAGTGATAACTGATCAGTTTGCTCACAGCATCTGTGCTCTCTGTAGTACTCACAAGATTCCCTGAAGCTGAATGTTTAATCTCATTGTCATCCTCATTTATCGAAAGGTCATGAATGTTCTCAGGCCATCTACACTCTGGTTCTTTGAGAAAAGAGGGACCATGGATCCAGTTGACGTTTTTTACGAATTTGTCGCAAGAAACTCCCCTGGATGCAGAATCAGCTGATTTTAAGTATTGACATACCTCCACTGCTGTGGCTTGGTTGACTCTCTTATAATGGCAATTCTATTGGCAACAAAAGTTTTGAAATGAAGTTTTTCGTTGTCAATATATCTTAAAACAGTTGTACTGTCAGTCCAAAATATGGAGTCCAACAACTCCATTTCCAGTTGACCTTTCAACATCTTGTCAGTGTTCACAGCAACTACTGCTGCAGTCAATTCCATTCGCGGAATAGTGGTTTGTTTCAGAAGTGCTACGCGAGAATTCCCCATCATAAAAGCACAATGTGTGAGTCCATCAGCATTTACCAACTTGAGGTATGAGACAACTCCATATCCCATCTCACTTGCGTCTGAGAAGTGATGAAGTCGTGCTGTAGTTGATGCAACTCTTGTAACCAGGCTTTCCATCTTTTTTCAAACTGTTCAGGAATGTCGTCATCCCATGTGAGTTTTTCTTTGCACAGCTGCTGCAATAAGATCTTGGCTGGCTGTATAACAGGTGCAAGGAAACCCAAGGGGTCATAGATTGAACTAGTAATTGACAGGATTCCTCTTCTGGTCACAGATTGTTCCTTTAAGCCAGGGGTGTCAAACTCATTTTAGGGTGAGGGCCGGATGAGAAGAAATGTGACCATGTGCGGGCCGAATTTGTTTTTTTAATCATAGTCCATCAAATTACAACAAATACACTATATTCTGTAAAACTGCATGTAACAAGTCCTCAGAAACTGTTCATTAACACTCTTATTCCTTTTTGGGGGAAAAACAATGCCAAGTAATGGCAAGCAAAATCCTTTCCTTTGAACATGAATATTACTTGTCAGATAAGAAATAAAAAATGCTGCAGACTCTGTGTACAGACAGTTACATTAAATATGAAGCTATAGGCTACAATATAATTTACAAACTAGAAAAACACTTCATAATTAAAAAAAACTGCCTTTAACAACTCAATAGTTTAGAAAGAATCATATACAAAAATAAATTCTTTATGGTTAATGCAAATGAAAAAAATATATTGTGGCGTGGGCGGGGCTGCGGCTGACGACCGTCATGCTTTGCGGGGGTTTTCTCCGTCTCTACCATGAGAGAGAAGGGTGTTTGGGTTAGTGGCTTCAGCCAAGTTGGGTGCGTGTTATGTGTGTGTGCTTGGGCTGTGGTAATAAAATACTCCCAGTCATTACATTGGGTAGCCACCAAGCTCACTCGTCCTCCAAGATCCCTGCTAGCGTCGAAAAACGCTACAATATCATTCACTTTGGATATGAACATTAACTCTACACTTCAAATGAGAACTTTCCTTTAACAAATAAATTTTTTTTTTAAAGCGGATTAAAGCATTAACTTTTTCCATTTGGAACTGTCCAGTGTATTTATCATATTTCTCTGCGTGTATGTCATAGTGCCGTTTAATGTTGTATTCTTTTTGCACAGCCACGGCTTGTGAGCGGATTAAACTTACCGGCTTGCCGTTAACCTCACAGAAGAAATACTTCTCTTTCCATTTCTCCTGAAACATCCGCCCTTCCAGATCAATTTTTCTTTTTTTGGACATTTTTTTTAAATCGCGAGTGCTTGCCACACATCTTCAAATAGCCGAAGAAATTAGATTTAGGCGCCAATTTAGAATGCGCATGCGTGTTAGAGGTTTCGGCAGAAGC
The DNA here is from genome assembly GCA_030522415.1 of Channallabes apus. NCBI lineage: Eukaryota > Metazoa > Chordata > Actinopteri > Siluriformes > Clariidae > Channallabes > Channallabes apus. The sequence goes on from CM060127.1 coordinate 18,727,977, forward strand.
GCAAGAGAAGAGCAGTTAAATGATCAATGATAAAATAAAAAAATTAATAAAACCAAACACAATATTGCAGCGAATACCCGGACATAGACTTTATTTAATACTACTACTACTACTTATAATGATAATAAAAAATATTTGATATTTAATATTATTGTTCAAATCATCCCGCGGGCCGTACTGGACACCTTAGTGGGCCGTATTCGGCCCGCGGGCCGTATGTTTGACACCCCTGCTTTAAGCTAACCTTAAACTTGAACATGTCTGAGTGGATGCACCACAACACCCCTAGAGCTCTCTCGACAGGAAGTGCATCTTTACTCAAATTCAAGTCACTCATGTCTTTGACTCTTTCACTCTCAGGAATAGAAGTAATTAAGGCACGACTATTACTTGCCCACTTGGTGAAGTGAAACCCTCCACTTGCACAAAGGTTGGTGAGATAGTTATATAAGGCAATTGCTTGATCATGGCTCGAAACAGACTTCAAACAGTCGTCTACATAAAAGTTCCTAAGTATTGTGTTGACTGCCTCAACGGATGCATTGCTGCAACCATCTTGTACTCGACCAAGTCTTGATTTACATCTCCATTCGGCCACCATAGGAAGCGCAGCAAATCTGTGTCTTTTTCCGGAACTCTCACCTGATAATACATGGGTTCCACATCTGCCATCATGGCAACTTCTTCTTGCCTGAAGCATGTAAGCACTCCACTGAGAGAATTCGTCATGTCTGGTCCTTGTAGGAGCTCACTATTCTGGAGCTCCCTGGTAGCTGGCATCACAGTCAAAAACCACCCTTAGCCTTTTCTTTTGAGCATGGTATACACCATGGTGAGGTATATACCACACTTGACCATCTTGTCGACTTAAGTGAGGTGTAGGGACCTTGACTGCATGACCTTTTTCAAACATATTGTTCATGAAGTTTGAATACTCCTCGTGAAAGGAGCGGTTAGTTTTGAATTTCCTTTTGAGATGTAGTCCGCGCTGCATGGCTGCACTTCGGTTGTTGGGCATTTGAATAGCTGCTTTATTAAATGGAAGACCGATGTAGAAGTGATTGTCGGTAAACTGCAGAGAGTTAGACACAGAGTATAAAAACTGATAATCCTCTTGTGACAACTCGGCTTTATCATCACAATTCCGTTCAGGAAAATCGTCGTTGCATCACTCTCTGAAGCTCTATTGTATCAATATTATGGCATGAAGACTCATTGTCTTGGGTAGACCGTTCCTTTAAAGTACTTGTCTTCTTAGGTCTGACGCTCACGGGCACACTTGGATGGACTGCCTCACGACGTAATGACATTCTGCCATATTTTGATGACACACTGTACTCATCATATTCATTATGTTCCAATCTGGGAACATATACACCACTCGATTCGGTGACTACACTCTGTCTTGCATAATGTTGTCATTCTTCACAATCCTGATACACTTTTATTTTAGCATCGGACATTGCAAGCACAGTTTCGATTTCCAGCTTTTCCATTTTAGCCTTTAACGCCTGCCGTTCTTTTAAGGTTGCTGCTTTAGCCAACAAAGCTGCTCTGTTAGCTTCTTCCTTAAGACGAGCTGAGGATGCTGTAGATGTTGAGGACCTTTTGGATACTGCCGTCGCTACACTTCCAGACTTAGAAGCGAGTCTCTTAGATGCCACCATTGATACACTGTCCATTGGCGAAACTTCATTGTCAAATATTTGAGACATCTTAATGCTGTTCTTAGTATCCCCAATCCACAACTCCACCTTTTCCATGAATTCTTTGCAGCATAGATTGAGACCTGGGTGGAATCTCAATCAGAATCAGCATAAAAAAATGGAGGGCACATATTCCAGCCACATGATCATATTTTATAGAGTGCATGCTTTTTTGTTGTTGTTTCTGCAACATTATAGAAATCATTATACAAGAAGGCATTTAATGACTTTGTTGCTTGACACACCTACCTTTCAAGATCTATCAGAAGTGTTGTAACTTACTTGGGCAATTTGCTACTATAGAGGAAATTATACCATATCATTTTAGTACTTTCTCTTTCCTGTCTGTACCTGTCTGTTGCAGGGAATAAAACTTCCATTGCAGCATTAGTTAATAAAAACATACCTAAGGTCAATCAAGGTAAATTAGGCCTGCAAGTCAGTTTTACCCTTTATTAACAACCATCATTATACAGTGTTATACAGGGGTGATAGGGCTCCGGCACCACGCCGGATTCCAGGCGTACTGTGGCTGCGGGGGGAGGGGGGGCGAGCAGGGGAGCAGGGAGCGAGCAAATGTTGAGCGAGCAGAGGAGACACCACACGCGCTGAATCGCTCAGAATTGTGTCAGCAATATAACGCCATAATATTCCACCCTCAATGACGGTTGTGTGACTGATTGAAAAATTTGTTTGTGCTCCTTCATTGCTGAGCTTGACCTGTCATTTAATATCGCTGACCCACTCGTCACTTTATGTAAAAAATTAGCGGAGGATAATCAGTTAATCAATTCCTGTGTACTTTGGAGTACTATTATTGCCATGTTTGGGTCGCTGCCACCATTTAAAAAAAAAAAAAGCTCCCTATAACTCCACCCACAGCTCGTGACGTCATGGGTTCTCGCGACTAGACCACCAGAGTTTAGGGGCCGGGGTTATGCACTAAAATGCCCCCCTGTCATATATTGCCTGCCATTTTTTTTCTGTGGAAAAGCGTGGCACTGGTTCCAAAATTGGGAACCGGCATGGGTACCAGAGCAGTGGAAAAGGGGAATTACTGACCTGTCTTGGTATGGCTGTAGCATCTGTAGCATTGTCTTCCAGTGATTGTACTAAGATGGGCTAATAATGTCAATCTAGGCACTGAACATATTGAGAAGAAAATGCTGTATTTTCTTGAATAATACTGGGGGCATAATGCAAATATGAAAATAACTAAAAAGAGCCACTTGACAATAATGATGATCAGGGTTATACATTGGCTGTTTATATATTTGGGCCCAGGGGCCAACAAGTTAAGTGTTAAAAGTGCGTCGCATACATATATACATAGTATGATAAAGCCGAGTACCCTCACTCCTACTCACCTCGGGGGCGAGGAAAAAAAGTTCAGGGTCAGGAATTTTTTCCACTATCAGCCCTGACTAAGTATATGTCTGACTTAACTTTCATTAAACAGCTTAATAATTACCAACAGTCCAGTGTATATGTTAAGGATGCCTGTATAACAAGAAATAAATGCTGAAACGTTTGACTAGAATTAAAAGAATAGATATTAACATTTCAGAAGGTTCAAATTATTTTGATGCATCAAACAAAGAAAACAACTAAGGAGATTTGAAATTACTGGAACTGGAAACCTGAAAGGATAGAGCAGAACTGGAGAAATGTGGTCAGAAGAAAAAATCATGAATGGAGATCACTTAAACACATGGTGGCGGCACGGTGGTGTAGTGGTTAAAACTGTCGCCTTGCACCTCCAGGGATACGGGTTCGATTCCCGGCCAGGCTCGATTCCCGTCTCTGTGTGCATGGAGTTTGCATGTTCTCCCCCTGCTTGATGGGTTTCCTCCGGGTACTCCGGTTTCCTCCCACAGTCCAAAGACATGCAGATTAGGCTAATTGGCGTTCCCAAATTGACCATAGTGTGTGAATGAGTGTGTGTGTGCTCTGCGATGGATTGGCACGCGGTCCAGGGTGTACCCTGCCTCGTGCCCAGAGTCTCCTGGGATAGGCTCCAGGTCCCCGCGACCCTAAAACAGGATAAAGCTGTATAGAAGATGGATGGATGGATAAACACATGGTGAAACTGTATGGTGAAACAAAAATCAACAGTAAAAACTATAGCTACTGTATGTTTCATTTTTTTTAGTACTTTATAAATGATTAAACATTTTTAAATTATAACCACACAGGCATTTTAAAATTATGTTTTGTGGTTATTTTGCTCTCCATTCATCTTTATGCTATCAGGTAACAGAGACAGTTGCATGTTAAGTAAAAATGCTTTATTTTTTATGGCAAACAAATCCGAAACATTAGGCAAGGACACATAAAAATGTCAGTCAATGAGCAAACAGAGGCACCTGTTACTTTTAAATACATATATTTAAAATCATAGCACAGAAACTGCACTAGTTAAGATTACAAATGACTTGTTTTTAGCTTCAGACCAAGGCTGCATCTCATTGCTAGTCCTGCTCGATCTTAGTGCTGCATTCGACACTATAGATCATAATATTCTCATAGATCGCTTACAAAATTATATAGGTATTCAGGGACAGGCACTAAAATGGTTTAGATCTTACCTGTCTGATCGCTACCATTTTGTAGATCTAAATGGAGAACCGTCTGGTATAATGCCAGTGAAATATGGGGTCCCACAAGGGTCAGTTTTAGGACCTCTGTTGTTCTCAATATACATGCTTCCCTTGGGTAACATCATTAGAAGACATGGGATTAGTTTCCATTGTTATGCTGATGATACCCAATTATATATCTCAACTAAACCAGACGAAATACCTAAGTTGTCTAGATTAACTGAGTGTGTCCAGGACATAAAAGATTGGATGACCAATAACTTTCTTTTATTAAATTCAGATAAGACAGAGATATTACTTATTGGCCCAAAAACCAGCACACAACAGCTTTCACAATTCAGCTTGCGCTTAGAAGGATGTACTGTTATTACCAGCTCAGCAGTAAAAGATCTGGGAGTAATATTAGACAGTAACTTGTCTTTTGAAAATCACATTTCAAATATCACAAAAACAGCCTTTTTCCATCTTCGAAATATTGCTAAACTTAGGAACATCTTATCCGTATCTGATGCAGAAAAACTAGTTCATGCATTCATGACCTCCAGACTGGACTATTGTAATGCATTACTAGGTGGTTGTCCTGCATCCTCAATAAACAAGCTTCAGTTAATCCAAAATGCAGCTGCCAGGGTTCTCACTAGATCCAGAAAATATGATCATATAACCCCAATATTATCATCCCTGCACTGGCTACCTGTTCAGTTTAGAATAAATTACAAAATAGTATTACTTACATACAAGGCTTTAAATGGTTTAGCTCCCACATACCTAACCAGTCTTCTGATACGCTACAATCCACCACGCGCCTTAAGATCACAAAACTCCGGACTTCTGGTAGTTCCCAGAATTTCAAAATCTACAAAAGGGGGTAGGGCTTTTTCATATTTAGCTCCAAAGCTTTGGAATAGCCTTCCAGACAGTGTTCGGGGAGCAGACACGGTTTCTCAGTTCAAAAGTAGACTCAAGACGCATCTTTTTAATCTGGCATACACATAACTCATCCCAGTACTCATACTCCAGTACACCTATACCGAATGGCAACTACGCTAATTCTCCCCATCTGTTCTGTATTTCTCTACCCATCCCGAGGCATCGGGAGATTTTGCCAGCTTCAGTAGACAAAGGCTGACCCTGCGAGGTTCCTGAGGCATCCAGAGAAGGACCAGCTCCAACTGGATTCAGCTTTATGATGGTTGGAGCTACACATGCTGCTCCTGTGCTTCCAGTGATCCAGACCTCATCTGCCCTCTACACCTACTGACTCGTCCCTATGCTGAACTGGTCTTCATGACAATTTAAATAATTTCTGTCATATTGAATTTTCACCTGCACAACACACAAGATGTTATATCATTTCTATCTGTTATCGCCCAAATGAGGATGGGTTCCCTGTTGAGTCTGGTTCCTCTCAAGGTTTCTTCCTAATGCCATCTCAGGGAGTTTTTCCTTGCCACCGTCGCCGTCACCCTTGGCTTGCTCATCAGAGAAATTTCATTCATTCGTCTCATTATTATCTGCACATTTTTCTCACACATCCACACTTCCAATTATTTTCTTTTCTATAATTATTATTATTTGTTTTTATTTATTTATTTTCTATTATAATTGTATTTATTTATTTATTACTTTATATAATTATTCTATATATATATATATATATATATATATATATATATATATATATATATATATATATATATATATATATATATATATATATATATATATAAAATATAAAAATTTTTTTTTTTTTTTTTTTTGTTAAATTTCTTTAATTTTTGTGAAGCTGCTTTGAGACAATGACCATTGTTAAAAGCGCTATATAAATAAAATTGAATTGAATTGAATATATTTAATACATATTATATTGCACTATAAATATTTTCTAGCTTGCCTTCACATGAATATAAACTTGAGTAACATCCAATTCTTAATGCATATGGTTTAATATAATGTTGACTCACCCTTTGCAGCTATAACAGCTTCAACTCTTTCCACTGGCAATATAGTGTAAATGCATAATATTTCCTTTCTATAAAGTATACTCTCTATAAAGGAGTACATGGAGCACTGCTTAATTTAGTTTTGATGTTTGTTTTTACAGGGATGGTGCACAGGCATTATTGCCCGAAAGTAATTATGCTTTGCCCAAACAAAGAATGTTTCTTGATTATTCTTTGATTATTCTTTGCCCAAACAAGAATGTTTTTTTTTTTATTATTATTATTTTTTTTTTTTACCCGTAATCAAATTCAAAATACCAGGTAAAGGTCACATCAAAGTGTCACTCAGATTATAAGACAAACATGGCAAAGAGGTTCCAAAGAGAGTGGAGACATATTCTAGCATGTCAAACTACAAAAAAAAGGTATTGAAAGAGCAAGTTATTGGAATGGGTTCCCGGTAGTGCTTTGAAATTCATACATTTTCACTTTCAATTACAATTTTGCCTTCCAAATATTATGAAAACTGATTATAATGATTATAATGCCTTAGTACATTTTGCAACTTTATTTATTAATTTCTTAATTATTGTGTATGTGTTTCTATTTCTATTTGAAAAACTATTTCAACTGCAGTTATATACTAGAGTCCCACTGTCATCTTTCATAAAGGTCTTTAAAAAATAATTGGGGATTTAATTTTTTTTCAACACTTTATAAAAGTTAGGGTTTCTCTCAGATTTGGAATGTAGTGTAAAGGAATGCGTCTTGTAGAGTTTGTAGAGTATTATTAAAAATCTTTCAGGCATAATTTTACTTGTCTAGACTTATTTGTCAGGATTGTTTTTTAACCTGCTTTTTGCTTCATTGGTTTATAAATATTAAAGAAAGTGAGTTTACATCGAATATAGACATGTTATGTATATTTTACGTGTTTATTATTATTTTTGAAAAAAAAAATTTCTGAAACAATAATCTGCCATGCTATAAAAAAATTAACAAAAGTTAAATATTTGGATATTATTAGTAGAAAACAACAACAACAGCAACAACAAATACTTCAATAACAAAGTTCTGATTATGGATGAGCAGTGGAAAGATTCCTAGGACTTTGAGGAAAATCCCTATGAGATGGCAAAGCGAAAACTGCAAGCCATGACTGGTTTAGCATTTCTTTCATTTATATAGATAGTTCTTGCTAGCTCTTTGGATGAGGTGAATCTTCCAACTCCTTGTAAATGAGAAGAGTCTCACTTGTTTTCACATGTTATGCCTATTCAGCTGAATATCTCTTATGGTGATGCACCATATGCACTATTTTGTATTTGCAAATAAGGACAACTTTATGAGATAGAGATAAGTTGTTACTAGTATCATAGCCATTTACATTAAGCCCCTATACCATATAAATAACTTGGTAACAAAGCCACTGGATTTGCCAATTGGCTTTTTGTATAATATTTTTTTGTTTGTTTATTTGCTTTCTAAACGAATTTTAATTTGGAACCCAAACTATAAGCACCTTGATGCAGTGTTCTATGTAAAACTTTTTAGGGAGTTTCCAAATAACTCCCTAAAGTCTAGATTTGACCCTTAAGTCTATGGATGGAAATTGTTTGTCCAATTTGGAAATTGGAGGGCAATTCAACACATTTGTATTACAACGTATTTGTCAGGTTCTTCTGATCACTCCTGAACAATATTTACAGTATCACAAGGCTTATTGTCCTGTTCAAAGAGGCCACTGTCATTATGGAATACTATCACCTTGAAGAGGTGTATTTGGTCTGCAACAATGTTTAAGTACACATTATGTAAAAGAAGACATGATTGATCAGACCAGGCCGCCTTCTTCCATTGCTCCAGTTCTGATGCAAATTTAATGCTTTTGGAGGTAGTCAGGGTTCAGCATGGATACTCTGCATCTACACACCCCATACTCAGCAGCCCATACTCTATTATGCCTTTTAATAATAGAAGGAATTAACCATTTCAGGAATCTGTGCTAGAGTAGCTCTTCTGAGGGATCAGACCGTACGGGCCAGCCTTCACTGCCCAGGTGCATCAAGGAGACTTGGCGATCCATTGCTCTGTCTGTGCTTCACTGGTTGTCCTTCCTTAGACCACAGTTGACCACACATACTGTGAAGCCCCCACCCAAGCAACCCCCCCACCATAGCCATATATTTTTTTAGATGTTCTGACCCAGTTGTACAGCCATTACAATTTCCCTCTTGCCAAACTCATTCAGATTTTTAGTGTGCTCATTTACCTCAATCAAACACATCAACTTTGAGAAGAGATTGTTTATTTGGAGCCTAGAATATCTCATACCCTGACAGGTGTAATGAGACAAATAATGCTATTTTGCTTCACATGTCAGTGGTTTTAATATTGTGGCTTATCTGTAAAGGTCCTAGTAACTTGCTGCACACTTGTAAGCTGAAAAGTTTTCTAATATATATATATATATATATATATATATATATATATATACATATATATATATACATTTTATCTCAGTAGTACTACATAACACTTAGTTTTCCGGACTTGGCATGGCAAACCACTGAAGCAATGAAAACCCTATTTGTTCCTGGAAAAAATTATCATGGCCCTGATGTCTGTCAGGTAAATACTGTATTGACAGTACAATTGACAGATGGTCTTACCCAGAGCAAGTTAAAAGAGATGGTCTTAACCAGAGAGTTAAAAAACAAACTGAAATTAAGTGAATACACAAATAATTAACAAAAATATAAATTTTTAGCTACAGTATGTGTGTGTGCCCTGCGATGGATTGGCACCCTGTCCAGGGTGTACCCCGCCTAGTGCCCGAAGTCTCCTGGGATAGGCTCCAGGTCCCCCGCGACCCTGAACACAGGATTAAGCGGTATAGAAAATGAATGAATGAATGAATTAATAAATTTTTTGCTTAAATATTAGTTTAATTTAAATCATGAAATTTGTTACCAGTGAGCATCTTCTGCATTTTTCTGTGTTTGCAAAAAAAATAATAATAATTTGTCCACCTGACATCCAAGTAACTCCAAGTGGAAATTCAGGTAGAACTTGATGATTGACACACATTAGCATTTAGTGGAATAGTCCTTCTCTTAAAGGTCAAGTTGTATTAACTATTTCTTTAAACCATGCATAGTTCACTTTACTTTAATTATTAAAAGTAATTATAACACCTGCAGTGTTCTGTGAGCATGAATTATGCATATAGTCCACATGCGTGGTGTGTTTATATGATGATGATGGTGATGATGATGATAATGATAATGATAATAATTTATGAAGGCTCCAGGTCCCCGTGACCCTAAATACAGGATAAAGCGGTATAGAAGATGAATGAATTAATAATTTATGATCTCATATATACAGTGGGGGAAATAAATATTTGATCCCCTACAGAAGTTTGCCCACTTACAAAGAAATGAAGGGTCTATAATTTTTATCATAGGTTTATGGTAAAGGATTGAGACAGAATATCAACCAAAAATCCAGAAAAAGCACATGATACAAATGTTATGAATTAAGTTGCATTTCAATGAGGGAAATAAGTATTTGATCCCCAAGCAAAACATGGTTTAGTACTTGGTAGAGAAACCCTTGCTGGAAGACGTTTCTTGTAGTTGTTTACCAGATTTGCACACATCTTGGGATGCATTTTGATCCACTATTCTTTACAAATTTTCTCTACATGTTTAAGGTTTCTTGCCTGTTGCTTGGCAACTCGAAGTTACAGCTCTCTCCGTGAATTTTCTATTGGATTATGGTCTGAAGACTGTCTTGAGTCACTCCTTACTTGCCTTGACAGTATGTTTGGGGTCATTTTCATGACCCGTCAACAACCCATCTTCAGGAGGTTCTCATCCAAAATTTTACAACACATGACCCCCATTCATTGGTCCCTCAGTGCAACAAAGTCAATCTGTACCTTTAGCAGAGAAACAGCCTCAAAGCATAATGTTTCCACCTCCATGCTTGACTGTAGGGACTGTGGTGTTCTTAGTGTCATAGTCAGCATTTTTCGTCCTCCAAAAACAGCAAGTCGAGTTGATGAGAAAGAGCTCAATTTTGGTCTCATATGACCACAGCAGTTTATCCCAATCTTTATCTGTTCACTGGCAAACCTCAGACGGGTCTGTACATGTATCTTCTTGAGGAGGGGAAGACTGAAGGATTTCAATCCATGCAGGCGTATTGTGTTACTGTGTTGGTGACTGTGCTCCCAACTGCCTTAAGCTCATACACAAGCTCCTCCTGTGTAGTCCTGGGCTGGTCTCTCATTTTTCTCATGATTATTCTTAGTCCATGAGGTGAAATCTTGCATATACAGTAGAGCCATTAATGGTTAATCTGTATTTCTTCCATTTGTAAATAATCACTCCAACAGTTGTCTCCTTCTCATCAAGCTTCTAGCTGATAGTCTTTTAGCCCATTCCAACCTTGTGCTAAAACCTTGTTCCTGACTTGCTTTGACAGCTCTTTGGTCTTGCCGATGGTGGTGAGGTTTGAATGGAAGATAGAGATTTTGTGGACAGGTGGCTTTTATACACACACCACATTGTTTTTAGGAGCACCTTCTTAAATTAATGTGTACCACAAGAGCACATAACCAGTCTGTGAGAGGCAGAATTATTGTTGGTTGGTAGGGGATCAAATGCTTATTTCCCTCATTGAAATGCAACTTAATTCATAACATTTGTATCATGTGCTTTTTCTGGATTTTTGGTTGATATTCTGTCTCAATCTTTTACCATAAACCTATGATAGAAATTATAGACGCTTCATTTCTTTGTAAGTGGGCAAACTTAGAAAATCTGTAGGGGACCAAATACTTATTTCCCCCACTGTATATACAGTAAACACACACACACACACACACACATATATATATATATATATATATATATATATATATATATATATATATATATAGCGGCACGCTGGCTTACCACTGTCACCTTGCACCACCCTAGATTACTTGTTTATACTGTATCGCCACATTGTTTACAGCTTTTATCTTACCTGGTTGTACTATGGACTTCACAGTGTTATTCTATGCAATTTCTAGAAAACAAATATGAAATTGTTTAAACCAAAAACACCCTATACAGAAATAACATTTAATTAAAAGTAAAAATTTGTTTATGCTACCTTAACAAGTCCCTCTTCTAGACGACCACCTCTTTTTACAAGCACTTGGTCGGCAATACAGCGACACAGCAAAAAAATAAAAAATAAAAATCACTCACACAAAAAAGCAATTTTGAGGGTTAGGGTTAGGATTTCATATGTGAAATCACTATATATAAAGTCACTGCAAGGTCCTGCTGTAAAACTATAAGGACATGGGGAAAGTGAGTGTTACAGTAGGACCTTGCAGTGACTTTATAAGTTCTGCAGCTCCCTCTGCCGGTGCACACTGGTGTTACTGTATGTGGTGGGACATTCGTCAGACAGATTTTAAACAGGTCCTGTAAATACCTGTAATACTCAGGTCTTTTTGACTTGATTTTTCAAGCCTTCTTACTGAAACAAATACCAACCACACGTAATTCATTTCTGAAATCCCAGAGGTCTTGACTATCTACTGAAAAACGGCTTACTTGTGTTTACATCATTTATTTCTGGTATAGTTATTAATTGCATTAATAAATCAAAGTTTCATTACAGAATTATGAAATTCCCACATTTAATTATCTTATGCTAACAGTGGAACATATTTCTCATGCTGGATATCAACAGATTTATTTGTTAATCCTTTGTAGGAGCGTTTACACAAGAAATGTGGTACTAACGATAATCCTGTAATTTCATAAGAACACTTATCTCCTCTCATTCTCCTGTGTGTAGCTAATTAAAATTCGACTGATTGGCTTCAAATTATATAAACCACAATTTTTAGTAACTGCATTTGCATAGACAGGTGATACTGTCAAGTTTATATACTGTACTGTGTCTTTTAAGTTACAATTTAACTACATTATTCTAAAAACAAATCATATAGTCCAGTCATTTCATATTAATGGCATTGATTAATGTAATACTTAAAACATAAAAAAAAGCAAGCAAGCAAGCCAACACAAGTATGTACAGAACATTACATGGATTAATTTCTCCTTAGACCTGTTGGACAGAAATAAACAGAGATATTTCACAGTTAATTCTCATCTAGTTTATCTTTCTGTAAATTTTGCATCAAATGTTTGTCTTTCGGGTTCTGTAATGCTAGGTAAATGACCTTTATATTATTATTTTTTTATACTTGAATAACTAATTATTTCTTGCTTCTGAGAAAGTCTCTTTCATCTGTGTAGGCATCAACAAATTAATAACAGCGACATGGTCATGCCTGCTATTTTATAAGTGACTGGCTATAAGCATCAACACGTGCGCATGGTGCAATTCAAGCTTTCCTTAACGTTTGTAAATCTGGCAGAAATGGGAGATTCATCTTTGCTTACTTGAAACCATTTAAACACAAAGTTATTGTGATTGATCGAGTTTAACACGGGACACCAGACAACACACCCAGGTACTAACCAGGTACATTAAACTAAGATAAAAATATCATGATGACAGAGTGATGTTTGCAGTTAAACATGTTTATAGCTCTCCAACTGTAAATGAAATCAAGTTTAAATATAGTTGATACTTGTGTAGTTTATTTACATTAGAATACAATTCCACCTTATAAATACAATCCTCTTAAACATGCCCCCTATCATGGCATGCCTTTTTCAACTGAATTCTTACATCACTTCAAAATGTTCTTATAATACCCTTTGTTGATTTCAGTACTTTATACTGAATTCTTTGATAAATGTTAGCAAAAGAAACCATGCAAAGCAAAAGTATAATATAGGAAAACACAGCTGATATAAATGTGGTGGTGTGATTACAGTGTCCTGTTCCTGTACAGAGCAATGGGAACATTCATAATGGCAAATCATCTGAAAGAAAATGCAAAACAGCACAAATATACATACTGTATGAAAGACATGAAGGATAGAACAGCTACCATAGTGAGAGAATATGTTGATGACTTAGGGTTGATGTCAGGTTTTAATATTTACTAGTTTGTTCCATATATTACAATAAAGAGATTGCAGGTTGTACAGATCAGCTTCTTCTTTTATCAAAGCTTCCTGTATAATTTATAATAAATCCAACTATTGTTTTTAGGAGCACCTAGCTAATTTTTCCACTGAATATTTTACAGCTTAGCAAATTGAAATCGATAAAACATCATTTTAAGCACCCTTAAAACATTTAGTGTTAAAACACAGATTAGAAAAAAAATAATACATGGAGGTCAATAATAATAATAAAATAATAATAATAATAATATTTATTATTACTACTACTTATACTACTACAGACAAATAAAGGTAGCACAACATGTATGTGGGTCAGTCAGGTAGCATCTTTTCAGGTTTTCTTTATTTTGATTGGAGCAATCGGATCCAAAGAATTGCTTCAGTGGGCAGTGGAAAACACTACAAGAACAACAAAAATGCTCATAATCTTAAAATAATGATAATAACCATGTGCAATTATTTATGTATGTATATGTATGTATGTACTTTATTAAATGTAATCCATTTTATTTAAACAAGACATTATATAATAAAATAAAGAGAGCCATATGACAATTCTGAAAGTTATAAGAGTATAAATGACAATATAACGGCCACTTAAATAATGTTACCTTTATCTCTGCAGTGTAGGCAGAATAAACACATCTCCTTTTCAGTAAGAGAAATCTGGAAAACATGTGAAAATGGAAATTTAAGTCCGCTTTTGATTTTTATACACAAAAAATATTTGGAAGTTATGCTCATGCATCTTTTTTTTGTTAATTCCACTGATGGGTGAACCAAATTAACACATAATAATAATAAGTCATTTAAGCATCAAAATAAACAAAAGCTGGTGTGCTAATGAAAATAAATATATTTACATAAATATACTTACATTATAATATATGCAGACAGTCAAGGAATGACTGAATTTCTCTTTGAATTGCGAGATGTGAAAGTAAAAGATGAAGACATGATCATATTCCATAAGCAGGAATCTTCTTGATTGTTCAATTTTATTGACATCTTTTGCAATCTTTTGTCTGGTGCTCTTCAAACTCCTTGTGGGATCCGTGCCAGAAGAAACATTATATTCTTAAAACCATGAACAATAATTGCTGTTTCATTCCATATTGGGTGAAAGGAACCTCTTGAAATCTTGAATTCTGTTCTGCCAGTGTGTTTTCCGTGCCATTGTCCCCCCCCCTCACGGTGTGCTGTTTTAATTAAATTGATTTTATTCTGCTCTGTAGATGGTTGCAAGCTCTTCTGTTCAACAGGATTAACAAAATGCTTTACGTAATGTTTTGTAAGACATATTTTTAAATACCAAAATAATAATAATAATAATAATAATAATAAAATAAAAAACTAAACTGGGACAAAATGCCATTCAGTGAAGTCAATGAAAAAAGGCCATATACATGAGCAGAGATAACACTGAAGTAAAAAATAAGATTCCATTGGATATTCAAGTTCCTCAAATAAAAAAAAAGTTAAATGTTAACATAATTTTCAAAAAATATTACATATTACAAATAAATCAAAACTCTAACATAAAAAGCAAGCCAGCAGGATATAGCAATAATTTCCCAGCCCCATATTAACCACATGCAGAGCAGAATTTATATTTTTTAATGAATTAAGCAATTAAAGAGCACTTTGTCTGTAATAGTGGCAACATTCTCTCCTGTTCAGTGCAACAGTTTCTGCTCAGTGTTAAAGCTGTTAGAGCCTGCTGTAGTTTGTCCATATTCAGCACACCGTGCACCCCCGAACTATATCGTCGTCCATAGCTTGGAGAGCCATAGGAAGATGTGGAGAAATTCATGGAAAAGCCAGAACCTGTGGCATCAAAGCTCCCTCTTCTAGACCCAGACCTTGAACCAGTTCTGGAGCCAGACCTGGATCCTGAGGCTGATCCAGAGCCACTGACATTGTAGGGGCTATATAGACCCTTAGTAGACTGGGATGATGCTTCCAGTAAACGTAAACCAGTACCCTCCTCAGTCATGCTTCTTTCGATGGCATCTTTATAAGATATTTTCAGCTTTGTTTTGGGACATGTGAGGTATTTGGAATACCCACTGACATCTCTCAGTTTCTGAGCAGTGCGTGCATCGAGGGTACCCTTCTTTACAGCTTCATCCAGTGAGACTCTGCCTGCAACATCAGGTTCAATTAGTCCCCCAGTCAGGTACTGGACTTCAAGAAAACGCTGACCAGCTTCATAATACAACCAACCCTTCTTTAAGGCCTGAGCAGCTGACATTTTAGTTTTGGTTCTTGGATCTTCAAATCCTTGGAAGGCCTTTTGAGCTAAATTGATGCGATCAACCATTATCTTGTCTACTAGTCCTTTGTTCATTGCATCTGCAACAGTGAACTTCTCTCCAGTATTTGGATCAATGATACCACCTGTGCAGGCTTGTGCCTCAAGCAATCTTTGACCAGTGATGTTATCAACTAGATTTCGATGCATGGCCTCTGTGACTGATACCTTCTCTAGAGTATCTGTGTCTAGGATCCCAGCAACTGGACCTGTTTCCTCTGTTGGATCAGTCCATGTTGTTGCTGGAGTCTTGATAGATGGAACAGGGCTCATAGGATATGATGAGGTAGACCCAAAGGAAGATGAACGTGATCTAGAGCCACTCATATTTCCAGACAGCATGTCAGCAAATTCAGTAATGGACAGGGTGCCTGCACGATACTGGTCCATTGCAGACTGGTCTATAAGTCCTTTGGTGATTGCATCATCAATGTCATACTGACGCCCAGACCGTCTGTCAATTATCATAGACTTTACACCATCCGCTGATGAAGTGGTAATTTCTTCCCATTCACATTCTTGTTCTGCAAGCTCCATATATGTCTGATGATCAATGAGACCTTTGCGGTAAGCCTCATACACAGACATTTCTTTCCCTGTTTCTGGGTCTACAATCACCACTCTGCGTTTTCGTACTGATGACTTAGAAGATGTCTTTCTCTCCCGCTTCTTCTCCTTCAGCATTAAAAGAGCAAGTCCAGTTTCAGGGTCAGTCATGCATCGCTCCATCAGCTGAAGATAAGTCAGATTCTCCTCTGTGTTTGGATCAAAGAAGCCTTTAGTATCATCAGAAGGGTCAGTAAGAATACTGTTCATTTCCTCATCAAAAAGGCCACGCTTATAAGCCATTTCCACTGGAAGACGGTGACTTTCCTCAGGATCAATAATTCCGCCAGTTGCAATTTGAGCCTCCAGAAGACGAATACCGTGATCTTTAAGAATCAGGCCTTTCTTCATGGCTTGAAATAGGGAAATTACCTTACCAGAGTATGGATCATTGTATCCAGTCACAGCTCGTTCGGCAGAGAGAAGTTTGTCTTTAAACTCTGGGCCAACCACTCCCATTTTTACAGCCTCACTTACTGGGAGTTTTAGATTTTTGATTGGATCAATCACATATCCTGTCGATGCTTGAGCCTCTAGGAGTTCAAATGCAGTGCCTGGCCTGATCATGTTCTTCTTCATGGCTTGGTAGATTGACAGTTTCTCTTTAGCAGCCTCTACATACACACCTGCAATACAACTTGTACCCTCAAGGTATTTCTTCAAATCTTTGCTGATATCTTCCACTGAAATGATGCCTTCTGTGAGCTCTGTATAAGTCTTTTGATCAATAATTTGTGAACACAATAATTCGTCCAAGGTGATTTGTTTTCGAAGACCCCTTACCAATAGTTTCTTGTCTGCCAGAGAGAGCAAATGCATGCCACTATCTTTGTCAACATTGCATCTTTTAAGGAGGTTTGCATAAGATGATTTTTCATCAGTGGTTGGATCAGTAAACCCTTTGACATCTCCAGTAGATAGCCTCTCACTTGTCTCTTTGTTGATATATCCTCGTTGCATTGCAACGTCATTTGGAAGGTGGAAATTGTACTCGTGATCCATTATGCCACCAGTTGCAATCTGAGCTTCTAGCATCTTTAATGCATAGTCCTCAGGAACCAGACCCTTTTTCATAGCCTGGTACAGCGAGATTACTTTTCCACTGTATGGGTCTTTGTAGCCTGTGACCGCCCTCTCTGCAGACAAAAGTTTGTCATGAAGTTCGGGGCCAACAAGACCCTTGCGGACAGCTTCATCAACTGTTAGCAACTCATATTTTGCTGGGTCAGTCATAAATCCTGTAGCAGCTTGTGCTTCCAATAAATCAAGGGCAATATCAGGCTTGAGTATGCCTCTTTTCATGGCCTGGTAAATACTAATTTTAGTAGAGTTGTTGGAGAGGACCCCAGCAATGCTGCCTGTGCCAAATAAGTATTGCTTAACAGTTGGCATTTCCATGACCTCTCGGATTGTTATTTTGCCTTGTTTCAACAGGTTGTAAGTTTCAAGGTCAATTAGACGAGAGCTATAAAGCTCTTCAATTGTAACCCTGCGTCGAATTACATCACAAAGCATAGACTGTTCAGTTTTAACGACTTCTCTTTGCTCAATGATTTCAATGATAATGATAATCATTTTCTCTTTTGTGATTTTTCCTGACCGGTACTGTTCGAGAAGTCTTCTTTTGTCCTCTTCAGGAAGCATGTCTGATGACATGACATCCCACAAGTTTGTTTGTTTTCCAGCAAAACCTTTGTGAGGTATATCTATTTGAGTGCTAGCCAAGTCTGTTTGTGCGTGTTCTTCAGTGTACACATAGGACTTCTCAGCTTCTTTAGGAACTTCAGCCTTAGAAAGTGGTAAGAGGAAAAAACCAAAGTCAGGATCTTTTGTGCAACTTTTAGTCAGTTGTTTGTAAGTGACACTCTCATTTTTGTTAGGATCTGTAAAACCCTTGATATCTTCTGATGGGTCTTTAAAAGACTTGGCTACTTGTTTGCTAAGGTAACCTCGCTGAATGGCTACATCAGTGGGAATGCGGTGACTATTGACTGGATCAATTACTCCTCCAGTGGCTTCCTGAACTTCAAGAAGAGGTATGGTATGCTCTCTAAGAACAAGCTCTTTTTGCATGGCCTGGAAAAGGGAAATCTTGTTTCCAGTGTATGGATCTTTATAACCAGTTACGGCCTTCTCTGCAGATAGGAGCTTTTCATGAAGCTCAGGACCAACAAGGCCAGCTTTTACAGCATCGTCCACAGTCAACCTCAGATTCCTGACTGGATCAACAATAAACCCAGTTGCTGCTTGTGCTTCCAACAGAGACAAGCCTGTATTTGGGGTTAGTAATTTTTCCTTCATTGCCTGATAAATGCTAAGCTTCTCTTTAGATTTTTCATTGACTACTCCAGCAATGCACTCTGATCCTTGCAAGTACCTCTTGACCGATTCTATTTCACTAATCTCTTTTGGCTTCTTTTGGCCTTGTTGGAGCTGATCAAAGATAGTTTTGTCAATGATTTTGGATTCATAGAGGGACGTGGCACTAACTGGTTCTCTGAGACCAGTGAAGGTATCCTGCTGCTTTTTCGTCTCATTTTCATCAACTAATGTGATCACAACGCTAATGATCTTTTCAATTGTAATTTTTCCTGATCTATACTGACGTATTATCTCAATCCTTTGCTCTTCTGTTATATATTCAGAGTTAATAATCTCCCAAATGGTGACTTTCTTGCCTTTAAAGGGTCCACTGTTTAACTCCATTGTCGCCTTGTTTAAGGCTTCTTTAGACTGAATATTGAAGGGCTGTTCAGATTCTGTGGACTTGACAGCTTTTTCTGTAAGGGGAAGCAATGGAAGACCTGTCTCTTTGTCAGTAATGCAACATTTCTGCAGTTGTGCATAAGAAACAATGTCTTTTGTGTTTGGGTCAATGAACACTTTACTTTCATCAGATAGGCTGCTTAAGCACTTGTTCGTTTCCTCACTTAAATACCCACGTTTATAAGCTATATCCTGAGGAATACGGTAACTTTTCACTGGGTCAATGATTCCTCCAGTTTCAATTTGGGCCTCCAGCAGCCTTTTACCCTGATCTTTGTTGATGAGGTCTTTCTGCATTGCCTCAAATAGAGATGTAGTCTTTCCTGTGTATGGATCCTTGTAGCCATTCACCGCCCTTTCTGCTGACCGCAATTTCTCATGCAACTCTGGGCCAACAATGCCAGATTTCACAGCTTCATCAACTGTAAGCGTCTGGTTCTTTACTGGGTCAATAATGAAACCTGTTGCAGCTTGGGCTTCTAGGAGATAGAGTGCAGGTTCTACTTCAATCATGTTCTTCTTCATGGCTTCATAGATTGGTAACTTCTCCTTAGTTGACTCAATAAACACACCAGCAATACTGCTTGTTCCCCTCAGCGCTTTTTTGACAGAATCCATCTGAGACACCTTTTCAATGGTTGTTTTGCCATTATGCAACTCATTATATACATCTTTGTTAATAATCTTTGAATCAAGAAGCTCAGACGCAGGGACGGTTGATCTTAAGCCATCAAAGGCTAATTCCTTTGCTTTATCTTTGTCTTCTACAACAGTGATTACAATCTTTATGATTTTCTCTACAGTAATTTTGCCTGATTTATACTGACGAATAAGATCCTTCCTTTGATCTTCACTAAAGTATTCAGAATTTATGACTTCCCATATGGTCACTGTCTTCCCCTTAAACCTTCCAAATGGCACTGATATATTTGTTTTGCTGAATACATCTTTAGCCTCTTCATCTGTGTATGTCCTTTCAGCAAGTGATGCTGTTTGTGTAACAGGTAGAAATGGAAGTCCTGTTTCTGGATCAGGTTGACATCTTCCTAGCAATTGATGATAATTGAGACTTTCTTGGGTGTTGGGATCACTAAATCCTTTTCTGTCATCAGGAGGATTGGACAAGACTTTGTTCAGTTCTTCATCCAACTGACCTTGTTTACATGCTGCTTGGACTGACACACGATGACTGTTCACTGGATCAATTATTCCACCAGTGGCAATTTGAACATCCAGAAATTTCATGGCTTGCTCCTCTGGGACTAGACCCTTTTGCATGGCTTCAAATAATGAGATCTTCTGTCCAGTGAAAGGGTCTTTATAACCAGTTGCAGCTCTTTCTGCAGACAGCAATGCAGTGTGAAGTTCAGGTCCAATAATGGACTCCTTTACTGCCTCATTGACAGAGAGCCTTCTGTTTTGAATGGGGTCAATAATATATCCAGATGCAGCCTGAGCTTCAAGAAGCATTAAAGCTGTGCTCAGTGAAATTTTCTTCTCTTTCAAAGCTTGATAGACTCCCATTTTCTGCTTCGGTTCCACTATTACTCCACCAACGCAATCCTTGCCTTTCAGGCACATCTTGACTTTGTCCAGTTTGGTAAGGTCTTGTACAGTTGTTTTGCCTTTCTTAAGTTTGTCAAATTCTTTTTTGCTTAGTATACCGATTTCATTAAGCCTGCTTGCAGGCACTCTCTCCCGAATCCCATCAAACGCCAGTGGAGACTCTGCCTTTACTCCATCACCTTCTGTAGAACCATTGAAGACCTTCTTTGTTGTTTCTTGCACTGCTGCAGTGACTAACTCTGTTTCAGGCATGCTATCAGTTTGGATCTCAATTTCTTTTGTTTGGGATGCTGTGGGTCTCTGTACTTCCTGTAACTGCTGAAGCTTTTCTCGTAATTTCTTATTTTCATCACCCATGAGTTTTTCTTGGTCTTGCTTTATTTTCTCTAGCTTCTCCATCTCTTTCTGCTTATTAAGCATTTCACCTTCTGCATCTTTCTGCTTCTTAAGTGCGGCTTCCAGGCTAGCCTGAAGTTTCTTTTTCTCCTCTTCCATCTGCTTTCTTTTACTTTCCTGTTCATCATTGAGGGCTTTGGCTTTCTTCACTTCATCCTCAAGTTGTTTTTCCAGCTTCATTTTCTCTGCTTCTATGGTTTTCTCCTTTTTCAGTAGAATTTCTTTCTCTGTAAGGAATGTCTGCTGAAGAGTTGTTTTTTCTTGTTGTATTTGCTCTTGCTGAGCATTCGCCATCTATAAAAAATAAGATAAATAAAAAACACCATTACATCAATAAATGAAATGTTATCATGTAATATCAGGTAATCTCTTCCTATAATGATCATTACTATGTCTGACAGTGAATGCTAATAGTTTAAAATATTTATACTGTAAGAACAATAATTTGCAATAGTTTGCATGGAACTGTTATCATAAAAAGTCATTAGTAATGGAGTAAAAGTTATAGATCTTAAAATTAAGTGTTACTTAATTAAGGGAATAGAATAATGTTATATTCAAGGAATTTAGAAAATAAAAAGGTTATTATATGAGAATACCTCTTTTGCTTTATTTTGTAAATCAGTTGCCTCTTTTTTCAGTTTCTCCTTTTCTCTTTCCAGCTCAGCAATTGCTTTACGCAGGTCATCTGCCTCTTTGGTGCTCGCCAACCTCTCCACTTCCAATTTCTCTACAGCAGTGAATTTTTCTGAAGTCTCTTTTTCAGTTTCAATCAAATGGGCTCTTATTTCATCTGCCTGTTTTTTGAATTTGTTAGCCTCTTCCTCTGCCTTCAATTGTGCATTGCTCAGCTCGATTACTCTGAGTTTTAGGGTCTCAGCCTCAGCAGTTACTTCCTGCTGTTTTTTGCGCTCTGCTTCCAAGGATTTCTGGAAGTCCACTGTCTCTTGCTCTAAACGCTGTTGTATCTCCTTTTTGGCTTCTAGCAGTTTTTGGGCCTCTTCCTGTGCCTTGTCTTTTTGTTTCTGGAGATTCTCAGCCTCAGCCTTCAGCTTGTTTGCTTCCTGAATGGCTAACATCTTCTCCTTGAGCATCTTGTCCGCTAGCTCCCTCTGTTGAGCGAGGTCTGACTCTGCGATTTGTCTTAGCCTTGAAGCTTCTTGTGCATCAGCACTTAGCCGTTCAGCCTCTTCCGCCAGCTTTTTCATATTTTCAGCCTCTTCCTCAAGCAATTTTTTTGTGACTTCCTTATCTTTTTCCATAAGTTGCTGATTTTCTGCTTCAATTTTGACCTTCAATTTGACTAATTTCTCCATCTGAAGTTTGAGGTTAGCCAGCTCTTCTTCCACCTGTGTTTTCTGCTTGATAGCATCACTGACCTCATCCTTAAGCCTTTTCAGTTCATCATCCAAGAGAGATTTCTGTTTGTCTGTCTCATCAAGTTGCTTTTTTACTTCATCTAACTCTTGCTCAACCTGAGATTTCTGCTTCAAGGTTGTCTCAGCAAGTTGTTTATGCTTGGCCATCTCTTTCTCAGCTTTCTGTTTCTGTTTTAATGCATCTTTTTCTGCTTTAGCACGTTTGGAAGCTTCTGTTTCAGCTTCCTTTCTCAGTTTTTCAGCATCCTCCTGAGCTTTGGCCTGTTTAGCTGCCTCTGCTTCAGCAGCTTGTTTCTGCCGTTCTGCCTCATCTGCTTTTTGCCGAAAAAGAGCAGCTTCTTTTTCAGCATTTTCTTTGGCCTTTGCTGCATCATCGGCTAATTTCTTTGCCTTCTCAAATTCTTCCTTTAGCTTATTTTGAGCAAGGCTGTCCTCCTTCTGTTGGGCAAGGACATTCTGGGCTTTCTGTTCAGCAGCAGTATACATTTGTGCAGCTTCTTTAGCTAAAATTATCTGTTTTTCAGCTTCCATGTCAGCATTATCCTTCTGCTGTTTAACCTCTTCAGCTTTCTTTTTAAGACGCTCAGCTTCTTGTTGAGCAGCCAGACACTGCCTTGCTGCCTCTTCTTCAGCGGCTGAAATCTTTTTTACTTTATCTTCTGCTTCTTTTCTTTTTTTCTCCTCCTCTAATGCAAGATTCCTAAATTTCTCTGCCTCTTCTTCTGCTTTTACTTTACTTTTCTGAGTCTCGTCTGCGATGGTCTTTAGCTTCTGCAGCTCATCTTCAAGGTCTTGCTTTCCAGTTGATGCTTTTTTAAAGTTGAGTTTCAAAATATGAATCTCTTCTTCAACCACTTTCTTTTGCTTTATGATTTCTTCAACAATTTCCTTCTGTCTTCCTAATTCGGCATCAGAAGATGTCTTTAACTGGTTGATCTTTTCTTCAATATCTTGCTTATGTTGATCTGCTTTGTCTTCTAGGAGCTTCCTTTGATAGGCTTCATCCTCAGCTTTTCTTTTCAGACGCTCATTTTCGGCCTCCTTCTCTTTTAATGCGATCTCAGCCTCAGTTTTCACACGAGTCGCCTCATCGATGGCAGCCAGTTTTTCTTTGAGAATCTTTGCAGCCTCTGCTCTCTGTTGGGCTGCTTCATCTTCTGCGAGCTGCCTTTGTTTCTTTGCTTCCTCAGCAATTAATCTCAGTTTAGTGGCCTCCTCAGCAAGCTCCCTCATTTTGCTTGCCTCAGATTCAAGGAGCTGCTTGCTCTTTTCAGTGCTTGACATTGACTCTTTTTCAGCGTTGACTTTAAGTTGGATGACACTCTCCATCTCCTTTTTTACATTGGAAAGCTCAACTTCTAGTTGTTTTTTCTGGTTTACAGCTGTGTTCACTTCATTTTTCAACCTCTGCAGTTCATCATCCAGTACAGCCCTTTGCTGCTGAGCATGATCGGAATCCAGTTTCAAGCGGATAAGTTCCTGTTCTGCTGAAAGCTTTTGTTGAGCAGTTTCTTCGGCTTCTTTTCTTTGTTTTTCAAGCTCTTTCTCTGCGATCTCCTTCTGTTTAAGAGCAAGCTCCTCAGCTTTAGCCCTTCTCTTTGCCTCTTGCTTCGCTTCCTCTTTCTGCTTCTCAGCCTCCTCTTGTGCAGTGCTCTTCTTCTGGGCCTCTTCCTCAGCCTGCAGCCTTAGACGAAGACCTTCGTTGGCTTTCTGTCTCCACATTTCCAGTTCCTTCTCAGCTTCTTCTCTTGCTTTATCAGCTTCAGCTTGTTGCTTTTTTAAAAGCTCTGCCTCCTCCTGTAGCTGTATAACAGTGCCTTGCTCTTGTTTCAGTGACTCCTCCAATTTTGTTGTTTTTTCCGCAAAAGAAAGGCGCTTACTCTGCAGCTCCGTGGCAGCGCTCTTCTGCGCAACCTCTTCAACCACTTTAATCTGCCTATCCTTTTCGAATTGAGCCTCCTTCATGCGCCTCTCCGCCTCCTCTGCTTGCAGTTTGTATTTTTCAAGGTCCTCCATGGCCTTTTGTTTCTGCTTAGCAGCTTCTTTCTCTGCATCTGATTTTTGTTTGAGCTCTTCTTCCGCCTTACGCTTTTTCTGCGCTTCATCGTTCACTTGTTTCCTTAGCTTTTCTGCTTCTTCCTGAGCAGCTTTCCTAAGTCTGTCAGCCTCTGATGCTTTATCCCTGAGCTGCTGAAGTTCAGCTTCAGCAGTTGATTTCTGTTTCACGGTTGTCTCCAGCTGAAGTCGGATTATGCGGATCTCCTCCTCGATCTTGGTTCGGCTTAGCAGGACCTCTTCGATTCTAAGGCTTTTAGCCTTAATCTCCTGGTCTGAGAGATTTCTGAGTTCTTGTAGTTCCTGCTGGATGTTCTGCTTCTGTTTTTCAGAGTCAACTGCAAAAACTTGTCTTTTGCTGACCTCCTCTTTCATCTTCAGCTTCAAGTTCTCAGCCTCTTGTTCTGCTTTTGCAATGGCCTTCGAATGAGATTCTGCAAGCTGTCTCTGTTTTTCTAACTCGGCCTGCATTTCAGCTATCTTCTTTCTCTCTTCCTCTTTAAGCTTTTCTGTTGCTTTCTGTTATTCAGGGAAGAAAGGGTAATGTAAATATAAGACAGGGTTATGAAAGGTTACATGACATAAGTGGGTTATATCTGAATATAAATAAAATAAACTTTAGGAATTAAAACGTTAAATCCATGAAAAAAAAATATTTGGGGTGTGTTGGGGTGTTACATGGTTACAAAAGACATTTTAAATCACTATTATGGCACAAATAATGAGACACAATCACTTCACAGCACAAGAAAACATCTGGAATACTAATGAAATCATGCTATCGGGTGTTACGTCCAGGGATGACTTGGAAAATATCACAAAGTGTAACATGATTCCCTAGTATAAATTTTCTACCTCGAAAATGTGAAGTAAGAAAGCTTTACGTAACAATCTACAATAATTTAGTCCAAAGATTGTCATTAAACATATATTAATTTTCTGATTTATATTGAGTGAGAAAGCCAAGCAATTCTAAGTAAAGTAAAATTGCAAAGATTTGCTAAAACCTGAAATGTTTTGTTAATTTGATTTTATTCATATTATGCCATTATACAATCTAGTGATGCAGCAAATAAGGCAACGGAAAAGAAATATTCTACTGAAAACAAATAAAAACGCATCTGATGAATGTCATAGTGGTACATGACTCCTACTTTTGGATAGTAGCTTTTTTTTCAATTCTTTGAGCAGACAATATTTGAAAAAAAGAGTCATGTATCATTGTGAGAGTCTGTACTGTGCTTGCTAAATTCAATTAGGATGACGATGCGGTGGAAAATTTACCTCATTAGCGCCCAAAAATGACAAACATTCATCATGATAAAGCACTGGCAAGCCATATAGAGAAGCAAACAAGCAGAAATGCAAGTTAGAAAGGAAAAAGGAATAAAGAACAAAATTGTGCTTCTCATAACAAAAAATATTTTAAGGAAATATGACATTTAACCTGAAGCTTTATCTAACTGAGAAACAGAATAGCACAAGCAAAGAAGAAATAAAGTGTTATTTCAGTTTTCGTAAGAAATTAATTTCAGAATTAGGGATATCACACCATCATGTGTTTAATGGTGTCTGCTGGTATAAAAAGTGCATGCTGTATTTGGTAGATGATGTTCTGAGTTTGTGTCAGGGTAACTAATAGCTATCGACAAACAGTTTTCTTTGAGTGACAAATACTGTATATAGAAAATCCATCCCTACATATTTTGTGCACAGATAATGAGAGAGGGAAAGTATTAGGAAAATGGAATGTGCTGCACCACTAGTGTTTAG
The DNA here is from genome assembly GCA_030522415.1 of Channallabes apus. Taxonomy (NCBI): domain Eukaryota; kingdom Metazoa; phylum Chordata; class Actinopteri; order Siluriformes; family Clariidae; genus Channallabes; species Channallabes apus. The sequence goes on from CM060127.1 coordinate 18,754,196, forward strand.
CGCTACTCGTGTCCTAGGTGAGCACCTTTTCTGCTATCTTACAGAGGCTGTGTGCAAGAATACAAAAAGAAAAATCTCTTTACATTTAAATAAAGCATAATCTAATACAATTTAACTAAAAGGATTTCCATTTTAAATTGTGTCTCATGAAGACGAAAACAATAAGAACAGTGTATTGCATAAATATTCACCCCTTGACAAGTTTCTGCATTTTGAAATTCAGAACTGAAATGGATTTAATATGGATTATATGCTTTTACACAAAATAACCCGGAACATACCATTGTGTATGTACACAAGAGGGATGAATACTTATGCAAGGCACTGTATGTGCCATAATACTTTGTCTTTTGACACTGTTTGACTCTTACCTCTTCATCCTCTAGGCGCCGTTGGGTATTTATGATGAACGTAATATACTGGCTCGCCAGGGTCAAGAGCTCACTGTAGCGTGTTCTGAGCGTGACGTACTGAAAGATAATTTACAACACATTTCAAGTACAATTGTTCCTTTTAAAGTAAGTAAATCATAAATGTAGAAAGTGTAAGAAAAATCGAGTTGAAAATACCTCTTGGATGATGTCGTCTGATGCAGACTCAACCTTGATTTTTTTCAGAGGCGAAGCAATCGGCTCCACCAGTGCTTTATATGTTACCAGCTGAAGTTCATGATCCTGGAAAGGAGCATGTTTTAAATATGCTGCTGAAAACTAGGAAAATAATATATGTAAAATAATGGCACTTTAAATCCTTACCTTTACTGTATCAATGTAGGCCTTGGCATATTTTTGACATTCGTCCACTTTTTCTTTGTTGTTTTCAATCTCTCCGAGGAGTTTCTGTTAATAGTTATTGTTCAGGATAGAAAGCCAGAGTTAAACAACACTTACTAATGTATTAAATAAACCTCTACAGTAATGCTTCCTCCAGTTCTTTCATTTTTAATTATTTTCTTATACTACAAAAAACATCCATCTGTTATTGATTCCACTTATCCAGTACAGGCTCGTTGGGGCTTAGAACCTATCCCAGGGAACTCGTTCACAGGATGGGGTACACCCTGGATGGGGTGCCAACCCATTACAGACACGCACTTATACTCACACACCCAATCAGACACTACAGGCAATTTGGAAACACCAATCATCCTAGAATGAATGAATAATTTTCATTATGCATGCCTTTGGACTATATGAGGAAACCAGATTACCTGGAGGAAATCCACCAAGCAAAGGAGAGACATGCAAAGCACTGAAGGTGTGAGGAAACTGTGCTAACCACTAAGCCATCATGCCACATATACACTAGTTAATGTTTATATTAATTAAATACGGATGTTTATTCAATTATGGTTAATGTTGTAGAATAGCACATTTACTTTCCACAATACAAGACCCTGGGTTAGTTGTAAATACAGAAACAATAATGTATTACAGTGAGACCATGGAGCACATAATACTTGCAGGTAAATATACTGCCAGAGCTGCTACAGAAAATTAAGCAAAACCATGTGCTTCAAAATTAAATTATCAAATATGACACACTACAGTAAAGACCACTAATAATGACTCATGGCACATACCTGCTCCTGGGCCAGTTGTTCTTTAAGAGCTTTGATATCACTGATGGGCAATGTCTGGATCTTTTCTTGCCTTTGCTTGGCATCTGTAATCCACTGAATGAGCCAGTCATAGCTCTGTCTATAGTTCTGCATCTGCCTACCCAGTAGGTCTAGTTCCCTCTGGCGCAGCTTGAACTGGGCGAACACGGCCTCCCAGCGCTCTTTTAGGCTTGCTACTAATTGCATATAGTGATCCAACTCAGCATCCCGTTCACTGTGTACACGAGACATTTGCTCGTTTACTGCCACCGCGTCTTGGAGCTCAGCCTCCAGACGGTTAAACAGTGGCTTATCAGACTCTGCGTCTGAGCACAGTTTCTAGAGTTGAAAGAGAAATAAAGCGGTTTATTATTATCATCCAAATCTTGAGGGTTGATAAAAATATAATTTCTATTGGTAGCCACTTTCATAACTTTTATTATACCTTTAGCTGTGTTAGGTTGGACTCCAGCTCTTTTTCATTCGCAGGTACTTTGTGGACATCACGAAGCTGGTTCTCATACTTCCTGAGAACATCTTCAGCCCCTTGTGTGCTGCGTATTACCAAGTCGATGGTCTTTAGCCTGAAATCAATGAAAATAGTTAGCATGACTTCCATATAGGGTGATGGTCATAGAGCTGAGAACTCCCATTTTAAATAATAATAATAATAAAAGAAATATATAATGACTAACTTGTCCAGGTAGACAGAGGAGAGACTGTAAACATGCACCATCTTCTTTAGCGTGATGTCTAGCTCGGAGCGTAGGACAGGTGCTGAGGTGGACTGCTGAGAGGAAGCCAGTGCTGCTTCACTCTGCTTAACTACTGCATCTAGGTCATTCTTAATGCCGTCCAACTCAGTCTGCATATTCTGTTCAGAGGAAATGAAGGGGGATTTTAATGAAATCATTGAACTTTGACATGAAAAGGTAACATGATTAACATAGTTAAAATACTTATACAATAGTGTTCATTATGGTTTCACAGTACAGTAGACGATCAAATGTTATCAGAGCACTTAAACTTTTAATGCACTTAAATGCCTTTATTTAAATGCTACTTTGATGTCCTGGGTCAATGGGTGTCCTCTCATGTTCTGTTCAAATGGTTATAGTATTTACCTGCATTAAGGTGGTTATATTATTCTCTCTCTCATTCTTTCATTCATTTATTAATTTCTCCATTCAATCAAGGCCTATTTTCGGTCATTCTATGGATCATTTTCCCTACCATTCTATTGATCACTGCTTCTTTTAGTTCACCTATGCTCATGTTGCGATCCAATGTGACAGGATCAAGCCAAAAAGGTTTTGGTTGTTTTTTTCTCCAACTTCTTCTACACATTGCCAGCATGACTACCTTCCCAATTAAAAATAACATGGCCAAAATAGGATAATTATAGAGAACCACCAACAGCGAGGTCCTGAAGCACATATCAAGCCCAAGACGTTGCTTTAACATTTTAACAAAGTCTTTGGCTTGAAATGCTCCAGGACTTCTCTGTTGGTGATTCTCGCTGTGCATGGGATGCACAAGAGTCTCCTCCAGAACTACAACTCAATTTTGGTTATTATTCTTTTGTCTGTAATTATAATTGTCTGCAGTTTTCCCCAAATTGACACACATTTGAAAATTTTTTTTTTTCCTATCCATGCCTAAAAAAGTACCATACCTTGTGTTCAGTGGTCCTCTGTGCACAGGCTTTCAGTGGCTCTTTGTCCACCGGCTGCCTGAGGCGACTGATCATGCGTGACTCGCATCCCTCAAGTCTCAACCGTAGGTCCTTTATTTGAGTGATGTAGCTCTTACACACAGACTCATCCTGCTCTCCTGCACAGTCAAGATACTGTAGTTGATTCTCACTGACAATGTGTTAAACCAGACATGCTTGACCCAGAAGGTCAAAAAAGAAGCATAAAAGCAATAGAAAAGTACATTAGGTGAAAGTTAAAGCACACAGGCACAATCGAAAGCATTTAATTCAATGGCACTTCATTTGCACACATTATATTTCATTCAACCTTAATAATAAAATTATAATTTTGATATTAGTAAGTCTCTCCAAAATTAGACTCCTTTCATCTCTTTCCAGTTCTAAAAGGAAACATTTTTCACTTATGAACTGTACTGTAAGCTTCATGCAAAACACAAAGTGAAGTAAACTGTTTAATGGATCCATGCATGTAGCAAGTAGCCATGCACAATACTAAAGATCTATAAATACACACAAATACACACTGGAATGGATAACTAATATGCAGATTTAAATAAATAAATAAAAAAAAGACAGAACACAATGCCAAGATTGACAAGGAATGCAGTTAGTCAAATTTCAAATCCAATCTGTAATCGTTACCAGCAACTTTTTCTTTGGAAGTGGCGAGTGGTTCTGAAACATGAAATGTACAATTATAGTTTGATGTATGAATGAAGTGCTATTATCAGGGAGATTAGATTGGGGTGGTAACATTTTCCACTTTGATTTTACATAACTATAATTTATTTACAATAAGGTAGGAAAAATGCTCCCTGGTTATAGCAGAGTGTTCATGTAAAATCAAAATCTAATTATCCAAAGTGATAAAGTGATCATTGGTGTTGAAACGGATGCTTTAAAAAAAAAAAGAAAAAAAAAAAACTCAACCTTACCCCTCTATATACAGGACCATGTCTATGTTGCTTACACCTACATTAATTGGTAATATTTTACAGTAGGGTTTCCTACCCTTAGTTATAGTAACATTAGTTTTCATGGACACATTTTTATGCCTAAATGTTCATATCATATATTAATTAACATATGTTAATTAATTTTTATTAATGGTAAGTTAGATATTGGATGCAATAAAAGATCCCTTTATCTATTAAGGCCTTTTGAAAAGTCTTACGAATAAAAGCCCAGTAGCCTGATTCTTCGCTCACCTTGCTCTACTGATCGCAGCAGGTTGTCATAATGCTGTGAAGCGTTGTTATAAGCACTCTCGGCCTGTATGCGCTCATCCGCACCAAATAACTCTGAATCCTGGCTGTCACGCATAAAGATCTGATAGTGCTGCTCCAAGTTTTTCAGAGTCAGACGGTACTCCTCCACCTTCAGAGTCTTAAACTAAAGTAAAGGAAGCAAATAAATAAATAAATCATATAAGTAACTTTAGAAACAATTCCACACATTATATTTCCAGATTATAGTATTTGTACAATGGCATTCATATCTGCTATGATTCTGAAATCCTCAGTTCACAAATGGCCACCCTTGGGGCATAGGGAAAAATAAAATATGGTATGTCTGGTTTATAAAATATATAAAAATACACCTGTGGGGAAAAAGTGGTTCACTATGAAGAGGGCAATCATTTATTTAGATTTTAAGGAAAAATTCATACTGGTATATATAAAGAATAAAACATGATAGGCATGCTGGTGTAGAAAAACAAGTTACTCTTACTCTAAACTCTAAAGTGTTTTACTTGTCTTATACCACAATAAACTGCAAAGTAATTTTTAAAAAAATAAATGCATCTAATAAATCAAATTTGTTCTTTGAGTAACAGAACAAAAAAGTGTAATCAATCAATAAAAGCACCATTTGCATAATTTGAGCTTTGCAAATACGTTTCTAACCATAATGAAGTTCCATGAATTGATGAACTGGATGTCTCTCATGAGATATTGCCAGGACAGGAGACTCTTCATGTCCACATGCAACTTCTGCCAGAGGATCATCAGCTTCTGTAGACTTGCATCAAGACTAAAGGATCACAAAAAAAATATACAAAAAATTACTAATCCTCTTAAAGAGCAACCAACAACACCAATATAATATATTGTATATGAGGTAATATCTCTACTTAATAAAAAAAAAAAAGTCCAAGCAAAAACATGTCTTTACCCAGAGCAGCTTTCTACAGCTTCCTTGTTGGTAGGTGGGACGATGAAGCAGATCGAGGGCACCGTGGCTTCATTTCCACTCGCGCTCCGCAACTTCCACTTAAAGGGCTGAGAGTTGTTTAACAGCACACACTCATCTCCCCTGTGTACTGTAATCTAAGACAACAAATAGAGCATCTCAGTAAAGTAAATGAATCATCCTAAATAATGTATATAATATGTTCATTTTGGATATCACAAATATAGAAAATAAAGACTAGGTAAAACTAATTATGATAGAGACATTTGGATTCCACATGAATAAACATCCACTTTATCTGATAAATTAAAGTGGATCTGTATTAAATGTATGATATTCAATACTTTCTATTTATAGTCACATTTAATGTTGTGGGACAAGTTATTTTCTGTTATCACTTATACTATAGCAGCTCTAAAGTAAGTCCTTCACTTGACATTAATAAAAAAAGAAAAAAAGAGAAAAAAAGAAAATTAAACTTGTTACGAAACTTGTAAGAAAGGCAAAATTTTCAATGGTATGTACCTACAAATATATATACACATTATATTTTTCATACCTCCATTTGTTTGAAATCACACACAGCCTGAATTGGCAATTTGCCTTTCACTGGAGTGGCAGGATTTCTGGGTTTTAGCTGGATGATATTCTTGGCTCTCCTGTTTAGGCCGTCCAGATGTGTCTTAAACTCTGCAAGATGTTCCTTTTCATCCTACGGGTCAAAACAGATTATTATATTATTTTCGTAAAAGTTTCCCATCAAGGCTTAATAGAATCTTGGGTGATTACAATCACAAGAACTCAAACATTTTGAAGAATGAAATCCATTGCTATGATTACATCATAGCAAACTGGTGCCTAGATCAGTTATGGATCACATCCTGAAACAGCCGAACTCTCACTGTTGTATGCACTATGTACTGATACGCCTGCTAGATGAAAACATGTCATGTGTAAATGTAGAACACACACCGCAGCATCCTGCAGAAGATCCTCCAGTCGTGTCACAGTAATGGATCGGTCACAAATATATTTCTTCTTCATTGACTCTTGAATTTTCTTCATCTTCTCCTCTGCTTCTTTCGCATCTGCAAAGAACTGTTGAGCAGAGGGGGAAAAAAACTGGCTCAGCTCTGATAGCTGTAAATGTGGGATATCACTGAAATAACTCTATAGTAGATACCTGGAAGTAGGCAGTGTTCTCTTTGAGGTGAGTCTCAATGCAGCAGCACAGCTGCAATAACCAACTCCACTGAGTCTGCAGAGCTGCAGTGAAGGCCTACAGAAAGATGGTTCAATAGAGTCTTAAAATGTGGAACAAAACTGAAAACTGATTCCCTCCATCTGTGATAACACGCTCATGCCATTAATCATAAAATCATAGAAAATCATAAAAAATAATCATCATGAAAAAAGAACTAATTCTTAACAACTTAAAACAAGTAGGCCTAAAAATAATGTACATTTGGACCCACTGTATTGTTTTGCTGAAATATTTATAGTTAAAAAGCTTTAAGTACAGTAATTAATAAATAAAAGAATTGTCGACATTTAGGAATTTGGCAGACAAACTTATCCAGAGTTATAAAAAAATCCAGACTTATAAAAAGTGCTTTGAAGTTTCTGTCATTGGATAGATACTTACACTGGGTTACTAGGTTACTAAGTGCCATCAGTCAAACATAATTTTTTATTTTTTTTTAAATAATGTCTACATGTACAAATTACTGTAAATGTACACTCATCATAAATTAACCATATACTGATTAGGCATGTTCAGCATAATGTACAGTCAACTACAGAAGCAGGTTTTGTGTATAAATACAGTTTACACTGATAATAACTGAACTGCGTGTCTTCCTACTGAAAATCCTACTTTTCAATCAAGGCATATAATTAATATCAAGGTGTGTTACCTCTATAGTGCTCCGAGCTGGATGGCCATCCTTCAATAGTTTGTCTCCAGTTGCTTGAACAGTGTTAACTTTTTTCTCCCTCTGCTCCAGATCCCGCATCAGACCCTGTCACATGACATCTATTACATGCGCCATTCATTTTCACACACTAACACAAACATCTTCCTTTTTAAAATCATTTACAGTATTTTAACAAGCAAACACATGATAGTGCTTTATACTTTACATTGAAAATAATTACTTATGACTCTTAGGGTCATGCTCTTAAAATCATAATTACGCATAAATCCCTGTTAAAATGTCAGTACATATACTTTAAGTATTTGGTACTAGTCATACCGAGTAATTATCCTTCTTGGCAGTCATGTTGGTATTGCGGTCACTCCAGTCATAGTTCACCTCTTCCTCCTCTTTCTCATTGAGCCACATCAGCTCTTTAGTAGCGGCTACAACAAAAGCGTGCAGTCCAGTCAGATTGCGCAACCGGGCCTTTGAGCCATTCTATCAGAGAACAAGGGATAAAACAAGACAGCAAAAATTATATAGTGAAATATTTACTGGTGACTTTATTTACTTTAAATATTTACTTTATTTACTTTATTTTACAGGTGAAGACCTACCAGAAGTTTGTTGTACTGTAAGTCCAGTTTGCCCAGGTAATCTCTGTATGCTTGTTTACTGCCGGGGGTTAACTGACTCTAAAGAGACAACATTAAAAAAAGACAGAGAGACAGATTTGATTTATTCGCTACTAAATGTAGAACATATTAAGTAAAGAATTAAACATTTGGGCTGGTGTTGTGTTGTAAAAAAGTCAACGATAGGGTCATGCACAAAGGTGAGTTACTGTACTCTTTCCACCAGGAAACATTATTTTTATATAACAGTGCAGTCCTACTGTTTTAATCCTTGTAAAACACCAAATTTTTACCAATAATCATTTATAAAATGCATCTAGATGTATTTCTATTCATTTATTATTACATTTATTGCTGTGTAGTATATTCAACTACAGTATGTCCAACTATGTAGCAACTTTAACTATATCCTGGTACACACCAGACGTCTACAATTCATCCATTTTCATATTATGATCCACCATCGAGAATACTCCATACTACTGCACTCCCATACAGAAATCAACAAACTCACCTCATCCGCCCGAGCACGATCAATTTTAGATTTGAACTCCTCGATAGACTGATGAAGTCCGCGATGGCTGCCCAGATGGGACTCGACGGAGGGCAAGTCTGCTCCCCACTCTGCACTGTCCATGCGCCTCTGGTTTTCTTCCACCCAGGCCAGCAGGTCCTGGATGTAACGGAGCGTGACTTCATCCAGCTCAGGCCGAGCACGCTGAGGGGACTGCTGCAGGCTTGGAGACATAGACACCTGCGTGAGGGGCACCTGAGACACCGTCAAACCAGACTTCACACGCAGGTTGTACTCACTGCGCAGGTTTACCAAATGCTCATGGAGACGGTACACCCTGAGAGAAATATGCAGTAAGTGAAGTGGAGATTAGTACAGACGTCAGGCTTTATATACACTGCTGATTAAAAGTCAAATATTTTTTATAATAATAATGAAAAAAATATATGTTGAATTTGTAGGTTTACAAGGGGCGATTATAAAATTGTTATTGTTAAGAAAAATAATGTAATGAAAACAGACCTTTTTACATTCTGCGTAACTATACCGCAGGTTTTTTTAAAACAAGAAATGTTCATGAACGTACTAATTTCCGAAGAAATAGTTTGGGCAAATATTTTCTTTTTTTTTATTTTATACAATAATACAAATAATTTACTTGCATAAAAAAATTCTGTAAACATTGTTTGAAAAAACAGAGATGGAAAAAAATATTTTGTGAATTAAAAATTAAACAAAATTATCAAAAAATTTTAGAAGAATGTTCATCAAGATACATATACCACCAAGCCACCAATGTCTCGGTATCTAATACTGTATAAATACTGTAAAATATATAAAAAATAATCTGGGGTCATGTTTATTGTATATTGTTTGCTAAATATACCTAAAGTCATCTTCATCCTATACAGCTCTATCTTCTGGGACGTTGAGAAAAAATGTTAGGCTATACAGTATATTATATGATTTGACTGAACTCACCGCCTGTACATCTGTTCTGCCTGCAGATGGCGCCCATCCTTCAGCAACTGCACATCGTTGAACAGGAGGCGAATCATGTTCTCAGCTTTATCCAGATCTGTTTCGATCTCTGCCGCATGCTGAACAGGCTTTCCGGCTCCCAACGAGCGCACATCCTGCAGGTACAGAAATTAATATAGTTTAAAATAGCTTTTGTTAATTATATGAACATATAAATGCCCTATATTGCATTGGGAGGTGTTACCAATATTTCCCGTACTACATACTACATGTTATATGATGTATTGAGTCTCTCACCCTCTGCAGAAGTGTCTCCACCTGGTTCAGCTGCTCCTCACACACACCTGACTCCATCTGCACCTTACTGACGACCCTCTGGAGCCGCTCCAGACTGCACACATTACACACACACACACACACACATTAATGCAACTCTATATCACAGATGTTGCTGCTTTAAGACTATATTAGAGGACAGGGTGATGCAGCGTAGCTTCACTCAAGGTGAAATAATTGTAACCACTTCATAGTTTTGTCTTGCTGAAATGATCCTAATGCACCTTTTTTCTGACAAGATTAGTTAATGACTGCGGTACATTTTTGGTTAATATTTTAACCTTTAACTTTTGTCCTGCACAAGTTGTTATTCTTTCAGCTGTTCCCATAAAGGAGTCGCCACAGCGGACCATCTGAATGGTATACTGTACAACTTGGCACAGGTTTTATGCAGGATGCACTTCCTGACCCAACCCTCCCATTCTATCCAGGCACTAAGGATGCCCTCCACCCAGTGACTGGGTTTGGGCATCGGCTGGGAATTGACCCTGAGCCTTCAGACCTACCACTGAGCCACCGATGCCCTTTAGTGTTGTTGCACAAATACATTACCAAAATGCAAAACAATGCATGCAGCCTTAACTCTCAATAATTACAGCACATACATGATTCAAAGACTTACAACCTTTTGTGGTGCAACAGATATTCCAATCCATGACTGTAGTTCACAAACGCCATAACTAGCAAGAGACGACACGCTTCTTATTTTGTCCCGTGTCTTGGCACAGCTTGTGTTTTCTTTTCATATTTCTACTCCTTCCTAACATCTATGTTGGTATCTTTCTCAGATGCAGCAGTCTTGTGATAAGGTGGAGTGGGGGAGGGGGGATTTTAATAACATGCGTATAAAGCATGGACACAATAAACCCATTTTCTTCACTGTAATGGGCAACAATGGGTGTTTTACTCCTAGTTAAAGATGGCTGGAGGAGTATTAAACTGTATGAACATTTTATACTAGATAAAACATTTTGAAAGACAGATGCTGGATGCAGATTTATTTCCTACAAAAATGTTCAGTCTAAAAGCACCAGTAAAGAGTGTGTAAATTTCACAATCTCACCGCTCAAACTCATTCCTGAGTAGTCGCTCCCGCTCAAGTATGGCTGCATGGAGTCGACCCCACTCCTTCTCCACATCGATGGGGTGGTAACCAGGGGGAACCTTAACCTGACCAGTCTGCACTGCACCCTGCGGATACAAACACACTGCCAAGCTGAATACATGTGCCATGTGAAACTACATATTAATAATATCATTTAAAATAAATGGAGTAGTGGTACTGTACATGACATCATACATTAATTATCAGTGTTTTGCATGTGTACTGTATGATATACTGTATCAAACGTTTCTCAGGGGAATTGAAAGAGTTTGGTTTATATGTTATGAGTTCACACAAAAAAAGGTGATGATAAGTCAGGGTGGAATCAACATACCGTAGTTGGTAAAACTATTTCCAATTAAAAAAATAAAATGCACATAATTTGTGGGTGTGCCTGTGATAATAATTACACCTGGAGTAAAACAGTATCACACAGCACAAAGAGCTATGAAAACAAGTCTGGTGCAAAGTTCATGAAAACCATTAACCACATTTTTTTTATCCACCCTTTCAAATGAACAAACCCGATTTAATTATTAAAAAATTAAAGGTATAATGTAACCATTCTGGATTGAGGAAGCTGTAAACTGAAATTCAAACCAATTTAATCAGGCCGTTACCCAGCAAGAAGGGGATGTCCACTGGAAGTTCAGAAGACTTTGTCCCATGCAAAGGCTCTCTGTGCAATGTTATTAGGACCACTAAAAATGTCCTAGTTTGGTTCCAGTGTAACATTACACAATTTGTAAGTGAATATAGCCTTTAGGGAACACTCTCTTTGAGTCCCACAACAAACTTTTTTTTTCTTTTCTCTCTCTTTTTTTAAAAGTCAGTTCTGTAACATTGCAGGGACGTCCCGGGAACGCCCCTCCCTAAACATCATGGTTTTCACAGGATGTATTTCTGTGCACCACCTGAATATACTATTAAGCAAAGAAAGTGTTCAACCAGCCCAGTGGCGCAATGGCAATGCATTTGTCATATCATCTGCAGCAGTAAGTTCGAATCCTTGGGGTGCAGCAACCCTCTGCAGAAAATATATATAACAACAACACTAGGTGGAGCTCTCGCTATCTAAATATTTTTGGGTCTCCGAACGTTCACATTCAGTCCACCAAAGGCTAATGTCCCACAATAACGTCCTGGGGACATTAAGGAAATCTTACACAATGACTTTTGGGGACATTTGTAGGGGACCATCAGGGATGTTCTTGGGATAGTTTTTTGTTTGCTGGGTAGTCAGAAAAGCAACCATGCATGTTTAATTAAATCCATATCAGTCTGAAGTTATAACACTATAAAGTGTGTAAAAATTTAAGGTGGATAAACACTAATGCAACACACTACAAACAAAATGATTTACGTGACCTAGTATAATATGTTCATTTATTAGACATACTGTACCACATGTTGCATTATATATACCTCAAAAGCCTTGTAAATATATTTGGAGCGATTTTTGTCAGTCTCCTTTGCTGGCAGCTCGGTCTCCTTAAATTTGAGAAACTGGCGCCAAAGGACCTGGAAAATCATAACAGAAGCTTTAAATTTGTTGCACTTCATACAAATACCTCACATTGACTTACTGTATAATGAATAGCTACTTATAACTACAGTATACATTGATACAATACAATATGAACATTTGCATGCAATTGATTTGCAAATTTGCAGGAGACCTCAATTTCTTCATAACTGCTGGGGAACTTGCTCTGCTCAAAGATAACAATATGGTGTCTGATCCACTGCAGCAGCATGGTGACCAGCTCGTAGTACTCCTGCCAGCGGAGTTCCAGCTCCTAACACACAACACAGGCTCATTTTATATTATACCTTAACACAGTTACATTTTAGGAGTCTCCATTGTTAATGCTGTACTTATTGTTACAGTTAGTAACAATTAATACAATACAATTAAAATAATTACTTGAAAAGCTTCATGCAATAATTATATTAATTATAATTAAATAATTAAATGTCCTTTCCATGTTAAAATGAGACTCACATTAGCCTGAACTCCATCTTGAACATCAGGAACTCTGGGCATGACATCGTACAGGGAGGAGACGTATGTAATGATAGACTTCTCGTCAGGGTGTGGCACATCCACATCTACTCAAGAAGAGGAAACAAAAACAACACCCTGGAGTAATTAAAGACTAGGGTGTAAGATAAGACCACGTATAAATAGTGATTATACTTCACATGAGTTGGACTAGTAGTGTATCACTTAAATACAACCACACTGTATACACTGTAGTTTATTACTCAGTCTTGAATGGCATGACAATAGGCTCTCTAGTAAAGCCATTCCCAAACTTAACAAGGCTACCCCAGTTTCAAATCGTCTGTGGCGTTCCCGCACCTTCAACCACAAATCTGATCAACAAACATGATTAGGATAAATAAAGAAAATCGTCTCATTTAAATATCATGGCTTTCTTTTAATAGGTTTGGTAATGTTTTAAATTTAAAGACTTCATTAGAAAGATTGTATAGGAATATTAAACGTAATTAAAAATGGAAAAATAATATACATTTTTTAATTTGTAATTAATAACCTCTAGGTGGCTTTTGATGTTTTGGGATTTTTTTGTAGCATGTTAGCCAGCTTGACTGCTCTATGGCTAGTCAGTTATGAACAACTTAATTTTAGCTAAGGCTAACTATATTTCCTTTTTGGATTTATGTAAAGGATGTGGTGCTGTAAAGGGCTTTTAACTTTTTAGCCAGCTTGACTAACTTGATAGATACAAACAACACAATATAAGCGAACTAGACTATATTTTTACTTTCGAACTGGCACACATCATGTGGTTTCACAGTTTTGTTTTGTTTCTTAGCCATGTAGTTAATCTGCAGTATGGTGTTACTTCTGCTATTGTCTGTTAACAGATATGTTTTAGCCCTTTGTGTTAGGTGCATACCACTATCTTGGTATGCGGATTGCTGTTATAACATTAAAGAAAAAAATACTATTTGATACTATACTACTCATATTAATTTCTTTCTAGTCATTGAATTTGTTCCTACAGGCAAGGTAATTTGCCTGCCAAACAGGAACAGGTTGTGTAACGAATTGCTCAGCCTCAGGGAATGATCCGGAGTTTACCTTCTGGATCGAGCAGGCGGGTGACGCCCAGTTCTCTCTCCGCCACACTGAACGCCTGCTCCAGGTTCTCCAGGTTTGTCTGTCTGTACACCTTACTCATGTCAATCAGATTTGGCCTAAGGCACACAGATGAGAAATGAACCGTGTCAGAGCAGGCTTTAACAAAAAACTGGAATCCCGACAGCAGCCAAGGAATGATATTCACGCTAGGCATGTCTTTCAAAACAAGGGATAAAAAAAGGAATGCTACACAAAAATAGAAATAGCAAAAAGATAATATAAGCTGTTCTACATACAGTATGTTACATTTGGGTGGTTATTTTTGCAATTCTCTTTTCAATTCCTGATATGATGAATCACATTGCACAAAGTTTCCCCAGGGATTTCTTCAAACCTGGTTCAGGTAAGACTTTAAACAGCGTGCACGTACACGCTCCTCTGTACTTCCATAAATATGAAGGTTCCAACCATTTCAAAGCATTCGGCTGTTGCATTGAAGACGCAAAATGTAAAATTAGTACTCAAATATGTTTTGAACTGTTATAAATAATGCTAATTACAATATCTAACCATTAAAATACTGCATATTAGCTTAGGATAGCAAGCACCGTTAAAACACACTGCTTTTTCAATATAATAAATTATTTGCAAGAAGCTAAACAACCCAAAAATGTTATTCTCTTTATTCTCTAAATTCTAGCATAACGACAGAGCTCGTGGTAAAACAATTCCTGCCAGTACCACCTTCAAACTGACAGGATCTAGGTACTCTAATGTTATTTATTGTCATGTACAAGCATATTCACCTAAAAATATTTATTGTGTAGGAAGTATCTACAATTACACCAAGCAATCAAAACTATTACTATGAAGTAACATATTGCATCCATACACATGACTGCTTCTTTGGGTGTAGTAGCAATACGCTTGCGTTCCTGCAGGCACCACTTCCGTATAATACCCCATTTGGTAGGATATTTTGTCCCTGTTCACTGGAGAAAGCCGCTGCGCTGTGCTCAGCTCAAACTCTCCACTCTGCGATCCACAGCTGGAGCGAGCCTCTGGACTTAGTGACTCGGAGTCAAAAGATTCCTCAGAGGGTACATTTTCACATAACATGACCACCCGAGCATCCAGGTCACTAACTGAGCCATGAGCGCTGCTCGACGAGCTGCTGTGCCTTTTCCTCGTACGAATCTTCCTCTTCAGGCTGAGCATCGCTGCTGGATGCGCACCGGGTGTAACCAAACTCGGCTTCCTTTTTGCTTGTCCAAAAGATTAACTGAGGAAAATCTTCAGTGAAAATCCTTTTCTTTCATGTAAAGAGTATCTGCACTTCGTTTTTGTTAACAGCATACAAGTGAAGTACAGTACTAATAGTTGCACTGTGTCTAACTTTCAAGAAATAAAAAATTGAGAAAATGAGAAGCTGATAAATCTCCTGAGACGCAGGCATGTGCAGTGCATGCTCTTACAGGATGTTAAAATCACAGCCTTCCGGAAAACTTGGCACATTCGTGTGCTACGCCCTCCACGATTTCACTTCATCTCTCACATGATTTATTATGATGGATGGAAATGTAGAAGAGAGAGAGAGAGAGAGAGAGAGAGAGTATACCCACCACTCTGCATGTCAGACATATACTATTTCATGGTTAATTGCAGGAAGATGCATCTTGTCCAGGTGCACATAATTTGTAAGACCACACAAGAGACTTGGATGCTCGATGTATATCATACAGTATGTGTGTGTAAAATTATTTTGCTGGATCTTAAACAAAAAGATATTTTGTTGGAGGAAAAAAAATACAGTTGTCCTTTTTGTCAAGGTTATTAAAATAATATTTGATTTTTTTTTATATTTTAAGAGCACACTAATGTGATTAATAGATAGGTTTATATTTTTTTTATATAATTCATGCAGTAAATCGTGCACTTGTGTGTAATACATGTTTATAATGAAAAACAAATATTCCTAAAGACTGCAAGTGCCTTCAACTGAACTCTTCTTTACCTGTGCTTGTTGATGATAGCATTAAAGAGCCTGCCATCTCTCCAGCTAGTGGTGAAGTTGTCACAGCGCAGGCCTTGGTAGCCCTCCACCATGCGCTGAGACCAGAGCAGCAGCTTCTCCTTGGCCGTCATGTCATCAGACTGACCGTTCACCTGTATGTCTGAGATCTGGAGAAAGAGGTAAGAGTAATTTTAGTTGGTAGAAAGTTTCTTTTTTTTTTAAACACCTTAAAGAAGTAGCTTGGAATTTACAGAGCCCTCTTTTGTCCAAAAAATAAATTGCAGTTGCAGCGTATGAAACATTAGCAAACCTTAAGCCTGATTTATGCTTCTGTGTCAAGTCTAGGCAGAGCCTACAGTATATTGCAGGCCCATGGTGTTATGAGCAGTTATACTTGTGCACTGGTACTGTATGTCTGTGTCCTTCTGCAATTTCATCACCAAATCACTATTAGGCAGTGAGGTTTCTATGCCACTGTGCTAAATCTCTTCTTTAAATGTGTTTTGTGTACTTCAACGGCATCTGCTCAGTTTCATTCACCATTGCTTGGAGTCGCAGCTAACTGATGTGTAACAACAGTTAATTTTACTGAAATTGCTGCAATGCAGTAATGTGATAAGATAAAAGAGAAGGTCGTCAGTAGGACATTCAACCCAATTGGAAAATGGAAGCGTAGGCGAAGACAGAAACGCGTTGCTACCCGAGAGACCAAGCTACACAAGACCTAGATGAGACAGATGGCCTCGATACAGAAGAGTAAACCAACTTTTTCACCAGTGCTGCCGAATTCTTAAATATGACTGGTCAGAATTTGTTAGTTAATTTGTATAACAGTATTGTGCTGACAATAGTGTGGACTGCAAGGGAATCCAAGTAACATGTCACCACATAAAAGCACAATCTGCAGTTCTTTACCTAATATACATGTACATGCATCAACATTTCTCTGATGTAGGAAATATTATACTGTAGCTGTTGTTAGAAAATAATAAGCTCTGGGATAGTAACATTAAGTCCTTAGGTTACAATACACATCACCCCAGCTTGACTATTTGCAAATCGTATGCAGCATTGTGATCTCCTCCACCTTTCCCTTCCAGCTTTGTTAAAACTTCATATCACTCATGAGCAGAAAAATCTTAACAGAAACTAAGAAGTCTTATTTAAAAGAGAAAAATCTACAAGTGATTCATTCAAGAAATGTTCAGTAACACTTTTAAATATTACAAATCACACATTTAAAGGTTTGTTGCTTTTTAATTTTTGATTATAATGACAAAATTGTCATAAGTATTCCGGAAAGTCTAATGATGTGGCTTCAGTATAGGTACAGCACCCACGCAGGTCAAGACTGAATTGATGATAAATTGTTTCCACTTTGATATGGAATACATTTCACAGCACTAAATGCAATTATTCGTCTTTAAAGCGGTAAAGAAATATCTTATAATAACACCCTAGGTCTTGTTGCTAGGATACTGTGCTTGCCAAAGTTTGCAACTAGTGGTGATCATGCGATTCGGGCAAAAAAGTCTTATGACCATGGTGTTGTTCATCTGCGAGGCTCTTGGTTGTGTTTAGTTGTGAGTGGCGTATGTCTGTGTGTGTGTGTGTGTGTGTGTGTGTGTGTGTGTGTGTGTGTGTTTGTGGTTTTGTAGTGATTCATAGTCAGGATTTCCCTTTTGGATGAATCACTTCTCCCAAGCGAAAAACTGATGGCATATTGGTCTATTATAAGCGTGTCTATAAGCATGTGGCTGAAACCGTTAGGGAACTTAGGGAAGTTCGTTTGGTTTGGCAGTCAGTCCTGCACACTTGTGACTCAGACACGATGGAAACATCCCCTAATCCTTTCACTTCAGCTTTTTCAACTAAATGTCCACCTCGTGCCTGCACAATACCAGCATCCACAAGAGAAGTCTGTTTTTGTCTTCCTCTACAGAACATACGACATAGAGATATGATTAGCATTAGTAACACAATGGTGTGGTTTTGTGAATCAATCAGAGATGCTAGAAGCAGATTCAACTGACTTTATTTCAATACAAAAGCTGCATGAGCTGTTGATTTATGCAGGCTATATTAGTTTACAGAATTTGGAGTAAAGTTCCAGGTGGCACAATGACTACACCACACCCATGTCACATGAGATACGGCCAGGACGCTAAAGTATTAAAACTCACAGCACAGGCAATAAAAAAATAAATAGACAATGGCTATATTATCCCCTTGTCGACAATCATTAAAGTACTGGGAAAAGACCAAAAAAAACATCAGAAGCCTTATGAGTCATTAAACTGCCGTACCAATATGCCCGCGCCTTCTTCCTCACAGGGAACACTGAGTCACTGAGCCAGATGGACACTGCCTCACACCATAATCCTCTGAGAGCCCAAAATAACTTCAAAATAAAATCAAATATATATAAAGTTATTGGTTATTTTTCTCCACCATTTAAGGAGCTGGGTGTATAACTAACTATATTCCAAAGAGCAGAAACAACAATCTCCCTATCTTGACAATGAATACATTTTATAGAGCTTTAATTTAACTTTGCTTGTGCAACCTCTACTACTGTATATTCACACATTGGTAAACTCAATCTTTCATTGCTTCAGACCTGTTTTGTCTGAAAAATGCAAATAAAAAATATAAAAGGAAAAGAAAAAAAAGTCAAGATGTTTACACCGGATCAATATGTTGAAGTGAACTGGAACATGCACTGATCAGCCATAACATTATGACCACTGACAGGTGAACACTAATCACCAAAACAGGATCATGAGCACCCAAGGCTTACCCATGTCTGCGGGAACTAAAGGCCAGCCCATCCTATCTACCAAAAAAAGCCAAATGTCAATGCTAGCCATACACAAAGGCATCAAATCCAGACCTGGCCTCCAAACTCCCCCAGATCCAAAATCCAGTCCAAAGAGGACACACCCCACAACCCACAGCACATAGAGGATCTGCTGCCAGCATCCTGGTGCCAGACACCACAGCAAACCAACCCCCAGAAGCCCTGTGGAGCAGGCTGGCCAGAACTTCCCTAGCGGCACATGGGAAACCCAAATCTTAGATGGTTTTATTGTTGATTGTTTTAATGTTATGGCTGATCAGATAAAGCATCAGGTAAACAGCTTTATCTTAAGTGTCTTGTGAAGAATACCGGCAGGGGAAAAATAAACAGGCCAGATTAGCAGACTAAATTACAATTCAACACAGAATACATTATGTGAGTATTGCATAATATCATACCTGGAAGTGAAGGATGATGGTCCATATTAGCCCAAGGGTCAGCTTTGGGTTTCCATCTGCTATATCATCATTCCTGATGTTCACCAGTTTGACCTGGATCAAAACAAGAAACACAATTGTAAGAACTGAGGTGTGGAAACTGTGAATGTGAATAATGAAAGAAACAAGTATGAAGTGTTTCTTGTACTTGTCTTTGTTTCAGGAAGTCCAGGGCGATCTGGACGTTCTGCAGCTTGTGGAAGCGCATGCGACCCTTCTCTCTGGGCTGTTGGACACAAAATACAAAAGAAGCTCAGAGACAGAAGTGGAATACACTAGTTCAGAGTTGAATACTATCAATGGTTACAGTGCGTCCAAACAAAATTTGGTCATCTTTAAGACATAGGAATTGTATGTTACTGCCATACAAATTACAAAAACTTAAATCAATTTGGAGAAACATACACTGCCTGTCAAAAGTCTCTCAACTCTTAACAGGGCATTTCAGTTGGTAAGACCAGCTGACTCGACAAGGTGCCACTTCTCAAAGTTATAGAGTTATTATATGCAGAGGTATAATTTAAAAATAATCGTAATAATAATACATTTAATTTACTAAAGGTAAAGTGCCCCAAAACACTTAACAGGCATGGAGAGGTAAAGTATTATTAAAATACCTAACAATATATGGGACTAAAATCCCCTATCAAACCTATTATTGTGCATTAAATCAATTTACAAAAACATAAGTAAGTGATGTCTATATTGACATAATCTCTTTTTTTGTTCATTTGTACTGTAAATGCATTAATTAAACATCTTACAGACCTAGGGTGAATTGTGTTTAATGCCACAGTGAATATGAAATGCATGAGAAGCCATCTGGAACATCTGAGGTGGGAATGCTCTAGCACACAATCCAGACCATGCACTGGCACTCATGACAGTAACCAAATGGACAGCCAGTCAAACCTGAGATAGCAAGACTCCGGTCTGCTTTCAGTGTATGATGTCAATTAGGGCTGCACGATTTATCGGGGGGAAAAAAATCACGATCTCAATTCGTACATACAGTATATGCAACCTCATTTCTGATTCAATTGCACTATTTTCCTGCATACAGATGACTCTGCATTCATGTGTTCAATTATTTACATGATAACAATCCCAGATGCTTTATCAGTCATACTCATTGTTCACAATCACACAGTGTAACACAAAACACTATTAATTCACCAATCAGGCCAGAGATTAGCGAATGATTCAGTCATACGACTCTTCCTCATTTACTGTGTTCTGCTGTCACTCACGTAAACGTTTATCAAGGAGGCAGACCTAAACAGACTACTCGGTGCACTTTGTGGAGTAGTATGCTGTTGTTTTGCCACTTGTTTCTGATTGTTAAACCATTAAATTTTATTTTGATGTTGCATTTATCACTATATAAATTAGTTTATATCAGTATATACTGTATACATTATGGTTATTACAGATGCTATGTATTTATTTTATTTATTACTGTTATTATTCTGTTCAACAGCTTTTTAGTTACTCACTTTAAGAACTCATGGCACTTTAAGAATAAAAAGGAAAAGCCCTACAGTATATAGAGAGCACTTTTTCCTTTTTTTAATTGAGAATCGTGTGACAGAACTGTGATCTCAGTTCCCATGGAGCAAGAATCGTGCAGCCCTAATGCCACTTATAACTTATTTTTTACATAACTGACATCATGTCTATATTAGAAATGATGTGATGTATAAAAATGAAAAAAAAAAAAAAAAAAAACAAGTAAAAAAAATTATAAAAACACTAATCGAAAAATTATCTATAATGTACGAGTGCAGCAGTCCTTAACCTTGAGCAAATTTTACCATGAACTCAAATATATATTTCGATATTCATGAAGAGGAAAGTATTTAAGTAATTTTGTCATATACTGTACATCAGTATACGTATAATTAATGCTTGTGCGCTGACTCAAAATGTGTATTGCTAAATATTCATTTAGAGCATTTGTAACAAATACTAGTTATGAATTTTAAGAATTGAATCCATCTAGACATGTTTCTCTTTATTCCAGCATCTATTTGAAATGCCCAACCAGATCAAAACATATTTAAACCTTGCTACCTTAATCATAATAATAATAATAATAATAATAATAAAATCCACTCTCATGCAATACATGAATATGTGTATAAATTCAAATAAGAGAGGATATTGGAGTGAGATTAAATTATTTTCTACAAAGGAAGTCAAACGATAGGTATGAATGCTAACCCTGTCCCAACCTTAACTTTAACCTTTTGAACTTTGCATAAGAATTGTACTGTGCAAATAGCTATGGATTTGCAAGTGTGAGACCACAGTAAAATAAAAAGACAGAATATATCTTGGTTTTTAATTTTTTTTTTATTTTAGTGCTTGAGTAATTAAAAGTGCAGACACTTTTTAACTTCAACTCAAGTATAATTTTGATAAAATTCTGTCATTTAATAAGTAAATACTCCCTAATAAAATTTTTATTCACTTCAATGTAATAAAAGGTCAGTCTTGCTTGGTCTGAGGGATATTTTGATAAGTTTACAAATTCCCAGTTCATTCAATTACATCTTTAATGTACAAAACAATGTACATTTAATAACATAACTTCCGAGAAAAAAAATATCAAACTGTAGCCAGTCTCACAGATCATAATAACTGCAAACCAAGCCTGCTTGATCAAACTGGCCAAATGTAAATTAATCTTTATCCAGAATACCTGAGCTCATTTTGTAAGAGCAAAAAAGACTGACAACAAGACACAAGACAAAGGAAGTGACATCATGCACAACCCAGGTCACCTGGGAGTGACGCATGCCAGACCCCCTGAGGAGGCGAGTCGGAAGGTTCTAGACCCACTCACCAACCGTGAGTTCCTGACAACATCACGCTCCCTCGGCTACCCCAGCAAGAGCATCGCAAGAGAAGAGGCAAAGGCAAAGGGGTCAAGGTTAGGGCAGAGGTCAGCCAAGTAGAAAACTGAAAGGTCAGGGGTGGGCAAAACCAGTGCAGGAGGTTGAAACAGAGGCAGAAAACACAACAGTAACAGTTAAAAGATGTGCAACAGAAGAAAACCTGTGAAAGTAGATGTAATTCAACTGGGCATTCATAATTTGGTGTTCAGAAATCTCTCAAATGTAAAAAGTCACGCATGCAGAAACTAGGTGAAAGAACAAAATGTTAAAAGAATTTTTAAAAACTGCGGTTATTTAAGTGTAGGTTAAATGAAGCTTGGTGGTTAAATCTTGACTACCATGCGGCTGTTATGAATCAGGAAGGAGTTAGATTTATTAAAAGGACCTATGGCTAGAGTAAGCACGCGAAGGAAAAAAGGTGCACAAGCAGGTACTGTATCCACAATAAGGTTTTGCTTCAGGATGCATATCTGATGCAAGATCTATTTTTTTTTTACTGGTTTCCTTCATAGCAAGTCAGTGGGAAACTATTACTAAAGGACTCACCAGCGTTTCTCCAGAGAGCACCTCCAGCAGGGAAATGAGGCTGTGGCCATCTCGCAGATCCTCGTACAGGTCTGTGATGTGCCTCTGAGCCTGGACATATAAACATACAAAGAAAGAAACCAATGAAATACTTAATTGATTATGTGGTAAAGTGTTTTTTTGATGTACTAATGTGTTTGGCTCATTCAATTCCTTTTACTTTTAATTATTTGTCAATTAGTTTTATTTTAAACCTAAAATATCTATACCTTGAAACAAACAAACAAAAATCTTTTTTTTAATTACTGCTTATTGCTCATGTGCAACCCAATCAATGCGACAGCCTGTTATGTGAAAACAATGGCTGTGAACGTGGCCTCATATAATAAAGAATAACTTTTGCCCACAAATACATTAATTATTATCATTGAAAGAACAAAACATCATACATTTTAACCGTAAATAGTTATATTTCTTTGTAGTGGAACATCCATGAAACAAGAGCATTTATAACAGCTATAGGAGCAGGTTTAAAATCTGTGTAAGATGTTACTATAAAAAAATAAAATAAAATAAAAACTGACTGCATTAATATACAGTAGTACACCTGTCTGTTCCGCTTTTGTAGAACATTTATTCTATTAGAAAATCTAATCACAGATGATGCTCTAATAGTGCTATGGTACAAGTAAAAATATATGATAGTTACTAGATTATACTGTACATACACTGAGCCTTAATAACGCTTTATAACTTCATAATTCATTATCATTTTAAAAAGCAATCCTGCAGTATTTATAATACTGCTTTTTAATAAATGGCATAGTGACTTTAAAGGGTCGTACACTCTTCAAATAATTAGGATTTAAGATCTGAGTGAAAATACAGAATATTTCCCAATCAGAAAGATTCTCAAATAGAAGCTGAGGATTCTAACATAGACAAAGAATCCTTAAGAAACTATTAACTATTTCTATAATATCTATATTTCTATAATAATACTTTTCTCTGAAATAAATTTATGGGTAGATCTTTATAAGTAGACTGTTTTAAATCCATATCCTTACAAATGATTGTTTTTTTAAATAAGTTTCACAGGATTTAAATGTCTCACAGGAGTCTCGCTAGCAGTTCTTAGGAACTCGTGGCCTAAAGGTAACTTGGATTAACAAACATCTTTTCATTGGAAGCTTAAATTGTGGGCTGAACTTGCTTCGACTAACACTGCTGTCTAGATAAGCGTTGAACAATTTAATTCTAAGGAACTCATGGATTAAAGAGTCAGATTAAAAACTGCCCATTCTGATTAATCATTAGCCCAAAGGTTGCAGGGAATAGTATTTATGTCTCACTTCTACACATACCGTGGTGTGAAAAACTATTTGCCCCCCTCCTGATTTCTTATTCTTTTGCATGTTTGTCACACAAAATGTTTCTGATCATCAAACACATTTAACTATTAGTCAAAGATAACACAAGTAAACACAAAATGCAGTTTTTAAATGAGGGGTTTTATTATTTAGGGAGAGAAAAAATCCAAACCTACTGTACATGGCCCTGTGTGAAAAAGTAATTGCCCCCTGAACCTAATAACTGGTTGGGCCACCCTTAGCAGCAATAACTGCAATCAAGCGTTTGCGATAACTTGCAACGAGTCTTTTACAGCGCTCTGGAGGAATTTTGGCCCACTCATCTTTGCAGAATTGTTGTAATTCAGCTTTATTTGAGGGTTTTCTAGCATGAACCGCCTTTTTAAGGTCATGCCACAACATCTCAATAGGATTCAGGTCAGGACTTTGACTAGGCCACTCCAAAGTCTTCATTTTGTTTTTCTTCAGCCATTCAGAGGTGGATTTGCTGGTGTGTTCTGGGTCATTGTCCTGCTGCAGCACCCAAGATCGCTTCAGCTTGAGTTGACGAACAGATGGCCGGACATTCTCCTTCAGGATTTTTTGGTAGACAGTAGAATTCATGGTTCCATCTATCACAGCAAGCCTTCCAGGTCCTGAAGCAGCAAAACAACCCCAGTCCATCACACTACCACCACCATATTTTACTGTTGGTATGATGTTCTTTTTCTGAAATGCTGTGTTACTTTTACGCCAGATGTAACGGGACACGCACCTTCCAAAAAGTTCAACTTTTGTCTCGTCGGTCCACAAGGTATTTTCCAAAAAGTCTTGGCAATCATTGAGATGTTTTTTAGCAAAATTGAGACGAGCCTTAATGTTCTTTTTGCTTAAAAGTGGTTTGCGCCTTGGAAATCTGCCATGCAGGCCGTTTTTGCCCAGTCTCTTTCTTATGGTGGAGTCATGAACACTGACCTTAATTGAGGCAAGTGAGGCCTGCAGTTCTTTAGATGTTGTCCTGGGGTCTTTTGTGGCCTCTCGGATGAGTTGTCTCTGCGCTCTTGGGGTAATTTTGGTCAGCCGGCCACTCCTGGGAAGGTTCACCACTGTTCCATGTTTTTGCCATTTGTGGATAATGGCTCTCACTGTGGTTCGCTGGAGTCCCAAAGCTTTAGAAATGGCTTTATAACCTTTACCAGACTGATAGATCTCAATTACTTTTGTTCTCATTTGTTCCTGAATTTCTTTGGATCTTGGCATGATGTCTAGCTTTTGAGGTGCTTTTGGTCTACTTCTCTGTGTCAGGTAGCTCCTATTTAAGTGATTTCTTGATTGAAACAGGTGTGGCAGTAATCAGGCCTGGGGGTGACTACAGAAATTGAACTCAGGTGTGATAAACCACAGTTAAGTTATTTTTTAACAAGGGGGGCAATCACTTTTTCACACAGGGCCTTGTAGATTTGGAGTTTTTTTCCTTGATTAATAACGTAAACCTTCATTTAAAAACTGCATTTTGTGTTCAATTATATTATCTTTGACTAATAGTTAACGGTTTTTGATGAGCAGAAACATTTAAGTGTGACAAACATGCAAAAGAATAAGAAATCAGGAAGGGGGCAAATAGTTTTTCACACCACTGTATGTTTGCTATGCATTATTCATATTCAGAAGTTTCCTATTGTTCAGACTAAATCAGAGCAGTGTCAGGTCACACATCTGTCATAGATTAAAATCAAAACACAGCACAGCAAATCAAACAAGAGAGTTTAGGCAGTGACAAGTGTGTTAATAACTTATACTGTACTAACGTTATCTATATTTAGTGTCAGTAATCTCACAGGAAGAAAGAAAGACGCAACTTAAAGGTTAAAGATCGTTAAAGGTTAAAGTCCCCTGCAGAAGAAAGAGTTAATCAACAGTCATTGTGTTGACAGTGAAACAAAGCATTATTACAGAATCATCCTTAGCTCACTGACATGTCTTCCATTTATTTATTTTATAATGAAAGTTCTTCACTGAATGTGGTTTAAGCTGTAAGTGGTCTAAAATTAATAAACAAACGATTAAGCACCTGTTTCTCCTGCAAAGAGGCTCAAGCAGTATAAACAAAACAACACAAGAGGGAGGCGTGTAAACTGTAGGTGCATGAGATTAATCACAATCCATGCAGATGAGGTTCAGTCAGCACTCGGGTTCAAGCACATAACCTACCTCTGCTTTCCAGTGCTGATGGAGATGGATGGAGAGATTGTTATGAAGAGGCAGAGAAAAGGAAAGAGAGAAATTTGCATAACACATGAATAAGATTGGGATTTATGTGAATGAAAAATTAAAGAAGAACATAGAGTACGGAATGCAGAGAAAACAGTGTGAGGGCGTCTTATACCAGGATGGAGTATTTAAGATTTATTCGTCAATGTTTTTAATAATATTATTACAAATATATTAATAAATAAAAATAGTAATAATAATAATTACATTATATTATTATTACTATTAATTGCCTTTGCATCAAGATATTTTTTAATTGTTCTATTATTAAATGCAAAGCTGACATTAACTCAATAAAAAAAACTATTAACAGTTATTAAAAATGAATGGGTTATTTACTGAAAATTATTCAAATTATGAAAATGTGACAAATTGATAAATGTATTAATTATATATAGGGCTGGGCGATTTGGCCTAAAATCAAAATCTCGATTAATTGAACATTTAAACTCGATTACGATTAATGAACGATTATTTTATTTATTTATTTGCCCTCATAGTTCACTGACAAGTTTTGTACTATTTTAATATAGTATATACTTTTTTACTATTAACTATAAATACTAATTCAACATTAACATGGAAAACTATTTAAATATGAATTTCATCAAATATGCAGCTTTAAAAAATTTTAAATCATTTATAATCCATAAAGATTTTTTGTCATAAAACTTGATTAGATTTAGATTTATTCAATTTAGAGTGTACAAATAGGAATACAACTGGGTTACAGTGTGAAAATAAAGAGCATTGGAATGTCTGAAGGACTATTTCTGAAGACTGCTTAAAGATATTAGAAGAAAGCTTCACTAGGTGAGCTCCGGCTTGTTGTAGAATAACGGTGGTCATACAGTACCAAATATTGACTTTAAAGCTTATTAGAAATATTCAAACTCTGTTTGTGCTACACATCATACTGTATTTACATGTTTGTTTGCACTAAAGTTGTAATAAACCACTGTCGTATTTTCCTGTCAAAATATAAAGAAATGAGGGGTAGCTTTTGCAAGAAAAATAAAATTAAATATATCCATTTTTCAAATATTTTTTATTAGCACTGTTACATCAATTCATATTTAAAACAGTTCTTAGAAAACTAATTCTACCCTTATACTACTACTACTACTAATAATAATAATAATAATATATTATTATTTCACGAAAAAAATAATGACTTATTATTATTATTATAATTATTATTATTTTTTTTTTATTATTATCAGGTATTCAAAAGTTTTGTAATCAGGTTTCATACATAATGGCTTACACATCATCTTAATCATACTTTATAAGACAAATTTATTAGTATTATGAGTAACCACTACTTTAGCAAATAAAAGCTTTGTAATCATTTTACAAAAATCATTATAATTTTTTTATATTAGTTATAAAATTATTATATAGTGAGGTTGTTATTAAAGGCTCCAGATATTTGCCCTGTAATTCTTTAATGTTATGAATAAACCTCTAGGTACCTAAAATCTCAATGTCTAAATAGCTACCAGGCTGTTTGGCCGTGCCTCTGAGGACAGCCCAAAAAACTAAAAGGCATCCGTTAAAACATAATTGCATACAGATGGAACAGATTCTGTTACAACCACTTCACATCTTACAGAAAGAATCCAGGATGACTGTACAATTCCATGCAGGAGACTTATGAGAAGAGGCTAAGACAGATACATTAGAAGATGAAATAGAACACATTTTCTATGACAATATGGTGTTACTTTAGTGTGGATTTATTTTTTGCTATGCTAAAAAAAATTACTTTTATTTGTTAGCAGAAAAAGTGTAGAGCTGCGATTCTATTAAATCCATTCAACTGTATCTGTTTTATAGACGGTGCTAAAATGGCATGGGAATGTTTATCTCTGAATGAAATTAAGCATGGGAAAACAAACTTATAACACCATCTCTGACAAAAACTATGTTATGCAAGTCGGTGACATCACTAACATGAATGATTTTTGATGAAGGTCTTTGTGATATGGGCATCACTGCAAGGAAACATGGTACGTGATTTAAATATCGACTGCTTGGCACCTGTGGGCCAGATGGTGCATTCATGAGGCCATAAATAAAAGACATTGTGCTTATGCAGGGAACTAAAACCTGACCAGATGTGGATGACTCACGCACATGGATACCGTACACACACACACACACACACACACACACACACACACACACACACACACACATACAGCACCCCCAAACTGACACGCAACTATAGATACACAGTTACATTTCAGATACTATATAGGATGTTATATTTTTATTAGCATACAATTGTTACTTCTGTAAATCAACAGAACTTTGCCATGGGCTTCATTCTTTCTCTAAACACATTCCTGTCATACAAGTACAGAATGACAGAGAAGCCATGGAACCCATTTTAACCATAATGTTAAGTACAGGGTTAACAGTTAACAGTCTGGTCAACAGATAAAGCTGTACTCTGCTAAAAGTCTACTGCTTCCAAATGTAACCTCTGCTGCTACAAGTAAAAAAGAATATAAAAAATATTTCATGGCAATAATTATATTGTATATATTTAGAATTTCCGATAAACTACAATTTGTTAATTAAATAATGTAATAGAAAGCACTGTGTATCACTTATTCTTTATACCACGTGGGGCTTGGAGCCTATCCTAGGCGACACAGCAGTAGGTGAGGTACAACGCAGGGCACAAGCACATGCACAAACTCACACTATGGGCAATTTGGAAATGCCAATTTGCCTTACTTTGGACTGTGGGAAGAAACCCACCACCATTGGGAGAACATGAACTCCACACACACATATGCAGGCCTTGAACCTTTGGCGTGAGACCACAGTGTGCACCACTTATAATTTCATTTTAACAGAAATTGTTGTCTTATTGTGAAATATACAACAAAACGATCAAGAGGAACATGTGGATATGCTGAGATTAGGCTTGGGAACGAAATACAATTTGATCATTTTGATTCATACACATTTTCTCACATTTCATACACATTCCATCATTTTCTTTTGATTCTTTAAAGCTGCTTCGCGACAGTGACCATTGTTAAAAGAGCTATACAAATAAAATGTACACTATATATTTAGTTTGCTGTTTTTAAATTTACCTTCCTTAAAAATAAAATAAATTATGTATATAAATTTGTTACTATTAATATTTCACCATACATCATTTGACCCTTTTTGTTATTCGTGATGTAAAGAAATATCTGCGAGACATAAATCATTAAATACATCAGTGGTACAATACAATAAAATGTATTTGCGTTCTTTAATTTGTCACAAGGATTACGCAAACATAGTTACTGTATGATGCGTGTATTATACCTTCATAAGATGTTTGTTCACCCATTTTGTGAAAGTCTTTTTCTGTACACGGTCTCGCTCATCTGTAGAGAAGCAAAGGAGAAATGGGGAAAACAATTATTAGTGCTTGGACAAATTATGTAGTCATACATGTTGCTAATGATCTAGTGATCTCTTCAGTAATGTCATAGACAAGTGGCAGTGAGTGCAAAAAAACATAGGAGAACCTTGCACATAGTCAATACCAGAAGAATGCCATATCAAAATGGGACCATCACTCAAAATAACACCACTTTCAGTTGACATATTTAGATACAGTGCTTTTTAATGTAAGAATGCGAGTTCCTATGCTTTTATATAGTATTGTGCATGCATCGTAAGCCCAATCATTTCTTCATATTTAATTCAATTATGCAGAATAAAGTAAATAAATGTGAACAAATGTTTTACTGTAACAGGCTGTAAAGTGCCCAAAGATTAAAAGTTAAAGATTGATTGCTTGTTTATGTAGCAACCTCATTTCCTCTCTCATATTTCCTAAACACTTAGCATTCACCATCACCAGTAATGTTTATGCACCTGTTTCTCATTGATTCATGTCTTAAATTGGATGGTTTTATTATTAAAATTTAATTATAGTCACTGTGTGGCTCAACAAACAAAATAAACAAACAATGCCAAAATTCTGGACAGAGTGCCAATCCATCTCAGGGCACACAGACATACACACACTCACGAACCCTAACTTAGGGCTGGGCGATATGTAACTATATCACGATATCAGTGCTTCATATCGGTCGATATCGCTAATTATTGATATTTTTTATGACCCATTTAAAATAAGGACCAGGAGAAGAATATATTATATTTAAAAAAAATTTATTTTAAACTTCATAGATCATAGTCCCATCAGTTATTAAGACAGAAATGTCAACAACCATGGAAAAATCAAATAAATAAAATGTAAACATAAGTCTAAAGTCACAATGAACACTTAATTCTCATAACATTTAAGGTCAAAATTAAAAGAAAATGTAAGAAATGCTTAATAAAGTGTAATAAAATAGTGTAATGCGTTTATTATATCAGATCTCTTTAGAGAAAACTACAACAAAAATATATTGTTGTAATATATTTGAGTTTGATGTTAATTTACTGGCTGGCCACCAGGGGGCAATACTGCGCTGTATACTATGTGTGTCATGTGCACTGAATGCAGTAAAAGAAGAATACCGTTTTTCTCCGTGCTTCCGTTTCTTTTCCTCTAGTTGTCTCACACAGAAAGCAAGTAATATTAAAGATGTTAGTTGTGCATATTGATGCAAACATAATTGCCATACCAAAGAAAAAACTACCCGCCAATGTGGCTAGTGAGACTAAAGTTATTAACCGCCACAGCCGAATTTTACCCGCATTTGGCGGGTGCCAATGTCAACCCCATCTTGTCTCCGTTTATGCTTCCTGAATTGCGACCGTACTACTTCTGGGTCCTAGAGCCGGTCGCGGAGCGAGTGCGCATGACAGCAACCAAACTAGCTTCGCGACCTCTGTTTTCTTCCGACAAAGAATAAAAAATATCGAACGCATTTTGTATTGATATCGATCACGTGTCTATCGCGAAACACATCGTAATCGTTTTATCGCCCAGGCCTACCCTAACTTATTCGTTTTTTCCCCCTCTCTCTTTATGTACAGTATATAGAGCAAAAGCAACCTGTATTAGAGGGAAAAAAGCACAAAGATAACCTTAAGTGGAATTTAACAGAATTTTTCATTGGCACACAAAGGAACTGAGTCTAAGCTCAAGCAGGTCTTATTTTGAAACCAATGGGCAGTGTTCGTGACTCCCAAGAGACAATGTTTCGCTTCAGATTGAGGTTCCCCATCTAATGTTTTGAAATTACTACTAAAGTACACAATTCCATACGGCGTGAGATGAGCAAGTCTGAACAGCCATGTTCTGTTATGTTTTTATAATACTGACACTGGTATTTAATGTTGTTTGCCATGTTACAGAGACATAATGCCACTGGATATTCTTTTTGAAAATACCTCACAGAAAACTACACATTTAAAGACATTTAAAAAAATGTTACGATAAACTGGTAACCGTCCACCACTGTCTTCCGATTGGTTGTTGTTGCTATGGAAACCAAAATGCATAACACACTACTGTGAGAGCTATTGTCATAGAAAAATAACTCATGTCAGACCAATCAGAAGGTGGAATTCAACAGTGCTATGAATTTTGCATTTTATGTAAACAGGTTACAGCTTTAGGTGATCTCTTGCAAAATATACATCTGTTCATGTGGCAGTAGATAAGCACTGATTTATAAGCTTAACCTTTTGATATGCATAAATTATAGTCTTGCCCAGCAACTTTCACTTCAATCTAATGTTTTCTGTTTGTTTGACTAATAGGGTTGAAAACATGTGTGTGTTAAATCTTTATCATTCTTGATATTGTAAAGGTTAGGCTTTAAAATATTTTTAAAAGTGTCCTACCCAAACCCATTTTGTTAAGGTAAGTGTTCAGTATTGATAATTTGTGGCTCACTTACAGTACTTTCTGTAAAAGTGCACAGACAGTTTATTCTTCTGAACATATTAGTCTGATTGCATTTTTTTTTTTACTTTATAAAGTGCCATTTTTCCATAGTGTTCTCTTTCAATTCTATGCAATTTCAACTCGAATTAAATACGTATATTTAATATAAACAAATTAACACATTTTACACATGGAAAGTTAGTATCTCTTGACCCTCAATCAAGTCAACATATACAAATTCACAACAATTTTTTCTTTTTTAATATCTCAAACATTTACCATCTTAACTTATGTTTTGTTTTTCCCTCTCGAAGTCAGAGCACACAATTCCAGCCCTGCATATCTGTACCTGTGCATACCAGACCACTCAGTGCATGTACTGCTTTGGCCAAAGGCATGAATACATAATTATCACTCATCATTTATAAATTCAGTTTTACTGACTGTTTGGGGAAACAGAAAAAAGGTATTTGAGGACATGAATAACTACAGACAGTGCATGAATCTGATGTACCTACATAAAAGCACATACATATAATGTATATATAAAAGCACATATCATCTGCATACAGGTTGAGCACATTGGCACTTGCAACACAAACATCTTTAAAAAAGAATTATATAGCATGAAAAGCAAAACAGACTTTTTGAGGTGAAATATTGTTACAGAATAATGAAAAACAGTAACATATTCTATAATGTGGGTTTCCAGTGCTACCTTTCCTTCCCTCTGTGGACTTGAGCATCCCCTGGTAGTAGCTGTCCTCTGTGAACACCGCATCACTACCCATACTATCAGATGAATATGTCCTAAAAAACTGCTGGAGAGCCATTTTTTTGCCTCTTTTAATAAATGTATAACCACTAAATGTTTCTGTTTCTCAACCCTTATTCTCTCACTGACAGTTAGTTCTGTCTGAGCGTGATGAGAAATGCCATACAGTTGGGTGGGTGTGTTCCAAGTCAATGAGTTTAGCTCTTTAGCTTAACTCTCTCTTCTCCCTACTTTTTTTTTTTTTTTTTACTTTTTTCCCCTCTCTCGTTTAGTTCCCTTCTTAACCTCCTCCTCTTTTTCATTCTTCCTCCATGCAATAAATACCTTGCCTCAGGCAAGAAAGTCAGAAAGACATTTATTGCACTTTTGGAACAGAGGGGGGTCACTGTGAAATACCCACAACTACCCCCTCTTTGTCTTTACAATGAATAGGGAGGGGACAGGACTGAAACAGAAGTATAAAGTTATAAAGAAACCACAATGACAGAGATAAGAGAAATGAAAGTGATTAAATGGGAAGTAAGAAATATAAACGCACGATTCTTAAAGCTGATTAAACCACAGTGCTACTGAACTCTCAATACTGATTGGTCAGATGGTGGTGAATCATTTTCTACAACACCAGCTCTGATGAAAGTGCTGCAAAGGAAACCATAGGTTTATTTGAGTGCATTTGTTTAAATATTTTATAAGTTTCTATAGTAAAAAGTTTCTAATAGACTTTGCAACTTGAGGTTTCTCGGTATCAAGGCAATATGTTATTTTTTCTTAATTTTATTACTGTACCTTTAAGAAAGTGAAGAAAAAAAAGAGAGAGGCTTTAACACAGGAACTTAATTGTTTTACTGACATTCCACAACACACTTTAAATAACAGAAAATGTCCATTTTGTGCCATGCTGATTTTGCGAAATCTGGGGAAATTATATAGAAATATATATGTAATTAAAAACTGGGGAAATAAGTTTCCAGGAAAATAATTGCAAAATCCTTTATCCATTATGCAAGCAGCCTGGTGCAAAAACAGCCATAACAGTTCAGCTTGCAGAGCTGCTATCCAAAAACATAAATTACTAAGCCAATAGGAAGAAAAAGTGACACCTTTCTGTTCCCCTTACTTTACACAAAGCCATACATAAACAAATATGGTCCACACGCAAAGTAAAAGAGCACAAGGGTTCATTTTGTCATGATCTGCTGTATCACAAAACAGGATGATGGGGACACGCCCGCTAACCATGAGCTACCTACAGTATGAATCGTATCGGACTCGGTCCCCAAACTGTGGAAAGTCTGTTAACTTCCCATAGAAACTTGTGACTCATGGCTTTAAGAAAGTCACACATTTTCCCCTACATGATAGTGATTTTGTTTTGCCACATGGTAGCATTCGGGAGGGAAGATTGGAGTCGGTTAAGGCAGCTCAGTGTCTGATATGGCCTTGAGCCACATCTGATGCAAAACCTACGATAAATTTGAGGCATGTGAACTGATCTGCACAAAGCAGCATGATTGTTTCTGTGTATCTGAAAGGGCTGCATAATAAAGTGCACAATGTGACTCTGAGCAAGCACATGTACACACACTTCAAAGTACAACTCTGGATGAAGATTTATTTCATTTTATTTTATGTGAAATCGGGATGTGATGGAACAATGGTATTAATTGTTGTAATTATTTCAAACTGTAAGGATACACTGATGACTGTAAGGATAATCACAGAGCACACAATGTTTTGGGGGAAAATCAAGAAGCAGGCTTTAATAGAATAAAAAAAAGAAGATTTAAGTGAATTAATAAATGCTTTTTCTGTTTTACTGAAAATAATATTATTTTATAATATTAAAGATAATAATCTATTTGTAATTCTATTTGTAATAATTTTTCCATACACCGATCAGCCATTACTGTACATTATAATCACATAACATTAACCCACAATAATTATAAATTATATACCAGTAAACTGGTGACGGGATAATGGGCACCCAAGGCTCACCCATGCTCGTATGGGGCTAGAGGTCAAAGGGCTCATAACTGCTGACTTGGCCAGCAAACTCCCAGAGCCCAGTTCAATCGTGTACCCATGGGATTTGCTCGACAATCAATTCTGATCCCTCTGATCAGTTGAAATGCTTATATTTGCACTATAGTTGCATCTGACTTACAGCTTACTGTAATTTACTGTTATTTAATACAAAGATTTTAGCATTTGGTGAAATAAATTGTCTAATTTACCAGCGTTCATTCATAGTTTTCTCTATGATCATAATACGAAAAAAGAAAACATGACAGGCATTATAGCTGTAACTCTGTTCAGATTCCTTTCAGCTGTTAGATCATTACAGCATGTCAACTCTGCTGGGATGAAACACGAGGAGGGGATTCTTTGCATTTTAACTCCGTCGAACTGCGTGTTTAGACTTGAGCTGAGAAAAAAGATGTCTTGTTTGAAGCATTGCTGCCTGGAGTTAGAACAAACACAAGGCTTATGTGGTACCAAACCACATAGTGCTATGTGATATGTGTTGAGAGATTCCTAAATGCTGTGAAAGTAGTTAAAATCTAACTGATGTCACTTTCGTGCAAATCTAATTCAGAAGCAAGTCAATACTATCCTGAAATTTAAGCAAGATATAGGATAGTTATTAATAGGTTATATATATATAAAGTTATATATAGGATAATAATTAATCACGCATGGCGTGATGTGGCCTGGTAATCTTACCATGCCAAAGCTGATTACTGTCACATGAACATTTATTCATTTTATCAATTTATAGTTACATTTGAAGTTATGGAATGTCCATGAAATAACTTAGTTCTTGTTATCATTAACATGACAAGAGCTATAAACATTCAATCCTTACAAAACTCTCTCTCAATCTCTTTAACACAAAAAAGAACAACAAAAAATGCTACTAAAATTTTTCCTTATTAAAACAAATGCATTACTATAACTCCTAAAAATAAATAAATTAAAACTGTAAACTTTAATCCCTATGAACCAGAACTGACACCTACTTCCATGGTATAATAAACCAATGGTACATACAAACGCTTGTAACAAGAAACTCATCCCGGAAATGTTATCAGAACATTCAGCGTTTTGTACTCTTCTGCTGAAAGACACTGCCATAAAACATCCATAGCACAGATGTCCAATTATAATATTAAACAAAAAGTCACCACCTGGGGTTATTTTATATGCAAATTCTGAAGATACGACAACTACTTTTTGTGAAATAAAAAGTAAAATACTTGATAAGTGATGTTATACCGCAAGAGCGCTACACATTAGACTCACATCTTTTCCAATGTTGTTCCCTAAAGGCAACATGTAAAGCAGGGCATCTCACTTCCCCAATGGCTCAAATGAAAAATACCAGATGGCATAACGGCACTTTTCCAGGCATGCAAAAAAGGAGAAACTGGTGGTGGTGGTGTATAACTGCAGAATAAACTACTAGGAGATCCAAATTCTTTGTAAGCAATTCCTTAATTCTAAAGTAATGTCTTTGAGTAGCATAATGTCTGTTTTTCATTTAGTCTCTAAACCAGACTTTAGGAGGCTGTAACTGAATGGTTTCATGGTTTAACAAAATGTCTCCCTCTTGTGTTCACCATGGAAAAGTGAATGTTCCAGGTAGAAATCACTTACTCACTAACTCACTCACTCACTCATCTTCTATACTGCTTTATCCTGTATTCAGGGTCGCAGAAGCCTGGAGCCTATCCTGGGAGGCTTAGGGGATGAGACAGAGTACAGCCTGGACAGGGTGCCAATCCATCGCAGGGCACACACATATACACACTCACACACTCATTCACACACTACGGGCAATTTGGGAACTCCAATTAGCCTAACCTGTATATCTTTGGACCGTGGGAGGAAACCGGAGTACCCGGAGGAAACCAATTACGAATCAGTGTCAATTAAAAACCGTTTGCACATCCATGTCCAAGTTCAACATCAACCACATTACATCAGTCTAATTAACAGCCATCAACAGCAGCTAAAAGTAAAATTAAATATAAGTGATGTCAAAATAAAGCAACAGATCCAAACACAGTTACAGAAATGGAAATCGGTTGTATTTTTAAGTTTTACGGTTTGGGTCTATATTCCTCCAGATGAGATGAGGAGACTTTTCCGATGTGGACTTTCCCCACTTCATTTTTGGAAGGCAGATCATTTCTGCAAACCAGCTATGCAGTTTCTTCCTCAGCATGAAACTATATACAGTTCCCAGGGAGATATATTTATATATAACTTTTCGAGTCCAGACTAACACTCCGCACTATTACTGCTTCACTACATGGGTTAATGTTTACTTAAATTACAAATGACTGTGGTTAATGAATACTACATTTTAAGATTAATAATCTGTATAATGTCCTATGCAATGCTCTATATAGAACAATCTATACAGAATGCATGGATTTGGAAAGATTATTCTTAGCAATGGAATGAGGTGCTTCTTCCTTGAATTTGTAATGAACAACTGAGTGATGGCTCAAACAAAGAAATAAACAAATGAGTACGAAGTAACAACTTTGAAATTCCAGCATGATCTAAATTGTAACAAAGGTTTTTCCAACTCGTTGCCCAAGTTCCTTCACATGTGCTAAATTGGTTCCAGAGCACAAAACTTCGGAAAGCAGAATAAGCACGGAATAATAATAATAATAATAATAATAAGTAGAAGACGAAGAAGTTGGAGAAGAAGAAGAAGCGCGTCGTAGGCAGAAGAAATGCGATTCTTGTCCCTACAACAAACTGGTCATGAATCAGGGGGGGGGGTATAAGTGTGTGTGTGTATATGTGTGGGGGGTAGTCCCACAACGGGTTAACCTCACGAGCCCCTCCTATTCGTCTCACTAAAACACAGGGCTACGTCCCAAACACGATGCTACTTAACAGCTCACTTGGTCAACACTGCTGCTTTGGAACGTCTCCACGCGCCCCAGCCTCCACGCGCCCCAGCCTCCCCGCACCGCGCGCGCTCTCACTCACCTGCGCAGCACATGCGGCTGTACAGATGCGGTCCGACTTCCCCGCAGCTCAGCTCGTGAATGTACGCGGCGCGTCCGTAAATCACGTCCAGGCTGAACGTCGTGAGGCACGGCGCCAGCGCCGCAACCGCCGCCATGTCCTCAGCAGCGGCCATGTCCAGTATAAAGAAAAAGGCGTCTCTCTCTCTGTGCGCACGCTATACCACACTCCTCCACAGCTCAGCTCGCTCGCTGAGCGCTTTGTTTCCGTCACCGAGAAACATCAGGCTGCAGAGGGAAAGCCCGGCCCATCGAGGTGTGTGCTGTGGAGCTCAGAGCTGAGGCGAGCTGCGCGCTCCGGGAGTTGTACGATGTGAAATGTGACTCTTCAGGACACCCCCGTTAAACCCGTCAGAGTTACACTCAGGCACGACTTCTTTCTTTATTTTAAAAACCAGCGACGCATTATTAAAATTTTTTAGTTAAACTTAATGTATTCTATTCTTAGACACAAACATCATGAGAAACACCCAGTCTGAATAAACTTTACCACACATGAACATCTGGAAAAGTTTGTAATAGCATTTTTTGTAGTCCAAAAAAAAGTTTGTTTAAGATGCAACAGGTGCCATATTCCATAAGCATTCATGGACTAGGGAAAAAAATAAGTAAAACGTTCAACTTTTGTTTAGTAGGAATAGCATGTCATAATTTATTTTATTCTTCGTATCCCACAGCAGCTTACTGATTACAGTTTTTATTTATCTTTGAATGACATGTTGTTATTACTGTCATTTATAGCTACCATTAATGCCTGTGAGATAAGTTATTTCCTGTGGTATTACATTTATAAACTGTCATCTATCAAGAAACTGCCATGTAGAACATCCTGTCGATCATATACTTTAAAAATGAGTTTATTGTTAGCATTATGATTTTGTGGAGTGTTTGCCGTAGAAGTCTTCTGTGAATGACAAACTATGTTAGAAATGATAATGTGCGTTCGAAAAAACGTGATTTGAATTGCAGTCAGAAATACAGTAGAAATTTAATCAATCATTTCTGACCCAGGCTTGAGAATTTAAGAGCACTGTGGTTTAAAATGCTCAACATTTTCAAGAAATGAATATACATGTTTATATCCAAGAAGGTATATTTTAGTGTTTCTTTTTCCTGTTTACATTTAAATGAGTGTTTTAAAATTGTGTGTTATTTGATCTCAAAATTAAGTTTTAAATTGTGATTAATTCAAGAGCCACACCCATTACTACAAACTTAATCTTTCAAAGCTACTGGTAAATGAGTCACTTACGGATCTAAGGATACGTTATAAAGCTGCAAAATTACCAGGTAAATACAGAAAGCAGAAAGGTCAGTCTCCGGTTATGAGACTAGAGTATATCATTATCTTAGTATACTATACAATTATAAACTCAGTTCAATACATACTGTACATGTATGCACCGTGCCCCTGAGAAAAGACAATGTGCAAATGTGGATTTCTTATAAATAAAAGATATGTTTATCCTTACCAGCAACAGTAACTAAGGTGCCAGCCAATCAGAGGGTAGGAACCTGTGTGGCGTTAAGTAAAAGAAATAGGACAAAATAGTTTGGCGGATGTTTCTTTAAATACGAAACTATTTTAATTAATAATCGATCACAAATTCTGTTATGCAGTAGTTTGAAAATAATTACCAGCAGCTGAACTGTAAAACTGGGATTAGTCCTCAGCATTGTTTTCATGGATAAAGCTTAAAGCAGAGATTGGTGTTTTGACATAAAGCACAGTAAAAACTTTTGGCATGTTTTTTTAGGAGAAAACTGGAAAACACTGAGGAAACTCCTGAGAGAATATGCAAAATAGTAACCTGAAGTTCAGGATCAAACCGGGTAATGCAGCAATGCTAACTGCTCCATCTGGCCCTCTGCCTGTTGAAAGCTAAAATCTGGCTGTTGAATGCCAAAACTTGTCCCATACGCATATAGATAATCATGCTGAGGCTGAGTAAAAATATATAATAGCACTCATTAAATCTGAAAATATAAACCACAAAAATACTTTTTTATACATTTTTGAAAAGTTCTTTGGCACACATGAGTCATACAAACCATGCGATAATTTAAAACAAATGAAATAAACAAAATCTAGGCATTCAGGAACTCTGAGTCACTCCAGACCACAGCACACACGGAGGACTGGGTTTGATTAAGAGCTTCTGCAGCTAAGTTTATGGAAAAGTAAATAATCTTTGAGAGCTGAGTGTTAGACCTATGTAAAGCTACTACACAGTATGTGAGAATTCAAACGCTATGTTTTATATTCGATTCACTTAGGACATGCTTATGACGGGACAAGAATTAAGGGTATAAAGAC
The DNA here is from genome assembly GCA_030522415.1 of Channallabes apus. NCBI lineage: Eukaryota > Metazoa > Chordata > Actinopteri > Siluriformes > Clariidae > Channallabes > Channallabes apus. The sequence goes on from CM060127.1 coordinate 18,794,676, forward strand.
ATAAATTATGTTTTCTTATTCATTGGAAATGATAGGTACTGACAAACTGGAGAAAGTGCACAGCATGGCCATTTTCTTGGTCGTAAATGTAAAATCAAATTACAGGAGTGTACTTGTGAAATTGGTGCGTCTTTGTATAATAGCTTTTTGGCAAGTGTTCAATAAAAGGTCATGAGAAAATAAACATGATAAAACACAAACAGTGCGGACATCGTAAAAAGGGAGTATCTCTCTCAAGGCGACGTTTGAACAATAAAATGGCGCTGATAATAGACTCCACCCAGTCCATGCTGCTAGTCTAGCCATACAATAAAATATAATAAATGGATTTACAACATCCTTTCTATATGTGCAGGCCAAGTTCCATGAATTGAAAATATTATTTTCCATTTTTATATACACGTGCCGAACACTAACATTCAGGGTATCTAATGATGTTTGCCCAGCAATCACTAAAACGCATAACAAGCAGCTTGACATGTCTCCCAGTGCAAAGGAGTTTGACCTTCTTGCAAGTCGCCAGTGTTATGACGGTATCTAGGATACACATACAGTCAGTTCGGGGACTTAAATAAACCATGGATGAGCTCGGGTGTTAGGAAACGAGTGTGGTCTTTATTTAAATCAGCTCTAAACAAATTCTAGTCATAAATTAGTCATAAACATGACTCATAACCTAAACTCCACAGACCTATATCTGATAGCTAAAAGGCTATAATGTTATGTTCCCCAGACCAATATGCATGACATAAAGCAAGGAGATCTAAATTTAGCATGATCACCTGCTCTGTTTAACAACAGAGAGCATTACGTAAAACGTGCATGTGCATATACTGTATACAGTATATATACACCATTCCTCTTTCATAATTTCTTTTGCAAATTCATTCCTGAATCTGCAACATTTTACACAATTATATTTATTGTAATATACTACAAATCATCTGTAAAGCATTGGTTCTGTGGCGCTCTCATCCCATGAGCATAAATAATTACAGGTGGCATGTCAAAAACAGCAGCGCTCGTTACTAAGCTGTGTGTGGGGAATTTTTGACCATGGGGAAAAAAATGATCAAAGGTTTGCTGGTTAAACAAGCTATTCAGGTTTATTCCTGCGAGTGGACCCGGGAGAACATGCAAATATAGGTAAGCATACACAAAGTGTAAAGACTACAGATAATTTACCAGGCAAACGACCTGGAATGGCCACACCCAAATAACCAGCCTCACCCACTCAGAGTGACACGTAGAACAGGCCAGACAATAGGGAATAATGCTGGTAATTTTTTTAACACTGCAATGGCAAACAAGTTTGCAGAAAGCAACATTTTAAGGTTTTGTCAAAGCTCTTGTTTAAATAGAATAGCTTATAAAGGGAATTCCCTTTAAGCTATTCATACCAGAAAAAAAGATGAATACACCTCTGTACACCTTAGCACTCCTGCCATCCAGCACCTGTGTTTAGGGAGTGGCTCCTAACTGCTGAAAAAAAAAAAAAAAAAAAAAAAAAAGGCCCAGGCCCTTATGGCCTAAAGATGTTTCACAATAAATAGAAAAACAAAAACCAGTGAATCTTGCTTCATAACCTTTAAAAGGTCATCTTTATTATACACACAGCTGTGAATGTCAGCAAAACAAACCCAGGTGACTTCTCGGTACGCCTGTGACAATTAACATTCCTTAAATTATTCCAGTTTTTTTTTTTTTTAGCCTGCGACCAAAATGGCACAAGAGTTCAAGCAAAGCCGAACAGGATTTTAAACCATTAATCCTTTTTTTCTCTTCTGTAGAGACATTAATGCTTTGGTAAGGCATCTGTACACAAGCGTAAGGATACGCCTCTACAACGTCACCAAGTTGCACTCGGCATTTATAGGGTTAAGTGTTGCAGCGCAACATGCCAGGAAAAACAGAGAGAGTGAGAGAGAGTGAGAGAGAGAGAGAAAGAGAGGGGTGGTCACTCAGAGAGAAGATGCATACAAGACGAGAACTTCACCAGCGACCTCAGAAGACGAACGTCTTGCGGCTATTCTAATCCTTTACCACACCAAACTTCTCAAATACAACTTTATATATATATAAATATATATATATATATATATTTAAAAAAAAACTGCGGTCTTACCTTCTTCGATCTGCTTCTTCCTCTGCCTCCAATTCCACACGACTATTAACGTGACTATATGACCCAAAACCACGAGGGTTGGGAAGACGTTTCCTGGGGGGCTCACCGGCATTGGGCCTGGGACTGAATGGCTACCGGTGAACGTTTACATGCAGCAACAAGGTGAAAGGTGAGGAAGGCTGGAGGGAAGGGGGGTGGGCGGAGAGGGGTGTGATGCACTCGCAGGACTTTAAATGCCGCAAGCACGATGCATCTATTCTGGACGCGCAAGCCGAGCACGCCTGTGCTGCCCCCTCCTTTTCTCTCTCTCTTTCTCTTTCTCTCCGTGACTCCGTCCTCTGGCAAAAGTGGTTTAACTTCCTCCCCTCCCTCTTTCCCTCCCTCGCTTTCTCTTTATTCGGCTCATCCAAAAGCTCTTGCCTTATAGTTCGTTAAGTCTGGCTTTTGTCTTTTCACACTTGTGCCTTTTTAACTTTCCTCTCACTTATGACACAGCAGATCTCATTTATTCCCTGCCGCCGGTGTTTCCACAGACTCTTATAGGTTTATGTTAATAATACAGCCCATGAGTTTCATTTTTCACTGGCTGGTCAGCCACGTGCGTGCAAGCAAATAAACACCAAGGTTTGCTTGACTTTCACTCCGATTAAAGTCTGAAAGAGCAAAGAGTTTAACTTCAGGCTATTTGCTCTTCAAAGTAAGCAGGTTTTTCACACTTCTGATCCCCCACATTATTCGTTCTTGTTTTCTTTTTTTCACCTCGCTTTCATTTTCATTCATAACGTAACTAAATTTCTCCTCGATTAACTCCTTTCTTATGCCTAAACCCTAAAAACACATGTGCCCTCCTGACTTCCCAGAAGCCCAAAAGAGCCAGACATTCTGTCCAAGGGATAGAGTTTACAAGCACCATTCAAAGATATCACATTACAGCTCTTAGGAACAAGAAAACACCCGAGCTATGTGCGTCTAATAAAGTCAATATGAAAATGTGCAGTGGATTGCAGCACTACTTTGTCAGCTTACTCTTTATTTGAGTGGGACAGAACGTCCTTGACATTATCATCACTCAGCTTGGCACCATGTCATAAACTTCCCCGCAGGGACACACAAACACACCTCCGCAATACAAACATCACACAAAGCACAGCTTTCCGAGGTAAACCTAATAGACAGCGAGCAGCATTTCTTCGGTATGCATCGGACACCATGTAATGTTCTGTGTTGCTTCAATATTTGGTACAAGCCTGAAAGTGACTCTGCCGCAGACAGCAGGAAGAAACCCAATCCTAATTCGTCTCAGCCAACCACCAGTGTAGCCCTGGGGACGAAAAATGTCACACAGATCCGAATAAAGCCGCCACAAATAGATGACACCTTACACTCGACTTATGTTTGGCATAAAAGAGACTACAGACGGGTTTAAAAGCAGAAAGGAATCCGAGTCAGGTATGCGGATGATATGCAACCAACCTGACAGTCTGCATGCATAATTATAACCACCCACACACACGCACACACCTGATAACCTACAAGATATTATCTGAAGGCTACTGAAGTTTATTGCAAGATTACAAAAGTAGAATTGGAGAAAAAAAAAAGGATGGGACCAAACAAAACAATATGCACAGGGTGGGGTAAGGGGGAAGACAGGGAAGTGACCTTATATGATCTGATCTGCACTGGAAGTATGATAAGGCAGAATTAAGTCTAAGCTGTTAGCCATTCTTGAGCGATACTCAAGGGCCGAATTGGAAGTTGGTGATAGACGGCACAAAAGTGGCGTCCTCTAGAGGCTACTTTGTCAGCTCACTCATTATAGATGGGTGTGGTCAGTTTCAACTTCCTCAATTTGCAAAATAAAAACTGGTGCTATGTATGCAAGAAAAACATGCATTGAGACTAAACTGAAATACTACTACTACTACTAATAATAATAATTATTATTATTATTATGTTTTGGTGCATTATGGGAAATTGTATCTTTAATATAACATTTCCATATTCTCACAATCTGGTGAGTTTCAAAAAGTTTTCGGCATGTCATGCAAAACATTACACTACCTTAAAAAAACGTCATCTCAATATACACAAAATTAATAACCTAAATAAATGCATCAGAAAATATTCAACCCATCTGTCTGGTCATGGCCGGTCTGGTCATTAACCAAATGTCTGCAAAAGCATCAGTGCACACCTACCATTTAGACGGGGACGACAGCAGCAACAGCAGAGGTTCATAGCTGTACCCAGAAGCCTCGTGATCCTTTTCAGCCGAAACACAGACACTTACTGACAATTTAGCATGTGACCTCAAGACATGTGTAATGATCAGACCAAAAAAAAAAAAAAAAAAGAGAAAGAAACTGCTGGAAGGAAGTTGGGAGGGAGAAGGAAAACGGGGGCTGAAGTACTGTATTATTCATCCTCATGGCTTTCCACTATGGAAAAGTACTTCCCGTGTGATTGTTGGTTGTGAGAGGGGAATTCAGGATGGATTCCAACACACTCTTACTGTAACTGTTGAACACTTATTTAACTTTGCAACATTTTAGCAAAATGGATGTAAAGACCTTTTACCAACCAAACACTTCTGACAACGATATGATTGTGTGTGCAGCCTCCCAAGCTCCAGTGGGCAGTGCTAAGCCATCCAGAAGCTCTAACATGTGGTTCAATCAACCAGGAAAGATGGGCTGAACCTCCCACCCCAACACACGCCCCTTCATCAGCCTTTGAATTGAGACATGTGTTCCAAAAGCATGGATCCTTTAACACCCCACCCCTTCATTAGGTCCTTTGCATTACTCTTAGCCCTCAGAGTCTGTGGGGATCTGGGAATTATTTTAAGACTTGATTCAGGCCTGGGAATTCTACACGAGGCCAAACATTTCCCAAGCACATGGTCTAGGTGGAAATCATATGCGGATGCCAATGAGTCATCAAAGTGTCTCAAAGGACTTTCAGAAAACTTCTCATATACTGTATAACCTGGGTTTAATTACAAAAATTAGATGACAGTGCACTGTGTGAGTTTGAGGCTAGACACATGATTAGACACATGGATGAATTTATAATATTTATAGTTTGTGAAGATATCTGGTTGTGAGGTTTTATCTGGATAAAACTTATATTGACCACAGTTGAAATCACTAAACCCTTGATAAATGCACTATAATACTAGACACCATGTGCAGTATTCTCTGTTAATCAAATCACATAAAGACTGGCCAAATAAATACTACTAAAACTTTTCATGGAGAATGAGCCCTCTCTCTAAATGTCTGAATCAATTCCTTGATGCAGCTGGAATATAGATGTCAAGTTTTGCCTACCTTGGCCCTGTTGGATCAAATCCTCCATGAAGAATCTACCATCATCAAATTCCATCACAGCTAGCCTAATGTTTAAACCACAAAAAGCTCAAAAACACTAAGAGAACTGGGAGCTTGTCGCGTCTTTCGTCTTTCTGAGTGTAGCCTTTATTTCCTGCAGGCAGCACTGTTATAGTTGGGAACAGTCATTATTGGCAAAATCAAGGGTGGTAACGTCTAAATGTGATCTTCAGGACTACTGGAATGAGTCAATTTCTGCCCGTTCGAGCGAGGGAGAGAGAGAGAGAGAGAGAGAGAGAGAGGAGAAACAAGGAAGTGGAAAACTAAATGGAAGTTAATTGGACTCAGATCTCCTGCGTCTACTTCGCCATTTATCGGCCTGAGAATGGAAACCTACAGTATGGCGCGGCACATAATGGGGCGTTTCAAGCAGTCTATCCACATCACTGAGTCATTTTGGCCACACGATGAATCAAGTTTCAGGCTGTCAAACGCATCACGTTTGATACTTTCTTTCCGTTCTACAGTGTGCAGACAGATCTTTTTTCAGATTTTAGGGAAATCTACCACCAGCAGGTGGCAACATAAGAACATATAGTATAGATAATAAAACCACACATTTAAAAAATTGTCTTTGCCAGAATCTGTAAACATTCTGTTGATGAGCTATTTTCTGTCGAATGGTTTTCCCCTAGCTATAAAATTATCATTTCCGCTGTGACCAACAGGCTCTTGGTGCTCATAACTGCCTCCTTCAGTTGCTGAAGTTTGTAAAGTTTTGAAAAAGGGATCCAGGAAATTGATTAGAATGTATTCAATTACATACTTTACAGTAGTTTTAAATAGATTTAAAAATAAAAACTTTCAATCAGCTTCAGGCACACAATCCACTGTCTCAACTTGACAAGGTAGGACTTTCTCTTTCACTTCCTCTCATAGTGAAGCAGGTTGCATATACTGTATCTCCCTAATGCTTTCTGGATATATGGATCTATGTGGGAATGACTGAGTGACTGATAAATTAAGAGCAACCGCAACAGCTGCAAGAGCAACTGCAGCTCCTTTTGTAAATATTCGTCACATATGTATGCCTGTACAAACCAGATGGTCCTGAAAGCTAAGGAGATAAGCCAATATTTGGCTACATTGCATCATTCACCGGCCCTTTCTATATTAAGTATTCATCTGGAAGGAACAGACCTACCTGTACTTGGGTGGATTAATGGGGCTTGAGTACTTGGTAAACTTTGTACAGGCAATGTTAATTTCCAATTCTTTAACAAATAGTCAAATAACACAGGAAAAACTTGATTTAAGTTAAATGTGGGAAAAATAACGTCCCAGCACAATGAATGAAATTTAATCAGGTTTTCTTGCATTTTTTTGCCACCATACCGGAGATGTACAGTACCTGTATCTAGCTGTATGGCAGTTTATATGACAGCTCTCATTATTTTAATACCCACTTCATGGAAGGTCTTACTTCACTATAAGTCGCCTGCTCTATACTGTACAGAGCTTGTCATTATAGGAAACGTCCCAAAAGTGTTAATGGTCAGTTTTATTAGATCAAATATGAAGAGGCATCTGGTTGTAGGAAAAATGGAGAATGTAGGGTGAAAATCAATCCAGAATCCTAATCAGGATTATTAGATTATCCCTGTGGGCACAAAAAGGTGGCTCAGTCATAGGTTTCTAACCTACCATACAGAAGGCTCAGGTTTGATTCCCAGTCCCTGGGATTTGGTGTCAGTCTTTTCTGGCTCTTTCCGACCAATTGTGCTTCAAAAAAGTGACCCAATCATAATTCCTAGCTCTTTCCTGACTGTAAAGAAGGCATTTATCCATGCTTAGTGCTGCTGGGTTTACCTCAAATTGCCCCAGAGCAGGCTAGTGTCAGTTGCCCTCTTACCCTACTCAGCTGAAAAGATTACAGGCTTTGGAGTATAAGGTAGGGCTAACCCTACAATACTATATTATGTTGGGCGCCCAGTGGGGCAGTGGTTACTCAAAACAAAAACCACCAAAACAACCCAAAAAAAGGGGGGGGGGGGACAAAGACAATGCAGTTGATATCATTTCTTACTAATGCACCAACGAAAAACTGCTCTAGATTCCAACTTAAAAACACAACAGTACAGTCATCTTCTTGTCATTGTTTTCAATTTCCTTCCCCCACCCCCTTTTACGTTCACTGGTTTGGCGATTGAAATTTTATTCAACAATGGATTAAAGGCTTTCCACCATGTCAATTTCCTTTGGTACACACTGGTCTCTTGGGTGCTGCCTAAATCAATGCAATTGTGCACTTTTCAGAGAAAGAAGCAATTAAAACAGTTGGCAAAAAGAAGAGAAGAAGAGAAGTGATCTGGGAAATCACTGTGAAAGAACAAGGACTGAGGGGCAAAAGTTGAACTTTCTTTATACAGATGATTTTTTTTTTTAATGATTGCATTACTTATTAATTAGGTATCGATAGAAGTGTGCCCGGGGCGGCACGGTGGTGTAGTGGTTAGCACTGTCGCCTTGCACCTCCAAGGTCTGGGTTCGATTCCCCGGCCAGGCTCGATTCCCGTCTCTGTGTGCATGGAGTTTGCATGTTCTCCCCGTGCTTGCTGGGTTTCCTCCGGGTACTCCGGTTTCCTCCCACAGTCCAAAGATATGCAGGTTAGGCTAATTGGCGTTCCTAAATTGCCCGTAGTGTGTGATTGGGTGTGTGAGTGTGTGTATGTGTGTGTGCCCTGCGATGGATTGGCACCCTGTCCAGGGTGTACCCCGCCTAGTGCGCGAAGTCTCCTGGGATAGGCTCCAGGTCCCCCGCGACCCTGAACACAGGATTAAGCGGTATAGAAAATGAATGAATGAAGAAGTGTGCCCTGATGAAGTGCCACACCCTCAAGACATCAGAGTTTATCCACTACTGGCGTCTGGTCTATTCTAAGCACCACAACACATAAAATGGAATCTCATAAACTGCAAGCCGTCAAGTGGCATAACCATGTAAAGAAATAAAAAGAAATGCATCAACTAAAGATGACCCAAACTACATCCGTATAGTATTTTTTTAAAATCTCAGTAACACACAAAAATATGCTACTTAAATGTTACAGCACTATTTACCGCATGAAAACCCCAGTAGACCCAGAAGGTCTTCATTCTCTTAGCAAAGCTTTGTCATATGAGCCTGTACATAATATAAAATAATATATGAATCTTACTGTAACTACATTCGCTCACTCAGTTGACCTTTTTTGTTTTATTTCAAGAATTCCAAGCATGACCAAGCAGTTGAGAGTTTTGAGAATCTTGTTTATGCACTCATTTGCGGCAGCTTGCCTTAGTAAGGCATGACCTTCAGATCAGTAACTTGAAACCACTGAGGCAGCAGTTACCCACCAGACTAACTAGTGATACCAAATGAACAGACAGAACAGCAATAGAAGCAACACCAAGCTGTCATTTCACAAATCAAGGCTGAACTTTTGGGTTGTTTAAAGGGAATGATGTGACTGCACACAGGTGATCAGAATCAGCACTCAGGTGACTGGGTGTGTGTTTGCCTGGAGCTGACATTTGAGCCTGATGTGTGAAAGCTGTGAGCTAAGGACGATGAGAGTTGTACTCTACAAATTGATAGTTAGAATCAATCAGAAAGTAAACCTTTGGATTTTTAAGAGATTTTAATTAAGACAAATCTAACAGCATAACAGCTCTCTGTGTTGTACAAATAATTACAGCTTAATACTAATAATTAGCTTTAAACAGAACAGAATGTTTCCAGGAAACAACCACCCAAGCTTTGAAATCAGACACTGTGTGCTACTGATAAGGTTGATGATGAATAAATAATGAGCAAATGGGCAAAGATATTTCAAAATATAGTACACCAAAGCTCGGCTAAATACATTTGTTCTGGTATAAACCCTAAAGGATTATGCTTCCCAAAAACAGTTTATGCCAAAGTCTCAGCTTTGCTTCAGAGTATAATCTCACCTGGATGTACTGTAGCATATTTGCATGCAGTCTTTTTATGCAGGGTGGCATAGTGGATTATGGAATATGTACAGTAAGACAATAAAGGTTATAATTACTGTACACTGCTTTGAAAAATAAAGGCACTATTAAATGCAAGCATTAAGTTCGAACATGATTTGCTGCCTTCCTGTCTGTGAATGGCATGAATGAAATGCTGGAGTGAAAAAAATGTTTGAATATTTTAGACACACCACTAAGCGTCATGATCACGCACTGTACACTAAGTGCCCGACTTATGAACAAGTTCCATTCTAGGAGCTTGTTCGTAAGTCAGATTCATTCGTAAGTCTGACTAAGTGAGTCTTATACACCTTTGACACAAATATACAATGTAAAGCATTAAAAAACAAACACAGGTTTGGTGTTTTGGTACAGACTATACTCTCATGAGACTGTACCTCCAAATTGCAAGGGAGTCAGCTGACCTCGTTTAAAGGGAACCTGGGAAGACTTTGGACGGAGGATGCTACATGGTGCTTACTACATGCTTGAATAGACGCCATTTTGTTTTAGAGCTGTACTGGACTGTGAACTCTGTCTCGTTGAGGATTTTGCGAAATTAGGATTATTCTCCATCAGGACAGCTTTACAGGGGAACCATTTTCTATCATTGAAACCGACTCGTTTCTCCCGCATCCCCCATATACTGTATACATACAATATACCAGGCTTTGGACATTTTATACATCCATTTACACATTGAAAATGTTGTACATATATAATTGTGAATATTTGGTATCTGGTGCACTACAGTGTCTACTGTATTATTTGTACAAGACACATAATCTACAAATGTTCGTATTTGTGGAAACTGCAATGTTTGTAATGCACTGTACTTATAACTTTGTGTTTTCCTCCATGATCCCAAAACAGCACAAAATGAATCAATAATATGGGAAAGGGATAACATGACGAAGAAGAATACAAAAAGACTTTGATTGTAATTGGGGAAAAAAAGATTCTTTTGATTAAATGGCTGAAGATAACCCATTGTGGATGTGGCTCACATGTGCCTGGGTGGTATCAATTATTCATTCATTCTGAAAGTCAGGTCAACAACCTTTACCATATGCTTTTAAACTCCTGGTGTTATAACATTCCCAACCTTTTTGGAGGCAGTTGCATTTCTTCTGTAATAATAAAAAAATGTGTATGCTTATCATTTGTTGGCTCACTTTATTTACATTCCTTAGAGCCTTTAGCAATATGGAAACAAAGTGCTTGTACTGTGTGAATTATATCATTAACAATATGACATTATATTAAGAGATCATGAACATTTTATAATCACTCATGAAGACAGAGGCAAGGAGAGAAATGCACTTACTGTAACAGCACTTTCATCTCTACTATGGAATACACACAATTGTACCTCTGTTTCTTAGCATTACTCACACATAAGCCTGAATGTGTGCTGTTCTAAAGGTCAGAGTGGAAAACCGTAACAGTTTAAAAATAAGCACAGGAAACTGGCAAAGACTAAGAGAAGTATGAGTGTACCTGAAACAATGACGAATGCTACTTCTGAGCATGGCAGCTGACTGCTTGGTCAGCTTATCCTTTAAATTAACAGTAGATGCATATTTTCTTTACTTTACTTTGCTCTGTTTTAGCCAAAACCCTGACATTGTTTAATTAAAAAGACAAATAATAATTAGCAAATTTAAAGCATGATCAGATAGTCTATACTTCCTCTGCATATGACATTAATTAATAATGTCATAGTTTCACACAATTAAAATGAATTAAAGAAATTGAGAAATAAAGCATGCTGCATCAAGTGCTTTTTTTTTTTTTTTTTTAAGTTGTATAACAGGTTAAATTATACCAGATTTGCGCCAATTGAAGTAGAACTATTCACCAAACAATATATCAGCCATAATATATACAATAACAATAACAACATAACAATAACATTGGTAACAATTATATACTATTAAACTGGTGGGTGACAGGATCATGTGCACCCAAGGCTCATTTATGCCTCTGGGGACCAATGGCCAGCCTGCCACGTCAGATCCCACAGAAAAGCTACTGGAGCACAAATTGCTAAATAAAAAAAAAATTTAAAAAAAGGTTAATGCTAGCTGGCATAGAAAGGTATCAGAACACTCATCACATCAAAGCTTGCTGTTATTGGTCCAGCCTCCTAATTCTACATACAGTATCTAAATCTGACTGAGCATCCATGGGATGTGTGAGACAAACAAGTCTGATCCATTGAAGCCACGCCTCACAACTTACAGCACTTAATGAAACTGCTGCTAATGTCCGGTTGCCAGATAACAGCACACCTTCATAGGTCTGGAGTAGTCACAGCTGTTTTGTTGGCACGAGTGGAACCTACATAGTGTTTAAAAAACATTATGTAGGTTTTAATGGTTTCAAATGGTTTTAATGTTATGGCTGATCGGTGCAGACCTTTTTGATGATTGTTTCACTGATTGAATTTGCATCACTGATATGTATAAGGCTTTATATTATTATATTTTTATTTTTAATTCACTTCTTACTTTTGGTGCATAATATGACAACTGAAAAACTAATCTGTTCTATCAAAATGTCTCATTTTCTATTTTACAGTTTTGAACCTATCTCGGAGATGATAAAACAATCTGTCAATCTTAGTGGTGTGAACTACACGCAGGCTATTTGCATAATCTCAATGCGCCATCCAAAAAAAAAAACCTTGCATAACCTTACTCTGAATGTGCATAACTTCCTTCACATAATAACCGATGTAACATCTGATCATATTATGTTGTAAAGTCAAAAATGACATTTAGTCTGTAGATGGGGCAAGTTGGTGCAAAGTTTTACTTCATCTCAACCATAAAATGACTGGGTTAAAGGATTTTTTAGGGCCGCAGGAGCTCTGACTGCATTCCAGAAGTGCCGTTAGGTCCCTTCAGCGTACTGATGACAGATTTAAGACATGTAGTGTTCACATTACACTTGAGACATGAATGAACATCTGCCTCAAGGGATTTAACACACATGTAGACAAGGATAGTCTTAATGTTTTAACCTACAGTGAGGAATGATTACAAAAAGAATGAAATGACGAATTGTAGGAATGCATTCTTATAAAGGTAAATAAAGCACAGCAATATTTGCATGAAAGGATAGTGAATATAACATGTAAAGACCATTGGTCTATTATTGCAGTAATTAAATGATCTATACTCTAATTAAATGACCTATATTCTAATACAGCTGGCTCTGTCCTTGCATATTATTTCCTGGAATGGAGTGTTACAGTACGTATGTTCCTGGATGTATTTTGGATTTCTGGGTGTGCCTCTCCCTCTCTCCTTCTTTCTGTATTATGTGATGTGTTTAGGACATTCCCAGTGGCCAATTAGATCAGATTTGGAGTTAGTGGATCAGGAATGATGTCACCAATTTAGAAGAATACGAAAAGGAAACTGCTGGTGATGTCTGAGCCTATATGGCACAATACAGTATGTTTGATTTGTTTTAGAGACAAGCATCAAGGGTTGTAATATATCATCCAGGAATCTTTTGAAAACTGGAAATTTCATGTTACTTACTGTAAATACTAAGTACTATATACAGTACTGCATCTTTCCGGATAGAATAGCATGTATAGTATGCCTTTTCAAATGCCCTAGATAGTTTTAGGAAAGGACCTGAAGTCGGAGCTGTTCTAAGGGCCATTGCAGTTCACCTTGCAGGCAACAGAGGGCTCTAAATATGGTTCTTTAATCAACAAACTGCCTCGTTAATTTTTTTGGGCAGATACTAGGGGTATAAACCCCATATCCAACCCATAGTGGGCTCTCTGAAGCATTCCTCTGTTATGTTTATGGAGTAGAATTTATGTGCAGTTATGGTCATCTACAGACCATTAACCACAACTCTGATTCTGGTATGTCGGAAAAAGATTCCGGCAAATCAGACACACTCAAGAGGCTCTTGTATATTTACACACAGACACAGTGGGCCTCTTTCTCTTATTAACAGAGGCTCTATTGTCTAATCAACAGTGTGCTTGTAACTGATTATATAGGATGTAACAGAACTTTTGAAAGTTTTGAAAACTGCACCATTTTATTATTATTAATAATATTTCTATTTTTTTTTATTATTAGTTATGTATGCTCTCTTATATTCTCACTAATATGCATGACCAGAAATACATAAGTTATAATTAATTTATTTTCCATACTCCCTATCCTATGTTCACATGGGGCCTGAAGCCTATCCCAGGGAACTCCAGGTTGGGTCACCTTGAATATACACGCACGCACAGTACCTGTAGGAACCCCACAAAGCACGAAGAGAGCATGCAAACACCACTCACACACACATCAGATTTGACCCTTCCAACCTTGGAGGTGCAATCGTAACTATTTGAGCCTGATCTCTAGAGAGCAATTACATCATAATAAATTACTGGAAGCTGCTGTGTGCTTCAGCAGCATTCGATGATTCAGCAGTCTGTACAGAATCAACGTTTCAGTGTTTTACCAATGGCTTTATCACTGATATGAACAATGCATTAATAAATTGCAAACATTTAAACATTGACTGTTACAATTTTTCCATTTCTAGATTTTGTGATTTTTTTTTAAAGCACAGACTCAAAGCGCAACTGCTGAGGAACAATCAATCAAAAGTGGTGATTAATCAAATTAGAGCACTGTAATAATGCAAATGGAATAATCTCATAAACACAGAAGCCAGAGAGAGTAACAGCTCCATGGCAACGTGAAACAAAGGAAATGTGCAGGATGCAGAACATGCAGGAAATTTAGTGAGCAATAAAGTAAGCAGTACGCTCTGATTCACAGCGATCCTGTTTTAAAAGCCGTCCAATACAAATCCATACAGAGTGACTCAGCTCTTAAGTTTCCAGGTGGGTGTGGTCACTAATGACTATGCATGGCTATGACGTCTGGAAACAGCAAGGACTAAATAATCAAACAGAGAGTGCTCAGACAGTGATTAAAACAAGCTGCACGGTCAACTGCAAGAACCATGAGGTAATGATCGAAAACGCTTCAAAGCCTCAGTGGCCTGATCTTAAATTTAATTGCACTTACAAAATACTTCTCTCGTTTTGTGTGGCTAGTTGAGTTGAGTTTTTCTTAGCTTTAAATCTGCTAAATCTAAAATGCATTAGATCTACAGTAATTATGTAATGAATTAAAAAAATTTTAAGCGGGCTCATTTCTTTCTTTTTTTATTATAATTTTTTTGGGTGCTTCCAATTTTCTCCCCAATATTAGTCGTAGCCAATTCCTCCCCGTCACTAGGGGGCTCCCACATTAAGGCTACCACTACAACTCAGTCTGGAGGGCGAAGACTATCACGTGCTTCGTCAGCCGAACTATTTTTCGGAGGAAAGCGCTAGCTGCTCCTTCCGCGTGCGCAAGCTCACAGAAGTCCCTGATTGGCTGTAGAGCCGTGATTAATGTGGGAGTGCAAGTACCTCTCATCCCTCCCCCTGAGAAAGCTCGGCCAATCAGCTCTCTCTGTGCCTCTGGCTGTGAGAGGAATACAGCATCACCCGGGATTCGAACCAGCGATCTCCGGATGATAGGGCGAGCATTTTACCACTGCGCCACTCGGAGGCTAGGCTCATTTCTTTCTTTAAGTGTGTGGTCACATGGGCAGTACTGCATGACAACTAATACCCTTTAAAATAAGCCGTGAACCCAATTATGACCTCAGATAACATTTCAGAGTGTCTAGTCTTCCTATATTATTCATGACATGACATGTTGGTTGTGTGTGTGTTGAGTTGGCATGTTCTCGCTGTGCTTGGCGGATTTCCTCCGGGTTCTCCGGTTTCCTCCATCAGCCAAAGTTATGAAGATTACAGGAGTAAATTTCCTTCGTGGTAGTTTCATAACATTAATGAACTATTCATGGATAAAATCGAAGCCTGGAATTCTTTAACAACTAAATATAATACATAATAATCACCAAATTGCTGTTTTGCAAATACTAGATATTCATCCAGCTGTGCATGAATCATATACAGTATATCATTTGATCTAAATCATAAGAGCAAGTTTGTTTGTTTGTTTTTGTATTTTGACTAAATCCCTTTAGTTTCCATAACTACAGAGCAAACAGGAAGTCTGGACAGTAATGTCATTATATGATAATACACTGTGCACCAACGAGCAGATTAGATATTGTGCACTATCTATTCCTAGACACCCATAGATTACTTTAAAATCAGATCTTAAATCTTGGCTCTACCTTTGTTTTATGCTCTTCGTAGCATCATTCTACATGCATAGATTCTGGCTCTATAGTTACAGGTTATTGCACAAAGATTATGCAGTTAAAACAAACCAAATTTTTTTGTGTGTATTACTCAATAATGTGTAATTATTTTGAAGAAATAAAGAACAGTTGTTTTAAAAGAAGAAGAAAAAAAAAGTACCGTAATTCATGTGAATGAACCAATTTGACAAAGTCACAACAATCACAATACACTCATTTGGCTTAAACAGCAGAGAATATGAAGTAAATGCCATATACATACATAGCATTTCATTCATTAAACATCATCTAAGGAATCTTTTGTCTGTCATGTGCCTGAGTTTTGGGAAAAGCTGGACATAAGCTCTTTGTAATGTCTTCATGAATTCTTCAGATTCACCACCCACATCCTGTTGTCTCCAAAACGAATGTGGTCCTTTAGAATGGCCTTGTGCATAAGTATCTATTTTATTCCTGATGAGCCTAGAGAATTTCATTTTTTTTTATGAGGAGATCTTATTCAGCATGTTTGGAAGGAGTCTCCAATGTCAACTGTTAATATGCCAAGGACTATTTTTGTTTTATTGACTTTACAAGGGGTGGAAACGGTGATGTCGTAGTTAGTACTGCCTCCTTGCACTTCCAGGGTTGAGGGTTCGAGTCTGTTGGTTGTGTGTGTGTTGAGTTGGCATGTTCTCCCTGTGCTTGGCGGATTTCCTCCGGGTTCTCCGGTTTCCTCCATCAGCCAAAGTTATGAAGATTACAGGAGTAAATTTCCTTTGTGGTAGTTTCATATCATTAATGAACTATTCATGGATAAAATCGAAGCCTGGAATTCTTTAACAACTAAATATAATACATAATAATCACCAAATTGTTGTTTTGCAAATACTAGCTATTCATCCAGCTGTGGTTGTACTTCAGCAAGTAAAATTATCAAGATGTTTATCTAAGTGGTTGAAGGTGTAGCTAATACTAATTTATGCGTTTTATAAATGTGGATAAAAATAAAAGAAATTAAATTTTAGTACTTATACATAACGCATTCACTCACTCACTTACTCACTCACTCACTCATTCACTCATCATCTACAGTATAAAGCTTTATCCTGTATACAGGTTTGTGGATGGGACATTCAGATAACTTTATTTATGTACAATATATGTAACATGTACTATTCTTGTACTATTATTGGCTTTGGATCAGTTAAATGAGTTTTATATAATTTAACATTCCTTTTATGCCTTTATGTAAACTGTTAAATGATTAAAATGGGTGTAAAAGCACATAAAAGAATGCAGTTTTACCCATACACACCCTTGTTTTCTAGTGCTGCCTCACCTAAAAATATCAGGAATGTGAGAAATGTGCATAAAAAACATTCAGAGGAAAAAGAGTAGGCGGACTAAATTAAATAAACCCTATCAGCTACTGAGATTAAATATGTTAAGAAACTATTAAACCAATGATAATGTGCACAAAGGTCAAAATATACACTATAAATCCAACACCAGTACTCATATAATGTATGCAGATGAGTGCTGTTTGCATGAGTGTATAAGGCTGCTGTGGAAAATCTGATGTCTTTTCTTGGTAATGAAAGCTTCTGGACATGACCCAGGATGCAGCTTCTTCAGCCTCCCAGCCCCGTGAGGTTTCCTCCCTGTTATTATATTCCAACACACCGCACCGCCTGGCAGAGCCAGGACCAGGGCTAAGTGGAGCGAGTGCTCTATAATTTAACTCCTAACAGAGCACAGTGAAACTTAGAAAGATGAAACAAACAACGCAGGATGAAAATCTAAGTCTTAAGGATGTTTCAGCAATCCAAGAGAAACTGTACACGTTGCAGTTAAAGAGGAGTAGTGGAATTATAAATCTAAATAATGCTGGTTTTGAATTTTGGATTTATGGCTGTTTTGCCATTCAGAAAGTACAATCTGTTCTTTTTAATTTGTGTGAAAAGATTTTATTAGCAGTTTCCTTTATTGGCTTTGAAATTCATTCATTTAGGAAAAGCACCTTGTGGCATAATTGCTGGCCAAACTGACCCCCAGCCAAGAGAAACAATGGAAACAAATGAATACTATAATGCACAACTTGGTGAAAGATTTCGGACAAAAGCAGGGATGTGGATGTCGTTTATTTTAGGAGGAATTTGAAGGAGAATGATTCATAGGAAGCACAGTACACAGTGGTGACTCAGTGCATAAAACTGTAAGTTTGCGGTCAGAGGATTGATCTTGAGCAAGACAGTAATCCGATTAGTTGTCAGGACTATATCCTGTCTTAACTTTATTTATTTTTTTTCATGATCAAAAATGACGTTTCTTACATTAATATTATAAATTACTTTGAGCTTAGGAATGTACTCTAGGCAGATTATACACAAAAGCAGCCCTGCAATTTGACCCTGGGAACCGAGCATTCTTTTATATTGAAATATACATGATAGTTTTGATGCTAACGTGTTGGTTAGTGCTGCATTTACTGTTATGTCAATCAGTTAAACATTAGTGGTCACAGTAGGACATTGCTAGAGCTGTTGCAATGGTGTCTAATGGAAGACAACCGCATCACAACCGTGCTGATAACCAGCACAACAGCACTACAAGACTATTTTTATCCTGTACCCTTTCACAAACACCATTTATCAACATATTATAATTTGCTTATTTAACCAGTTTCTTTTATATGCCTCTCGTCCAACTCAGTCGGAACTGACTGTTGTATAATATCGTAAAAAAAAAAGTTTTTTTTACAAATTAAATCTGAGTTTGTTATAAATATGCATATGCAGTTTATGTATGATGGACTTTTCTTTTAAATACTTTTTTTAAACTGTACTTTCAAGCAAAGGCTGAAAAAAATGCAACATCTCTACTTCCCACTAAACAATCACATTTCAGTAATTGTGCCTTTAAGCATTAGACAGCTTCAAGATGTTCCTAACAAATTCAAAACAAGAATGAAACCTATCACATATTATTGTACTCTATTTACAGTATCTACTACGTACATTTTGTAACTGTAAGTATTCAACTCTTTTGTGTCGTCAAAGTCATTATCATACCACCTACTATTTGAGAGGTTCAAAATAAACCTGCCGTGCCTAACATGTTTCCTATGCTCCATGGTATAAATTACCGTCAATAACTAAAAGAATCTGGACACTTTTATCACCTCTGACAGGGAACGCTTCAGGCTCCTGGCATACCAGAACGTCAGAGTTCTAAAGGACAAGCAGTGGCTTAGTGTATAAAGTTCTGGGGTTCTGAGGTATTTAGTGTCATATGCATACAAAGCATACTTACTCTGCTTTGGAGACCATTAAAACACCCACACCCAGAAATCACACCACAAACAGCAGCTTACCTGAAAATAGAAGAAAATAAAAGAATACAAAAGTTAGCCGGGTCTTTTAGACACATTTTTAAGACACATGTTTTCTTTTTTAAAATGTCACATGTTATAACTTGGTGCCAGATGCCAATTTAACAGGAAAATCTGTTAAAGTTATTAGACTGAACCAAATGGCCCTAACTGCCTGTTAAAACAGGGAAGTAGGAATAGAAAACAAAACACAATAGATGTAAGGAAATGGCGATGGTGCAGAGTGAGAGAGGTGTTTGTGTAGCAGTAAAATATGTTCTAACAATTAACTCTTGGTTAAATATTGGAACGTTCTAATGCAATGCTGTTTCACTCAGCAGTTTAGTGTAGGAGATGTGTGCTGTTGCTGCAGCGCCACCTGCTGGGAATTTAAATAAGGAGGTAAGAAACTGGGGGGCACCGACACGGGCCAGCATGTAAACAAGTTTACCCATCTACTGTAGCTTCTACTAATGAGATGAACATGATTGATTGATTTGAGGGGAAAAAAATATTGTGACCAAACTTGTAGGATAAGGTTTAAATTCATGATTCATGTATAGAAGAGATTTATTTGGTTAATATTTGGCTACTGACAAAAAATATATCTGTATATTTGCAGACTCTGTGTACTGCTCACTGTCATGGTGTATGAGGAGTGTCCAAATCAAACCGGGACTTGTTTGTGCAGAATAAGAGAACATAGTCATAAGAGTAAAAACTACATTTATTTCTCTATATAATCCCTGCGTTTCAATAGTGCTTAGTGTCCATTAATGGACTGGCTAATTCTTGTCTGAAACACTGGCCTCCCACGAACTCCTTAAATGGTCCAAACATAACTGAGGTCAAGACTACACAGGGGATGTGTCAATAACTCCCTGTAATGTGCAAGTGGTGTTCATGTATGATTGTTGGTATGGATGCAGCTCTTCCAAAAGTTGGCAAGAATATATCTGTCAATTTTCAAGGGCAGGCATTCTGAATGTCCACGGGAATAAATGTAGTGAACTTCAAGCCTCCTTGTTTAGTTCTGTTATTCACGGATATCCTTTAAATTGTTTGCACCATTTAAATGTTTTACTGTAGCTCGGGGTCTCATCACCGTACTGTGCCTAAAGTCTTCTCTAAATGTCACTTAGTTTTACAGTACATCTTCATCCTAAGTCCCAGTTTGATTTGAACACCCCTTGTATGTTGCCTAGTTTCTGCTCAGAATTTTCACTCATTTTCTATCTATATGTGACATTTTGGTTGTGTTGCAGTTTTGGAAGGGTGGACCACAGTCTTCAGGGTGTCCTACTCTAAACTTAAAGGCACATTTTTTGTGAATTGAAATATTTCCTGATTAACATCAGATTAGTTTAGAGTTAAGGTTAGGGTTTGGTGTTAGCTCTTGTAGTTCTGTGATTATTTATACTGTAGTATGTTTGCCTGTAAATTGTGTTAATAATTATTAGGTAGTTTGAACAATTATACTACCATGAATACATAAGTTTATATTTGCAATCTGACATAATGTTTATTGGCAGTATAATAACTGTTTTCATAATCTGTTTTTGTTAAATTCATTACTAGAAACTGCAGCACTTTGCCTAATCGTTCTCTTAAAGCTTAAGCGGGGAAAAATTGATGTTGGCAATTAAAAATACTTCTTCCTAAAAATACTTTAATCGTCTGGTTCTAGTTCAAGTTTAAACCAGCTCATTTCAGTAATGGGACAATGGAAAAATGTATTTCCATTCCAGCTCCAAAATGATATTAAATTAGATTTTCACTCAATAAATAATAGTCAGATAATTATTAGTAACTGCAATTTATTTTTGTATAGTGCGTGGAGAAGTTTTTAGATATTCTTTCTGCTTTCACAGAGATACTGTATATAAGAAAAAACAAGAAATAAGTCCACCAAATATCAACTAATGAGCAAGAACCGCTGTAAACACATAGCATTATTTATTAAATTTTAATAAAACTTTAATAGCCAGCTTTGAAAGCTTAAGCTTTAGAATGACATATGAGAAAAGCCTTATATAAGCTCGATTCACAGCTGCTTTAGTGAACACAACCCCATAAAGCACTCACGATATTTCACAGGATGATGCAGTCATGTGAAATGCAAAACGAATCACACATAAAAAAAATTAAAAAAAATAGCTGAGGCACTTACAGAAAAGCACATTTATTTTTGGAAAAAAACTACACGACTACATGGTTTATATTTTACATGCTGAGTGGAGGATACTGGGATTGGGCAGATTGGGCAGATGCAATAAGCAGGCCTACTATTGCTCCTTTTTATATAAATGTTTATCCAATGTCAGATAAAAAAAATCAAAAAGCAACTTCACAAATTCTTTAAATTATGGACAGATTTATTGTCTGCTTTTAAGAATTTAACATGCTGAACAGAATATCCATACTGTGCGAAAGTCTTGACATCCTTTATTTCTTTATTTTATTCTTCCAAATAGTCAGACCTTATTGTATTTTAAATGCAGACCTGAGGAATAGTTCTCCAGGCCTCATGAAGGACTTTTTGGCTCTCATTTTCAGTCCAGTCCCTGTGCCAAAGCGGTACAAGCATTAAAAAACATCTAATTTTAAGCATGAACTAATGAGAAACAGGTGCAGATCATGGCTGATGATCAGGCCGGTACGTACGTATATATTGGTGATGCTGAATGCTGAGTGGTTGAAAAAGACGAGAGGGAAAAAGAGGTTGCTGCTGAGGTTATTGCATAAACAACTATTTTTTTTTTTATTTGCAGCCTGTCACAGTAAAACAGTTGTTCCCAATTCTGTAATTTGATCTACATCATTTAATTTACAGTATTTGACGACATCCTTATTCAGAGTGGCTTACATTTTATCTGAATAGGCATCTAAGCAGTCAAGCGGCTTGCTCAAGGGCCATAGTGACAACTTGGTGGTGCTTCAGTTTGAACCTAGAACCTTCTTATCAGTAGGCCAATGCTTTAACCACTACTGTACAGTATGGTTCATGTTTATATATGTATATGTTTGTACAACATATAAAAAGCATATATGGATGAAATGTACAAAAGTCCAGATACAGAAGTTTAAGTAGTATATAAAGCAGTGTAGTATAAGTACATCAGACACTGCATTGCTTATTGTATTGTGATCAATTGTTCATATGGAAAGTATGGAAACAGCCAGATCGAAAATCTATTTAACTCATTTACATAAATATTATTTTCCCTTTAGCAGCCCTATTATCATCCAATACTGTTAAAAAAACACATAAAACTGGTTGAAAGGTCAAGAAAATAGTTAAAACCATTGTTAAAAGCGCTATATAAATAAAATTGAATTGAATTGAAAATAGCTAGCAAAATAGTGATAGCATTTAAATGGCCATTTTGACTGCATGACTCATCATTTTACAGATACAATGAGATGCAGTTACACTGTTTTGCTTCACATTAATGGGCTTTAGTCAGCATCCTTTCTCACTTCCTCTCTGTCCACTTACGTTTTGCTACAAGAGGCAAAAGATCTTCTGCAGGGACTGTCTGCATGGTAGAGAGAATATTAGCATGATTCATACAGCAGATAGCCCAGAGGCAGGTGTTGAGGCATCAGTCAAAAACTTTCCCAAATATGGGAAAATTTAGTCTTATGCTAGTCTTACACTGATACTGTATCAGATGTTATTACTATTATAATTTACCAAACCACTTCTTCCTTGATGTGGCCTATAACTGGGCAACAGCATGAATTACTATATAATTGCAAAAAAAAAAAAGAAATGTTGAATTCTTTATTGTTCTTCTTCATCATACTTTAAGAAATGACCCCTGGGTACTACCTTTTTACATGGAAGAATATATGGATAAGCATTTCCAACATGCACACACAAAGGCCTCGGTGCCCCCCGACTGCACATGCATGCCATAAAACTTCAGTTGTCTTGACTGCTCATATGAATACAAAAGTTCTTTCATGTCTGTTTGATCCTGAAACCTTTACTGTTGGAGTGTATGAGCTCCATGATGAATCTGCAGGTCTTAGACGTTTGGTGACTATACAGTACTGTATATATGTTCATTCATTCATCTTCTATACCGCTTTATCCTGTATTTAGGGTCACGGGGACCTGGAGCCTATCCCAGGAGACTCAGGGCACGAGGCAGGGTACACCCTGGACAGCGTGCCAATCCATCGCAGAGCGCACGCACACACACACACACACTCATTCACACACTATGGTCAATTTGGGAACGCCAATTAGCCTAATCTGCATGTCTTTGGACTGTGAGAGGAAAACAGGAGTACCTGGAGGAAGCCCATCAAGCACGGGGAGAACATGCAAACTCCATGCACACAGAGACGGGAATCGAGCCTGGCCGGGAATCGAACACGGACCCTGGAGGTGCAAGGCGACAGTGCTAACCACTACACCACCATGCCGCACTGTATATATGCAATACTTGTATGTCTAATAATATGTTGGCTTTCTTTTTAGGGCCCTAAATAAATCAGTGGGTTAGAATCAGTTAGAAAATAGACACATGACAGCATTCAATATATTAAATAGTGAATGTAAATACTGTGATACTATTATAGCAGACTAGAACTGCTAAAAGCATTGCATTAATTCCATTAGGGCAGCAGTGGCTCAATCACTTAAGGCTGTCGGTTACTGGGTTACTGATCAGGTGGTCGAGGGGTTCAAGCCCCAGCACTGCCAAGTTGCCACTCTTGAACCCTTGAGGAAGGACCTTAACTCTATCTGCTCCAGGGGTTCTACTGTATATCCTGGTTAACCCTAGTTTCCTATAGTTTCCTAGGCACATTTAATGTATCTTTGTTTTGTTCGCACACCCTTCTAAATAGCGTGTCTGCAAAGCTGACACTTGCTAACTTGGTCTTAAATCTGTTTCTTTTCAGTGCGGTCCTTTAAGCCTGGTAATAATTTGTCGGGCTGGTCCACATCAGAAAAAAAAACTTATTGTCTAAGTCAGAACATTCCTAAGCCTGATCGGCCAGATTTAGAATAGATGCAGCCTCTCTAAGATTAAAGAGAGAAAATAGAGAGGAAAAAACAATAGAACATTCCTTTGTCTGGGTATTAAGACACCCACACACACAAGCACACACACATACACACACACTTGTCCTCTTTAGCTTAAGACCTACATTGACATTATTATTAATGCCAAATAATTGAATGTCTTTCCTAAATCAAACCTTAATCTGATACGGTTAAAGATAGGTAACCTTAAAGATAGATTAAAAACTTTTGTATGATTATTTAGATATTTCTTATTTGACAAGTTGACAAGATACTACTATAGTTACAGTAGTCAGACATTTCGTTCCCAACAAATTATATTGGCATAACCCCCCACACACATAAAATACAAAAATACCCTGAAAAGTAAATAGGCTACTACACACTAACTGTCAGGCATATCCTGTTCTATGCATATCATATCCTGTTAAACATTACCGTGTTTGTGACTGATACTGCTGGAACAGATCTGATACTGTACCTGTCAGATTTACATTCTCCAAGTGCCACCCTGGTTGCATTATGTAATGGCTCAAATTATAGCAAGATATCCGAGATGGGATATCAGAGGAAACATTTGGGATATCAACTCCTGTAAAAAAAATGGCAAAGCCTGGATTTTTTTATTTAGCATTTACTGTACATGTATTATATTTACGTCTTATACTTTATTATGCATCAATCCATACATTTTCCATAGAACTTGTAATGTATAGAGTCTCAGGGGCCTGAAGCATTGCCCAGGAAACGCAAATCATAGTGGAGCAAATCAAACACTACAGGCAATTCGGAAACACCTGCGATGTCTTTGGATTGTAGGAAGGAATCAGATTAAATGGAGGAAACCAGGAAAACAAAAAGAGAATATGAACTCCTTGTTTACAGACCAGAAGTGACATTTGGCTCCCCAACCCTGGGTGTGCGAGGCAACAGTGTTAAGCACTTCCAAACCTTTCTTATGTGAAATGTATGAATGTGTATATATGTATTTAGCATTTCAAAGTTTTGAAACAATCAGATATAAAGTTGCTTTCAGATGTAAGGTAGTTTCTCACAGGAAAGACTGAAATAGCTGCTATAACATAAGCGATCACAGGATTGCAGACTTTCTATGAAACTCCCTTTAAGTATAAATAAAGATTTTGGTAAAAAATATGTTAAAGTTTGATTAATTAAATAGAAAATCTGTTTGGTTACACTGATCACTCACTCTCTCACTCATCGTCTATACCGCTTTATCCTGTATTCAGGGTCGCGGGGACCTGGAGCCTATCCCAGGAGGCTTAGGGCACGAGGCGGGGTACACGCTTGACAGGGTGCCAATCCATCGCAGGGCACATATACATACACAAACTCATACAACCTGCATACTGTATCTTTGGACTGTGGGAGGAAATCCACCAAGCACGGGGAGAACATGCAGACTCCATGCACACAGAGCCGGGAATCGAGCCTGGCCAGGAATCGAGCCCGGACCCTGGAGGTGCAAGGCGACAGTGCTAACCACTACATCGATACAAGGAGAAGTAAAACTGATCGTTTTCCTCTAACTGCATGTCATGCATCACTTTTGCTGACATTTTTTCAAATATACAGTACAAACTGTCTCATACTTATTTCTCACATCAATCCCACATCACCTGTTTTCTTTTAACAAAACATTTCTTCAAACTAATCAAGGGCCTTTTGAATTAACAGCTGAACACCAGTTCAATGTGAAATATATTCTTTTGAAGAGGTGACAAAGACGAAATTAAAAAAACTCATTAATGAGACTCAGTAAATTTACGCCAGGACCCACTGCAGCTTTACACAACAAAAGCCCAGAGAGACACTGGCAGTTCGCCTGCCACTGGGCATAATGACAGAATGCAGCATTCGTGAGCATATTAAATACCTTACTGCTAACAACTCTTTGGTCTGTTCAGGACAAACTGAGAACTCAGTAGTTATAGACGTTATTGCAGGTATGATTGCATATTTGAAAACATCCACACCTCTTTTTCGACTATAGGTCCAACTTTCATGCAGTAAATAAACCAGACATCAAACTTTGATTAAATTCTAAGCTGCCATGCGCACAAAAACAATCATTGAGTCTGTAAAAGAAGTTAGATAACTGTGTGAAACTTGCCAGGCATTTTAACTAAGTCCACAGGAATTGTACAGGAGGGTGTGAAGCCTTTGGTCAGTCATGAACACTTGGAAAAATAGTCATTCAGGCCACAGTAGAAGGTTTTTTTGTTTTGTTTTTTCAGATCATCAGCCAAATGCATTTCTCTCCAGACAGGGATTTAACGCCCGATCACATTCAACCAGAGTGTCTTGCAAAAATATTCAGCTTCACCAGAATAGATCTGAAAAGGAGCGCCGTGTTTAATTATTTAAATCTTGGGAGAAGGGGGAAAAAGGCCCTGAGACAAACAGGGAGTGAACGCTGACAGCTCATTTACTCCTACTGGTTGCTACCACAGGAATACCAAGGAATATATATATATATTTTTAAATGTTGTGAAAAGATACAGCTGGATTTGAAAATCCAAGCCTAAATAAACTGGGACGAGGTTTAAATACCTTTTCTAAAATGACTCAGCAAA
Organism: Channallabes apus; assembly: GCA_030522415.1. Classification (NCBI taxonomy): domain Eukaryota; kingdom Metazoa; phylum Chordata; class Actinopteri; order Siluriformes; family Clariidae; genus Channallabes; species Channallabes apus. Next base: position 18,821,425 of record CM060127.1, read on the forward strand.
TATGCCCTGCGTTCGACAGAGCCATTAGTCTCCCCAGGGTATTAGAATAACACATCGATCTCCTACTGTGCAACTGATGAATCGCGCAAGGTGAAGCTTACAGCCAAACAGAAAGCGGGATGTCTATACAAAACAGAAAAGGTCACCGATAGTGTACTGTTTTAAATCTTACAAAATTCTGGCAGACATAAATGACCGGAAAATGAATTAGCCTGATCATTGTTTTGACATCAAACTATTTATGCTGATTGATATCATAATGGTCAGATAATGGATTCTTCCTGACAGGCCTAATATGAGGTATAAGTGAGAAACATTTATTTGTCCTGATGGTTCTCTGATTCTGGCCTCAGGACTTGGATGATATTTTGTCCCATAAACCCAAAATAGAGGTAAAGTGACCTGGCGTCCTGTAGCATGTTGCAAACAGCAACTTCAGTGCAAACAGACTGTCAACTTGTTCATCCATTTCGAATTTGAGACTTACATGTTATGCTACAGTAACGTAACTGGCTTCGTCTATAAGCTTACAAATCCTCTCATCTGTGCTGCTGTGCATTAATATTTCATGATGCAGGCTTGATGAAATTGAGAAGAACTGCTTGTTTTAGAAACCCTCTATAAATCTTTCACACCCACACCCATCACTCGACACTTTACTCCATGAGGAAGTGAGATGAGATTTTCTTTCACTGCTGCCGTGGCGATGCAGTTCTGAGTGTGTCGCATGCATGCCGCATCCTTGCGATATAAAAAAAATTATAAGTGTGACATGCAATGCAGACTTGAGCCTGACGCTGACCTCAGCAGCAGCAGCATGGCCTCCACACACTGGCTTCCCTCCCCCATCGCCCGGACAGCACACAAGTTAATCCATGAATGCTCTCGGACAAAAGCAGCATTAGCTTTTAAAAATGACAGATAGGGAGGGCTGACGTTTGCACAGAATTCAGCTCGATGACTTAATGCACAGCACATTCCTCCTGTGTGTATGTGTGTGATGAAGACAGACAGAGTGTTAGCGAGAGAGACACAAGCAGTACCTTTAAGAGAGCTGATCTCGTGCTGGATCGACCTGGATGTATCCATGCTCCCGCAGTTCCCACAGCTACTTCAAAGATGAGTGTGTGTTTGAATGTGTGGAAGTGCACTGCGCAAAGTGAGGCAATCCTGCAGTCTCCACTACACCGGCAGATCTAAACTCTCTCACTCAGCCTGTCGTTGTACTTGCTGACTTCTGTTTCTCTCCCTCTCTTTCTCTCTTACTCACTCACTCCTGCAGGGGAAGTACAAGAGGAAAAAGTGCACCCCTCCCTCTCACCCTCCTCTTCCTCCCATGCTTTCTTCCTTTCACCAAACGTCCTTTCCCCTGCCTCTGAGACTTTAGAGCCAATCAGAATGCAGGACAGTTATCGTGTTCAATTGATGAAACACTTGGCACCAAGAAGTGGCTGCAGATACTATAAAAGAGAGAGAGAGAGAGAGAGAGAGAGAGAGAGACTCTATCCTTCATGTCTATTCTCCTTTTCTAAACCACTGTTTATTTTGGTCCAGCGCTCCAGCACAAAGACCAGTACATAAAATCCCTTCCCATGTATAAAGCAGGAACATTTCTAAAGTATTCCATCTTTAAAACCTTCAAAGCAATCCAGTGTTAAGTGGATAATTACGTAATAATTAAGGATAATTAAGGACGAATTAAGTGAAAAAAAAAAAAACAGGACTGTATGGAAATAGTGATTATCAATTATACACCAGTAAACTGATAACAGGATCATGGACTCCCAAGGCTCATCCATGTGTGCGGAGACCAAAGCCTAGCCTGGCTGGTCCAATCCCACAGAAAAGCCAATGCAGTGCAAATCAGTGAAAAAAGTAAATGATTTACATTTATACAGATGCCCTTATCCAGAGCGTCTTACATTTTTAAAAGCCTTGCTCAAGGACCCAACAGGGACAACTTGGCTGTTGTGGGATTTGAACCTGGGACCTTTTGAACCTTTCCAATGCCTTAACCACTAAGCTACCCCTAACAATGATGGGCATAATAGAAAGGCATCAAAACTCCCAGTGCACCACAGCCCATTACGCACAGGGCACAGCAGGGAAACAGGCCAAGACCGCTGACCCAACGTCCAAAATCCACAGATACCAATCCCAATGAGAATTCATGGGATGAGACGAACAAAGTCCTATCCACACCCTACAACTCACAGCACCAAAAGGATCCGCTCTGTTATTGTTGTTGTTTCCAAGTAAAAATAATGCAAGACATTTGTTCACAGCAAATACAGTATGATGATGTCTATGCCAAAAATTCATCCTTTGTAGGGTATGGTTTAGCCCCAATAGTCCATTTATTCCAATTATCCCTGTTTTGTGCTAATATGTGCATACTGAAATGAGAAAACATCAGGAATGTCACTTCTGTCCTGAAAATAGTTCCCATCAAAAAGTGACAAATTTAAAGCAGTGATGCACGTCTCTGTCTTGATGAATATCGGCTATGGCGTGTCATTTCCCTCTTCAGCACCCTGGCGTCACAGCAATGACACCGTGTCTCAAACGCACAGGCTGCTTCCCCATTTAGAAGAACACATGGTCCACATGTCATGAATGGAAGCCTGCATGCCAGACTAAAAGTGAACTTTAAGTATGTACTTTGTGGTCAGGTAAAGCAATTATCCCACACATCTAAACCACTTATCCAGTTTACAGAAGAAATACCTGCATTTCTGAGCTGCACCATCCCTCTCTTGGTTAAAGACCATCACAAGAGGCTTTCCACCACTTTATGCAGGAGAGATGACACAGCATTTTAAAAGCAGCATGCAACAGCAAACACGAATAAGAGAGAGAGAGAGAGAGAGAGAGACCTGAGAAAAAGAAAAATAGACCTGCTAGATATGCCACTGAAAATTGATAAAAACGTCATTAGACCAAAATTATACCAGGAAAAAGGCTCTACCATGACCCTGCCCAGAATTAAGCTGGTATTAAAAGAATACATTTGAGTGAGGACTATAGAGAGGTATTCTATAATAACTAGTATGATAACTTTCTATGATAAAGGCATCAGGCATCAGAACCTATTTATGGTGAATGGTGTATAATTTGATCTGGTCTTTAATTGAACTGGGACAGATTCCAAGCAGCTGTTGCAGTGTGGAAAATGATGAGGCCTCATGAGACATTGAGGTGGTGGTTGATTTAAGAAGGAGATGGGCAGGGCTGCAGTGCAAATCTACCCTTCTGTAGGGACTCATAAAAAGAAATGTAGAACAGACAGACACCCCAACACACACACACACACATTTGCAAAGCCAGATTTCAAACATCAAATTAAACCTGTTGCTATATTAAATCTATAGATTTATAATTTATAGAGCCAGCCTTAACGTTAATCCACACTTGCAGGAGCACATATAGTTATTCTTGTATGCTATGACTAATACAAGCCTGGATTTCATGTCAAGGACACCATGCAACTGTCTAGAGATACATCACAAACAGAGAGTGATATGAAAACCACTGGGGCGTGCTCTCACTATCTGTTTTATAGCAACAGCCACAGCAACTATCACAGGGTAAAACTTGACTGAGGGATTAAGGAACAGAATTACACGCTGTAGAACGCAATGAAACAGTATACTGTTTGGCTAGTATGGCCAAATTCCTCAAAAAAATTGTTTGGTTGAATATTAAAAGTTTAAATACATCTGAATTTGACTTATTATTTAATATCTGAGTGTAATAAATAATATACTTTATACATATTTATATGTTAACAATATATAAATATGCTATAAACCATGATGCTGAAGATTGTTAAATAAGATGCTGCTGAAGATTGTTAAATAATTAAAATCATTAAAAAAAATAAGAATATCCTAATATTATCATAAACTCCAATGTGTTGAACATCATTCATTTTTCTTGTGCTACGTATTTATTAATAGTGTATAAAAAGTAATATTTACACAATGCCCTCAACGCATTGGCCAATTCAATGTGTGAAAATGATTCATCATGCTTGCAGAAACACTCTTTCACAATTTGAGTCCTGGAATATGCACAAGTCATTAGGGGAAGAAAAATCCAATAATTATTCAGAACATTCATCTGACTCCACTTTATTACCACATAACGTTGCTGAGCCTAGACTTGGCCAACTAAACCAACCCCAGATCATAATACTGCTTCCAAAAGCTATGCATGATGGGTGCATGGAATAGGGTCAATCTGGACTCATCAGACTCATGGTACAATTAACAATTCCTGAGATAGTGACTTTTTTTGGCCAGTGTGTATAATGGTACTTTAAATTCTACAGTATATATAGTTACAGTATTTATTCTAAGCCATGTTCTGTACAGCAAACACAAAGCTGAATTAGTCAATACCAATATCATTTAACACATTTCAACTCATGGGTTCGGTTTGTACAGTACATATCAACATGTTTTTTACTATCATTATCTATTTAACCAATGTTAGCTTTGATTCCAACAAATAATCAGCATACGAAGGTTACTTTATTTTTTTCTCTCGTCAAGTTGCCCTTGTAAATGAAATACAAACCATCTAACCGAAGTGTTTTTAGTAATCACTGTAATATTCAGTGGCTTAAAATATTTGTAGGAATTCCTTTTTTTTATTATAAAAATAGAATGTTTAAAGTATTGATCTGTGGCTTTAGGGCTCTTTCAGGCTTTAATCATTATAAAGTTCTTTTTTCTTTTATCCACAAAACATTCTCCTTAGGCATACTTTGAAGATGTATCAGGAAAGCTTTCTGCCAAAACTTTTTCTCTAATGTTATCTAGGTAAGATACTGTAATAAGAAAATAATAAAGCACAAATTATGTAAGAGGCATGCATTAAAAACCTAGCAGTTGGGCTTGGATATTCAGACTCCTACTTCTTGAGAAATAATATTTGTATGAAAAACAAAAATGTTAAATGTTAATGAAATAAATCAATGCTTCAAGAGAAGGATGAGAGAAGGAAATGACTGTTTTCTCCTCCTAACACAGTCAGTAATTTATCATGGGAGGTAAGGCCTATCTTTAACAATGTTCTGAAATAAGGGCAAGCCTGTTGAAGACAAAACTTTCAGTCTTGCCTTGATAACCAAGTTCATGGGATAACATGGTGTTCTCCCTGTAGTGGATACACTACTGGTCTTCATCAGGGTTCATTGGTTTCCTCCCACTGTTCAAAAACATCAGCAGGTAGACTGAAAATGCAAAACATTTAATGTACAAATGTTTGATTTGATTATTATTGATGCTTATCAATACCAACTCCAGCTTTGTTACAGAATAAAAAAAAATGTGTTAATGCTTGATATAAAAACAGATATAAAAGAATGAGAGTAGCTTTGGTTATACAGTGCATCTAGAAAGTATTCACACCCCTTCACTTTTTCTACATTTTGCTATGTTTGTATGTGCCTATTTAAAAATGGATTCATGTTCCTGTTTATATACTTTATAAAGGATTCCAACTTTCTAAACAAACTGACCAATACTGGTCAAGCACTTGCCCAAGAAATAGCCCATTTTGTGTTAGAGCTAAGGATGGGTGGCTGTAGATGGCACAATTTGCTAAATGTTGTGCAAATATGCATAATTGTCAATGGCTGGCCTGACAATAGTTTTTTCTTCTTTGGAGACTTTCTCAAAGTTGATCTACAAGTTATTGGCATGGGTTTTACACCAGATGCCCTTCATGCATTTCTCCAGATTTGGGACTGGTACTGAGGATATACTGTATCTCGATTGTTGGGTATTATATGCGCCAAGGGCCCCACCCAGCGGTGGCAGGGCTCGAACCAGCAACCCACAAACCCTGAGTCTCAACCGCCTGAGCCACCACTACAATGGAATGAATAAAAGTTAATAAATGGAAGAGAGTAGAAAGAAGGAAATGTAACTATATAAGCCAGTAGCCAACCTGACATGAATACTGAAACGATTTTGTCATTACAGGAACAAAAATATTACTTAAAAAAAATCCTTAGACAACCCTCCGAGTGGCGCAGTGGTAAAGTGCTCGCCCTATGATCCAGATATCGCTGGTTCGAAACCTGGGTGATGCTGTTTTCCTCTCACAACCGGAGGCACAGAGAGAGCTGATTGGCCAAGCTCTTTCAGGGGGGAGGGATGAGAGGTACTTGTGCTCCCACATTAATCACGGATCTACAGCCAATCAGGGGCGCCTGTGAGCTTTCCTACGAGTGTGTTATTCCGCCTCTAATGGTGCGTGAGCAAGCAGTTCGAAAAGATGCGGTCGGCTGACATCACGCGGTCCCCCCCCCCCACAAAAAAAAGTAAAAAATCCTTAGACATTCTGCTAATGCCATCTGACAGTGAAGAAAATCTATGAATAGGAGAAAAACAACCTTTCGGAAATATTGTTAGATTTGTAGTATTAGTGTGTACTGTTGGCAAATGTTATTAATATTTATGCGCATGACTTACAAATCCTGCTATACTGTATTAGCAGGTGTTAGTGAGTGTTACTGTATATAGGCTTCTATAATACTCTAGCTACCCCTGCCCCATTAACACTTATAGATACAATAAAATTCTTTCAAAATTCTCTTTAGTTTGGTTCTTGTTAGCTAGCTGGCTTATTGCTTATTAAAACTTATATTTTTTGTTAAAAATTGACATTTCATTATCATCAGCTACTCTGACAGTATATTGACACTTGTTAGACACTTGCTAGCATTAGCTTACCTAGCTATCCATGTTAAACCATTCCTACCAGAGATTTACTTACAGTATACTGCTATTATAAATACAAATGTATTTTTTATATATAAAAATATAATAACCGGACTAAGTTGTATTTAGCCACAGAAGCCGTTAGCCGTTAGTACACATGCTAATCCAAATATACTGTACACATAGAGGAATGATCATGGATAAAGACTTTTGTGGAAAAAAATTTCTCAGGTTTCCCCTTTGCAGGACCTGCCTTTGCAGTCTGTAATTGTGTGTGAAATCTGTAAGCCTCAGGATGAAAATAACACACACACACACACACACACACACACACTGACACAGGATTCCTGGCATCAGCCTGACATTGCTTGCCAATATTAGAGTCAGAAACTGCAGATCTGCACGTTTGAGCATCAGCGTATCCAGTACTGTGAAATCCCGCTATGCGATATAATGTCTGTGTTTTTGCAATGCGCTTGTTTATATTCTAATCCAGGCCTTGTGATAAAATTTCTCATGGATAAAGATGTAAAATTGATTGCCATTTAGAGGAGACTTTGGTCAAAGTACAGTGATACTGTAAGTCTCTGTACAGCCCTAACCTCGCTCCAAGCCATATCCACATGTTTGGGCCATTAAAGGAGTTCCTGGGAGACCAGTGTTTCAGACATGAAGCAGGCTCTTGTGTACTGAGAAATCGTTCTACCTTGATGATATCACAGCACTAGTGAACAGCTAGTTTTTACTCCCATAATTGTATTCTGTTCTTCTGCACAATTAAAAGTACTGGTTTGACTTGAACGCTCCTTGAACGCCACTTGGTAACATGGGCAACACTTTGAAGGAAAAAACTTTTTTTTTTTTAAACTTTCCTTTTGAAAGTTCAGTATAATACTTAGGTGTCATTACTAATATCATGCACTTCAGTCACAACTTATAGAGTGATGTGCAGTAACTAAGAGACATTGTTTCTTTCCATGAACTACTTTACATTAGGAATGCAGAGCGCTCTTCCACATCATGCTCAAACAACTAAAGAGTTCCAGCTACACACATTGTCATAGCGACAGCAATCACAAACATCTGAATTCACTTGTAACCTGGTGACGCCAATCAGAATTGTCTCACTGCATGATTAATAAAAACAGCAAAGAAAAATAAATGTCCTTTCCTTATCAAAAGGTCCAATAAACTGACACTAACCACATTTCACACTTAGATTCATTTCTTCTAACTAACTGAAATAAAAAAGAATGAACATCTGGAAATATTTAACGCTTTAAATAAAATAATGATAATTACTATAGGTAAACTGCATTGTTCGAAACTGCAGCAGGAGTTACAATGTCTAGCCAAAACAAGTTATTGTTGCATAGGTGTCAAAATTCTGGCCTTCGTCAAAGCGATTTGAAATTACTGGAACTGGGTTAAGAACTGTCCAACACATTAACATCTGTGAGGAAAGTGCTAAACCATCAACATGTAGTCAGAAATAAAATCATGAATGGAGATCCCCTCAATGCTTGGTGTACTGTAGTTGCACCATGAAAATGGCAGTAAAAATCGCACCTATGTTTTATAGTGAAAGCAAGAGCATTTCCACACACACACACACAATGTACCAAGAACTTGCAGGATTAGAACTAAACAGCTCTGTGGTTCATTAGGAAGAAAGCCACTTGTTAATATAACAATACTGTATAACTAATCTGAGAAAAGGTTTGAATTAGTTAGGGAGGGTAAAGACATGACTTTAGACCAATAGGAAAATGTCATGTGGTTTGACGAATCCTAGTTTGAACCAATTCCAAAGCAATGGTCGTGTCAGGGCAAGAAGCGAAGCTCATGAAGCGATGCACCCATCATGCATAGTGCGCACTGTATAAGCCTCTGGAGACAGTGCTATGATGTCGGGTTGCTTCAGTTGGTCAGGTCTAGGCTCAGCAATGTTATCTGGCAATAAAATGATGTCAGCTGACTGCCTGAATGTACTGAATGACAAGGGTCTTTGGCACTTCCCTGATGATATGGACACCAATGGAAAGTGCATGAGGAATCATTTTCACACATCATTTGTCCATCACAATGCATGAGGTTATCAAAGCTAGAGTTGGATAAATCAAGTCCTAACTTGTGCAACTTCTTTTAATAAACTATTTACCTTATACTGTATATTTCAAGATTCAAGATTCCAAGAACTTTATTAATCCCAAAGGGAAATTTGTATATTTAAGTTTATATATTTGTGGTCGCTAAATACTGAATGATTTATTAATATGTATCTATAGATACTGAGAGATTAAAAGGTTGATTTTGAATCTGTGTCTTTTATGTTATGTTCACACTTGTAGTCTTGATTCTGACGAAAGCATTGGTTTTGTTTCGCTAGTACAAAGTCCTGGTTTGCTTAGACAAATGACACAACAGGCAGTATGTTGATTTTATATATGGTGGTATCTTTTACATTTTATAAACTCAAATTTACGAAGAGTTTATAAAATGTAACATTATACTGTACATTAAAAACAACATAACATACTGTAGCTCCAGATGGCAAATAAAACGGTCACCAATGTACAGTACATACAGTACAGTAATATTTTATTTTACATCTAGCTTTTATTCAGACATCAGCCACCCCCCCCACACACACAAATAAATAATTTAATTAACAAACAAACAAACAAACAAACAAACAAATTCATACATATATAAATAAAAGGCAAGTTGATATCTTTGATCCTTTGGAAGATTCCCCTCTTTCCTGCGTCAGCCTGCCTGATACGAGAGCATGTGATAGTACAGCAGGGCTGCGTTCAATACCGAGAGCACTCAAAAACATATGGCACGTCATTAAACTATTCAACTGCCATTCAAATGTTTCTTTTTTTTTTTTTATCTTGGCAGCTTTGGAAACTCTTCGTGTAGTGTGTCTCCTTGTCTACTCTATATCAGATGTCAGATACAGAATTGACTGGTGAAAGTTCTCAGGTACGGTCATCATTATCAGAAAATGCTAGCAAAGCAGACTTGGTCTGTTTACAGGTCTTTGGTGCGATCACATTTCAATCGAACTGTGTCAGAGTTCGTTTGGAAGTGGACCGAGACCAACCTTTACTAGGGGTCTAGGGGTCTCAGTTCGCTTGCTTGGTGAGCACCAAAGCTCAGAAGGCAGCGTTACCACTTGTTCAAGTGAGCAAAGATATGCAATGTCACATTCATCAATCAGCATTCTGCTATCTATAACTGCTTCCTTGCATGCTTCAGGCCTCATATATACAGTATACTATATTTATGAAAACTTGGTCTTTGTATGTGCTCTGACAGATCTATGAAGAGATGTTTAAAATGTGAGAATGTATTTCAGGAAACATTCCACCGGCACACTGGACAAAGGGAGTGGATTGCTCAAGAGCTCGAGCAAGTGAAAGTTTAATGAATGAACCTGATTTATGATGCTAACCTACTATATTATACCATCATGTGCTTACATATAATGACTAAACCTTCACAAGAACCTGCTGGAGATCTTGATGTTTACTGGGACGATAACCTCATTTAACCTGATTGATGCAGCAATCTCCCCCTGGAGCTCCGCCTACTGGAATTATCATATAAAATACTGGAGTTTAATAGTTGAGTCAATTAATTAAACTCAATAAACTGTTTTTTATATTATTTCTTACATTTGGTGACATCAATGAGCAGATAGGTGGAATAAGCCCTAATAATGGTATTAATGGTATTATTATTATTATTATTCCTATTATTATTATTATTATTATAACCTTATGTAGTGAATATATTACTGAACATAGACTTACAGTATGTTGTTTCTTTGTTTAAGTGTTTCTAGGCTTGGCGACAAGATTGAGACTCTAACTCTAATTCTACAGTAACTTAGTCCCAACTCAGTATTGGACTGATCTTCTATTCCTAAGAGGAACTGTTTAAATTGGTCCTAAAAACCATGTGCAATCCACATTTTGTGCCAAGATTGACTATAAAACAATGATGATATGTGCATTGGCAAAGGAAAACCCTTCAAATTTTACATTTTCAACTATTTATGGTTCTGAAAACTACAGGCTTTGTGGACTTTGTTTCTTTTTTGCATGCATGTCAACCACAAATAATGTTCTAACATTTTACAGTCTGTTTAGCCACAAAAGTAAAATTTAACACCACAGACAATATGTCTCTGGCATCTGATTACAAATAGAATTAATTATGTTTCTGTCATTTGTATGGATTGTACGTATGTACTGTATGTACAGTATGCTACTGTACATTGTTACAGACTTGCCATTAATATTCATGTTTCCTGATCTGTAGTGAGAGCCATATATTTTTATTTAAGGTCAAGTTTCAATTAGGCATCTTAAAATATGGAGAAATTCATGGAATGTAATTTGAATGGAAAAAAGTCCTCCATCTCCCTCGTTAATGAATCTTGTAAAATATGAAGGTTATGAAATTGAGCCATGGCAGTCTAGAACTGGTTTCTTGGAGGACAATACTGTGCAAAAGTCTTGAGCTACCCCTCACTTCTTCATATTAAATTTTATTAAATTATGTAGATTCAATTAAAGAAATCTGAACAAATATTTTCCTGCGACAGAGTTCAAGATTCAAAGAACTTTATTAATCCCAAAGGGAAATTGCTTATGCTCGGTTACAGGTGCTCACAGTTGTTAACTAAGGAAAGGTAATAAAGGTAATAAATAATAATAATAATAATATAAAAAAAAAAAAAAAGTTCCTAAAACATTAAGTACCAACAAAATATGATCCAAGACCACTTGTAAGTATTGCACAGTAATCTAGTATGTATGTAATATTGTATTATTATATGCAATCTGGTATTACATATTCTATTGGGAGGTAGTATTGCAGTTATCATATTATTAATATGGGTAAGTATCAAACTTCTCAGCATTCAGCATCCTCAGAATACTAATCACCACCCTGATCATCCGTCATAATCTGCATTGGTTCATGCCTTAAAATAAATGTTTTTCTATGTTTAAATGTTTCATATGCAGTGTTGGGTGTAACACGTTAGAGTACTTGGATTACTTTTTTTTATTATTTTATATTCAGACAATTTATGTAATCCGTGAGCCAGACATTAGTCATTCCTAATCCATTAGTGTGTGTTTGTGTGTTTGTGTGTGTGTGTGTGTGTGAAAGACATCCAACAAGCCCTGCCCCCGACACCCCCCCCCCCCCCGTTATTCCCGCTGTTATACCCTTATCTCACCTATGCAGTTTGACTGTGCGAGGACTGACACTGACGCGCGGAGAGATGGAAACCTAATCACAGCGACAAAAGTTGCGAATCATGATGAACCGTACTTATGGCCACCGCGCAAAACCGCATAGGTGAGATAGGAGTATTAGTAGTTAACAGATTATGGGCCAAACTTCGCTGGGTGAAGATGGTTGAATAATTACAGTATAAAGGTCTTGACTAAAACAACATGCATGAGGAATCAAAATGGAGTTTTCATTTTCTGCAATGAAAAAGTACTCGACGTAGTTACTTTTATCAGTAATGTAACTGATTACTTTTTAAAGACAGTCATTCTGTAATGTAATTAGTTACTTTAAAAAGTAACGTCCTCCAACACTGTTTATATGTCACTGTGTGGATTAACAAACAAAACATACTCTGATACTGATCAGAAACTGGGACAGGACTGAAAATGAGAGTCAAAGGAAGCCTGGGGAACTATACTGAAATACAAAACTATGTAAAAATAAAATTGTAACCAAACAAAAAGTGGCTCTTTGAAAGCAAAATATGAAAGAAAATAGGGGTTGCTCAAGACTTTTGCACAGTTCTGTACTGTACATCATTTACAGTAGCATTGTGTATTTATGGGCAAGAGAAAATGAGCATTTAAGCATTTAATCTGTGCTTAGAGGCTGTCCGTCTGCCAAAGATAACCCTGCTGTAAGCATGACTGCAAACACACCTAAACTAAGGTAGCATGCCCTTCTATTTAGTCTGCACTGGATGTTCCCTTATCTATTTTACTGATCTCAACCATTTCTCACTAGTAAGTGAACAAAGACTTCTGTGAGAACAAACCATGCCTCCAATTCTTCAGATAGGCAGGTCAGGGCAAGTCAAGGTCAAAGGTCATCTCCTGTTTCAGTATATAGCAGATGTGGCAGGATGGAGAGGCAATGAGAGTAGGGGGCCAGGCAGCTTCAAAAAGAGTCCATGAAAACTGTCTCGGCTCATCTGGAGAGTGTGGGGCATGCTCAGTAGAAAAACGTCCATGTGGATTAAATGTAGGTACAGTTTATCCAATATAAGTTAGTGATTTGTGGGGGTGGGGGAAAGGTGTAGATCTTTTAGTTGGAACAAAATCTGCAGATTCCTTGAGTCAAAAACACTTATATTTGATAGCATGCCCTTCTGTATTCACTGGCATCAGTAAACATCACAGTGGTACGTAAGGAATAAACCATTATAGGGCATGATGTTAGAAAAATAGAGTGAATTGAGAAGAAACTGAGTTTTATTTATATTTTCTAACAATAGCACAACTCCAAATCTTTCCACTTCACTTTTTTTGCTCGCTGTTGAACAGCACATCATACTTCCTATCCGTTTATAGTTACAACTTATGTACAGTATTGTATGTACGGGGCCAGGGGTAGCTCAGTGGTTAAGGCATTGGACTATGGTTCGGAAGATCCCAGGTTCAAACCCCACAACCACCAAGTTGCCACTGTTGGGCCCTTGAGCAAGGCCCTTAACCCTCAACTGCTCAGATGTATAATGAGATAAAAATGTAAGTCGCTCTGGATAAGAGTGTCTGCCAAATGCCTAAATGTAAATGTAAATGTATGTTGTAGAAGTTCTGCAAAAGAGATATGCAGTAAAATTATGTAACAACTATAAAAAGTCAACCTTCACCAGGCTTTCACTTCTCTCTCAAGAAGTTAATAAGACAAAAAAATGCAGCTTGTTGAGGTACAGAGAACCCAGAAAGCCACAAAATCCTCTGTACTGATTATTTAAATCTGTTGGAAAACTCTGTCGCAAAGCACTGACAACTGAGAATACTTACAGTACATGAATGTTAATAAATGCCTTTTATGGTTTATGGTTTTCGGAATTTAAGCTTCTTTTTAAATAGCTTTACCAGGTTTTGTATGTTGCATATTTAAATACAATATATATTGTACTATATATATTATACTTTCTGATCTGATTATTATAACGTGTAGATTAGGTGCTTTTGGAAATTAATAAATTCAATACTGAATACTTTAAACACCTGTGAGCTGATCCACTGTTAGAACTGTAGACGTTTCGGTCCCTTTCCTTTATACTCACTTCTCTTATTTCTGGGTTACTCTGGCACGAGTTTTCTCTTATTGAGGCACATATGGGGCTGTAAACAGTCATATTTTTGGTTATGTAAAAGGACGTTACATGTTTGTAATGTCTACAAAGATCAAATTTTTATTCACTACTTTTGCCTTGTTCCTTTGTTTCAGACATTTATTAAATTTTTTTTGTTTTTTTTCCCCCAGCCAGAACTGAAAAGCCAAATCACGAGATATGAGCAGTTTCATCAGATGGGGTGGAGTTGGTAATGGAGGGCTTGTCAGTGCTTTTTATTAATTTATCTTCAATAAGTGCTTTATACTGGCCATGGTCTCAGTGTCTTTAAAGCCTATCCTGCACTAGGAATACACCCTGGATGGGAATCACAGGATACTACAGTATGCTCACACATGCACATGCATTCACCAACAATCTTGCAGTCTTGTTATTGTTTGGTGTCTAAATATTCAACATTCAAATATTCATCAGTGTACAGTATGCAGTAGAAATGTAAAAACTGAAGTCAAATACACACAACTTGTATACTGTAAATTCTCCACCAGAGTCCACTCTGTTGATCCAAGGAAGCTTTGGTTTTAGATAAACCCTGTGCTGTCAACTCTTTTCTTAGGAGGTTTGCTAATGTATGCTCAAGAAGTAAAAAAATATAATGTGATGGATTATTTTGTACATTTGTGAAAAATGATAGATTATACCTTTTTTCTTAAAGAAGGATTAAGTTTTTGGTCATGGAACCACAAACTAACTATTTACAGAGTCGGATAATGGTGCCAAACCATCGTTTTTCTTTTCTCTCTCCTTTCTCTCTCTTTTTATTATTTAACAAAAACCTAAAATTTCTGTTAACAATGCAGACAAAATACAATAAAATTAAACAGAAGTTATAAATATATTTGATTGTTTTGCAATGTTACTAAGAAGAGAATTAAGAAAGGCGACAGGCAGTGGTGATCAGTGATCGTCATGAAGAACTGCAGTGATTGGTGAGACTGGTCACGAGACACCATGATGATCAGTGATTGGCCCTTTGGGAATGATGATGATGATTAGTGATGGTTACTGATTGATCATGGGGAACACTGAGGATCAATCACTGGGACAATATGGAATTTGTCCTTTTGTGGTGATTTATCATAACTTTTTTTGCTAAGGTTTTTTTTTCCATTCAGGAACAATTAACAAGTGTTAAAGTTGGTAACACTCAACAAACTACATCGGTTTAATTATCTGGAATTTGGATTTTGAGGTAACTACTGTATATGTATGATTTGATCTTAGAACAGCAGTTCCTGGTCAGATATAGAAAATGTGTATATCTTATCTACATTGACTAATACAATAATTGAGTTATAATTAAAAGCTCGTGCTAAATGTTATGGCTAAATATGCTTCTGTGTATAAGATTACAGTGGTGTGGTGAGTAGAGTTCCAGTCTGTGATAAAAAAAAATTGAGCCGGTATTTATAGTCATCCCTCCTTAGTTCCCAAGCTTCAGACAGAAACAGGATTATGAACCATGCCGGCTCAACATTAACTATATGAATTGTTTAAATGTAATGATATTATTAAAGACGAACAGATTAGTGTGATACATGTGAATTGGCTTCTTTTAATCACTTAATCACTTCATTTATGATTGCATTTGATTTTTGTTTTTGTTATTATATTTAATTTAGTTAAAATACACTTTTTTTTCCCTGATTCCTGAAATGCATTTTGAATAGATGCAACAAATAGGATCTTATCTGAGGATCTACTAAACAGTTCTGAAACAGTTTACAATTGGTAATGATGTAATATAAAGGATTTACATAAAGAACTAAGGCAGAGAAAACTGCTTGTAATCACACCTTCTAGATGTGTATGGTGGCCGTCTAGAACAGAAAACATAAGGCAACCAGGAGATTTGCCAAAATGCACTCATAAAAGCACATCCAGCTCATTACACATGTGACTTGGTGCAAAGTATTGCTTAAGCGTTTTGTGCAGCTTTGCTATCCTACACATCTGTGTAATCCGATATGGAATGACTTATCACTAGACCGCTATGACTGCTATGGGACATATCATTTCCACAGGTATGCACACGCACACGCACACACACACACACACACACACCTATCACAAGGGGACTATAATAGAAGTTAGAAGCTGCAGTACCTTTGTATCTCTCCCTGACGTTCTCATAAGCTTGCACAAAGCACTGCTCCTCCACATGTCCAAGCATGCTGGCTGGATTAGACATGGCCTTACGGTCAGGTCAGCACAAACGTCTTCCTTTAACTTTTCTCTCGTGTCCTTCCTCAGTCTGATGTCCCTCCCTGTCAGCTGGGCTGCGTACAGATGAGTGTGTGTGTGTGTGTGTGTGTGTGGTGTGTGTGTGTGGTATCCCCCTGCACTCACTCAACACTGACTGTACAGTATGTGTGTGTTGCCGTTCACAGCATTGGCTTCCAGTCCAGACCACCAGTACCACTCCCCTTTCTAAGCTGGAGAAATACCAGCCCACACTCACACGCGCACACAGACATGCACACACACACACACACACACACACACATACACACACACACACACACACATATGCACAAAGACCCTCCTTTTAAAGGCCAACACACTAGTTTAGAACACTAAGCAAATTTTTAAGAAGGCCAGTAATGTACATACATACATGAACAAACTAAAGTCCATGTTAATCAAAAATTATTAATGATTAATTAATTCATTATTATAAATATTGTAAAAATTCTACAAGAAGTATTGGCACCATCCACTTTTTAAGGCACAAAATATATATTTTTATATTATTATTATTATTATTATTATTATTATAACAAAATACATACAATGATTAACACGTACTACTTGCTGTTCTGGAAAGAAAATCATAATCAGAAAAATTCCTTTTCTTGATTTTCTCTTGTAAAACATTTCAAAATTATTGCCACCTCATGAGCATTGTTAAAATATGTACAAAATTGATTCAAAAGTATACAATTTAAAAATATGTTTTTAATAATATTATGTTTCTCAAGAAATCTCTAGATTATGGAAGAACACTGCTTAACAGATATTTCCCATGATGGTGTTGTTGATTAACTAATCGAGTTAATCACATTATATTAATGTGATATAGGATGCTAAACTCTCCAGATATGTGCTACAGTATAGTTAAACTCTACCTGAAGGTAATTAATGATCTCAAAGGACATCACTTTGTATTGAACACCTAAAGTGTCAGCTCATTAGTCAAATAATCATCTGTTTTCACTAAATACTATAAATAATTCAGTGTCTACAAGACAACTGGGTGGGGGATCAGTTACTGTCATTATAACTGAATAGAGTATAAACATAAGGTTACAGACATTTAAATTAGCTTTATCGTTCATTACCAAATGTAAACCCAAGGACATTTCAGCACAAAAGAAGATGATGTTTGTTCACAAGTGTAAGTCAGGTAAAGGACATAAAAATACAAGACCACAAAGGAACATAATTAATTTGCCACTCACGCACTCACCATCTATACCACTTTATCCTGTATTCAGAGTCGCAAGGGGCTTGGAGCCTATTCCAGGGTGCCAATCCATCGCATGGCACACACACATACTGTACGCACACATTCACACACTACGGGCAATTTGGGAACGCCAGTTAGCCTAATCTGCAGGTCTTTGGACTACGGGAGGAAACTGGAGTACCCGGAGGAAGCCCACCAAGCACGGGGAGAACATGCCAACTCCATGCACATAGAGATCCTGGATGGTAATTGAACCGGGATGTACAAACCACTAGTGTGCTGAAAAGGGGAAAAAAAAAAAACACCAAAACACACAAAAAAATCCCCACTTAAACAGTTGGGTTGGTTTTCTGAAGTTTTGGGGCCATTTCACTGGTAGTGTTCTAGGGATGTTCAAAATAGCCAGTATAAAGTCCGCTAAGTACAGTACCAGGTTATTTTAGGCAAAAATTGGTAGACTCCGGTAGAAGTCTGTATATTTGAAAATGTTTCAATAAAAATAGGAAACGGTGTCTGAAGCATTTCCGCAATTTATTCATTCATCCTTTTTTTTTGTCCTGTAATTGATCAGCATATTCAAATTAAAATTAAAATTTTATCTGTCACACACACAGTCATACACAGTACGTTATGCAGGGAAATGCTTATAGCATCCATCTGTCTATTTCGGTGTTGCCTGGATAGGCTCTAAACCCACTACAAACCTGGCCAGGATAAAGCAATTACTGTAAACCAACAAAGTTATTTATAAAACACCACAAGTACATTCATACCAGAATAATAACCCCAAATCAGAGGGAGCAGAATTGTGCTAACTTTCTACGGGAACAGACAACATTTTTCATTTTCTTGTAACATTTTCTTGTTACAAATGCATTTTTCAACTTTCTGTGAGAACAAGAGGTACTAGTCAAAGTTTATGCTGGAGGGGTAGGGACTGGTCAAACTTTCTATGGGAATGTGGAGGCTTGGGGAACCTTTTTACAGTATTGGTTTTTGGTAGCAGTCACGACTGGAAATTACTTTGGGAGCAGGCAGGAGTGAAGGTAAACTGTCCTGCACACACATCTATTAACTCACTCACTCACGCATAGTCTATATCGCTTGATCCTGTATTCAGGGTCACCGGAGGCCTGGAGCGTATCCCAGGAGACTAAGGGTACAAGGTAGGGTACAGTATACACTCATATACTGTACACACTACAGGCAATTTGGGAACACCAATTAGCCTAATTTGCAGGTCTTTGGACTGTGGGAGGAAACCGAAGTACCCGGGGGAAACCCACCAACACGGCGAGATACCTCTCACTTTATCTTGTAAGCAACTTTAAATAAAAATTTCATCTTGTGTAAATGAGGTCAGAAATACCTCAAAAAGCATAATACAACCACAGTACTGTATGTGTGTCAAATTGTCCAACGTCAAACATCGGATTGGAACTTTTCTGATTGGAACATCAAAAGCAAAGATGCCACATGATTGAACAAGATGTGTCTTTAAGCTGGACTCTGGAAAGAAACCACCAAAATGCTGTCCATCACGTCTAACACCAGTCACCCAATGTATAGAGTTTTGGCCAAGCAGAAACATGGTTAGTGGGAGACTTCAATCATAGAGCTTCTCTACAGACAAACTCAGGAAATCCAATGTTCCAAGTTTTTGTGTTACTGTCCTTGCTACTGGGTGTTTGAAATTTCCTTCGGGATCAATAAAGCATCTATCTATGTTATCTCCCGCACTGCTTAATAATGCTTCATATACTGTATGTGTTTGGTTCAGCATTTCTGAAAGACGGCTTGCCAAGTGTAGAGTAAAAACAGCTATTTGTAAGCTATTAATCAGTCCGAGGTTCAGTTTAAACTGCTTTTGGCCGAATCCAAAAACAAATGCAGTTCAACATGCCAATGTTCAGCCAAACAGGACCTGTAGAGTGCTTTGGGAATTACTTAGAGCCAAATCTGCTCAGGATTTCAGGTATTAGGCAGCAGTTTTGCTTTTCTTTAATGAAGAGTGATGACAAATGAAGTGTTGGAAAACCTGATTTTGGAAAACTGACATGCAAGTTACAATAACTGGTTTTGTAAGCTGCATTATAAAATTACTAAAATTGCTAAGTCGTTGAAAATAAGATGTACTGATGCTATTAGAAAAATACTTTTATACTTTTTTTAAAATACTTTTTATCTTTTAAATATTTTTGGATAAATAAATATCAGTAATAAATACTGACTGATGTGGTTGTTGGTTTGGTGATTTAACACACACACACACACACACACAGAGACAACACAGACACACACACACATACATACTGTATATATAAAACATGGATTTTTAAATATATTCTTTATGCGCTGATTCTGAATAAGGTTCACTATAGCAAAAATCTTTGAATCCAACTGAAAGACATTGCATTAAATAAGTACCGTACACAAAAATGGTTAAACACTGCAACATGTACACACATTTCACAGTCTGGTGGTAGTTTAACATGTAATTTATATGCTCTAATTCAAAGGCCTTCCAAAACCTTCAAAAGCACAAGGTTCTCATTAGTTACTTTAGTTCGAAATAACAAACATGCTTCTGGTAAAAATGGCCTTAAAAGGTAAAATGATTTAAAAGACCAGGTGTAAGCATCTCTGAAAAGCAGCTACTGCAAAAGCCAGAACACTTAAGCATTTAATTGAAACCAGATTTGTGCTCATTGATCACAGTTGTTTAAACTACTGACCCCATGTGGTGACTGCATGTAAGAGATTTTATGAGAAGTAGTGACAGGTTGTACATGAATGATTCATTCTTTTTGAACTAGTCTTTAATGTGACTCAGAAGAACGAGTAGTCTCAGAGAGTGATTTGTTCATTCGTTCTACTGGCCGCGCATACGCAAAGCATCACAAAACCTCTATAGGTTATGTACAGGAAACAGAAATGATAGTTACCTCTCAAGTTTTTTGGTCCAAATCATTCGTTCTTTTGTCACATGACTCCCATAGACGCTATGCAGAGCACTACACAGGAAACAGAATTGAGCGATTCTTCTCATGAGTCTTCTAGTCCAAGTCATTTGTTCCTTTGTCATGTGACTTCTATATGTTATGTAATTTCATATATATTCAAATACTTAAAAACATAAGATTAATTTAGTTTTTATGTAATGAGAAATGACGTTCATATAGATCTGTATTGCTATCAGCTCATAATAAATGTTATACATATGTACTTACTTGTACCTGAATAACATAAATCTGAAATCTACATTGTTTAATTTTGTATTTTGTATTTTATTATCTTCTTTTTTTTTTTTTAAGAAAAAGAAGAATCAACATTTGCCAGATGCGCAAGTATCAATATTACATAAATACTCTACATAACTAAACACAGTGAAGCAAAACATCAAAGGAAATGTTTCACTGCTTGATTCAGCTGGTACAAGACCTCCCACAGGGCGACCTGGTAAAAGGAGGAGCTGGTGAAACCAGTCAGTGCTAGTCTGTAACAGCACCAGAAATTTATTAGAACAGAATATCATTTATATTTTCACTGCGAAGTTGATAAGAATTGAGAGAGATACCTAAATGCATGCATATAATGAAATCTCATCATTTACTGCATATGTGCTTAACAAAAGATCAAGAAAGTTGTGGAACTTCAGAAATAATAAATAGTGTTGTAAATTTTATATACTGTATTTATGAGTTCAATTATCTTATCTTGGGAATATAGTTGGCTAAAAATACAAAAAAACAGTAAATATATAAATAAATATAATATGGGATGCGCATGTAGGTCTGTGATCCCACACAGGGTGTATTCCCTCTTCTTTTTACAATGACTCCAGACAATAATCATACAAGCTATGATTATATAATCATGGATCCTGTTTTCTCATTTCTGATCCAAAAAACAAATCAATGAAATGTCTGGGATCTGATATGATCAGAGACTGATGTACTCCTAGAATCACTCATAGAGCATCTGTTTAAAATTGCATTAAATGTTACATGCATGATGGGAGTAGGTTTTACGACAATTTGTCTCTCATGTCCAGGCATGATCTGCTGTTGGCTGATTTGAGAGTGGTTAATATGAGCTGCCTTACTTTGCGTTTACATGGACGTAATTTCCAGAATAATAGCCAAATCAGAATAAAAACACATCATGTAAACACCTTACTCGGTGTTGAACAGTCTGATCCAATCCAGCCCGATCAGGAGTAAATTTCAGTCAAAAAGAGAGGGGTATAGTAAATATTTTGCTAAACAGTTCAATAGGCAAATATTAGCCATGTAAATAGTTTATCTAACTGTTTCTCTCTTGTTGGAGTAAATATATTCTTTCTGACCACGTTTGTCCCACAACCTGACATGTAGCTCCTTTCATGACAACACTGACACATGTCGGTTCTTTGAAACGGGTGTTTATTGCTTGAATCTCTTTGTCACGCCGTGAGAACTGTATTCGTGAATGAATATTACAAATGCATTAGCAATTTACTCCCTAGCATGTACATGAACTTCAATACAAATACATGCAAACATGAACATGAAAAGTTTACAATGACATAATACCTCGTTGGCCGCTTGTCATTAAAAGAGGTGCTTAAATTCTTGCATCCCTTTGTCTTAATTTTAATAGCAGAGCCTTGTGGGAGACACCCGCGAACCTGCAGTCCATGGGAGAGATCTTACTGAATTTCACGTTAACTCTCCCTAGCTTTCTCGCGAGACACATTACGTCACATCTTAACAATTACAATTAACTATAACATGGTACATGGTATAACATAATACGTCATGTTTTCCCTATTTAGATATTTTAAACTTCAAATATATATATTTGAAATTCTGTCATCAATTATAATCAAAGTATTTACATCAAAGGCTTTAATATTAAATATTCAAATAAACAAAATTCAACAGCATTAACATGACAAGTTCCCAGAGGGAGTTTTGTTTCCATTACTAACTGATAAACTTTGTGAGCACAACTCTCTCCTACCACATTTTTTATCCTCTGGATCTCTTGCTGAGTAAGGCACACTGATTGGTTCTCCATTTCATACACAGTAAAGCCTTTAACCAATCATAGACGAGACTGAATTCTTGTAATCAATTATAACTCGGACAGCAGGATTTATCAGAAATGATAAATAGCCTAACCTAAACTTAAAGTTAAAATAGTTTTATTCTGATAAATTTTTTTGTGCTGTGAAGAAAGAAACACACAAAAAAACACTAAATAAAAAGAGCAAATGTATTGGTGCCTAAAGGCTAAAAAATAAAGGTATGCAGTATTTGATCAACGTCCTTCTAAAGAGTTAAGCTAGACCCTCTAATCAGAAGGTTTTCAATCAGATAATATAAAAAAAATGAGTTCATAGCTTTTGTCCTATGAACAAAGAGTGTGGACTGAGTATCTCACCATCACTCTTTAACCACAGGATGGTACTGTAGTGTAGAGTGCAAACCCTACACGATTCCTGCTTCTTGTATTGACCACAATTGACAATTCATTACACACAGCAGGTAAATTACTGTACCTTCACTAAGGAAATCCTCGATTTAATAACATTTTAATCAACAAATTTAAGGGTCGTGTCCAAAGAGAGTGTTTTTCCTCAACTGCTTCTGGTAATACTGTGCCTCTTAAACTTTATGTTTCTAAAAATATATATCATCATTAACTGGTATACTCCCTGTGCATTTTTAAATGAGCAACATAATTACTGTCGCAGTGTATTCCAAGACATGCCAGTACATTATTGCTTGTGAAGGAAGAAATCATGGACTACATATAAGAAATGAAACAAAAGCAGCATACTGCTATAGGAAAACTATTGCACAACTATGGCTATGAATACCTATTGCCGGTATACCTATACATATTATCAATGACGAACACGTTGTCCTTTCTTTTTAAATACTGTAAGTACTTATTCTTCTGGGGCACCTTGAACACTCTCTTACGGGTTTAGCTGTTACATAAAGGGTTCTACACATACTCTGTCAGTAAACACAGAGGTAATGCAATAGTGTTAGATTTCTTACTAAGAAAATTTAAATAATAAAGACAACAGTCAGTAGCTCTCAGGGAACAGCCGTTCTGTAGGCAAACAATGAGGCTGGGCACTACACCAAAGGAAACATTCTCAGTAAACACATACACACATGCATACACACACACACACCTAGTACCTACTTGGTTTTACACCAGGAGAGCACTGTGCATACAAAATACTGGGTTAGCTTTGCTTACATAGGACAAGTTAAATAATGGATCATCCAAAGGCTGTGTGCTTTGGGTGAATAATGTCACCAGACATCCATGCTAACTTACCTGAATTATATTGCTAGCTATTTTTTATGAAGGTAATTTTGAAATGTTTGGCACCACTATATAAAACTGGACATAATAATAATAATAATAATAATAATAATAATAATAATAATAATAATAATATAAAATGTAATCACACTGTCCTAATACAATAGAGAACAAGCGGCACATGTTATAATTACATACAGTACATTAAATCAGCATCACAAGTTTGATATTTATGAGGGAAAAGCTTGAGAATTGTAAAATTTTTAAAATTGGTTTTAAAAATTAACAGTAATTTGTTGTTAATTCTGTTGCCAGTCAGTTTAGACACCATTTCAATTTTGACCTGCAAAGTATTTATCATAAATATCAAACAAGATGAGATTTTTCTTTCTTGCATTTTACATTTGTAAAATTAGCTAGTTGAATTTGTAATTTAGCTCGTTAAGATTTATTTACCTTGTTAAATTAACTAGCTTGATGAAGTTTTAAAATTAAAAGGCTAGTTAGCATTAGAGAACCAGCAAGTCAAATTTTAAGTTAGACTGTGTTAGATAAATTGCCATCTAGGTCATGCAGTGTCTGGGTTAAAAATAAACATATTTTAAGCTTGTGTATTTATGAATGCATGAATATGTTTAAACACTTTAATGGCTAAAAAAATGATGGACACCTAACCATTACATCTGTATGTGTTTACCAGTGTGGAGGGATGTTATACTTTTTAAAGTAACTAATGACCTTACAAAATTACTGTGTTTAAAAAGTAATCAGTTACGTTACAGCGTTACTTTCTGATAAAAGTAACTAGTTAGAGTACTTTTCCATTGCAGAAAATGAAAACTCATGCATGTTGTCTTAGTCAATACCTTTATAATTATTCTACCATCATCACTCAGCAAAATTTGGCCCATAATCTGTTAACTACTAATACCCCTATCTCACCTACGTGGTTTCGCGCTGTGGCCGTAAGTATGGTTCATCATGATTCACCACGAGTTTTGGCGCTGTGATTAGTTTCTCATCTTTCCACGCATCGGTCCTCTCATAGTCAAACCGCATACAGTAGGTGAGATCGGGGTATAACAGCAGGAATAACAGACGGGGGTTGGTTATCGGGGGTGGGACTTGTAGGACGACTTTCACACACACTAACAGATTGGGAATGACTGCTGTCTGGCTCACAGATTACCTAAATTGTCTGACTAAGAGATTAAAAAAAATTTAAATAACTAAATAACTGAGTATTTAAATGGTGGACCTAACTTGTTAGATTACTCATTACATCAAAAAAAATCTAGATTTCCTTTTGCTGGAAATAAAAAACATTAACCTGTTCCTTGTATACAGAGTTGGCTCCTTGAACACATAGAGTTTTAACATACAACCTTGAGGAATGCCAAACAACATATTTTCACAACCAAGAACAATAAAAATTCATCAGATTCACTTTTCTATGTGTGGCGGATGACTTGAGACACAGGACACACCTGTTTAACTGTAATGCAGCAGAAACAATACCGTGACTCAGACCACCTCTTACCTGCGATGCGGATAACAGCCCTCTCAGCAGGGTCCAGAACATCTCCGGATGCCGATTTCGAACGTTTGACACGTTGGTGCTTAGCCAGATTCCAGGGCAATGTGTCTCCAGGTAGGGCTGAGGAGCACAACTCGCTCCTACTTTCCTCTGATGCAGACCTCTCTCGGAGACGTGGACGAGAAGTAACAGACATTGCCTGCAACAGAGTAAGATCTTTTGGTATCAAAGGTTTTATAGATTTATTGCCAAAGTTTAGACAGCACTTTCCACCATCACCATCAAAGCATCGACTGGAAGAACAATTTTCATCACTTCAGTACATTTCCTGAGACTTGTAGAGTTGATGCCAAGGCACACTAAAGCTGTTCTGTGTGCCTTGGCACACTGTAGGCTACAATGAGCAGACTCAGCAAAACAAGGTCGTTATAAAATCTCAAACCAAACAAGAGCCTCATTTAAAGAGCATTATCATTCAGCATTACTGTAAGCAAGGTATATGGAATTAAATACTGTGTTTTTCATGTCACTTTGAAGCCTCATTTGTCTCATCTGTCAGTAGCCAATGCAAAGTGTTGCTTCCACATTTATTGCAATAGTTACCCAGGCAAAACTCGCAAGAGAATAGCCAGTCCACTCTTGATGGTAATGATAAATATTTTAATGTCATTAAATATTAAACACTGTTATATAGACACAACTGAAGAACTATTGCCATTTTTCATAAAAATGGACCAAAATAATGAATGAAAATTTACCACGCAAATTATCGGAGAATCACTCAGCTTTGGTTATTAAGCAGCCTAAATTATTAATTTAAACAAAACCTAAATTATTATCCAACAGGCAGATGGATGGTAATCTCAAGTCAGGTAGGCGAAATAATTTCACCATCAGCTAGTAGCAGTAACAATAAAGCCAGTACACACACATACTGTAAGCAACTCTTCAGCGATGACTTCAACATAGTGATGTTGAGGTTCCAGTACTATTAATATCACTGCACAGAAAACTGCACAGGATAAGAAACATATTTGAACATTAAATTATACAGTACCTCACCCATGCTCAAAAGACCACCAATTGTATCAATTATTAATTTTCTTTAAAAGCCTCACTAACTCTAGACTGTAATATTTCCATTAGCATGGAAAATGGAGGCAAGTGAAGAAGTCCTATTTCCTCTTAATGAATAAAAGAGGGAAAATGCTGAAACTGTACAGTAATATGTCGGGCTTCCTATCACGGCTCTCTGTCATCGTGACCCCAACACTGAGAGGCTTTCAAACAGCGGCCTACATCATATCACAAATTATACAGTAATTATATAATTTCAATAATAAGCAGCAGTAAATGAACAACTAGAATATGTGTTAAGAGAAATTATATGCATTCAGTACAAATGCTTGCTTTCAGGTCACAGCATTTTTCACTTAATGCATTTTAAATAGATGATCTTATTAAACAATTTGTTATGAAAGACAAACAAAAACTGCATGAAATTGATCATGTGGTGATGTTTTCTGTGAATGACATTCACTAAAAATATTTTTAAAGAAGTCTGTAATGGTGTTAAGCTGCAAGACCCGGCAAAGTCATCATGAAGGCTGTTTCATGCGACTTGATAAGCTGCATTTTTGTTTTGTCTTTTCTGTCGATATCTACAGTAGTACATTGCAAGTCATACCAGAAACTTGTTCTGCAGATATTGCACAACATCTAACTAAAAATAGATAAAATGTAGGAAATACACTACTGTTCAAATGTTTGGACACACCTTCTAATTCCTGGTCTTTCCTGACGTTTATTACAGTAATGCTGAATGATAATGCTCTGACAATAAAACAATGCTAAATGCATCCATAATCTGCATTATACAAACTCTAAATGAGCTCCTTTGCAGCAGGGGTTAAGTTTTGGTCCTGCATTTCTGGGATGGTCTTCATTAGAGTCAGATTCTTCATGGTGCTTGTATGGTTTTAAAATATGATGAAAACCCTCTTATTGCACTTCCTGACTTCTTATGAGGTAAAACTTTCTATAGCCCGTATCCAAACAGATATTCATTCAAACAGCTTGTATTTCCTACCATCTGTCTCTCTCCAGGTCGCTCTATGACATACATGTTAATGACTGGTTCTTTTGATGTACAGGACGTACGTGACACACGGCACCTGGCCAAAAGCTTAAACGTGCACTATTTGCTGTTAATAAACAGAGATCTTCAGACACACCATGTGTACGTGTGCATTTGTCTATCTCTCCCAGTTCAGGCTCAACC
Source organism: Channallabes apus (assembly GCA_030522415.1). Classification (NCBI taxonomy): domain Eukaryota; kingdom Metazoa; phylum Chordata; class Actinopteri; order Siluriformes; family Clariidae; genus Channallabes; species Channallabes apus. The sequence goes on from CM060127.1 coordinate 18,849,202, forward strand.
GGTAAGTGTGAGTTGTAGTGAACACAAAAAGCAATGATTCTTTTTAGGTTAAATCATCATAAAATCTAACAATTCGGACAATCCTTGACAATCTTATTCTGGCAAGAACAGTTCCAGAACAGCTGACCTTAGTGTCTTAAAATAACAACTGACTGTTATTGTTGTTACTTAATTAGGTAATTCAACATTTTTTATTTCAAAATACAGTACAGTTAAACCCTGGATTGAAAGCACAATTTGTTCTGGAAGCATGTTTGTTTATAAAAAGCAAATTTCCTCATAAGAAATAATGGAGATTTTGATGATTCATTCCACAACCCAAAAATATTCATATCAAAATAATTAATACAAAATAAGTAAAAATAAAACAAATTAACCTGCACTTTACCTATAACAAGAATCGTGGGTGAAGTAAGACAAGAGAGGAGAAGAGAGAGGGAGGAAGGGAGGGAGGGGGCTACTGTGTAGGATGATTTTAACACAAGCACACATGCACACAAAAAACACACACATACAAAAACACACACTAACAGAATCTCTGCTCTATCAGAAAACATCTTTAACAAGGAACCTCTCTAATGACTTGCTTTTGCCTACATTTGAGGGTTTTGCGGAAATGTGACAGATTTTCTCCCTAATTTAGCCATATCCATTTCGTCTCCGTCACAAGAGGGCTACCACACTGGGGGGGGGCAGACAACCGCATGTTTTCGAACTGCTTGCTCACGCACCGTTGGGTGCAGCGTAACAAACTCGGACGACAGCGCTACTGTATCTGCTCCTTCTGCTTGCGTCAGCTCACAGATGCCCCTGATTCGCTGTAGAGCCGTGATTAAGGTGAGAGCACTAAGTACCTCTCATCACTTCCCTCTGAGAGAGCTCGGCCAATCAGCTCTCTCTAGGCCTCTGGCTACGAGAGGTTACAGCATCACTTGGGAATCGAACTCGCGATTTCCAGATGATAGGGCAAACACTTTACCACTGCGCCACTCGGAGGCTCCTACTGCCTTTTTTCAACCTTTTTCTTCATGCAGGCCATTGTACCTAAAGAACAGTCACTACAGTGATGCAAGAGTGCTACACGTTATGGACAATAACCGTGGTGTCTTACTTTAGAACAATTATGCAGCGCAAAAAAAACCTAATCTCTCTAGATAGGTTTTTTTTTGTGACCCAGAGGTTAAGAAACAAAACAAAAAGAAAACCCCTGAAGGAGAATTACCCAGTGTTGTTATGAAAGGGGACTCTCTTCCATAAAGTACCCTCAGCCCTACTTATCTTTCTCTCATCCATACAGTACCTTCACATCACCCTAAGTAAGGTACGCAAACAATACATGTACAGTACATGTAAAAATGAAGTGTTTGCTCTGTCCTGAACAGATTTTTATATTTAGTGCTATATTATTTTTGTACAATTAAGGCTTTTTCATACTTTGTTTTATACTTTGTGGTATAAACAAAATAAGTCAAAAGTTAAATATATTTCATTAACAGATAAATTAGTTCGATTTCCAGCCATTGCCCAAACCCCAGCCACTAGATGCAGTGCCTGTCCCAAGCCTGGATAAAATGGGGTGCTTGTGTCAGGAAGGGCATCTGGGCAAAAAAACCTGTGCCAAATTGTTATGCGGATCAGTTGGTACGCTGTGGCAATCCCTTTAAGGAGAGCAGCTGAAAGTCAAACAACATATTTCTATGGAAAAATCCCTGAATCAGTGTATGACCGAATTGGGTCACGAACAGTATTTAATACAATTTAATATTGACCTCAACATTTACTTTTATGGGTGCGTCTTTTCCCTAACTCATCCACTCATGCATTTCCCTGCATCCCCGAATGGGCACTCAGAAAATATTGGTCCGACGGCAACGTCATGTCCCTGGCCAAAAACAGTTGCGATAGGATGGCATTAATTGATTCACATATTTTTACCAATTAATACCTTAATTGGTAAAAATATGTGACACAGAACACTTCCTAAAAATACATTTTCAGATACATTTATACGGTACATGTCTACAGTTGTCTGAGGTTGCATGTATGGATGTTACTTTGACTTTTAGTTAAATGTTATTCAATAAATACACTCCAAGCAAACATTTGGACGTTTGATGACTGACTGTTGATGGTAGCTGTTGTGAATCAGATAACGTCAAACACATCGGTTTAACTTTCATTTTGGAACTATTTTTCAACCATGACAGGACGTGTCGGAGGGACGACATTTCAATGGTCATCAAACGTCCAAATGTTTCCTGGGCAGGGACCTACACCAGCAAACATTGTTCCGACTGCGACGTCATGTCCCTGGCTAAAAACAGTCGCGGTAGGACTGCATTAATTGATAACGATTTTGCCAATTAAGGCATTAATTGGTAAAAAATATGTGACACAGAACACTTCCTAAAAATGCATTCACATTCAGATACATTTGCACATGTCTACTGTCTGCATGTATGGATGTTACTTTGACTTTTAGCTAAGTGCTGTTCAATAAATACCCTTCAAGCAAACATTTGGACCATTTATGACCATTTTAACACGTCCGTTTAACTTTCATTTGGGAACTATTTTTTAATCATGACAGGATGTGTTGGAGGGACGTCATTTCAATGGTCATCAAACGTCCAAATGTTTCCTGGGCAGGGACCTACCCCAGCAAATATTGCTCCCTAATTAAGGCATTAATTGGCAAAAATATGTGACACAGAACATTTTCTAAAAATGGTTTCAGATACGTTTGTACAAGTCTACAGTTGTCTTTGGTTGCATGAATAGCTGTTACTTTGACTTTTAGCTATGTGCTGTTTAATATACACCCTCCAAGCAAACATATTCTACGATATGACCATTGATGACAGCTGTTGTGAATCAGATCGGTTCAACTTTCATTTTAGAACTATTCTTCCACCTGGACTGGACGTGTCGGAGGGACGTCACGTCAACGGTCATCAAACATCCAAATGTTTGCTGGAACAGGAAAGAGAACTTTATCATTTGTCTAATTATATGTGATTTTGTGATGCCTGTCACGTGGTCTGAGGCAAAGCATCTTGCTGTAATTACAGGTACAGTAGTTTAATTGAAACTATTACTACTATTAGAAATAAGTCTTTGATATGCAAGCCTACAGTACGTATATGCAGTGTACGTTATTGATTGATACACAATGAGTGTACTGCCTTTGAAGTGTTATGAACGAGTCATGATTAACACGCATAGCACTAGAACGATGGCCATCATAACCGAGCTCGTGCAATGATGCAGCAAAACCCTGGCGCGTTCCCGCGGGAGAATAAACCCGCATTCAGCAGGAGGGAAGAAAATCCATCATTATTTCTTCATTCTGGCTGTACACCTTTAGCAAAACACTTCGAATTCGGCTTAACCTCTGTGTAACCTTCACGTCTGTCCGAACGCTACGTTAAAGCTCAGCATCTCGCTGATAAACTTAATAATTATCCGGTGAGACTGAGGTGAGGCTGCGTCCTACAGCACACCGCATCCTACCGCACTAAACCGTATACCGCACAAAGCATGGCTTCTTCAGCATACTTACTACCTAAACACTTCTAACGTCATCTACACATAGCGTTTTGTACTTAAGCAAAACCCATCACTTCGTGCGCCGCCTGATCAAATGTCTGTGATAAAAGATTTACCGGAAGTTGCTTGACGGGAGAGAATCCGCTGCGTCTGATTTCGCAGGACTCAGCAGAGAATCAGGGCTGTGAACACAGCAGGGAGAGGATTACATGCTCCTGATGATGTAGACGCGCTCAATAGCGATATCACCTCCTACAGACTGCAGGACGCATCATTTACACCAGTCTCTGTCTCTATTCACCCGGATAGACACTGGAGCGCACTACTTTAGCTATTATACACGACACAATGAGGCAAGTCAGCTCTATGTACTGAAGCAATAGTGTCTCTGTCTCATAAACTCCACACTGATGACCTTTTATCATTATAACCCTGCGCATTGCGTAAAAAATGATTCCATCACCAGCAAAGCTGCAGCTGCATGGCTTCTGGTATAATCTGGACCTGGCATGTGCTAGATATGTAATACAGGACATGACATGCATAAAGTCCCAGTTTAAAAGTTTTTTTTTCCAGACGTATAGACATATACTGTACAGTATATACTGTATATATACGGCACAGAGGAATCAAGCAGTCCAGGCATGATTCCTGGCCAGGTTCGATGTGTGCATGGAGTTCTCCCCATGCTTGCTGGGTTTTCTTCGGGTACTCCGGTTTCCTCCCACAGTCCAAAGAAATGCAGGTTAGGCTAATTGGTGTTCCCAAATTGCTCATATTGTATGAATGAGTGTGTGAACGTGTGTGTCCTGCGATGGATTGGCACCCTGTCCAGGGTGTACCCCACCTCATGCCCTATGTCTCCTGGGATAGGATCCATGCCCCTTGCGACTCTGAATACAGGATTAAGCGGTATAGATGGTGAGTGAGTGAGTGGCAAATTGATTATGTTCCTTTGTGATCTTGTATTTTTATGTCCTGCGAGTGAGTGGTATATACTGTATATTATATACTGTACTATAGGCATAGATTGCCTGTAGCATGTGAATGAGTGTGTGTGTACTGTATGTGGGTATGCCCTGCGATGAATTGGCCCCCTGTCCCTGTTGGTTCTCACAAAACTGAAATATTAAAACAATGCCAAAGGTTAAGTTTATAATGCATCATTAGATCCTCTACCACTATCGGTAACATAATTGCAGTCAATAGATAGTAAACATATTTGTTTTACTTTTTGTTTTTAGTTCACTTATAACAGCTACAATTTTGCTTTGATTCACTGACCAAGTGAATCAACGAAGCAATGAAACTTGCTGTTAATTGGATGTCTTGCACTTTGCCATGAATTGCAATTGTTCACTGTGACGTTTTGCCAAAAAAGTCTATGTTAAAAGCTTTAATTAAGAATTGATTATAAACAACTTTTTTGCCAGATGAGTAACATTGAGTAACATTATAAAAACATCATATTTTGCAATAAAACCCTAAAAATACTTTTGTATATATTATTTACAGCACATGCCTACAGACTCACCCTTATCTATTTTCATGGATCACTTTGTTTGTCAGATATTACCCAACATATTTGGATTATTATATTATATTAACATATTATCATGGATTTCCTTTTTAGACACCCTGGAACAACTACCCGATTTTTTTCCTAGCCTGGAAAGACAGTCTCTGATCACATGCAGTACTGTACTGTACATACACTTCTCAGCTTAGCTCCTTACAGCTTAGCTCCTTAAAAGACAACAAAATTTTTAACACAAAGAACAGGGACCTCTGGGGATCAAATTTTACAAGATTTCAGTACTCTAAACATAAAAACACAAAAAAGAAAACAGAAACAACTTGAAATTTTTTGAATTTGAGTAGAACGCATTATTTGTTCTGTGATCTTTGGTTGGTTACATTTCTTCTGTTCGATGTCATGACAACAGCTTTAATTACAAACCATTAAATGGTGACTTATACAAACTTCGACCTCCATGTTATTATTAATATATGACAGACTAGAACAGAAGATCTGTTAATAATCTCAGTATAATTCATGTCACAGCATCAGTTGTGCTATATAAAAAAGTATCAACTGCTTCTTTAAAACATGACCTTATTGATGATTGGCATGGATTAGAATAATCAGATATATTACATATTTTTTTAATCACATGAGCAACTTTCACAGCATACAATAAAACAGATGTTTAAAGGGTCGTATTTCAGTTTGCTATATATTTCAATATAAGACCAATTAACAAAATAGTGTAAACCTGCCCTTTTCGCCCTTTTTTTATTTAGTCCAATACAGTACGTGCCAACCAATGTCTATTCCTGGGAAAATCCTGTTTAATAGATTAAGAATGCATTCAATGAAGAAAAATGACTAACAAGGACGTGTGGGCTTAACAGGAGGAGGGGTGTGCATACCATCCAGCCAAAGTGCCTGTCTCAGTGCCAACTTCACCAAGATCTCAAAGGTATTAACTCTATGCTTCATCCAAATAAAGATACAGATAAACATGCAAAAAGCTTGAGCCCTTTGATCTACTACATATCTATGCAGCTAAAACTAATGAATCTAGTGGTTTGCAATCATAAACTGATGGCAGTAACTAACAATGCATTTGTGATTTTAAGCACGGGCTCAAAATGATACAAGTACCATACAATATGTCCTAGTATTAACCTGCTATGGTTCTGGTAATCAGCCATCCGCCATCCTCCTGTTCACACAGCATGTTTAAGGCAAGAATGGGGTCATGGCTGTTCTCATCGTTTAAACCAGCAGTGGTGGTAGCCCCAGAGACAAAATGAGACATACTGTATGAAAATGAGAGCCAAGATCGTGGAATTGATGTGTGATGGTAGCTATTAGGTACTGTATATGATGTGCTTTTTTGAGAAGTAGTAAACAGTTATCAGCTAATCATACAGGAACAAAACAAAATGAAACGACAGTAACAGTCAGAAATGGCAGCAAATTTGGGAGACAGTGAGGTCAAGAGCTCAACATGTTGTTCGCATCGTGTTTCATGTGGTGTATACTGTATATATATATTTTTTTAATGACACGTTTATATCGTGCTGGCAGAATAGTGTAATTGAATGTATAGCGTTATTAAAAAAGATTAATTTGGCAAGATAAATTTAATTTGATAAATATAAGGAATACTGTAGGAGACTCACTTTCTCTGCAGATTCAAAGGTTGTGGTCTCAGGTGCAATGGTGACCTTCAGACGGCGTTTGTTCCTCTTCCTTACTTTGGTAGGGGTTTCTTGCTCTCCCTGATTATCTGGCCTCTCCTCCTTCACCACCTTCTCCTCCTTCACATTCTTCTGCTTCTCCTCCTTCACCGCCTTCTGCTTCTCCCCTTTTACCACCTTCTGCTTCTCCTCTTTTACCACCTTCTGCTTCTCCTCCTTTATAGCCTTCTCCTTCTCCTCCTTCACAAGCTTCTGCTTCTCCTCCTTTATAGCCTTCTCCTTCTCCTCCTTCACAAGCTTCTGCTTCTCCTCCTTTACCACCTTCTGCTTATCTTCTTTTACTGCCTTGGGCTTCTCCTCTCTCACTAACTTCTCCTTCTCCTTTGCCACCTTCTGCTTCTCCTCCTTCACCACATTGTGCTTCTCCTGCTTTGTTGCTTTCTGCTTCTCCTCCTTTACCACCTTCCAATTCTCTGCCTTCACCACCTTCTGCTTCTCCTCCTTCACTGCATTCTCCTTCTCCTCATTCTCCTCTTTTAAGACTTTCAGTTCTGTCTGTTTCTTCTCCTTCTTCTGCGTTTTTAATACCATCTGTTTTTCTTGAGTCGGAGGAGTTGCCAGTGTGATCATTCCAACAATCCCATCATTGACCAAAGCTGAAGTGACACTTTTCTCCTTCTGCTTCTTCTTCCGCTGGAAGAAGAATGAAATCAAGGCATTCATTCTATTTGCAAGAAAATAACAGGGGTTTTCTGTAAAATCACTCTGCTAAACTGTTCAGACTGAATGTGAGTGACCCTACAGCACAAGTGCAACACCGCTTTTAGCAATGAATTATGTGGGTGCTTTTCTGCTGCCTGCTTCCAAGATCACACAAAGAGCCTGTTGTTAGAATGTCAGTGACTGTGATTGGGGATGTCAGGTAAACAAATAAAGTTTGGCTCTAATCCTTGTTTCCTTGCCACATCAGATAGAAAATCTGAACCAAAGATGCCATTAATTTATTCAAATGGTTCATTTATCTTCAGTAGTAAACTTCAGTAAAAAAATTAAACACACAAAGGTTTTCTCTGTACATTGGTCAGAACCGAAACAATTTTTTGCCAGTTCTTTGCCAGTCCGCCTGTATTTGCCTGAAATCTATGCCATAAATGTTGAGTAGAAAGGAGGTGGGCGTGGCTACATGCATCACATAACAGAGTCAATCAACGTGATAGTTCATAGAGGGTAATGCGCCTAAAGTTCTCACGAAACACAAACGAAAGCACGATGCAGCATGGCTTTAAAAAAGGAGAGTAAATGGATGAATGTACAGATCAATGTATATTAATTCTTCCTGGGGGACGTTTAAAAACAACTTGTCTCATATGTTCTGAAACCGTGGCGTTATTTAACAAGCAGTAATACGAAGTGCTACTATGAGATAAAACACAGGTTTTAAAGCAAACATACAGTGGTGTGAAAAACTATTTGCCCCCCTCCTGATTTCTTATTCTTTTGCATGTTTGTCACACAAAATGTTTCTGATCATCAAACACATTTAACTATTAGTCAAAGATAACACAAGTAAACACAAAATGCAGTTTTAAATGAGGGGTTTTATTATTTAGGGAGAAAAAAAATCCAAACTTACATGGCCATGTGTGAAAAAGTAATTGCCCCCTGAACCTACAGTAATAACTGGTTGGGCCACCCTTAGCAGCAATAACTGCAATCAAGCGTTTGCGATAACTTGCGACAAGTCTTTTACAGCGCTCTGGAGGAATTTTGGCCCACTCATCTTTGCAGAATTGTTGTAATTCAGCTTTATTTGAGGGTTTTCTAGGATGAACCGCCTTTTTAAGGTCATGCCACAACATCTCAATAGGATTCAGGTCAGGACTTTGACTAGGCCACTTCAAAGTCTTCATTTTGTTTTTCTTCAGCCCTTCAGAGGTGGATTTGCTGGTGTGTTTTGGGTCATTGTCCTGCTGCAGCACCCAAGATCGCTTCAGCTTGAGTTGACGAACAGATGGCCGGACATTCTCCTTCAGGATTTTTTGGTAGACAGTAGAATTCATGGTTCCATCTATCACAGCAAGCCTTCCAGGTCCTGAAGCAGCAAAACAACCCCAGACCATCACACGACCATCACCATATTTTACTGTTGGTATGATGTTCTTTTTCGGAAATGCTGTGTTACTTTTACGCCAGATGTAACGGGACACGCACCTTCCAAAACTTTTGTCTCGTCGGTCCACAAGGTATTTTCCCAAAAGTCTTGGCAATCATTGAGATGTTTTTTAGCAAAATTGAGATGAGCCTTAATGTTCTTTTTGCTTAAAAGTGGTTTGCGCCTTGGAAATCTGCCATGCAGGCCGTTTTTTGCCCAGTCTCTTTCTTATGGTGGAGTCGTGAACACTGACCTTAATTGAGGCAAGTGAGGCCTGCAGTTCTTTAGATGTTGTCCTGGGGTCTTTTGTGGCCTCTCGGATGAGTTGTCTCTGCGCTCTTGGGGTAATTTCGGTCGGCCGGCCACTCCTGGGAAGGTTCACCACTGTTCCATGTTTTTGCCATTTGTGGATAATGGCTCTCACTGTGGTTCGCTGGAGTCCCAAAGCTTTAGAAATGGCTTTATAACCTTTACCAGACTGATAGATCTCAATTACTTTTGTTCTCATTTGTTCCTGAATTTCTTTGGATCTTGGCATGATGTCTAGCTTTTGAGGTGCTTTTGGTCTACTTCTCTGTGTCAGATAGCTTCTATTTAAGTGATTTCTTGATTGAAACAGGTGTGGCAGTAATCAGGCCTGGGGGTGACTACAGAAATTGAACTCAGGTGTGATAAACCACAGTTAAGTTATTTTTTAACAAGGGGGGCAATCACTTTTTCACACAGGGCCATGTAGATTTGGAGTTTTTTTTCTCCCTTAATAACGTACAGTAAACCTTCATTTAAAAACTGCATTTTGTGTTCAATTATGTTATCTTGGACTAATAGTTAACGGTTTTTGATGAGCAGAAACATTTAAGTATGACAAACATGCAAAAGAATAAGAAATCAGGAAGGGGGCAAATAGTTTTTCACACCACTGTATCCGAAGTAGTCTGAGGCGGTACATCCAGCTTTGAATGGCTGTACATCCATGAATGATGAGCCTGGCTGAGATGGTTTGGAGCCAACTCTAATCATTCCTGTGAACATTCTAGCAAGTGGAACGCCTGATCCATAAAAAAAAAAAAGTAGACAGATAAATTGTCACCAGCCTGCAAAAGAGACACCTCTGTCTGTGGGAACAGGACAGCTTTTCAGATGTGAAGTGGACAGTCTGGTCATGGCTTTTTATACACTGAGAAAACTTTCTACCTTGATGTTATCCAAGCATTAGTACAACATTGGGATAAATGCATTACTGTAGCAGGGGATTATATAGAGAAATAAAGGCAGTTTTCCCCCCTCTTATAACTGTGTTCTTTTATTCTTCCAAAAAAAAACGTCCCAGTTTGACTTGAGCACTCCTAATCTATTCCAGAATTTCTGAGGTTTCTCTAAATGTTGTTTGCTATATTGCAAGCAGGCAGTTTTATGGAGGAAGCATAAAAATGTTGCTTTTTCCTGGCAACTACAGTATAGCAGTATAGTCAGTAACAGCCACCCACTTTGTTTCAGAAGTCTGTATTTTAAAAGAAGTTGCTTTGTATCTCATACTTTCGTGGTGTTTGCATCAGAAATATTTCTGGTCTACTTGACCCTGGCTTGGTATCCACAGAACCACTTTGTTATCTTGTATTTGTAGTTTTTTTTTTTTTTTTTTTTTTTTTGTGGTTTTGTTTTTTAAAAACATGATACATATATACACTACCGTTCAAAAGTTTTAGATCACTTGCAAATTTCTTTGTTTTTGTTTAGTGATTTATTTTCTACATTCTACAACAATACTGGGGATTTCAAAATTATACAATAACACATGTGGAATTAGGTAATTACAGTGGTGTGAAAAACTATTTGCCCCCTTCCTGATTTCTTATTCTTTTGCATGTTTGTCACACTTAAATGTTTCTGCTCATCAAAAACCGTTAACTATTAGTCCAAGACAACATAATTGAACACAAAATGCAGTTTTTAAATGAAGGTTTACGTTATTAAGGGAGAAAAAAAACTCCAAATCTACATGGCCCTGTGTGAAAAAGTGATTGCCCCCCTTGTTAAAAAATAACTTAACTGTGGTTTATCACACCTGAGTTCAATTTCTGTAGTCACCGCCAGGCCTGATTACTGCCACACCTGTTTCAATCAAGAAATCACTTAAATAGGAGCTACCTGACACAGAGAGGTAGACCAAAAGCACCTCAAAAGCTAGACATCATGCCAAGATCCAAAGAAATTCAGGAACAAATGAGAACAAAAGTAATTGAGATCTATCAGTCTGGTAAAGGTTATTAAGCCATTTCTAAAGCTTTGGGACTCCAGCGAACCACAGTGAGAGCCATTATCCACAAATGGCAAAAACATGGAACAGTGGTGAACCTTCCCAGGAGTGGCTGGCCGACAGTGGTGTCAAAAGTATTCACATTCATTACTTGAGTAGAAGTATAGATACTAGGGTTCAAAAATACTTCTTTAGAAGTTGAAGTATCAACCCAAGCCTTTTACTTAAGTAAAAGTTTAAAAGTACTGGTTTCAAAACTACTTAAAGTATAAAAGTAAAAGTACCGTGAGGAGCGACAAAAGCATTAAGGTCTCGCTTTCTGATCATGCAACGAGGGGGGGGATGGCGTTGTGCGCGTTCTGGTCACATGACACGGGGGGGATGGCGTTGTGCGCGTTCTGATCATGTGACGGGGGGGTTGCGCGTTCTGATCATAAAAATAGAGTAACGAGGCTGTTTTTAAAAAGTAAGGAGTAGAAAGTACAGATAATTGCTTAAAAATGTAAGGAGTAGAAGTAAAAAGTCGGCTGAAAAATAATTACTCCAGTAAAGTATAGATACCCAAAATTTCTACTTAAGTAAGGTAACGAAGTATTTGTACTTCGTTACTTGACACCTCTGCTGGCCGACCAAAATTACCCCAAGAGCGCAGAGACAACTCAGCCGAGAGGCCACAAAAGACCCCAGGACAACATCTAAAGAACTGCAGGCCTCACTTGCCTCAATTAAGGTCAGTGTTCACGACTCCACCATAAGAAAGAGACTGGGCAAAAACGGCCTGCATGGCAGATTTCCAAGGCGCAAACCACTTTTAAGCAAAAAGAACATTAAGGCTCGTCTCAATTTTGCTAAAAAACATCTCAATGATTGCCAAGACTTTTTGGAAAATACCTTGTGGACCGACGAGACAAAAGTTGAACTTTTTGGAAGGTGCGTGTCCCGTTACATCTGGCGTAAAAGTAACACAGCATTTCCGAAAAAGAACATCATACCAACAGTAAAATATGGTGGTGGTAGTGTGATGGTCTGGGGTTGTTTTGCTGCTTCAGGACCTGGAAGGCTTGCTGTGATAGATGGAACCATGAATTCTACTGTCTACCAAAAAATCCTGAAGGAGAATGTCCGGCCATCTGTTCGTCAACTCAAGCTGAAGCGATCTTGGGTGCTGCAGCAGGACAATGACCCAAAACACACCAGCAAATCCACCTCTGAAGGGCTGAAGAAAAACAAAATGAAGACTTTGAAGTGGCCTAGTCAAAGTCCTGACCTGAATCGTATTGAGATGTTGTGGCATGACCTTAAAAAGGCGGTTCATGCTAGAAAACCCTCAAATAAAGCTGAATTACAACAATTCTGCAAAGATGAGTGGGCCAAAATTCCTCCAGAGCGCTGTAAAAGACTCGTCGCAAGTTATCGCAAACGCTTGATTGCAGTTATTGCTGCTAAGGGTGGCCCAACTAGTTATTACTGTAGGTTCAGGGGGCAATTACTTTTTCACACAGGGCCATGTAAGTTTGGATTTTTTTTCTCCCTAAATAATAAAACCCCTCATTTAAAAACTGCATTTTGTGTTTACTTGTGTTATCTTTGACTAATAGTTAAATGTGTTTGATGATCAGAAACATTTTGTGTGACAAACATGCAAAAGAATAAGAAATCAGGAGGGGGGCAAATAGTTTTTCACACCACTGTACGTAACAACAACAAAAACAACAATTAGTTGTTATTTTAAGACACAGAGGTCGGCCTTTCTGTAATAGTTCTTGCAAGAACAGTATTGTCAAGTGCATTTGCAAAATCCGTCAAGCACCATAATGAAACTGCCTCTCATGAAGGCCATCCCAGGACGGCGAGACCAAAACCTATCTCTGACGCAGAAGAGAAGTTCATTTAGAGTTATCAGCTTTGTAGCGAGAGCAGGGAGCAGGTGGAAGAAAATTTGGAGAGGTGGAGATACGCTCTGGAAAGCAGAGGAATGAAGGTTAACCGCAGCAAGACGGAATACATGTGTGTGAATGAGAGGGACCCAAGAGGAACAGTGAGGCTACAGGGAGCAGAGGTAAAGAAGGTGCAGGATTTTAAGTACTTAGGGTCAACGGTCGAGAGCAACGGAGAGTGTTCAAAGGAGGTGAAGAGACGAGTACAGGCAGGTTGGAATGGGTGGAGAAAAGTGTCAGGTGTGTTGTGCGATAAAAGAGTATCAGCGAGAATGAAAGCAAAGGTGTACAGGACAGTGGTGAGACCAGCAATGCTCTACGGCTTAGAGACAGTGGCACTGAAGAAAAGACAGGAGGCAGAGATAGAGGTAGCAGAGCTGAAGATGTTGAGGTTCTCTTTGGGAGTGACAAGGATGGATAGGATCAAGAATCAGTTCATCAGAGGGACAACCCATGTGAGATGTTTTGGAGATAAAGTCAGAGAGGCCAGATTGAGGTGGTTTGGACATGTTCAGAGGAGAGATTGTGAATATATCGGTAGAAGGATGCTGAGGTTGGAACTGCCAAGCAGGAGGTCTAGAGGAAGACCAAAGAGGAGATTTATGGATGCAGTGAGAGAGGACATGAAGTTAGTTGGTGTGAGAGAAGAGGATGCAGAGGATAGGGTTAGATGGAGGCAGATGATTCACTGTGGCGACCCCTGAAAGGGAACAGCCGAAAGACAAAGAAGAAGAAGAAGAGCCTGGAAAATGACCAATTAACAGCACCTCAGATTAGAGGCGTTATGAAGTCTTTACAGAGCAGAAGTAGCTCTCAATATCAGTAGACATCTCAATATCAACTGTCCAAAGGAGATTAATGCATTTTTTGGACGCCTTCAGCATTCCTTTACAATGTAGAAAGAAATCTAAATCAGGAACCATCATGGAGTTAGAAAGTGATCTAAAACTTTTGAATGGTAGTGTATATATATATTTTTAAATAGTATGTTGCGTTGCATTAATAACAAATATATTTGTCATCATATACAGTATTTATCATATATATAACATTTTAATATTCAGCAAATGTATTGCATGCATAGATTAAATGCATAGCATTTCTCTAATAACTAAGAAACACTCTGACCGTTCATACACACTCGGTTTACAGTCAAACAAGATGTAGTAGGTCAGGTGCAGATTCTTAACTTTCATTGTGATCTCAATATCCTTGAATGAGTATTAACAGGCCAGAAAAATACAAAGGCATTTAAAAGTATGTCTCAACAAGACTCATTTGTGTGATTTCATTCATTGGCATGCATTTGTGTTTTATATGATCACTAATTTGCCTCTAATAAAAGATAAACATCCTACAGATTCTGCCAGTGACAGGAAAACTTAAAAATCTTAAAGTATATGAATGCGTCAATGTGTTCTGTACTTGTAAGCATTACTGTAAATGAAAATAATCTATTAAATAATGCATGCATTTATACACAGCTGATGAAGGACTTTTGTCTAAACTTTCTGTACTGCACTTAACCATTTGCAATATTTATTTTAGCATTCTTCGGATGCAAACAGTATAGAGGTTCACTGATTCACTGGCTCATTACTGGCCTCTAGAGTCTGCGATCTACTGTGAAGTGGAAGACTGTACTTCATGGACTGTACAGCAAGGCACAATAAATGATTAAAAATACCACCACTCATTAAAAAACTGAAGAAAAAAAGATTGTAATTATACGTTTAAAGTTATTATAATTTTGAGTTACCTGATTTTGATGCTTTGTCTTAGAATTTTTCTTCATGGCTGGAAACAGAAAGAGAAATTTAAATAACCCCCCCAAAAAACATACAAATACATATCTTATAATTGGCTGAATGTAAAGAAAAGAAGTTAACACAACATTAGTAAGGGAAATGTATACAACCACAGCACAAAGGTAAACATAGAAGGTTGCTGAGATCAGCGTTGTTTTAGTACAGCTTGAGTAAACACCACAGGGTCCTTCCTGACATTCAGCAACAGGCCAGATCTGTCTGAGAACATTCATCATTCATACTCTGCATGGGAAACCCTGTTGCCTATTGTGGCCCTGCACTCACCGGCCAAATACCTACTCAGCCAACCATGCCAGCAACTCAGTTCACTTAGGCATGTAGATATGGTCAAGACGATCTGCTGAAGTTCAAACCCAGAATGAGAATGGGGTATACAGGTGACTTGGAATGTGGAATGGTTGTTGTATCCAGACAGACTGGTCTAAGTATTTCCGAAACTGATGATCAACTGGGATTTTCATGCAGTTCTCTGGATCAAAATGCCTTGTTGATGCCAGAGGTCAGAGGAGAATGGCAAGACCGGTTACAACTGAGGTAACCCAAAGAGCATTTTTGAATGCACAGAACCTTGAAGGAGATGGAATATAGCAGCAAAAGACACATTGGATTATCAAGAGCAGGAAATTGAGGCTGCAGATCATATGGCCTTATCAAAATTGGACAATAGAAGCTGGGAAAAACATTGCCTGGTCGAATGAGCCTTGATTTTTGCTGCGACATTCAGATGGTAGGGTCAGAATTTGGCATAAACAACATGAAAGGATATATCCATCCTGCCTTAAATCAACAGTTCAGGATGAAGGAGCGGTGTATGATGTGGGGGAGATATTCTTGGTGACACTTGAGGTACCAAATGAGGTACCAAGGTACAAATGCCACAGCCTACCTAGGCATTGTTGCTGACCATTATGGACCAAGACCTTTAGGGAATGTTTCCAGCACCAGAATTAAGGCAATTCCAAAGGCAAAAAGGGGTTCCGCCAGTACTAGCAAGGTGTATCTAATGAAGTACCCGGTAAGTGTATGAAGTCATGTTATGCAGCTTTAGCCCATTTTTTGCTATTGGTAGGTAGGATCTCATGGGATGAACTATGTCCTGCTTAAAGAGCTGCACTAAGGTGAAATGATTGTGAAACTGGATAATTGTTTTAATAATGTGTTTTCATTCTATAAAGCTGCTTTGCAACAGTTCCCATTGTTAAAAGTGTTAAAGTGAATTAAATTTTATTTAATTGGATTGAGCACTCATTGAACATCTTTTACATTTACATTTAGGCATTTGGCAGACGCTCTTATCCAGAGCGACTTACATTTTTATCTCATTACACATCTGAGCAGTTGAGGATTAAGGGCCTTGCTCAAGGGCCCAACAGTGGCAACTTGGTGGTTGTGGGGTTTGAACCTGGGATCTTCCGAACCGTAGTCCAATGCCTTAACCACTGAGCTACCCCTGGTCTTTTAATTCTTAGTGTATTTGAATGTACTGTAAATGTTTACTTTACATAAAAGATACCCATGAAAATAAATAAAATTATTAAATTAATGCATTATCTCCGTGTTGCTCTTAAAGAGCGAGAAGACTTCCCATAATTCCACTTATTGTTTATTAATAATCAGATTTTTACAATACATTTGCTGGAGGCCATTTTAGAAATTTGATTTCAATTTGTACTAATTTAAAACAAATAATAACGCTTTTGTTTGATTCCTTTTATGCATTCGTACATCCAATCTGGATCAAAGAACTCCACCCTGAAACACATTACAAATACTTGTATTGAAATATCTGTGATACCATTCTTCATGATTTAGGTGATTTTGTTGGTTGGTGCCATATTTTTATTGTTTACTGCTCTAACATCACAAATGGACATTACTAGTACTGGTACAATGATGTTTAATAGAATCAAAATGATCTCCAGCATTAGCAATGAGTTATATACTGTACAGTCAGGCCAATAAAATGTGAGAAAAAAAAATTGGCACCATTTTGGTGGTCTCATAAATAAGGGAGCAATCTAAACTATTAATTACAAACGTAAGGATTGCCTTTAGTACTTAAATGAAAATCCTTTGCAGTCAATGTCTTTAGTCTGGAACCCATGGACATATGGTAAGCTTTCTGCCTTCAGATCCTTTGCCAGTTTTCCTGCAGCTGCCTCAGCTGCTTGTTTGTGGGTCTTTGTATCTTCTGTCTTATCTTCAGTAAGTGAAAAGCATGCTCTATGGACTTGGACAGAGAAAAATATAACACTTTTCGGATATTGGTAAGCTTTCAATGTATGTTTGGATCATTATCCATTTGCAATTTGAAGCAGCCTTTTATCAGTGTTGCAGCATTTGGCTGAATCTGAGCAGAGTGTTCAAATGATCTTGAAAAGTTTTCTGGCAAAGTGTGATCTGACCTTTTTGTTCTTTAACATTAACATTACCAGTGGTTTACACCTTGATGTGAAGTGTCTGTATTTATTTTATAAAACCATCCCTTGATTTTGACTGTGACACACCTACTGGGCTAGATCTTGTGAACAAGTTCTTCTTCACCATGGACAGGACGCTGCAGATACCCACTTTGTCTCATTGTATTGCATAGTCTACCAGGTCTTATGCTGTTGTTGAGCTTGCCAGGTAATTTCTTCTTTTTATAGATGTTTCAGGAAAATGATAGCCACCTTCACTTGCACAAGTGAACGGCTACCAAAAGCAAATATAACTCTCAGAACCACCTCCAGGTCTTTTATCTGCTTCATTTGTCATGGAATAGCGAAGGTACTGTACAGGCCAAACCTGACCATGCAACTTCTTGCCAGTCAGTGGTTCCATTATTTACAAGCCTCAGAAAATACGAGTGTTTATGAAAATGGCTGTAATTACTGAATGGTTAATGCCACACTTTTGTGAAGCCCCTTTTATTAAAAGTCATAACTTCACTCACAACTTGAGGTTGCATACAGAGGCCAAATGCCAAAAAAAATTCCTAAAGTTCCAAAATGTATGGGTCTGTCTGCAAAACAAAAGAGCACAAGCCTATTTTTCTCACTCACAAACTACCAATGATATTTAATGTGATATTAATTAAAAATCAAACATTTACATAGTACCACTAACAAATAAATGTTGAAATCACAGTTACAGAATGCAATGCAGTTAGGCATAAAAAACCTAGTTATTCATTCATTCATTCATTCATTTTCTGTACCGCTTTATCCTTATATACAGGGTCACGGGGGCCTGGAGCCTATCCCAGGAAACTTAGGGCACAAGGCGGGGTACACCCTGGACAGGGTGCCAATCCATCGCAGGGCACACACACTCATTCACACACTACGGGCAATTTGGAACGCCAATTAGCCTAATCTGCATGTCTTTGGATTGTGGGAGGAAACCGGAGTACCCGGAGGAAACCCACCAAGCACGGGGAGAACATGCAAACTCCATGCACACAGAGACGGGAATCGAGCCTGGCCGGGGAATCGAACCCGGACCTTGGCGGTGCAAGGCGACAGTGCTAACCACTACACCACCGTGCCGCCTATTAACCTAGTTATATACAGTATTAACCTAAATCAAAGTAACCTACAGTAGGTAGAGGATCTGCTTTTCTAGATAGCAATCTACTCTGATTTAGGGGATAAAACTGGGGCTAAACCTGGTGTGGGTGGTGATACAGTAAGGCTCTAAGTTACTGATCAGAAGGTCACGATTTGAACCCCAGCACCACTAGGTTGCCGCTGTTGGGTTCTTGAGCAAGGCCTCTAACTCTGTCTGCTCCATGGATGTTGTAAAAATAGCTGACCCTATGCTTTGATCCCAGGTTAGTAACAAAGGTGGGATATACAAAGACTAAAGAATTTCACTGTGCAGTAATATATAGGTGATGAATAAAGGCTGAACTTTAAATTATATCATATCCATCAGTAAATGACCGGTAGCCAATGTGAAAACCAACAAGTTCATGAAAGAAGTTTAAACCTATAAGAAAAATCGCAGCCTAAATTTTTTTTTTTGCACCATAGAAGGTCAAATATTGACTGTAAATTGCGATGACCAAAAAGGTTTTGGGTGGATTTTTCCTTTTAGGGGTTTTAAAAATCTTGTCAGCAAAAGAGTTTTTAAACCCTATAATGACGGAGTGGGCACTGTGTGTTTTGGAAGGTTGAAGAACGCCTCCTGAAATGTCAGCACCAAAAAAAAAAAAAAAAATGACAGGACTGAAGCTTCACATAAACAGCCTGCACGGAGCTGACCGCATTCTGCAGCCCAGGCCAATAAAAAAAGCCGCTCTTTACGGAAAATGGAAAACATTACCATGGAAACCGGCACAACTTTGAATGAATGGAAAAGGAAACCCTTCCCACTCGGAGTTATTTTTGCAGTAGCTTATATTATGCCTTCTTCTCCTTTTTTTTTTTTTTTAACAGACTCACTGTTTTATGAGTCAGTTGTCCTCTGGGTGCGGACAGGCCGAGAGACTAAAGAGTTGATTAAAATGTCCTTTAAAGAAAGAAAGCTGATTTCAGATGCACGAATCAAAGCAGGGCTTACCTGAGAGGTATCTCTCCAAAGGCGACACAGAGTTGCGAGTCTCCCAGCAGCAGAAGAACAGACTCCAGACCAGCAGGGTTGCCAGAACCAGAGCCAGAACCCAGACCAGCCGGGCCGGAGCCGGGTACGTTAGAACCCAATCGTGTAACACATCCATTCTCGAGTAGCTAAACTCTGTCTTGTCTCTGTATGACGCTGCTGATCAGTGGAACAGCGGCAGAACCAGATGCGCAACAGCTGTGCGAGATCGAGTCCACAGCCCACGTCAGCTCTGCTGGGAGAGTGAGCGCGCGCAGGCACGTGCGTTCCGTTCCCCGGCTCAGGAGGAGCGCGCGGGCTGGAGACGAATATTCATCTCTTTCTCTCAAACACACACACACACACACACACACTCTCTTAAACAAACACACCCTCTCGTTTTTTCCCTTTCTAATCGGTCTCACAAACCTGTCTGCTAATTGTAAGGGACATTGCTCAGAAATGCACTGGAGGCGCTTTAAGCCGAACCATAACTCAATAGCGCAGAGCTTTAGAAAAGCTCCTACAGAGAGATGGTTCTTCTTTAGAAGTAGGCGTAACTGGAATGTTTAATGCAATTAAGTTCACAAATGAGATATTATACAGCAGACAACAAGAAGAAGGAGCTGGTGGATATCTGTTTGTTTCGTGACAAGATAATCCATATACACCAGAATTCATAATGTGGTATTGAATATCAGATTAGCACAGGACAATTGCATTCAAATGTATAAAAGGTGGAATTTGTAAAAATGTTCTTCCACATGCCAGTCCTGGCTGCAGGTATCTAATACCTTAGCAGAGAAATTTAAAGCTTCAACTTCAAGCCACTGAGCCCCTCTCCGGGGGAAAAATATATCCCGTGGCCACGACTTACTAAGCTAAACTATATTGGGGTAATGCCTTACTAAGGCGTGGGAAGAACATAGTATAATGCATGACCATGAGATATTATATTGTGGCAAAAACTTAATAATCTCATAGCATTTAGCCTCTTCAAACAAAAACTTCAAACAAATTTAAATTGATTTAGTTTATAACTGTCAGTATGCATTACTCATTCATTGTCTAACCTACAGTATATACAGGACAGCAGGGGGCTTGAACCCTATGTCATAGCTACAAGATAGTATTTTGTGGCCTGGCATTATACCATTTTGCTTCCACACCTTAGTAAGAAGTGGCCACAACATATTATCTTGTTTCCATGCATTAGTAAGTCGTGACCACATATTTTATTCCCCCAATTTCAGAATATTACCCCCCTGCCTATCAATGCCACCAAAGGGGCTCTGTATTAAAAATAAAGTTAAAAATCCATAATAATGCTAATAATAATTTAACAAAGCATACAATGTTTTCAAGATTATCAATTTTAAAAATGTGCTAAGAAAATCTGTAAATATAATTTAATACGAGAATAAGTTGTTCACTGCTGCCATCTAGTGGACATACTTTACATTCCATGCACACCATCACTGTCAGAGTTTGACAAATTATATAGTTCAATTCAGTCTCCATGAGGGGGTATTAAAAAGTTTAAAGATTTGTGCGCAACATGTCCTTCCTCAGACTCCTTAAAACCTTGGAGCAGAATTAGCAATGATTTTACTGTGCTCTGGGGACAAATGTCGAAAAAGACGGTAAGCATGCTCTTGGTCGAGAGGATCTGCCTAGATTTTTCCGGTCGTGGAGATGATGGGCTCTTACACTGTGAAGAGACTGTTGCTTCATCTCAAGGTCGTACCCATACACCCAAGTTTCGTCATCCACAGGTGCCTTACAGAGGTCTTGGCAGACTTTGACACGATGTTCATTCTGTTTATGAGTCAGCAGCATGGGGACAAACCTGTTGCAACACGGGACATGTTCAAATTATTGCCTTAATTGCTCCGTATGACACATTGACAATGGCAGCAAAGTTGTGGACATGGTGAGAATAGCACCAATTGCACAGCTCTCATGTCAATGTGTTGGCACCGGCACTGATTTATGAGGGTCGGTGCTCCCCCTGCCTGTGAGTGCAGCCTTGTGCTGCCATCTGTTGGCAAGGTACAAAACTAGTCTTGAAACTTTTTGATACCAACTTGTATTAGGCAGCTTTCTGGAGTTGTTTATGCACAAAAGCTGTTGCTGAGTCAGAAGATATCTTTTACAGAAACCGTGCCTTAAAGAGGTATGAATTTTTACCAGCAGCATTGGTACAACTCTGGAGCTACAGTATCCTGAGTTAAAGGTGTACACAGTACATCTTCTCCCCATGGGTTTCCTCTGGGTTCTTTATGTTTGTCTTACCTCACAAAAAGATATAGAAGGAGAAAAGGCTAGAATTCATTTGACTCTAAGGTTAAATGTGCATGTACATCATGCCATAATTACCTATTCCTCCTTCAGATATGCTTTGAAATAACCACACCGCTTTCCAGGTTACTGAATATCAAATAATTAAACAAAAAAGCTACTGTAAATGTATATACAAAAATTCTAGGCCATTTAACTTTTTAGACAATTGAGATTTAAGAAGAATTATTAGTTGTATACTGTTGTGTCATGTTTAATTCAGGTAGATTATTAATTATTATTACTTCCATAAACTAAAATTGTTTCATAAATTTTTTATCAAATGATGCTTGTCTGCACTTCAGTACATTAACTGGTCACACCCAAGGAAATCAATAAGTAACATTTGGTTTATTTTTCATCATCAATACTGACTGGTAGTGAACTGAGGCAACAGTGTTGTACAGTAGTTGTTACAATACATTTAAAAAGAAGGTCCTGTAATAGGACATAAAAATAAAAAATATAAATTTTATCACTTGGACGAGTGCTATGGGGGTGGTAATGTCCCACTGGTCTAATAGAAGCTGGTGTCCTGAGCAGCCCAGTTTGGTGTCTGTAAAGAAAATGTACATACTGTATTGGTTCCTTCCGGAAGAAGAACATTTAAAAACATAACAGGACACAACTTTTTCTTATTTTATGCAACATTCATTTCGATGCTCTGGCTGAGCTTCTTCTTTCAAACATCTGACATCAGAAAAAGAGGCTCTTGGACTTCTTACACAGCATTGTTTCCCATCACCACATGACCCTGCAAGGTGAAAAGCACTAAATACTGAACATATTAGATCACGTATAGCTGCTGACAGAGGATTAAATATGCTCATCATGAACGTCTTGACACTATTGGGCTTACAATCATTTCTTTGAACATTTCTTTTTTCTGGGCAAGAATTTTATTACAGCATAAATAATTTTTTTCCAAAATCAATACAGCATCAACATTATATTACATTTAATCTCCTTTAATTTAAACACATTGCACACTATTTATTCAGTGGTACTACAAGTATTAAAATATCTTAATTTGCCAAGCCCAAGGTCTCCAAGCTTCGTGTTATTCATGATGACTGACTACAGCTGGTAGCTTCTCTGTGCCAACAAAAAAGGGTTTTGTTTGACATCACGTTTTGGACTGACCAACACACAGTTCAGATCTGGGAAAGAAAATGATGGCCATTGGAGCCACTTTTAAAGCTATGTTTCTATTCCAAGATCAGTTAGAAAAAACTGTTACCCTCAGCTGAGAGGAAACTGGTTCAGATGGTCAAAAACAATCCAGGAACCACAAAGGCACATACCACACCAGGACTTATGGCCATGGTCATGGGCTGATAGACTTTCATCCAAGAAAAATCCACACCTTCAAGATGGATGAAAGATAGCACCTGACCACACAAACAAAGAAAACATCTGGAAGAATGTTTTAACCAGCAATATGTTTGGAAGAGTAAAGGCGAGGCATTCAACTTCAGGAACACTGTACCAACTGTTAAGCAAGGTGGTGGTACCATCATACAGTATGTTATTTTACTGTCCATGGGACTGGTGCAGGTCACAAAGTGGATAAAATAACGAAGTGGGACTATCTCGAAGCATTAGAGAGACAGCTGAAACCTAAACAAAATTGAGCATTCAAACAAGACAGTGTGACAAAAACACACATTAAAACTAGTTGTAGAATGGGTCAAGCAGGTCAATGTTAGGATTACAGAGCCTCAACCCTATTCAAACATCATGTCCATGACCTGAAACCAAAAAACAAAATACTTGGACACTACTAATAGTTCATTCATTCATTCATTCATCTTCTGTACCGCTTAATCCTGTGTTCAGGGTCGCGGGGACCTGGAGCCTATCCCAGGAGACTTCGGGCACTAGGCGGGGTACACCCTGGACAGGGTCTACTAATAGTTTTGTCTACTAAATAATTTTGTCAAACAAATAGTAGTCAAATGTACAACAAGAATTCTATCAGAAACTTGATGTTGCTAAAAGCCCCCAACCCCCCCCCCCCACCTGCAAAAAAAAGACTATTAAAAAATAAATCAAAGCCAGCTCAATACTGCCATGACATTCATGTTTGTGACCACATCTGAGAGTTAATATGGAGTAGGACTACAAATTCTGAGCATTTTTCTTGAAAGTAATGAAACCCAAACAGTTTAAACAAAGATGAATAAATACAATAATGACTACAACAGATCATGAGCACTCCCCATGGTTTGGCACACATGCAAACTGTGGATAAATTGCAAGTTTTACCACTGAATTAGTTTGACTACTACTGTATTATTTGCACTGGGTATCCTTAAGTGAAAACTGTTTTTTTTTTTTTTTTGCTCACTCTAACTCACACTCACGATTTCTTGCTCTGTGCTCACCAGAGATGCCAAATCACAATAAAAAACAATGTCTATTCAGTGCTGAAAACCAACCCATGGTTTTCAAATATGAAATAAATGAAAGCCAAAAAAAGTGCATTCTGTAGCCCAACTATTACCAATTCATTTCAATTCAATTAAATTTATTTGTATAGCGCTTTTAACAATTGTCATTGTCATAAAGCAGCTTTACACAATTAAAAGAATTATTTAAGTTTGTATGGAATGTGTGTGTATGAAACAAAATGAGCACATTGTCCTTGGTGAGCAACCCGAGGGCGACAGTGGCAAGGAAAAACTCCCTGAGATGGTAATAGGAAGAAACCTTGAGAGGAACCAGACTCACCAGGGAACCCATCCTCATCTGGGTTTCACAGAAAGCAGGAAATGATCTGCATTTATGCATTTATGATAGGTGTCAACCAGTTCAGCATAACAGTTTATGTTAATTGATGTTAATATGGAGTCCAGGTAGTTATTGGAGGCTCAGGTAGAGCTGTAGGAAATTCCAGTCTGAACTATCGAGCAACTGCAGCCAAGTCCCCAGACACCAGACGTATCCCAAAGAGACATAAAGGACATCCATGTGACGAGATCTCCAACCAGAAGCGGGGCACCAGGATGGGTCAGACAGGTCCGGAGGGCAGAGCGAGTCTAGATCACTGGCAGCTCAGGAATGGCATGTATAGCTCGACAGAGAGAGGGAAGGGAGAGAGGGGGGGAGAGGGAAGAGAGAGAACAGAAGAGGGGAGAACAGAAGAGGAGAGATAAGAGTTAAGTACATTATGGTCACAGTCACAATGTCTAATGTGAATGTATATTTACTGTAGAGTGCAAGCAGGGACTCCGGCAGGACTAACTATAATAGCATAACTAAAGGGAGAGCCAGAAGGAAACACAAACATGAGGGCTCCCTGAGATGTAAAGCAAACAATCACCTCACCGTCAACAAACCTGAGTGATCAAATGAGAGTGAGGAAGACAGCATCTAAACATACCAGTTCACCGTAATACTCTACGTCCATGAGTCCCCCAGATCTGCTCCTTTACCCAAGACTAATCTATTTATAAAAATGCTTGACTAAATAAATAGGTTTTTAGCCTAGACTTAAACACTGAGACTGAGTCCCGAACACTATTTGGAAGACTATTCCATAATTTTGGGGCTTTGTAAGAAAAAGCTCTGCCCTCAGATGTAGTTTTCATAATACGCGGTACTGACAAGCAGCCTGCATCCTTTGATCGAAGTAGGCGTGGCGGATTGTAAGACACTAGCAGTTCGCTCAGATCCTGCGGCGCGAGACCATTTAATGCTTTATATGTCAAGAGTAGTATTTTAAAATCAATGTGAAATTTCACGTGGAGCCAATGCAGTGAAGAGAAGATGTGAGGATTCTCGCTGGTTGATAACCACACAGCTGTTTAGTCCCAATCCTATTCTTGTTACATTGTGTGCATATGGAAATGCTCTTACTTTCACTATGTAACATAGATATGTTTCTTCTTTTTTTTTTTTTTTTTTTACTGTTTAAGTATTTAAGTTATCTTCATTTATGCTTTTTTTCTGAGCACATTTTTTGTTGACAATTTAGCACAATCCTTCTAGGTTCTGATAGTGTGTTAACCCAGTTCCAGTATTCAAATCTCCTTAGTTGTTTTCATTGCTTGATGGCGACTTTTGTATTTTTATGGCCAGGCCAGTTTATTTTGAGGAGGAAAAAAAATTACAGGTTTAGGACACAGAATAAGAATTTGTTCCTTCAGTCTGTTTAAAATGCTGGGAGCTGATATTCAGGCATATTTATTATTAGAAAAACTGAAAATGTGAAAAATGCTTTTTTTTTTTGTCTTCCAAAAGTAGCTATAATTTCAGCAGATGTGCCTAAAGACTTAACTGATGTGTACTTTCTCTACCCATCACTAACAATTTCTAATCACACATGATGCTTCCCAGAAGAGGCATAAGAGAATAAAAGCTGCTGATAAAATCTATTTATTGGTCTCACTGGACTGCACAGTGCAGGCAGACTGAACTAATGGAAGATGAAGCAGCAGGTCTCTGGACTTCCTCACCAGTTTGGAGTCGATTTTCGTGTCCAGCCTGGCGTTGCGAATTAGGTTTACTATCCATTGCTCAGCTTCCTCGGGGGTCATGTTCAGCTTATCTGCCAACATGCTACAGATGGGGTGGTAGAGCAGAGGACAAGAGGAGAGAAAAGAGAGGAAAGAATAATAGTGAAAATATAAAATCAGAAATATTACCAAACCATTTCAAGCCAAATCCATACTTTTCATATCCACTGTGATCACTAGACTCATTAAACCACGTCTCTCAGGAACGTCTATTAAGTCATCTCCAGCACACTAGTATAACTAAGCATAAAAATAAAGACTGCAGTCATAACGATGACTTGAGAGAACAAAACAGGAATGTACAAAAATTGTACATGCATATCAAGAAGAATCCTGTAACCTTCTTTTTGTTCTGCCTCAATCTTTAACGCGCCCAAAATATACCCTGCTGTGATTTGTATCCGCTCTCCCAAGGGTTTGGCTGAAATCCTGATGATCTTGGCAGCAGTGTGCGCATTCACACCAAGCTAACCTCGATTTACAGCGCTAAGAGGATTAGTGTACTTCACTTTATAGCTGGTACCTGATGCTGATGCTCTGATGGACGCGACAAAATGTCTCAAAGATAAATAGGTGAGCATTCTCTATAATATCCAGACAAGCCCCCAGGAAGAAGTCATTCACTAGTACCTACTGTAAAAACACATGCAAATATACAACACATTATCTATGAGGACACAAGTACAGGGTTGCAACAGGAAGCGGACATCATGCAAAAAATAAATAAAAAAATCTTGCATGCAACAGTAATACCTAAACCTCAATTAACACAATTGCCATTATTTAATAAAACATTTTATCCAGTGAAATGCATGCTGATGCTAGAAAATGGGAACCTATTTTAACCTTAACTGTATTTGCGATCTTGCAGTCACTTTTTGCAATAAACGTTTCCATAAATTCAAGCACGAACCTGAAGCGAGTGACCTTTTAATACACACTCTAGGTGTGTGAGACACGTTTAACACATTTTTCAACTTATAAATGAAAAAAAACAACTGTCACCAGTTTAATAATGTAACCTTAAATCAAAGACCATGTTAATTAAATACTGTGCAACGTATCATGTATTAAGATAAAACTTTTTGCAGAAGCCATAGCTAATAATTTATTCCTTACTTTACTCAATGCTGAGGAGCGTTCAAGTCAAATTATGACTTGTGATTAAATTTCTTCAAGCACAGTACAGTGATGAGACTCTTAGCCAGTGTAAAACATTTGAGCATCTGTGAACGATTATGGCTCGGAGCCCACTTCCAGTGAACATTAAGTGAGTGAAACTCTTGATCCTTGAAAAGTACTGATAATTTATCACCAACTTGTAAAAGAGACACATCTGTCTGTGGTAACTGTACACACATCATTCACCAACACTACTTGCACATTACAGAAACTCTGCTGGAAGTTATTTCCACATCCCCCATACAGTCCTGAAGAAAACTTTCTACATTGATGGTATCCAAGCACTAGTAAATCGCTGGGATAAGTTATAGTGCATTACTGTAGCAGGAGATTTCATAGAGAAATAATGGTAGTTTTTACTCGCATAACTTTGTTTTTAATATTTTGCACAATCTAAAGTTCCACTTTGACTTGAATACCCCTTTTAGAAACATCCCCAACGAGGGCACTATAAATATCCTCATATCAATTCTTTAAGATTTAAATGTATCTTGGTTTACTACCTACAGTAATTTACAGTAGGGAAAACAGACTAATTATTTGTGTGCATTCTGCAGCAAAAAAAGGAAAAATAAAATCCTGCGCACTGATGAAATGTGATAAAGATTTGCAGAGTGCAGTGATCACAAATCAAATTATGTAAGTGTTACACACCACATTGTTTCTTAGCGCAGATCCTGTGAGCTACATGATTAATTTGCATGCAGAACAATGAAAGGGAATGTTAACAAATGCTGGCATTTGTGTTGAACAATCAGACTAACAAAGTCTAATTGCTCTCTTTTAATCAGACCACATTGCAGTAGTCGTCCACAAATCTGGAAAAGAAAATGTGGCAAAAATGAGCCTGCCTTCAGTAACTCATTAGTCTTCCCTTCATGATGAACACTCATTAACAAAAAAGGCTTTTCGTTATTTTTTTTTTTTGCCACACTCTGGGTTCTACTCTGTATAAAAGGAAAGGATCACTCTAAGAAACATTAATTATGCTTCTACTAAAATAACTGCAATATGCATTTCATAGTTCGCACAAGAAGTTGGTAGTTAGTCTGCAACCCTGTTATGTCACAGGATTAATAACTGTTATATATTCTATACGGGAGAATGTGGCCTGGATGTGTCCAAAGATTTGTGACTCTAAGGATAGAACTGTTGCTGATTACAGAGGTGTTATGAGGTGTATAATGAACCCTTTACAAACACACTTACCAACAGGTATTAAAGCAAGGAATTGGCATGTTGTAGCAAACAGAAGATCCACTTCTTCATACCTTTCTCTAGTCTAACTTAAAGGTTTGCAAAAATACATAAAACCTAATCATACTGCCGTACTGTCCACGAGCCAAATATGATGATGATAAAACAGCTAAATGAATGGATAGATTCAATATCATCCACCATTCACTAGTTGACCCAGTTCATATCCCACCCAGTTGGAGAACAAATATCCGTCCCTCCCACTGTTTTCAGATAAGCTGAGGCTTTGACCAGGCATATAGTATTCCCTCTTTTGAGCCAAAAGTTGAGGCATGATAAAGTCTAAGTGACATATATGATGTCTTCCCTGGAAACAGTATCACTAGGCAGGTGAATAGCATTCAGGATGTCACAGGACACCAAGGGCATCAAAATACTGTACAGGGTGACCCAAAATTCATGAACGTTGAACATTTCCTAATTGATACTATTACAAGCAGAGATTGTTTCCTCCTTCAGTGCAACGATTGTTCTGGGCTGTGACTTTAGTTTACCGCAAAATAAAAAGATGTGGAAACAAGCCTATGCACCCATAGACTTTTGGGCCTCCCTGTAGATCACGAATGTTGACAAAAGAAAAGCAATATTGGACACAACTGACTTGTCACATGAATTTATCCTATGCTATTGATATGCAAAGCATGTAGGGGGAATTTTTGCTTTCACTCAGATGTTAGTGCTGTGTAGTTCAATGAAAAGCTTGGAAACCTTTATTCTGACAGCAGTGAGTAAAAGCTGGAAATTGCACAAGACAAGAACATGTACAGTATATGAACACATAAATGGATGTTGATCTCAATGAAACAGTATGTATTAAAAGTTTAAGCCAATATTTGACTTGACAAGCCTAGCCCATTCAATACAACCCCCCCCCCCCCCCCCCCCCACCCACTCACACACATACAGAGTTTCTTCTGAGTGCTGTCAAAGTTAACATACAGGCATTCCACAAACTCTGTGATGGGATCCTTGTATGTGTAAGACTCCTGGGGCAAGACAGGGAAAAAGAACTTAGCTTTATCCCTCCACTAATGTGACAGCAGGCATCACCTATTCAGGAATGGAAGCAGGCTGCTCAGCAGGAGTTACTTTCAATCATAACTGAATTTTAAACAAGCAGGGGATGGAGCAAGCACTAGAAATCATGGATTACACTAGACATGGATTATTTTTAATAAAATACATCTGTACTAAGTGTGTCTATGGCTTTTATTAATATTATTATTCTTTAATTAATATTTATTATATGGTAAGAAGCCCTACTGTATTTGCACAACCTTAGTTTCCCAAGTCAAGACTATACAGAACCAGTCAAAAGTTTGGACACACTGTCAAATTCAACGTTTTTTTTGTTTTGGTGATTTACTTTCTACACTCTAGGAATATTGGAGATTTCAGCACTATGAAATAACACATCCCATCAAGCACCATGATGAAACTGACCATACCAGAAAAGAAAGACCAAAACTTTACTTTGCTGGAGAGGAGAATTGTTTTCTTTTACAATGTAGAAAGAAATAGAAATCAGGAGAGACCATGAAAAAGTGTATAAACTTTTGACTAGTAGTGTACAAGTAAAACACAGAACAAGTGAATTTCCAGTAAATTTCCCTTGATATTTATGTGATAACAATTATTAATTAAATTATAACATAGCTACAACCTTAATATTGTGGTGTGTCAATATAACATGAGGCTTAATGGGCTGCCTTTAGAAGTCATTAAACTATAATGGCCAGTTTAATTAAGTCTTATTGACTTTCTATCTAGAGAACAAGGAAGTAAATAATACATAGAATTTAAACATACAGTACTCTGGATGAGCATGCACAGCCAAAAAAAAAACAGTACTATATTAATTGGGAGTCTATTCCTTTTGTTTCTTTTTTTCTTTTCCAGCTAGCCCATGCCTTTGAAAACCATATAAAATAGCTTTATCTGACCAGAAAAAAAAACTAATTACATAAAAAATAAGATTTATAGCACTATGCATACAAATGATTGACCTTAGGCTCTGCTATTTTACCTGTTGAATAATTTTGATTAGGTCTTTGAGGACTTGCCTGCGCTTTCTCACATCCTTATTAGTGATGACAGCTGTGGTTAGGTAGCACAGGATGTATGGGCATATGGTCTGTATAGCATTCAAATACTTGCAAATATATATAAAACTAAACTAAACAGAAACTAGTGCATGATGTGCTTTACTCATCAACCTGAAGAAGTCTGCTTCATAAATTCTTTTAAGCAATACTTGTTATATCCAGATTGGAATCAGTGTGGAATCTGATTGCTTTCATGTAGTCTAACAGTATTAAAAAAAAAAAAAAGAAAAAAATGCTGTTTGCAAATCCAATTTGAACCACATTCAGTGGTGATTTGAAATCAGCTTCACATCAGATTCTTAAAGATGCTCAACCCAGCCAAATCAGATTTCAAACTGTCCATCATGTCAAGCAGACGGGGGATGAAAGAAATAGACCACGACTAGACATAAGACCCGAGGGCTGAGATGTTGCAATTATTGCAATCTGTTTGTTGCTATAAGGCACCAGCATTTAACATCACACAACACACTTGCCACAGTGTATCCACACATCAAGTGTCGTTACTACAGCGATCAATGCAAATAGGTTGCCGATGTATGAGTTTTGGGCTACTAGTCTGAACAGAACCAAATCTGATCCAATTACTTTCAAATAACTGTGTGGACAGTCAGTCATAAGATCAAGGCCTTAATGAAACATTATTTGCAATTTTGCATTCGTTAACTATTTTTTAAAACTTGGACCAGAGTATTAAATTTTAAATTCTGTTCCTTTGTAGTGCACTATACACTTTTAAAGCACTAAAAATTGTACGCACAATAAATACTATAAATTTCCATAAAATATACCTTATGATTAATACAACAGAACAGAAGTTTGAGTAACCCACTTAATATTATATTTGCTGTATCTGACATATTTATCCTATTCCAAATATCTAATTATTTCATGAATAGACGGGGTACACGCTGTGAGCCAAACTCTCCACTGAACCAATGTACACTCCGTAACTAGACCTAAGGGTATAAAGTTTGTCCACTTAGTCCATCTCTGCTCACACACTTTTATCTACTGCATTTTTTCAAATTATGCACAAAGCAAGAAGAGCAGCACTAATAGTCACTAGATGTACTCTTTAAATTATCCCAAAGAGCTGAAGTCTGAGGTTGTTACCTAGCCATGGTAAAATGCACTGGCGACCCCCAAACACCGGCATTTCAAACAGCTTTTTTTCCCACTTTGGACCTGTGCACTTACACTGAAAGGGTTTCTCAGCACATTGCTGTAGCTGGACTCACTGAGGCTGGTATAGGAACAGATCGATGATATTGTCTCGGCCTTTGGGGTGATTAAAGAAAACAAACAGAGACCAGTGAATAATCCACGTCCTTTGCTTCAGGGACTGGAGAGGAGAACTCACTGAATGCAGCAGTACATGCACATTACACACACAGTAGAATGTGAAAAGCCTGTGTATTACAGCTGCATTTGTAAAGTAATCACATGTAAGACAGAAGAATAAAGCACAGAGCTCAGCTAATATCTTGCTGAAACCCACAGATTTACAGGATTAATGAGCTCTACACTACACTGTTCTAGCCATTATTACAGCTGACAAAGCAGGTTAGCAGGGAATGAACATAAGGTTACACAATATATATATATGAAATTGCAGTAATGCTTAATATTATTTCTTTTTTTTCCAACTACCATTATTAACTAGAAACATCTGCATTATTAAACCATGAGCAATGTTTATAGTATTCATTTAAGAATAACTAAATATTAATGAAATACACAAGAAATTACAAGTCAGTGCTTGTACAAAAAAAAGATAGAAATATTTCAATAACATTTCAATAAATGTTCCTAAATAACTTTTTTTATGCTGGTCAGCCAAAAGTAGGAACAAAATATTTTCATATAGTCCTGCACAATTAATTGCATATACTGTACAGTAATACAGTGAAATTGTTTATTAGCAAAAGTCCTCAATTTATTAAAAGGTAATATACCTATTACTGTAACAGTTAGTCAATCATATAAGCACTTGTCTATTTTTTTAAAACACTTTTGAGATAATAAATGTTGGAAAACTGTCATTTAATCATGTCATTTTTGTCATTTTTTGCTGTTAGCCTTGATAAATAGGTTTAAATAATAAAAAAGGGTAATTTACTAGTTATATATATATATATATATATATATATATATATATATATATATAACTAGTAAATTACGGTTAGCCCTTTGTAGCGTGGATGGTAAACCCAAACGCGGAGTAACACGAGTAGGCAGGATAACTACGCGATTTGTTTTAAGGACTCTCACAAATGGGGAGCAAGGGATAAACACAATTTAACCCACGTCCTATAAACACACACTCAATCTAAAAGCAAACCCAAGAAAGTGAGTACTCACGATTCGGCGAAAAGACCGGAGGTGACATGGGCAAACTCAATGACTGAGCGATGTGCTGTGCCATCTTGTCTCCTTCCTGGTTCACAACCGCATTACTTCCGGGTCCTAGTGCTGGATGCGGACCAAGTGTGCATGACAGTACCCCTCTGGGGTGGAGGATGCCCGATGACGGTATTCCCGGATAAGCTCGGGGTCGAGGATGAAGCATGCTCGGAATCCAAGATCATTCCCCGGGGCCGTAACCTTCCCAGTCGACCAGGTACTGAATGCATCTGCCCCGAGGGCGCGAGTCGAGGTTCCGTCGCACGGTGTAAGCGGGACCGCCGTCAATGATTCGGGGAGGAGGAGCGGGGTTTTAGTTGTGATGTATGGAATATTGGGGGGATCTGGAGCGCCACAGGCAGCTTGAGCCGGTAGGTAACAGGGTTAATCCGTAGAGTGATGCGGTATGGTCTGATGAATCTGGGTGAGAGTTTCTATGATTCTGTATGTAGATGTAGGTTTTTTGTTGAAAGTCATACCTTGTCACCTACTTTATACAAACGACCTGGAGGGTGTCGACGGTGATGTTGGGCGACATAGCAGGTGTTGGCGCGTTGGATGGCGAGGTTTGCTTGATTCCATATCTGCCAACACCTACGGACCAACTGTTGGACCGATGGTACGTCAAGAGGTGGTTGTAAACCATAGTAAACCTCAAATGGGCTTAGGCTGGTAGCAAAGGAGACGTGGAGGTTGTGGGACAGCTCTGCCCATGTGAGGTAGAGGGCCCAGGAGCGCTGGCGATCAGAAACAACACACCTCAGGTAGCGCTCCAGCTGTTGGTTGGTCCGTTTCGTCTGACCGTTAGTCTGGGGCTGGTAACCGGATGACAGACTACTGGTGGAATCAATCAGACGGCAGAAGGCCTTCCAGAATCGGGCGGTGAACTGGGGCCCCCTGTCCAAGACGATGTCTTTAGAGAACCCATGCAAGTGGACTACATGTTCCAATATCAGCTCTGCTGTGTTTTTTGCTGATGGGAGTCCGGGGAGGGCCACCAGGTGCACGGCCTTGGAGAACCGGTCGACGATGGTTAGGATTGTGTCTTTTCCTTCGGAAACCGGCAGGCCCGTGATGAAATCCAGGGTGATGTGTGTCCAGGGGCGTAGAGCAGTGGTTCTCAAAGTGTGGGGCGCGCCCCACTAGTGGGGAATACAGACATGACAGGTGGGGCGCAATGAACGGGAGGAAATTAGTGGAAAATAACAGGAAAAAACTAAACAATCACACACAAATAAATGGATCATTAATACAAGTAAATTTAAAATAACATCAGTTGTGGGCCGGGAGAAAAAGTGAAACCATAGTGCAACAA
Organism: Channallabes apus; assembly: GCA_030522415.1. NCBI lineage: Eukaryota > Metazoa > Chordata > Actinopteri > Siluriformes > Clariidae > Channallabes > Channallabes apus. Next base: position 18,883,824 of record CM060127.1, read on the forward strand.
TAACGGTTTAACTTCGGACCAACTTGAGCAGCGCTGCTCGAATCACAAACCTGCGCGACCCACTGGGCAGCGCTGCGCGACTCTGACAGAAATAGACCGCGCCGACCATCAAAATACATTTTACCCCGCTGGGATGCGCACGTACAAAACAGGCATGGCAAGGCGGAAACAATATTAAACAGTCCTGACATTTTAAATTGTTTTTAAATAAAACACAGTGGATCGCGCAGGTTTGTGATTCGAGCGGCGCTGCGCGATCCACCGGGCTGCGCAAATAAACCAGATCATCACTGCGCTATCCAGATAGTCGCGCTGCGCTGTATTTGCGCAGATATTTGGTTCAATCGGGTGCCACAGTTTCGTCCCACTTTTGATGTGTTTGGCTGCACATACACTTCGACAATGGAAGAAGATGGTGCAGCAGCAATGAGATTGCTTACATGTGACAAAACCAACAACGAGGAGATTGTAAAGAAAAAAGGTGCATCGTCTGTGTTGTGGAATTGGTTTGGGTATAAGAAAAGTGATACGAATGAGACGAACGTGATTTGGAAGGTACACAAGTGTACTGTTTTAACAAGTGGTGGAAACACGTCAAACCTTTTCTATCATCTGAAATCGATGCTTCCAAACGAATATGGCCAAAGTAAAAAAAAATGCGGCAAACCTCAGCAATTCACAGTTTAAATAAAATTACATTATATAAAACAGTTTCTTTGTGTTTGAATTTTTATTTATGTATTTTCAGATACAAATTGCTATATTGTGATATATATCGTTATCGAGGTAGAAAATTGCTTCTCCTGTGTTAGAAGATTTTGGTTATATCGCCCACCCCTAATGAAGTCTATCTTGATCTTGGATTCATGGTGGGGATGGTGGGGGCAGAGGAGAGGCTCGTGTGTGTTTTGTGTCTTAAACCGCTGGCAGCAGACCGCATGAGACCCAACAAATTAGGAAGACACTTAGAGACAACACACTCACAGTCACGTTAATAATCCACTCGACTTCTTTCAAAGAAAGCTGGCAGAATACAGACAGCAGGATAATCGCATGGTAAAATCTGAGTCAGTGGACAGCAAAGCACAAATGGCTTCATTCAAAGTTGCATACAGAATTGGCCAGTGCAAAAAACTACAAACGATTGTTGAGCAGTTAATAAACATGGGGTCAATTATGCAATGATAAGTGACAACGTAAGACTTTTATAACAATTGCACGTGTTTTTTTTATCTGTTTTTAACTTGGTGTTGTTTGATCTTATTGGTTTAGAAATTGATATTTCAATAAACAGTAAACTTGGCCGATTTCGTTATTATTTTGTTGACAAGTGGAGCTTGAAAATTCGCTCACCCCCTTAAGTGGGGAATGACAGAGAAAGTTTGAGAACCACTGGCATAGAGGAACAGGAATTGGTTGAAGCTCTCCGGGTGATGGTTGGTTGACGTCTTTGGCCCTGGTGCCGGAACGAACTTGTCGATGTCTCTCTTCATGGATGGCCACCAGAACGCCGACCTCACAAACAGAAAGGTCCGTCGGGTTCCTGGGTGTTCTGCGAGGGGCAAGGCGTGGCCCAACTGAATGACCTCCGATCTCAGGCACTGTGGAACGTAGAGTCGTCCAGGTGGAACACCTGCCGATCTGGCGTCCACAGCCTGTGCCTGGCGAACCCTCATCTCTAAGTCCCAGTGGAGGGGTGCAATGATTAGTGGGGATGGGATGACAGGCACGCGGTTCGCCCGGGGGACGTCTTCCTCGTGTTGTCGTGAGAGGGCATCGGCCTTGGTGTTTTTTGACCCCAGGCGGTATGACAGGTGGAAGTTGTACTGTTCGAAAAATAAATCCCACCGTGCCTGCCGTGGATTAAGTTGTTTGAAGTTTCGGATGGTTATGACGTTTTGATGATTTGTTCAGACAATGAATGGCTCAATGGCGCCCTGGAGCCAGTGATGCCATTCCTCCAAGGCCCACATTATGCCTAACAGTTCGCAGTCCCCTACACCGTATCGCTGCTGAGTGGGGTAAAATTTCTTGGAGAAGAAGGTACAGGGGTGTAGCTTCTGGTCTGGGCCTCGCTGGGAGAGAACAGCGCCGTCGCCCACATCCGACGCGCCCACTTCCACAACGAATGGTTTGTTGGCATCCGCGTGGAGAAGAATAGGAGCGGTGGTGAAGCGGTGACATACTGTAGTTCCTGAAAGGCAGAGATGGCAGCAGTAGTGAGTTGGACGAGAGGAGGACCTGGTCAGGGTGGTTAGTCGTGCTGCAACTGTACTGTAGCCCCGGATAAAGCGAGGATAGAAATTCGCAAACCCGAGAAACCATTGAAGCTGCTTGATTGTCCTGGGTAGGGGCCAATGACGCACAACTTCTAGTTTCTGCGGGTCCATGGCCACACCTTGGGGCGAGATAACAAAACCCAGGAACGTGGTGGAGTGCTTGCGAAAAGCACACTTTTCTGGCTTGCAGTACAATTGGTGAGTGAGCAATCTCTTTAGAACAGCCCGGTCGTGTTGAATATATTCCTTGGTGTTGTGGGAGTAGATCAGTATGTCGTATACTGTAGGTAGACGAACACCCATCAGCCTAACATATCTCTCAGGACGTTGTTGATTTTTGGAAGGCCGAGGGTGCGTTACAGAGTCCGAATGGGATGACCAGGCTCTCATAATGTCCAGTGGGAGTGATGAAAGCCGTCTTCCACTCATCGCCCTCTCTGATACGCACCAAGTTGTAGGCGCTCCGGAGGTCCAACTTTGTAAACACGGTGGCACCAGAGAGGGCATCCAGGGCTGAGTTTGTGAGCGGCAACAGGTGTCGGTTCTTTATGGTGATCTTATTTAGCCCGCGATAGTCGACACACGGGCGAAGTTCGCCCCCTTTCTTCTTCACAAAGAAGAACCCCGCCGCCGCTGGCGAGGAGGAGGGCTGGATAGTTCCATGGCGAAGAGCGCTGGCGACGTATTCCTCCATCGCCTGAGTCTCAGTGGGTGATAGTGAATAGAGGTGGACGCGGGGGTGAACGGAGCACGGCTGAAGCCCTATCGCCAGGTCATATGGGCGATGAGGTGGAAGGTGGGTGGCCCGTTCTTTGCAAAAGGCTTCAGCCAGGTCCCGATATGCGGGAGGGATGGCGTTGATGTCGACATCGGGAGCCTCGGACTCCATGGAACACATCCCAGCTTGGGCCTGCAGGAAAAGTTCAGTGCAGGTCGGCCCCTACTGGAGGATCCGCTTCTGCGTCCAGGAAATGAGGGGGTCATGCTGCAGCAGCCAGGGATAGCCGAGTATGATGGGTGGTGAGGAGATGAAGGTGAGATGAAATTGAAGCTGCTCGTGGTGTTGGTCAATAGTGAAAGTGATGGGTTGGGTCTGGTGACTGATGGGACTGGAGGAAAGTGGCCGACCGGGGACAGTTGACAGATGGCAGATGGAGTGTGTGGCTTGCCGTCTGGTCTCTGTATTTTTATTTATTGTTTTATTGTTTACATCTTGTTTTATTAACAATGTCTCATCTTTTATTAACAATGTCTCATCTTTTCTGGTGTAAGATCGAGCAACAATTCTTATGATACGCTCTACTGTTGTCGGACTTTATAAGCAAGATCTGGGAGGTAAACAACATTCTTTACCCCCGTTTTTAGCAAACATACCGGGGAATCTACGCCGCTCTGTTTGCGCCCTAACCCGAGTTAAACGCGGTAGGCGCCGGGGGAAACGGCGAGGCCTATCGGTAAGGCTCAGGACTAGCACTCATCACCAGCTACTTATTTCTGGACTCTTATCCGAGCGTTGTTATACTGCACGCTCACTGCAACCCATCTATCAATGGGTTCTACCTGTTGTGCCATCACACTCATCTCATGTGCCCGGTCACACTTTCCCGCGTCTTCGCAGAGGAGGAGTCAATCATCGGAACCTTCGTCCACTGAGACACGCGTCGGAACCCGAGGACGACTCGGTCCGGGTCACGATGGCTTTGGTTAATGCTAGATCACTAGCAAACAAGACTTTCATCCTTAAAGATTTTCTCACTTCAAATGGATTGGACTTTCTTTTCGTGACTGAAACCGGGCTGAGTGGCGGTGAGTCGAGCCCTTTATCCGAAGTTGTTCCAGTGGACTGTAACTTCTTCAACTCGCCCTGGCTGACAGGTCGCGGTGGCGGCTTGGGCTCAATATTTCGGAACAGTATTCAGTGCCGACAGATTTCCACCGTAGTCCATGCTAGTTTTGAACTTCAGTTATTTCATGTGGACTTAAAATATCTCATTTTATGTGCTGTGATTTACCGTCCACCAAAGTTCAACAAAGATTTTATTCAGGAGTTTTCTGATTTTTTAGCTGTGTTTATGCCGAAGTTTGATCGCATTTTAATTACTGGAGATTTATTTATTTTTTGTCTAATAAGTTTTATTGAGAAACCAAAATTTTTGAAGATTCATTTACAATCTCACGTCCTTCGTTTCTCTTATACATATAAAGAATACAATTAAAGTAGAAAAAAAAAGATAGTAAAAACAAAACTGAATAAACCAAAAACCCACATCACAAACCTCCCTTACCCAACCTGTTGACATTAGTTTGTAAAATATGATGAGAAAAAAATATCAATATACAAAATCATGCATTAATCCGTAGGGTTTAAGTCAAGATAACAGAAAAAGGGATGCCAGATTTTGTCAAACTGCTCAAAGTTGCCCTTCAAACAGTACCTAATTCGTTCCAAATGTAAAGTAGAAATCACTTCTCCAAGCCATAGCTTACACGTAGGAGCCTCTTTTTTCTTCCAAAATAACAGTATTAACTTCTTGGCAGTAATTAAACTGTATGCAAGCAGTTTGTGTTGTACTCCTGATAATGAGTGTATACCTTCGGAGAATCCCAGAATCAAAAGTGCTGGGTCCGGCTGCAATTGCACCCTAAAAATCTCTGAGAGCACACCAAAAATTTCAATCCAGAAACTCTGAACTTTTGAGCAAAAAATAAAACTATGGGACAAATCAGCATCCACTAAATTACATTTGTCACAAATGAGTGAAACATTTTGGAAAATTCTATGTAATTTCTTTTTTGAATAATGCAATCTGTGAATAACTTTAAACTGAATAAGGCAGTGTCTAGAATTGATAGAATGTTTGCTAATATCCCTCAAACCCCTCTGCCACATTTCCTCAGAAATTTCCACTCGCATTTCTTTCTCCCATTCTTCCTTAAGAGAACTTGTAGAGGGGGAAGTAAAGGACTGAAGCAAATCATAAATTATCGGTAGTGCTTTTTTTAATTTCTTTTACTCTGAACGAGACATTTATCAATAACTGAGGATGATGTATTAACTAGTGAGGGTATATGTACACGTATATAATTCCTAATCTGTAGAAATCTAAAAAAAATGACTCTGGGGAAATTTAAATTTCTGTTGCAGTTGACTAAAAGATGCCAGAGCCCCATCAATAAAAAGGTCTCCTATACTATGTATACCCATTTCTTGCCATTGCACAAAGGTCCTATCCAATTTTGATGGGGTAAATGATGGATTCTTAGCTATAGGAGTTAGAAATGAAAGGGATTTTATTTTGAAGTGTTCTTTTATCTGTTTCCATATACGAAGTATATTTCGAATTATGATGCTATTATTGAAGGTAGAATGATCCAGAGTCACAGGGGATAGAATTATTGCTCCCGGATTGTATGGATAACATTGATCACGAATTATTTGGAGCCAAGATGGTGGAGCATCATGATCATGCAACCACATTGAAATTTGACTTATATAACAAGCCCAATAATAAAGACGCAAGTCCGGAAGTGCCAAACCTCCCTCTTGTTTAGGTTTAGAGAGATGTGCCTTTTTAATTCTGTGATTTTTATATCCCCACAGGAACGGTAGAATGATTGAATCGAATTGCTTAAAAAATGATTTAGGTAGAAAGACTGGAATATTCTGGAATAAATACAGTATCTGTGGTAAGAATACCATTTTAATTGCATTTATTCTACCAACCAAAGAAATTGGGAGTGCTCTCCAAAATTGTATATTAGTTTGTAGTTTGGAAATTAAAGGAGTAAAGTTGGCCTTTAATAGTGCAGAATGTTTATTAGTAACTACGATTCCAAGATAAGTAAATTTTTCTGTTGAAACTTTAAATGGAGAAGATTGTATTGAAGACAAATCTTTTAGTCCAATGGGCATTAGCTCACTTTTATTTAAATTAACTTTAAACCCTGAAAACATTCCAAAGGTATTAATAATATCCAAAATAACAGGCAGACTTACATGTGGTTTAGTAATATATAGCAGGATATCATCTGCATATAGAGATATTTTATTGACTGAATTTAAAGTGTTAAAGCCATGAATAAAAGGATCAGAGCGAATGTATTCAGCCAAGGGTTCCACTGTCAGTGCAAATAAAAGAGGGGAGAGGGGGCAGCCTTGCCTAGTCCCTCTTTGAAGATTAAAGGGAGCAGACAGAGTATTATTAGTTAATACCTGAGCCGAAGGACTTTTATACAGAATTTTAATCCAGTTTATAAAGTTATCACCCACATCAAATTTTTCTAGTACTGCAAAAAGATAATGCCATTCGACCCTATCAAATGCTTTCTCAGCATCGAGAGAGATTATTACCAGATTTTCTTGACTAGCTTTGGAATGATACAGTATATTGAATAGGTGCCTTGTGTTTTGTGACACATTCCTGCCAGGGATGAAACCGTTCTGATCAGTATGAATTAGACCACTAATTAATCTACCAAGTCTATTTGAAAGAACCTTTGACAGTATTTTTTTATCTACATTAAGGAGAGAGATCGGTCTGTATCCTTCAACCTCCTCTGTATTTTTACCTTTTTTTGGAATAACAGTTATAACTGCTTCATTAAACGTTGCTGGTAGTCCAGTCACTAATGCCTCCTCAAATGTTCTGAGAAGGTAGGGGGAGAGTAGATCATTAAATTTTTTATATACCTCAGAGGGCAAGCCATCCGGGCCTGGCGTTTTACCACTCTTTAAGGAAGTAACTGTGCATTTTAACTCTTCCAGAGAAATATCCTTATTAAGGGAATCACGCTCCTCCTGACTAAGAGAAGGGAGCTTACACTTATTTAGAAACTTATCCATAACTTGTAAGTCAATACAAGGGTCAGAGGTGTATAAATTTGAATAGAATTCCTTGAAGCATTTGTTTATATCTTTAGAGGAAGTACATTGGATTCCAGTTTTTGTCTTAATCTTATGAATTGTCTTATCATTTTCTAATTTGCGTAACTGTCTTGCAAGTAGTTTATGTGGCTTATCCCCGAATTCAAAATGTTTCTGTTTAATGAAAAGGAATGATTTACTTAATTTGTCTGAAACTAATTTATTGTATTCGTATCTTAACTGTAGAATTTTTTGTAGGTTTCTAATGAGGGCTTTTGTGCGTTTTCATTATCTAATTGATGAATTTGTTTCCCTAACTCTAAAAGTTTTGCTTTATACAGTTTGTTTCTGAACCCCTGATAAGATATGACACATCCTCTTAAAAATGCCTTTAGTGTTTCCCAGAGTAGTCCTGGTGAAACTTCGGGGGTATCATTATTCTCAAAAAATATTTCCAATTGTATAAGCATGTAGTCATGAAATTTTGGGTCACTAACAAGCCGAGGATCCATTCTCCACACCGGACGCAAGGATGTTAAATTATTAAAGGCAAGTTCAAATGTAACAGGAGCATGATCTGAAATTAGTATGTCATGAATCTTATTATTCATGACATTGGAAATTAATTTATTTTCTACCAAAAAATAGTCAATGCGTGTGTATACATTGTGAACCTGTGAGTGAAAGGTATAATCTCTCTCGGTGGGATGAAAAAGTCTCCATATATCCACTAAATTAGAGTTATTAATGAATGCATTCAAAAAATTCCTTGAATTGGACTTGGGGGTATTCTTAGAAGATGATCTGTCCAGGTACGCATCTAGGACACAGTTAAAGTCCCCCCCTACGATTAAATTAGTTTGAGACATACAGTATTAGGAATGAGCTCGAAAACTTTCTTGAAAAAATCTGGGTTGTCATAATTTGGGGCATAAATATTCACCAATGTAATAGGGAAGGAATGTATCTCCCCATATACTATAATGTACCGACCCTCGTTGTCTGCTTTCAAGGTTTTAAGTTTAAAAGGCACACCTTTTCGTATTAGGATAGCGACCCCTCGAGCTTTAACAGAAAAATTGGACTGATATATATTTTCTATCCACCTGCATTTCAACTTATCCTTGGAATCGAGTTTCAGATGCGTTTCCTGCATAAAAATTATATCGGCAGACAGTGATTTTAAGTGTGATAGTACTTTACTTCTTTTAACGGGGTGATTTATTCCTTTCACATTCCACGAAGCGAAAACAAGCCCTTGTCTGCTACTTGATGCTACAGCGTTACTCTGCATCATTTAGAACCCAGTAAGTCATTTACTAATCACCACACATTTTACCAGATTGAAGTGTCTCAAACAGGTCCCCACCCCACCCACCCACCATCCTACATAACAGCCCCGTCATCTAACCGACACTTAAAACCAGCGGTACGAGATGAGCTAAACTAAATTGAAAAGTTAAATTGAGAGAAAGAAAAGAAGAGAGAGAAAAAAAAAAAGTAAATAATAAAATAAAATAAAAATCAGAACAGCAATAATATGAATGATAAACAAATTAAGTTTTCTAGAAAACACCTACTATATGTTATTCGTTGACCTTCAAACAATAAATCAACACAGCTCCACCATGGATAATTTCGGAAGAACATCCTAAAATATTTAGAAAAGGGAAGGAACAAGTACCAAATGGGTTATGCTTAAGGAGAGGGGGGAGAGGGGGAGGCACTCAACGAATGAGTGATCGCGTTAATCTCAGTTATGCAGCGTCCTTAAGTCAGTCATTCTGCTCCGAAGAAATTTTCCGAGAACTTAACGGCCTTATCTGGATCCGTGAAATAATGTTCCTTGCCGTTGTACGTAACCCTTAATTTTGCTGGGTACTGTAAACCATACTTGACACCAGGTTTTCCCCTAAGCAATTCCCTTGCACGTTTAAAAAGCGCACGTCGTTTTACAACTGCTGGAGGGTAATTGGGGAAGATGTTGATTCGTTGCCCTTTGAAAGTAACTTGTTGTATCCTGGCCGCTCTCTGCAGAATTTCTTCCATTTTGTGGGTGTAGTGTAGCCGAAGCACAAAAGCCCTCGGTGGTTCTTCATCTCCAGGACGGTTTCGCAGTGCCCGATGAGCGCGATCAACAAGTGGCAGATTTTCTAGCGATAATGCTTCCATCAGAAGTTGCGCCATAAAGTCCCTCGGTTTCATTCCGGACTCGGTCCCTTCCTTAATGTGTAGAACACGGATATTTTGTCTCCTACTATGCCCTTCAAGATCCATACATTTGTCCGTTAGTTGCTCTACCACCTGATTCAGTCGGCCTACTTCTTGCTCTAGCTTAGTTACCGCATCCGAAGAAGCAGAAGCGTTAGTTTCCAGGCCTGCTAGTTTGGAAGCATGCTCATCCATCGTGATTTTAACCGCCGAAATCGCAGAGCTAGCCTCCTGTTGGAGCGCTGTAAGTTCTCCTCGTATCGAAACAGCAAGTTGATAAATTTTGGAGTCTATTATCTCTCCGATGTCGGTTTTGATTGAGCGTATTTCCGAGCGTAGAGAAGAGATTGCGCAAAGAATTGCTGCATTACCCGTGTCTTGAGTATTTTCAGACTCTATGTCTTCTGTAGCAGAGTCCGAGGCGGACGCGGCCTGCTCCGCTGCTTTACGAAGCTTGGCTGGCATGTTTAACTACGATTATTCTAAACCAGCAACTCTGACGAATCAAATGTAAATCAAAAACCTGTTCCTTTCCTAATAATAAAAGATTATTAAGAGATGCTCTAGATGTATTCTATACCGCTCATATTGAAACCGGAAGTCCCATTACTGGAGATTTTAATATCCATGTATGCTGTCCACCTAAACCTCTGGGTAGTGACTTTTTAAATCTCATTGAATCTTTGAATCTTGTTCAATGGGTGTGTAGCCCGACTCATGAACATGGTCACACCCTAGATCTAATTTTATCACACGGTTTGCCATTATATGATGTTCAGATATGTGATGCTTATTTCTCTGATCATAACCCTGTTAAGTTCGGTATTCACATTCCCTGTCCCGTCAAATCCTGCATTCCGGCATCTCTCTCACGTAAAATCAGTCCTGGTACTGCGGCACAATTTTGTACACAATATGAGAATGCGGTTGAATTGGTTGAGATGGTATATCCTGGTCCCGAAGTGAGTGCTGAGAGTTTACTCTCTCTGTTTAGCTCCACCTGTTCACGCATCCTCGACTGTGTCGCGCCTCTTAAACCAAAGCGATCCAAACGAAAAATCTGAGCCCTGGTTAAATGAGAGGACCCGCTCTATTAGGCTGAAATGGCGGAGAGTTGAACGTAAATGGAAAAAAGATAAGTTACAGGTGTCCTTTGAGATTTTTAAAGAATGCCTGTCAGAATACCAGAAAACTGTCAAAACAGAGAGAACTAAATACTTTTCTGATCTTATCGAAAACAACCACCACAGACCAAGAGTTCTATTTCAGACTTTAAACACTGTTATTAACCCCACAGACACTACCTGCCATGATATTACTGCATTTAAGTGTGAGAATTTTCTAACATTCTTTATAAATAAAATCAATGACATTAGAGCGCTTATTACACCTCCTGCTCATGACCCATCCGTGCCTCCAGTGTGGTTAACTGTCCTAAACCAGTTTAACCCTGTTTCTCTCCCTCATTTTCATGATATCATTGTTCATTTAAAATCTACTTCTTGCCCTCTAGACATTGTTCCAGCCCGACTCATTAAAGAGACCTTTAACAAAATTGGTCCTACTGTCTTATCATTGATAAATCGTAGTCTTGAAACTGGAATTTTTCCTGATGCTTTAAAACATGCTGTTGTCCAGCCTCTACTGAAAAAGCCCAGTCTTGACCCCACAGATCTAACAAATTTTAGACCGATATCAAAACTGCCATTTCTCTCGAAAGTATTAGAGAAGGTCGTGTGCTTACAGCTGCAGACCTTTCTAAATGAAAATGCTATTTTTTTATTATTTCAGTCTGGATTTAAAGCACACCACAGCACAGAAACTGCACTTCTAAAGTTTTAATCTTTTATTGACAGTTGATTCAGGAGATCCTGCTATTTTAGTGCTATTACATCTTAGTGCGGCATTTGATACCATAGGTCACAACATTCTTATGTCACGTCTTGAAAACTGCTGTGGCATTTGAGGATTAGCATTGAACTCGATTAAATCCTATCTGACCAAGGTGGTTTTTCTTCTTCAGAGGCTCCACTAACTTGTGAGGTACCACAAGGTTCTATCCTGGGTCCTATCCTCTTTTCTTTATATATGCTAACTCTGGGTTCTGTCATAAACAAGTACGGAATCTCTTTTCACTGTTATGCTGACGACACCCAGATCTATTTGCCTTTAAAGAAAAAACACACTAAAAACCTTATAGCTTGTTTAGATGACATTAAAGCATGGATGTCTCAAAATTTTCTCAAACTAAATGAAAATAAAACTGAGATTGTGGCCTTCGGAAAAATGGATTCCTTGTGTGCTCCTGGCAGCGACTTTGCTCCATTAACAAACTACTGTAAACCATTCATAAGGAATTTAGGCGTAATATTTGATAATGATTTTAAATTTGATAAACAAATAAACGCTGTGGTTAAATCTAGTTTCTTCCAACTGAGAATTTTAACTAAGATTAAGACTTTTTTATCATTCACAAATTTTGAGAAAGTAATTCATGCTTTTATTTCATCTCGACTTGATTACTGTAATGCGCTATATACAGGAATCAGCCAGTCATCTCTTTCTCGTCTATAGCTTGTCCAAAATTCTGCTGCTAAACTTTTAACTGGTACACGCAAAAGTGACCACATCACTCCGGTATTAGAGTCACTTTACTGTCTCCCGGTTCGCTACAGGATTGATTTAAAAATTTTATTACTTGTTTTTAAATCACTAAATGGTTTTACACCTCTGTACATCTCTGAGCTTTTACAACCTCATACAACAGCAAGAAATCTTAGATCCTCAGACCAGTTACTCCTTTCTGTCCCAAGGTCTACATTAAAGCTCAGAGGTGACCGAGTGTTTGCTGTTCCTGCACCTAAATTATGGAATGGTTTACCATTGAATATTAGAGCAGCACCTACATTAGAAACTTTCAAATCCAGACTGAAAGCTCACTTCTTTTCTTTGGCTTTTACACCTGGCTGAGACATTTGACCCTCTTTTTAATTTGTACTTTTTAGTTAAGTTTAATTGATTATTTATCTTTTATTAAATTGTTTATGCATGATTTTATTTGATTACTGTTTTATTACTGTCACTAACTGATTTTTATAGTTATATTTTATTTTATTTGCTTTCATTTTATGCTGTTTAATTCTGGTCGTTTTATTTATATCATTGTACAGCACTTTGGTCAACTTCGGTTGTTTTTAAATGTGCTATAAATAAATTTGACTTGACTTGACTTGACTTGACCGTCGTCAGATGTGAAATGGCTGGGATAACGTCTCGATCTTCATCCCCATTTCTTTGGCATAAGTAGAGTCAATGAAGTTACTTGTGGCACCGGAATCGATGAATGCAGTACTTCGAACCCGTTTGTAGCCAAATTGGAGGAGTACTTGTACCGTGAAGCGAGAGCTGATGGTGTTGGTGGTGAAGGAGATTTGGAAAGGTCTGTGCGTTTCCCGGCCGGAGAGGGCAGATTGCTCGGTGGTGTGCCGGTGACCCACAATAGGCACACAGTCCCTCTCGAAACCGGTGTTTGCATTCTGCCACGGTCAGGGAGGTGCGTCCTAATTGCATGGGTTCCCCAGGTCCGGTGTCATCCATGGCAGGAGGTGGAGATCCGACATGTCCAGTGATGGCGGGGATGAAGGTGGTCGGTGGTCGGGGTGCAGCGTAGGGGAAAGTGGTAGCAGGCGGCAGGGTCCTCGGGGCTGGCTTCGGATGAGAGAGGAGGCACTGATCGATGCGGAGAGCGAGCTGGATCAGTCCCTTCAGTGTGGTGGGAAGCTCTCGTCCGGCAAGTTCGTCCTTAATACACGAAGCCAGTGCCTCGTAATAGGATGTCCGGAGCGCGGCGTCTCTCCAGGATGTCTGTACAGCGAGGATGCGAAATTCGGCTGTATAGTGACTCACGAACGATCCTCCCTGCCGCAGGTGGTACAGCTTGGTGTCTCCAGCTCGCCCGCAGGATGTTCAAAGGTAAGTTTGAGCTAGCGAGTGAATTCATTGTAAGAATGGGTGGTATCTGAATCTGATCAAAGAACTGCCATGGTCCACTCAGCTGCCTGCCCGGATAGCAAATGAGTAGTGCAACTCACACTACTCTGTGCCGGAGCTCCGCAACCTCGCGGCACAAGGGCACGACATCTTGGATGATCTGGCGCAGAGTAGTGATCTCTCCGGTTAGCTTATCGATAAGCTCGGCATGGTGGTTCCAGAGGTGGAAAGAGTACTAAAATTTTGTACTCAAGTACAAGTACTGTTACTTCAGTGAAATTTTACTTAAGTACAAGTAAAGTTATCATTATAAAAATCTACTCAAGTAAAAGTAAAAAGTAGCTCATTAAAAAATTTACTCAGAGTAAAAGTTACCGAGTTACTTTTTTATTTAAATTTTTTTTAACAGCGGGGGTGGGGGGGGGGGATGAGGCATTCTAGCGTAGTTCAAAAAAAGATGAGCAGATATAAATCTCAACCTAGCTGTTTTTAACTGAAGGAACACCTTTGCATAATAAAGCTGTTGTCTTTCTTGTGCTTAAAAATCAAAGTGGTCACTTAAATATGGTGTTACGTCCCAGTCTAGGGTCATACAGCAAAAGAACGGTTCAGGGTTCTATTTTAAACTGTATGGAAATGGTGGTATATGGCAGAAAGAACTAGATCCAATCATTAACTGATGAAATAATGAGGTTTGTATATACAAAACACACACACCAGGAGGAGGATCAGATTCAGGATGGACCCAGGCCAAAATAATAAACAAAATGGTATTTATATTTAGTGGCTAGATTACCTGCAAAAAAAAAACAACCCACAAACAAAAATACAGGTACCTTCCCGGACTCCCTAAACCAAAAACAGTGAAATTATCTACAAATATACACAAAGACCAACCAAACCAAAGGGACAAAGCAATAATCAAAGTCAATTGGAGGCAAAAAGTCAAAACCGGAATACACAACCAAATATCAAAACGCCAAAATCACAACCTCTTTCATCTTTCCCGCGTCTCTCTCCGGTTTATAGATGGTCGCACTAGTCGATGACGTCACTCAGGGCGGAAGCGACCGTGTGGAAGGTCAGGAAGATGCCGATGTCAGAAAACCCGGAGTGGAGTCTGGAGCGGCGCGCGACCAGGACATGATACACACACAACGGAGCATTTATACAAAGCATAATATCTTTTATTATTTTATCTTTTTCATTCATTTATTTTTTACTCAGTAGCGAACATGATTTAAAATGTAGCGAATTACAATACTTCAAACAAAACGTACTTAAGTAAAAGTAAAATTACAGATTTTTAAAACTACTTTAAAAAGTAGAAATACACAAAAAAGCTACTCAATTACAGTAACGCGAGTAAATGTAATTCGTTACTTTCCACCTCTGGGTGGTTCACCACATTGCAGAGGTGCACATGATCCGCTGGGTTCATCGCGGAAGGCTCAGTCATTCTGTCATAACTAAACTGAATAGACCAGAAGACATAGCTTTTCACGATTCGGTGAAAAGATCCTAGGCGACATGGGCAAACTCAATGACTGAGCGATGTGCTGCGCCATCTTGTATCTTGTCTCCTTTTATGCTTCCTGGTTCGCAACCGCATTACTTCCGGGTCCTAGTGCCGGTCGCGGACCAAGTGTGCATGACATGCATAAATATATATAGATAAACTGATTTACATTTTGATTATAAAATCATGAGGTCCTTTTTTTATGTAATTTCACAAAATTTTATTGGGTGTGACAACATTATATTGTATTGATTAGATTGGTGGCTAGATTGGTGGCTAAATTTTAGGAAATTGCATAAAACTTACCTAGTTCAATAAATAGTGTACAGTCGTGGCCAAAAGTTTTGAGAATGACACAAATATTAGTTTTCACAAAGTTTGCTGCTAAACTGCTTTTAGATCTTTGTTTCGGTTGTTTCTGTGATGTACTGAAATATAATTACAAGCACTTCATACGTTTCAAAGGCTTTTATTGACAATTACATGACATTTATGCAAAGAGTCAGTATCTGCAGTGTTAGCCCTTCTTTTTCAGGACCTCAGCAATTCGACTGGGCTCTCAATCAACTTCTGGGCCAAATCCTGACTGATAGCAACCCATTCTTTCATAATCACTTCTTGGAGTTTGTCAGAATTAGTGGGTTTTTGTTTGTCCACCCGCCTCTTGAGGATTGACCACAATTTCTCAATGGGATTAAGATCTGGGGAAGATCAATCTGTCCCTGATGTTTTTTTTGAGAGAAGTGGCTTCTTTGCTGCCCTTCTTGACACCAGGCCATCTTCCAAAAGTTTTCGCCCTCACTGTGTGTGCAGATGCGCTCACACCTGCCTGCTGCCATTCCTGAGCAAGCTCTGCACTTTTGGAGATCCAGGGCGATGGTCCTCTTTAGGATCCTGGCCCTTGCTGAACTTTCTTGGACACCCTGAAGCCTTCTTAACAGGAATTGAACCTCTTTCCTTGAAGTTCTTGATGATCCTATAAATTGTTGATTTACTGTAGGTGCAATCTTAGTATCCACAATATCCTTGCCTGTGAAGCCATTTTTATGCAACGCAGTGATGGCTGCACGCGTTTCTTTGCAAGTCACCATGGTTAACAATGGAAGAGCAATGATTTCAAGCACCCTCCTTTTAACATGTCAAGTCTGCCATTCTAACCCAATCAGCCTGACATAATGATCTCCAGCATTGTGCTCGTCAACATTCTCACCTGAGTTAACAAGACGATTACTGAAATGATGTCAGCAGGTCCTTTAATGACAGTAATGAAATGTAGTGGAAAGTTTTTTTGGGATTAAGTTAATTTTCATGGAAAAGAAGGACTATGCAATTCATCTGATCACTCTTCATAACATTCTGGAGTATGTGCAAATTGCTATAATAAAAATTTAAGCAGCAACTTTTCCAATTTCCAGTATTTATGTAATTCTCAAAACTTTTGGCCACGACTGTATATAAAGGCATTACATGCATTTAAAAGCCTCTGCATTAATTGAAGATTTAATCTTCATAAACACAAGTCGACATGATGCATAGTACATAAACAAATACCTCATTAGAACTTAAAGCCCCTGTTTATAGATTTAATTAATGAGAATCCCCAAAATAATCAAAAGAGTGATTAATTAGGAAGCCTACTGTGACATACTGTATATGAAATAGTAACATATAACAGCATGAAGTACTCTGGTCTGAAAAAGATCAAAAGTCATAAGCTATTACAGACTCACATTGTTGTCGATGGTCTCTCGGAGGCGGTTCAGGTCCTCCTTGGCTGCCTTCCATTTCTGCATGAGGATCTCAGAGGCCAATTTCCACACAAGAAGCTCAGAACATTTCAGTCTGTAGAAGGAACCTGACACACACACAAAAATGAGTGGGTTAAGTTGACTAAAACAAAGTTAAAAACAAATTGTGATTTTTTTTCCCCATGTTTATTTTGTCAATTCTTTATTAACATGGTACATTAGGGAGTTAATGACTTAACATGAGGAGACAAGTAAATGCTGCTGTAGCATCCAAGCTACCACAGGGATACTTTTACACATTCACAGCAGTTTCCCAGGATTCATCCCCTTCACGTTATATCCCACTAGCTGAAATAGTGGGAAACAAGTTTGTAAAAATTGTACCGTAGCTAAAAATAAGCTGATCCGCTTCAATGTAATCAGAGATATTATTGTTTCATATTCAAGCCCGCAGACATGACAAACATGAACCCCTTAATTTTTCAAAAAGTAATTTCACAAAATTTTTTGGGTGTGACAACATTATATTGTATTGATAAGATTGGTGGCTAGATTTTAGGAAATTGTACAAAACTTACCTAGTTCATTGCAAGACTAGGATCTACTGTCATCTTGTTACAATCAATGGTAAACAGAGGATATAGAAAAGGTTATCTTTACACCTTGTTTGCACTAAGTTGTATTTCTTTTGAAATCAGCCAAATACACTCTCTGCTTGGTAATCAGAGAGTAAATCACAGATATTCCATATTCCATTTGGTGGCTTAGTGGTTAGCACCATAGCCTTGCACCTCCATGGTCTGCGTTCAATTCCCGGCTCTGGTCTGTGTGCACAGAGTTTATATGTTCTCCTTGTGCTTGGTGGGTTTCCTCCAGTTTCTTCCCACAGTCTAAGGATATGCAGGACATCCTAGACCCTGGAGGTGCAAGGCCACAGTGCTAACCACTAAGTCACCGTTCCGCCTATTATTATTATTATTTTTAAAAACTGCTAGTTTATGGGCCTGACTTTAAGTAGTTAAATTTTTGTTTCATTTTTTTAAATGTGATAACTTGTGTGTATTTAAAATATCCCATTGTGGTATCCATCATTGTGACACATACAGTACTGCATATTTTTAAGAGAAAATATTATCAACAAAAATGTGTAATCTAATGATTTTTTTTTTGTATAATGATAAATACGTAGTCAAATTGTTTAAGGGTTTTAGTGTGTCATGCAGATACAATTAATTTTTTTATGAAGGGTGCCAATAATTGCAATATTTGCTTAACATTGACAACATTAACAATGACAACAACCTAATAAAGAGTACTGAATGTACTAAATGATACTAAATGTTAACATGGTCCTTATTTAAGGTACTTGCTGGGGCATACTGAAGGGATCTGATTAGAATAGCTAACATCTTTAGATAGATAGTATACATTAAGCCTGAATAAATGAAAAAAAAAAAAAAAGAACTGTTCAAAGCAATACAAGGTTCGGGTTTGCTGATTCTCAAAACTTTCCTCAAGTCTCTGATCATGCTATTTGATGCTGCAGTCAATACAAATCAAAGCAGAACATACACAAGATATATGTTGCATCTACAAGCGTTTTTGAAGGAAACATTGCCATGAAGGCAAATGAAACTGAAGGCACAGAGAGACTGCGGTTGTTGTAACTGATATAAATAGAACTTATTCGAAATAACAGACAGCAATGTTATTTTGGAATGAAAGGCATCAATTTGACCTCACTCGTGGATGTTGAAATGTCTTGCCTGAACCTGAAATGCTTTAAATCTGTTGTTTCCGAGGCTGGTTCTTTTAATTATATTATCCTCTGCAGCAGAGGTAGCTCCTTGTCTGTCTTTCCTGGGACAGGCCTCATGAAAGCCAGTTTCATCAGTCTTTTCTCTTTACTTAAATGTTTCTTGCCATCAGTGTTGGGGGATGTTACTTTTTAACCCTCCTATTCCCTTCAAATTTAAACCTCCAGAAAATTATCATAATTAAAATGGTTACTTACAGTACGTTTATGTGTCATGTCAGGGATTTTTGAAAGGTAGTGTATTTGCTGGTAGTTGAAACACAACAGGAGGGTCAACACAGAGGGTCTTGTTCTCATCAAAGGATGTTGCCTCATAATCAGCATCCTCCTCAACATGAGAAATGGTTCAGAAACCTGCTGTTATAAGCTCTTATTTTTTTATATAAGCTTTTATATGTATGCTCCACCCCTATGTTAGGTTAACTATCGGGTTGCCCACTAGAGGGCAGTGTTTTTAGGTTGTAGTTCTGTTCCTAGACTCAGTTTCCCAGAAGCCTCCTCAGTCAGGTGACGTGGATGCTCACCTGAACGGAGGAGGCTCATTAGCACCGTTATAAATACTTGTTTGTTCTGGGAAACTGGGTCGAGCATTAATTTCTGTTATGTGGGTTTTGTTCTGTTTGAGTTTGGTTTCATTATAGTTGGCATTTAGTTTCTGGAGCTCTTTAAGTTTGTATTTGCTTTGATTTAGTTTATGTCTCTTTGTCTCTGTGTCTCCTAGCAGGATTAGCCTCTAGGAGAATTAGCCTTTTGTGTTTACCCTCTTGTGTAAGTAACCCCCATTGCATGTTTAGCTAGTAGTCTGTTTAAATACTAATGAGGGTGATACTAACATGTCTAGATCTTAGTCTGTCTAGTCTCCTTGTCTGTTTAGCTCTTAGTCTGTTTAGGTACTAACATCTTTAGCCACTAACCTTTAGAGTTCTTAGTCTGTTTCATACCTAGTCTGCTGTGTACCTTGTTTGTTCATTCCCTTGGGTCTCAGGCTACTGGCCTGTGTAGCCATTAGTCTGATTAGCTATGAGCTAGCTTAGCAGCTAATGTGCAGCTCAGCCAGTAGACCTAGCCAAGCCTGTCTTGTTTGTTTATCCCTTGCATGTATAGTCCCTTGTGTCTAGTCCTTTAGTCTGTTTAGTGTGTCTTGTCTCGTCCAGTTTGTGTCCCTATGTCTGTATTGTATATTAGTTGTGTAATCCCTTGTCGTATGTCTAAGTGTTTGAGTTCTGTTTCTTATGCTCCATGTTATAAGCCAACTTCCTTAGTTCATGTGTGGATTATTTATTAAAGACTTTTTATTTCACTGCATCCCCTCTGCATCTATGCCTCAAAACCAAGCCCACAGTCCAACATCATAGCAGAACGTGACAACAGGAACTATTTTCCCACCCCAAAAAAGTAGGAAATGTCAATTCTTCTGAGGATGTTTTCCCCTCCCCATGCTGTGTGAATTATCAGTAGTTCTTGCACTACTAAAGTTATGTTAGGTTAGTGCCCTAAAGCTTTTAAATTTTTATAAAATTGCACTTTATTGTGACTAAAATATCATCCAAAACAAATGAATGAATAATTTTTATATTTCTTGTTTTATACAGCAAAAACTGCCTGGGGTCAAATATTACCCCAAAGAACACCGATGCACACATCAAGTGTACAGGACATTAAAAACATATGTTCATTTTACGTTTACCCAGTTATCCCCATTAAATTAGGAAAAGTCACTGAATATGAAGCAACATATGAAGAGAATATAAACATTGAATGGGGTCCCAAAGATAATTGAGGGGTTAAAATAAATTATTACATTACAAAATTTACTTCATAAAAAGTAATCAGTTACATTACATCGTTACTTTATGATAAAAGTAACTATTTAGATTACTTTTCCATTGCAGAAAATGAAAACTCCTTTGTAATTCCTCATGCATGTTGTTTTAGTCAAGACTTTTATAATTATTCTACCATCATCACTCAGTGAAATTTGGCCCATAATCTGTTAACTACTAACAGCAGGAATAACAGAGGACAACTTACAAAAGTACTTGTTACATCAAAAAAGTAATCCAAGTACTCAACACCTAATACTACTTGCCATAATATGGATTTGTATGGTAGTTGTAGTAATACTAATAGGGCTATTGACTCTGTACCCACCCTTCCTCTGCACAAGACAACTGATGGTCTAAAGCACATCATGTAGCAAGAAATGGCACAGATTAACTCTTGACAAGACACTTCTGTAAATTGAAAAGCATTCCAGATTACTACCTAAAGAATCTGATGAGAGAATGCCATGATTGTGTCAAGTGGTCATCCAAGCTAAATGTAGCTACTTTGGAATGTACTGTAAAACATATTCTTTGTTGATTAACATTTTTTGTTTACTAAAAAAATCCATATGTGTTCTTTCATAGTTTGGATGTCTTCCTTATTAATGTTGGAAATAATAGAAATAAAGAAAAACTACTAAAAGAGAAGGTGTGTGGGTGTATATATGAAAACATTTTCATCTCAAATTTATAATTTTACAGTTCACCAAATGTCATAATTTAAGTAGTTGTCTGCTTCAAGGGCATATGAGGAAGTTAATTTTTATGTCTTGTCTAAATCATCCACCTGCCTCCATCAAAGTAAATTTAAGTGCATTAGATGTAATTAATTAAAGTAAATGGTTCTTACTTGCATGAGGATGTTGCTCTTCCAGTGATTAAAGCAGAGAAAATGAAAATGACTTAATGGCAGAAATATCCCTCTCCTTTTTTTCTTTTTAAGTCAATTTGACAAAGAATATGTAGAATGTATTACATTTGCTAAATGCAAAGATACCATTTTATCATGTATGATCAAAGAGATTAAGCAGATTTCAATATTTTTGAGACAGTTTTGTGTATGTCTGTGTGTCTGTGAGTATTTGTGAGAGAGAGAGAGAGAGAGAGAGATCAAAGGGGAAAATGAGAAAGAGGGACTATAATATAACAGCCAAAATTGAATAAAGCTCTGCCTGAATTTTGCATGCATTATTCTCAAGCACTCATCGTCTATATTGCTTTATCCTGTATTTAGTGTATACCATCATGGGGCACACACATCCACACAACACGGGCATTTTGTGAATGCCAGTTTGCCTAATCTGCATTTCTTTGAACTGGGGAGTAAACCCACCAAGCATGGGGAGAACATGCAAACTACTTGCACACCAACCTGAGGCGGGAATTGAACCCTCAACCTTGGAGGTGCAAGGCAGCACTGCTAACCATTAAGCTACAATGCAACCTTCCATTTTCTAGAACTTTTAAATTGAGATACAGTATACTGTATACAGAGAGAAAGCTTGAAAGAACAACAACAACAAAATTATATACCCTATTTAAACAAAATATAGTAATCTTCTGCAACAGAAGCATAATCTGAATAGTTTTAATATCGATTGATAGTTGTAACTGACTATCTATAAGTACAGGCACCAGGTATGAAAGGGTAAAACAAATTTATACTTTCTGAAACGTTTGTTCTCACTTAAGAGCCTCATGAATCTCTATTGTAATCATACACATGCGGGTTTTATCTGAGCATCTTCATATCATTTGCTTCTCTCACTTGTAAGTGAACAGCTTTGACAGATGGCCTTGTTTATTCTAAAAAGGAGCAGGAGAAGGTTGTAGGTACAAGGACATGGCAATAAAAAGAGTGAGTGTGTGCTGCTTGCCAGGGCTCTAGAATGACAACACTTGTCCTTATGAGTGGTTTGCTTGATTGATACTGATTATACTGATCATTGACTGCCAAAAAGCCTGAAGGAATAAAAGTAATAATCGCTTTATATGTTTGTGCTCATTTTTAAACTCCAAAGTACACATCCATCACACTCTGCCTATGGCTTATAGTAGTGTATTAAAGAAAACTTCAGACACTCTGGCTGTGCACTATTTCTACATTTAAGTAAATGCTTCATGTGCTTAATTTTATCACCGCTCCTGACTGACAGACTGATGCTGAAGCCACAGAAAGACGTGTCAGACTCTGCAATAGCACCATGAATCAAAAGGCAGATGAGTAAAGCTTTTTTCACCTCAATATTAATCTTAGATCACTCCGACTTCTAAATTATGCATCTTCCAGAATTACGGCTCATGGCTTATAAAGAGTGAGCACTTTTTGTGCTGTGAAATGAACAGCTTTAACACGTTTACTCAAAATAAATAGCCATCTCCTTATTTTTGCTTCTGAAAAAACTTCTTGAAATGTATGGCAATTTACTTCTCAATTCTCCTTTCTTGGTTCTCCTTTCAATAAAGCAATCAAAGAGATTGCTCAGAGGAAAAACGGCAGCATCTGTGGTTTTAAGTGCATTCTCAGACAGCATTGTTCATTTCGGGTAGTTTGAGAAATCACAACATGAGTGGACAAAATACAATAAGACAAATTTAATCCATAATCATTAAAACTAAAGGTACAAAGCAAAAATAAAAATAAAAAAACATAAAAAAAAAACTAAACAGGACAAAACAAAACTTTACAGAA
Source organism: Channallabes apus (assembly GCA_030522415.1). NCBI lineage: Eukaryota > Metazoa > Chordata > Actinopteri > Siluriformes > Clariidae > Channallabes > Channallabes apus. The sequence goes on from CM060127.1 coordinate 18,906,769, forward strand.
CTGAAACAAAAGTGTTTCATTTAGAGGTGGAATCTACTACCTCTAAGATGAACTGTGGTTAATTTTGCAAGCAGAAATTACAGTACTTGTTGTTGAAAGAGATCAGAGGAGAATGGTAACATTCTGTCTCCAGGTAGGAAGCAATAGAAACTTACATAAATTGTTTGTTACAACCACGGTGGGCAGAAAAGCATCTCAGAAAACACAACTCATTTAACCTTGAGCCAGTCAGGCTGTAAAAGCTAGAGCTATGAAAGTATATCAGCACATGAATCTAAAGCCAGTGGACACAAGCAATATAAGATTAGACATACTGGTTTCCTTCCAAACTTCTGATTGGAGTTTCAGTAATATGCTTGGTTTCGTACTATTGTGTTCAATTCAGTTTTGAACCAATAAAACAAGTCTCTATGGGTCATATTGGCACCCAAACTATAATGGAGGGAGATGCTGGAGCAACATCCTTACTCACAACACATCAGAAATAAGTATCTTTAGCTCACCGCTGCAGATTCAAGCATAGCGAGAACTGTTTCAAATCATGTACAATCAATGGATTATTATAAAAAATGTATTCCTAATAATTAAGGCATTGATCTTAGAATACCTTAATCTTTGCTAATTATGTTGCCTAGCAACCCAAGCTTACATTTTACAGCCTATATGGCATGGTGTTAGGCATGTATTCATTGAAAATATAAGAAATAATGTGCTTTGTGTTTTGAGTTTATGCTAATGCGAAGCCATTTTTAATTCCATGGCATCCCTGGAATACACTTATATTCCATATTCCTGTCATTATGACATAATGTTTCTATTAGTCTTATTGTAGATACTGTAGGAATTAACATACCTGATTAAAATATAACTAATTAATCAGCTGATATTTTAACTGCTAATAAACCACACTATATAAAAAAACAATCTTACTTGATGTATCACACAAACCGAGACCTTCATCGAGCTCTCCTTAGCAACAAGGGGACTTGGTTTCTATGGATATGTGATCTGTGTGCGCTTGAACAGGACAGCAGAGCCACAAAAGGACACGGCTGTGTGGGTGATAAGAGCCCAATCACAGCTGACGCTCATTAACTCACTATTCAACAAGACTCTGTTCACATGAGAAGGAACACAGATACACTGGAGATGGGAAAAAAGTATTGGAAGGTATTTTGCATTTTAAAGACATAGTGCTTAAAAATAGGAGAAAAAGAAACTCAGGATGATTTGTGTTTCACTCACAAAGTGCTGCATTTGAAGGTGTTCTTTTATTCTTTTACTAGAGCACAACTATCTCTCTCGCTCTCTTTTTCTTAAAGGATATAAACATACATGAATTGTCTATGACTCATTTCCTTGAGAAAATGAGATAAAGAAGAAATTTCCTTATTTTTAATTTAATTTAATTTATTTTTTTGCCATGCTTGGCACCACTACCACACACAAATATACCCAGCAAAACGAAAAAATAAAGGGAAAAGCAGTCAAGGCTTTGAAAAATGTGGGAGCAAATCATGGTTTCTTACCACTATGAAGGCTCAAAATCTGAAGCTGTGGGAGAATGGAAAATAACTGAATATTGAGAATAAAATGAACTCATTTTTATTGTTCTAGAACGGGAACAGTTTCACAGTCTGCTTAAAATAATCATATTATCCAGTAACCCACCTTAAATCAAAATCTACTATGAATTATTCAGTAAGTGTAGTGAAACCAATGATGTATGGTTACTAGTGTGAGGAAGTCTAAACCAGAAAGAATGCTTTGTGAGTATAAATGGCTAACTTTGTACCCCTTTACTGTATACTGATTATTATATGTTGATGGGTTAATGGAGCACATCTTGAAAGAATAATTTGATTGCAGTTCTGCATTTATAATACAGTAACATATTAAGTTATTAAATTTATTGGATGACTTAATAAATGTTTTACATCATTGTTAAACTGGATTAAAACTCAGATTAAATAGCATTCCAACACATCACTGTTAAATGATCAGTTATGATTGGTGTTTACAATTTCTTACAACAGTAGCTAATCGCAAGTCCTGCACTCTTTATGTATCTGCTCACACAGGAACCTGCTTTCCAGATGCAGAGTTGTTGATATGCTGTGTAGTAATTCCTATTTTCAGAAAGAGTCTCCATTGTCACTACCTTGTAACAGTCAAAGATAAAGCCAACACAAGAAAAGCATGAGAATGAAGAGCTTTGTGGTTTCTCAGTAACACGACAAGCTGTGCTTATTTCGAAAGAGGTCATTAGCGGAGAGCAGTGACTGGTTATAACCATTAATTAATGGAAATAATTAGTTGTGCCAATGTTTTACAAAATTCAAAGTAATTATAAACAGAGAACATGATGTGAGAACAATATATTGTAAATTGTAATCATTAGCAATTTACTGTGGAATTAAACACTTAAAGACATGCTGTTATAGGAAAATAATCACTTCTGTCATGGTACTGTACCAGTTGCCATGTTTTGTGTCGGACACCATTACCACATACGTATATTTATTTCCCTATAACAGCACATCTTATTGTGGTTTTAATAATTTAACTTAGTATTAAGAATTTTGCCCCACTCGTAATTTTTTAAGGCTTCTTCAGTATGATTCTATTTTTAGCTTCCCAAAGTGCATTTTACTGTACGGGTCTTTTAATCCCCACCCCACCCCCCTTTATTTACCATAAGCTAAATGATCATTTCCCACTACAAATTAAATGTTTAAATGTGAATTAAATGTTTCTTTAACTCATTGTAACAAAATAATCGGCGGCACGGTGGTGTAGCACTGTCGCCTTGCACCTCTAGGGTCTGGGTTCGATTCCCCGGCCAGGCTCGATTCCCGTCTCTGTGTGCATGGAGTTTGCATGTTCTCCCCGTGCTTGGTGGGTTTCCTCCGGGTACTCCGGTTTCCTCCCACAGTCCAAAGATATGCAGGTTAGGCTAATTGGCGTTCCTAAATTGCCCGTAGTGTGTGATTGGGTGTGTGAATGTGTATGTGTGTGTGCCCTGCGATGGATTGGCACCCTGTCCAGGGTGTACCCCGCCTAGTGCCCGAAGTCTTCTGGGATAGGCTCCAGGTCCCCCGCGACCCTGAACACAGGATTAAGCGGTATAGAAAATGAATGAATGAATGAATGAATGAACAAAATAATCTTTTATTTAAAAAAATGATTCTGTTCCAGCTTTTTGATGAACGTTTTCTGGTTCTTTTTAGTTATGCAGTCATAGTGCTGTCAGAGTCCCTTCTTGCGCTCTATCCAACATATACATTGACCCTATACAGTATGTGACTGTTAGCATACCTGCATTCTCTTTATCTCTCTATCTCTTTCTCTATTTCTGAGTCGCCAGGGATCCAGACCCCCCTCTGCCTTCTGGACCTGTCTGACACATTCTGGAGGTCTCTGGCTTGGTGCTAAGGAGGGATCCATATGGTCTGCTTTGGTTATGTGTGGTGACTGGGGATGGTTAGTGACCATGATGCTTGGCTGATAATGCACACAGTTTTTCAGTGAAGGCCTGATAAAATTGTGTAGGAACTGAAACGCCATTCCTATTATATTGAACGTTCATTTTCATAGCACACAGATATAGCATGGGGTGATTTACTGTCATACTATCTGATATCAACCAAATGAGTATGGTCTTCCTGTTGACGCTGGTTCCTCACAAGGTTTCGTCCTATTGTCATTTCAGGAAGTTTTTCCTTGCCACCATTGCCCCAGATTGCTCATCAAGGACAAACAGACAATTATTATTTTTATTCATTTCCAAATTTCCATAATTTTTTTTTATTGTAAAGCAGTTTTTCACTACCACTATAAAAACCACACAACAAAAAATACATGTTTTTTTTATGCCATAAATATGTTCTTATATATTATATAAATATGTTCTGTATATATATATCTTTGCAGAATAATAGTAGTGGCTCAAAAACATACTTTGAGGTAAACTGCACAATGAACTAGAACCTTCATGGTTTGTTTTTATATAGGTGTGTAGTTTACACATATATTTTCTCACATATATTCAAGCAGCATTTATTCATGATCACTATGTGGTTTCACTTCATGGCTATTACTCCTTGTGACTTGCTTTACTTTTTATTTTCACTGTTGCTATGCGACAAAGTCCAGGTAACAAGCATGATTTTGTTGAACACGCTGTTAAACATCAAGAATATAATAGCTGTGCTCATGCAGATCTTGGCCTTGGTCAATAATGCTAATAAATAGGGTGTGAAATTTCTGTGTGTGTGTGTGTGTGTGTGTGTGTGTGTGTGTGTGTGTGTGTATTACGCATTTTCAGCTTGCATGTTTTCTTCAATTGGACAGACCCATGCCCTTGACCCGGAGTGACCCCATTATCAATCCAAGCGTATTCACTGATTGCACTGAGTAATGGGAGGACGAAAGAAAGATGAAAAAGAAAATGGAAACATGATGCAAGTGTTGCACATACTGTTACAAATTCCATTTGAAAAACACCTCACATATTGAGCAATGCATATTTAAATGGGGCGGTGGGAGCGTTCCCTATTCTGCATTTAAAGCCACTAGCTGTGAAACTCAGGCTTTCTTTACAACCTTGTGTTATGAACAACCTGTCAGACTAAACATTTCAATCATACATACAGGGTGCGTCTTCAACTTTGACAACGTTAAATTAATGGCCACAAGGGAATAACTTAGAGATACATGAGCACACTCAAAGTGTCAGTGTGTGTAAATTTATATGAACACCCCCCCACCCACACACACACACACACAAAGCATGTACTGTAACACACTCCTCCCTGAACAACACACCAATACCTCAATATTGACTACAATTCAATCTGCAATATTCATGCCAGATCCACTACTCATCTCACAGTATATGTGAGATGCTCCAGTTTTTGCTCTCCATTCTATTGTTTTTCTTTCTTTGCAGTTTCTCTCTCTTCCCCTCCTTTCTCTCTCACTATATATATATATATATATATATATATATATATATATATATATATATATGATTGTTTTAAAATTATGTTCTGTCTTTCCCTTTTCTCTACTGGATGTTATATATTGTTCTCTGGTGCGTGGGGGTGGTGGCTAAAAAAAACACATTATAACACATTATTGTCACTATCCCATAGCCATATCATATCTTATTAACATTGATTATACCTTATTACTACACCTCTGTGTAACACTGTGCATAAAAGTTATTAAGCCCGCACTTAAGCCCATGTATATACTGTGTACAAGTAAAGGACACCACGTTATGTATGCTTGCAATGGAGCTGGTACGAGGACTCTTCAGTGTGACATAACAGCGGTTTTGCTGTGTAAGTTGGGATAATTTAATCCGCCTCATAGTAAGCGTTTCTTGTTATGAAGCCACACTGCACAGCACTCCTGAGCAAAGCGAGACAGGCTCTTGCTTCTTCAGAGGCTTCTCAGTGCATATTTACTAAGCATAGAGTGAGGCTGAATAGCCACAGAGGATGTGTGTTAAGAGCAGTTGCAGAAAAAAACAGCTTGACACCGACAAGAGGGAGCTCTTCTCATCCAGGATTCACCATAAAAAAATTATAATGTTAGAGTCTGACATTTTCTGAGCATTTTCAATACTGGCTGGATTATTCTGTTGCCTCTTTCATTTTATTTGACATTTTACAGTCTGTGCTTTTACACACACACACAAGTCTAGATTTATAAAAAATATATGTTTTCTAAGAAAGTGAATGTTTCCTTTCACTTACAAAGGTCAGGTTAGCATTAGACTTACAGTATGGTGACTCCAAATGGACATTTTGATTGTATGTGACCCCAAGCCTTGACTACCTTATATTTATACTCCAGTTTTATAAGTTAATAACATTGTAATGTTTGAACAAATCTAAACTTCAAAAGACCATTTCCTTTAAATGTGGCATGTTTCAATAGAACCATTTTTAAAATAGTAGCACAAATTCGATCTTCATGAATTGTTTCTACTGCACCTACTGTTTATTAGTGTACCACCACTCAGAATGAGTTTATAAATGTACATACAAATGCAGAGGTTCATTTGACTTGGAGATGCAACATTTAAATGATGACAGGTTGTTCCAAAAAACAGAAGGACACACCGTCGCTGTCATAATGGTGATAAGATAGAAAATATAGCTGTGTATATGACGACAACCTGACTTGATGACAGATTGTATGCTGTTGATTCCACCATAAACTGCACCTGTTGCTACAAGTAAATTTTTCCTATAATATTAACAATGATATGTTTTGTCATAATTATGTTTTATGCAAAGTTCATGTTATCTTATACAGTACACATTATTGAAAAATACTACTGTTTTGTTACCATTTTGTATTACTCTAGGCCTGGTTCTGAGCTAAGTTTCCCAAACATATTGTAAAGTTATTTGTTTTTTTATGTTGTGTAATGAACGTTCAGCATGATGTTCATTCTACCCTCTTTGTACTACAGTTTTTTTTTTGATAAACCCGAAGCATAGCTGTTTTGTAACTTGCTACAGTCAGTTCAATCAAACACATTTTACTTCCATTTGAACATGGTCCATTTTAATTTAAATGACTCATAACTACTCAGTCTCATTCACTCCTGTTCAGGGTCCTGGGACGCTTGGAGCCTATCCCACGGGACTCGTGGCACAAGGTGAGGTGCCATTCTATCACAGGGCACAAGCACACATACAGGGGCAATTTGGAAAAGCTGATTCTCTTACACCATGTACTGTGGAAATAAAACAGAGGAAACCCACCAGGCATAGAGAGAACATGCAAACTGCCCTGATCTGAACCCTCAATCCTGGATGTGCGAGGCCACATTGCTACCCACTACATCACCGTGCTGCCATAATCATGTAATCCATTGTAATAAATTTTTACTGAATATTTTTGTAGTTCCTGACAAATATGATTTTACATTAATAACTGAATAATATGACAAAACCGTAAGGAGTTACATAATGATAAGTATAAATATACATCCACAGAAATGCCGGTTTCAGTTAGAAATTTCAATCAGCACATCATCCTCATCAACAGACAGTTGTGACGGGACTGTGTGCTGATTACCAACACCTCTAAAATTGATTGAGCCGTAGAGTTTGGCTGAGCGCTTAGAGTTTGCAAAAGCCTGCCGTCTGACCATCTCGCTTTTATACAAGGAGATCATGAGTAAGGTGGAGAGCAGTACACCGCCCAAAGTCAGGAGACAAAGCCCGGCGATGACACATCTGTCCAGGTGTGCACCCACTCTGGCGCTCTCCAGGGCCAGGCGCTCCATTTCCCGGGCTGAGATACTGTCTGGACTCACTCTGACGTCACGAGGCACCATGTAGGAAACAACCACCAAAAACATCCCAGTCACCAAAAAAGTCACTGCACAAATGAAACCGTAATCAGCCGACTTTTCAGGCTGTTCTGCTGCAAAATCATCATCGGAGAGATCCGGATCACAGTAAGAGCTAGAGTGCTCACAGTTGGTCTCTGGGTTCTGAACGTATACTTCGACGTCAGTGATGTCGGAAAACCCTGTTTCAAACTCCTCATCGTGCCAGATGTGAACTTCTTCATCAGTTCCCCACTGGTGGAGAAGCGGGCGCTCTGTCCGTGGTGCTGAAAATACAATCTGTCCTCGCGCGCGCGCCTCCGGTTCAGCCTCGCAGCGGCGCTCGATTAAAAAAGCCGCTTCGTCCGTACATGCCGAATAATAACTTTCCTCGTGTTGCACGGTCCACTCGAGGTCCCTGTTAGCAAGCTGAACACTTACAGGAGCAGGGTAGAGGATCTTGAGCTCAGCCATGTCTTTTAATCCGCTCTTCTCATCGTGCCGTCATCTAAAAAATAATAATAATAATAAAAAAATAAAGCACATTTGTGATCAGGTCTATTCTCTTATCCATTTAATATCCTCTTTATCTAGTTTATTTTTTCTTTTAAGATAAGGTGTTAAGCCTCGGTATCCACGCCCAACTTGATTCTGAACTAATACACAACATCACGCAAAAAAAGGCAAAAAAGAAAACACCCCCCTTAAATAAAAAGTGGCTCCTCCTACCATCAGCAACATTTCCCATGTGGCGTTTCTGTTGCATGACTAGCTGCCTTTATTCCCTTGTGTTTTCCGCAATCGTGTAATAGTGGGCTGCTGACATGCTTCTTGATCTCCTGCATCTTCGGGATCTTGCACAAAAAAACACCCGCACACACATCCCGCCACTTACGAAAACAATTAAATAAAATAAAAAGTGTCTCCTATCAGAAAGGATCTACCTTTTCGTTGCGGTTCTGTGTGCGTGACTCTGCCTGTCATCGTCAGTAGTGGGGTAATTAGGACAAAAAAAGCAGTGGCGTGTTTCTCTTCCTCCTCTCCCTCCTCCTCCTCCTCCTCCACCTCCTCTCCCTCCGCGCTGATGAATTGACTTCTCATCTTTTTCCCTTCTGTGCATTTTGAAAGTGAGAGAGCTGATGAGCAGGCAGAGAAAGTCGAAATGCAGGCATATTCTAAAGTTAGAACCTCTTCTTTTAATTCTATGATTTTGGTGTAAAAGCATAATAAAAATCATCTGATTGTAGCTCGTCTTGGTACCAGGCAAATACAACCTCAGATGAACAAGAACATATAACTTTTTTCATTGTGCCATTATTTATTTAACAAAAATTAAGCCAAAAAGAAAACATAAAACATGTGGGCAATACTAGGTACAGTACCCCCCATGATTTAATAGCTTGTACTGAAGATCCAACTTAAGCATCAATAACTTGAAGTAATTGTTTACTGCATGACTTTATCAGTCTCTCACATCCCTGTGGAGGAATTTTGGTCCAATCTTCTTCACAATACTTATTCATTGAGAGTTTTGGGCATTTGCTTATACACAGCTAACCTAAGCTCCTGTCACAGCAGTTTGGTTAGGTTGTGGTCCAAATCCTTGTTTATTTTATTTTATTAACCATTCTAATGTAGATTTACTGCTGTGCTTCGGATCATTGTCCTGTTCCTTGACCCAATTTTGACCGAGCTTTAGCCGTTGGACAGATGACCTCAAATCTTCCTCTAGAATACCTTGGTATACATATTGGTTCATTGTTGACTCAAACCCTGCAGGTGCTCAGGTCCTGTGGCTGCAAAACAAACCCAAATCATCACCCCTTCACCACTGTGCTTGACTGTGAATATGGGGTGTTTCTGTTAACAGGTTGTTTGGTTTTTATAACTGTAGCTCTGGTGGTATGTATAACACAGTTAGAAAGCAACCACCACATACAGTAGGTGGCCCAAAATGTTTGATCCATTGGCATTTTCCCTTTCATAACGGTTTATCTTTTTCCTTTTCTTTGACTTTTATTAAAGATTCAAGTCAGTCTTTAAGTAAGCAAACTAACAATAGCAGAATGTATAGAACTAAACCTAACATGACTGTGTGTTATCCTTTGGGTTATTCTAAAATCAGATTCTGTTGTATCCTTTTTGTCATACTGCATTTGGGCAGTCAGTCTTCTAAGTGAATGCTACAACTCAGTAAAATGCCCTACCAGACGATATAAAGAGTTGCTTTTCTTTTACTAGTTTTAAAGACAAACTGGAAAATCTGCTAAAAGAGACTCAATTTTGTAACTGTTTATTGCAATTTTACTGATTATAAGCTCTTTAACTGGCTTTTTGATTCATTTATAATACATTATGTGTCTTGTGTTTGTTATTTGTCTGGTGTTTTACTGTATTGTTTTTTCTGGTGTTGTTTTGTTATTATGATTATGTTCTTAATTAGTATAATTCTGATGTTGCCACTTACCGTATGTTAGTGTATCCTGCCAAGTGACTACAGATGAAAATTATTTCTAATCTAACTCTGGTATCATACATCAATCTGCAACATTTATGTTTAATATTGTACATGGTTCTTTACAAATATACAACAATCATTGCTCTAAAGAAGGAAATCATCAGTTTGCACACAATAGCAAATGCTCAATTTTCTAGTACTCAGTATATACAAATACGCCATGAAATACATACGGTCATCAATTTGAACATTTACTGTAATTTTTACTTTAAAATAGAATTCTGCCTATGGATCCAGACTTTGGAGCACTACTGTAGAACTACTGCCAAACACATGTTACTTTTGTTGGTGCAAGATTCTCAGCAGAGCAGTGACACTGATATGTGTGTGCTTGCATGGGGCAGTTGGTAGTGTGGCTGTCACACAGCTAATGAGTCCTCAGTTTGAGTTCAGGTTACTATCTGTAAGGCATTTCATGCTGTCCTTGGGTTTTCTCCCATTTTTTTCCTCCCACCTCCAAAACATGCCAGTAGGTGGACTGGCTAGACTACATTTCCGCTAGGTGTGACTGAGTTGTAAATGAGCATTTGTGCATGGTGTGAATATGTGTGTGTGCAAAAGCTACTTTGTTGATTTACTCTTCTATTTAATCTTCTATTCTTTCCAACTAAAAAGGCTATAGTGGAGAAACTCAAAGAATATGGAATAAGCAAAACTGTTGACTTAAATTAAAGATGATTTATGATTACAAATTCAACGAAGGAAATATTTTGTTTGTTTGTTTGTTTTTAATTGAATGGTTACAGCTTTTCTGTTTAGCAGGTTTGCTATTTGAAGGAAATCTGACATGATGCCAGTAATCCTGATCCCCTCTGCCCTCTGGACATGTCTGACTCGTCCTGGTGCCCCGCTTCTGGTGGGAGATCTCATCACATGGATGCACCATGTGGTCTTCTTGGGATGTGTTTGGTGACTGGGGACGGTTTCACTTTACCATGAAGACGGTCCTGGCCTTGACTGATGCTGACAGCTGTTCTCTGAGGACTCGTGACTGCAGTCGCTCGATAGTTCAGAACTGGAATTTCCTACAGTCTACTTGAGCCTCCAATAATGAACTGGACTCCATATTAACTTAAAGACATCAACTGTTATATTGAACTGCAAGCCGCCTAACACACAGTATGACTGCAGATCAATCCATTCTATCCGTTATCACCCAGATGAGGATATGTTCCCTGTTGAGTCTGGGTTTTCTTCTTCTCTCAAGGTTTCTTCTATTGCCTCTCAGCGAGCCACCGTTGCCCTCGGCTTGCTCATCAGGGACAATCTAATCATTTTAATTTCATACAAAATTCTATAATTTCTTTTGTGTAAAGCTGCTTTGTGATAATGGCAATTGTTAAAAGCGCTATACAAATAAAAAAATTTTAATTGAATGCCGTTAGAGGATAATATGAGGGGTATTCAAGTCAAACTAGGAATGAAATGATGAAATGGAGGTATGTTTGCACTATCCATAACTTATATTTATCATTGCAGTACTGTATATTTCACTGTATATACTGTATCATACAGACATTCGTATATGCACATATGTATATCATGTTATTTGAGCATGTTATCTTCATGATATCTCCTTGTTATCTTATTATCCACTGCACAGTCTTTGCAGAGTTATACTGTACATTACTATATATAACTTATCTTATTACCTACTGAACCTTCTGTACATTAATCACTCTTACCACTGTACATATGGACTCATACCCCTAATTTACCACATTGCTGTTTATGCTGACTATGCTCATTGGCTCTGTATATGTATGTTGCACGATAACAATAAATTTTAGTCTAATCTAATCTAATCTTAAAACTGATTTAAAACAGATGTCAGGTGCAGTGGTGAGACTCGCTGCTGCAGTAAAAAATTTAAATGGTGCAAATATTTTAACGAAGACTGTACTGTACTTCTGAGGTGCTAACGTGGCTTGGCAGACACTGCAGTCATTCCCAAACATTCAGCGAGTGGAATGCCTGATCTTTGAAATCGATGAATAACTTGTCGCCACTTTTTTGAAGAGATGCGTCTGACTATAAGAACTACACACACAATCATTCACAAACAAATTCTGCACCTTACAAGAATACAACTAGGAGTTTATGCCACATTCCTGCCATTCACTCCAGGAAGGCCAGCTTCTTTCAGACATGAAGCAGGTAATCCGATCATGGCTCTGATAAACTGAGAAAACGTTCTGCCATGATGGTATCCATGCACTAGTGAAGCACTTGGATAAATGCATTACCATAGCAGACAGTTTCTCAGTATATAGAGAAATAAAGGGATTTTATTCTCACTATTTGTTCTGGTTTTCTGCCCAATCAAAAGCCCTGATTTGAACAGTCCTCGTACATTTGACACACAGGCGTTAAAATCGAGCGTTTTTGAGCACGGATTAAGCGCTGAGGGTTTTCTACACATAGGAGTCAATGAGAGTGTTCACACAGGGTATGGTGACGTGCATTTGTCCGGCTGCACGTTTATACGGTATCAAAAAACGTTGCATGCAGCTTTTTCTTGCCGTTCATTTTACTCTTCGGCGGACCGGATATATCCCATAGTCCTACATGCTATACATAGGGAAATCCGATGAATTAGAATTTTTAAAACAAGAAGATTAATGTCTAATATAGCAAAATGGTCCATATTAAAAGGAGGCACCTCAAATAAACAAGGGCTTTCATATCCAGTTCCCGACACACTACCTCCATAGGCAAACACACAAACTACTATTTGGGCTGCAGGCTGGACACGGAGACAAACAAACACCAGTATAAAAGTCAATCGAGCGCCACTACAAACCGCAACATAAACGTCTAGGACGTTGAGAGAGCGTTCGTTTATCCAAAAATTTAACGCCCGTGTGAACAAGGCCTTAAAGTAAAAGTTAAAATCACAAATGTTGCATAGCACTGAAGACCATCCACTTTGTATAATCTCTAGTATGTGCAATGGATATAAAATTGCAACACACACCTGGTAAAATGCAAGATTTTGTGTTTTTGTATACAGTACATATAAAATACTGTTAAACCACGCTGGATCTCAAACTCTGTGGGGTGATCTGATAATGGGGCAAACATACTGTACTGCTTTTATTATGAGAAGTTTGATAGAGTTTGAATGCTTTTAGAAATTCTTTTATTTTTCACTTCAATTTATAGGTTGCAATGTTACAAAATGATAGAAATGGTTCTAACATGATTTCTTTTTTATTTTCACCAAAACTTGACATTTTACCATGTTTGCTTTTAATCCACTACTGTTGAGGTAGCCTGAATGTAAATGTAGGAGAATATAACAGGACTGTTATTGATTAATTGATATTATATTGCCTTTCACTTAAGTTTTAGTTTTGGTTGTTGTTTGTGTGTGTGTGGGGGGTGGGGAAGCTGTACAAACTATTAAAAATATATACTGTGATGATGAAGGATCCTCGAAATATGTGTCCTAGATTATAGAAGCACACAATACCATGAAATAAGGATTAATGAAAAAGCAAGTAATTTAACAAAGTGTGTGTGTAGGCAGGTGCATACACACAGAGGGGGAAAAGAATTAAATACACAATAGAGGGACTAAACTCGACTAATCTTGTCAGTTAAATGGCTAGATGTGACATATGCTCTCACTTCATGTTTAATATATCAGAAGACTAAAAAAAAAATCCTCGTACTGTGATGGAGCTTAATGTCTTTAATCTGCAATTTCCCATGGCAGAGGACTGCAATGACCCGCACACTTAGCCTGACGCCAGCCAGTCAGGCTTGCACAAGGTTGCCATAAGTAATAATCTTGTGTCTTACTGCTTCTCTTTTCTCCCTGCATGAGAACTGTCAAATCCAGTCTGTGCACAGATGCAGCAGTAAAATGTGCAAGCGTAGGACTGGTTATCACCTTTTGGTACAGTTAAACATTTTCTGAGAATAAATTGAAAATGACTGACAAAACGATTTTCTCTCTTATGATCTCCCGCACACACACACACACACACACACACACACACACACACACACACACACACACACACACACACACACACACACACACACACACACACACACACACACATACACATTGCAATAGTATGATTCATACAACAAACCTGGGACATAAACCAGGCCTGCACTCTTGTTGGTGACAACAATTATATTCTCCATTCGATTTGCTGACCTAGATGGAGGAACACAGCTGTGTACAGTGTGCAGGGGAAGTGCAGACACAGGGACACAACATTTCCAGCAGCCATATTTCTGACAGGTATAACCCACAGAATATACATTACATGCCGGCTTTATCTAAAAGCATCTCATCTGTCATCAGTGACACATCCTGAGCCTGTCATGCTTCTGATCAGATTGTCTCCAGCCACACAGAGAATATTTGAAAGCAATGGAAAAATAAAACACAAGAAATGCATCCTTTTGCAGCAAGCTTTATTATTTTTTTTTTGTTGTAAGCCCAAGCAGAAATGTACAGTAACAGTAATGCATACACATGCATACAGTAAACTTGACATAGGTGCTTTTTAATTAAATTCAAGAATTATCATGTTCCATGGCAGAGCTCAAACATGCAGGTAAAATCAAATGACTATAACCTATAATTTTAAACAAATGAAGCCAGAAACAATAAGTAATAGACACAAACAAATTCATCAATATCAGATAAACACAACAGGGTAATCAATGACAATACAATGACTGACACTGGACTAGAACCAAAAGAATGGCATATGCCAAAACATTAACAAAAGCACACAGAAGGGTTCTGGAGTGGTGCAATAGAAAAGATCCAGAGATCATACTGTATATCCAAATCCACAGCTAATCTGTGACAGAAAATCCAAGAGAGCAAAATTGGCCATGCTCCTCCATCGGTCACAGTGATACTAGCCAATTGTGGGTGTCTGTGAGTTCATGTACAGTATGTGGATAAGTGTTGATAGTGTTTTCTCTGCCCTCATGACCTTAAACTCATAATTTGTTAATCAAACATAAATTCTAATTAGCATTACTCAGTGCATATAAAAATAAATAGTTTAGCATTTATACAGAAATCCCTTTGCATGAAAATGAATGAAATCTAACAACACCGTAGCACAAAGCCCTCTAAGAGCAAAGCTTAATTCTCCATAACTCTAGGCTAAATCAGATTGTCTGTGTATTCTATTCCACCCCTAATTTCACAGACAGAAAAGAAATATGTCCACATTATGTGCCTACATTGCACGGACATTGACGGAATCTCTTTATCAGTATCCTGACTTCTAGTGAGCTATCAGAAGGCTGGCAGGACAGCTGACCGTCTAAGATTGTTATTGGTTCAGTCACAATGCATGCATCCGTGACAGATTAGTCAGGGACAATTTTAGTGTTTATGGCCTCAGAGACATAAAAAATCTCATGGGTTTTCAGTTCACTTATACTAGACATCATATTTTATAGATTCAGTCGGAGAATGTGGTTGTGACTGGGACATCCGGTCCTGTTTGATTGCAACCTATCCAGTGTGCTTAGCGTTTTGCATTTTTAGGATGCAGGATGGCGCTCTAGCTTGAGGTTGACTATGGTGTAATCTCTAACATTTCACATTTCAAAAAAATCAGTTATGGTTAGTTCATGTTCATGAGTATGACGTCATATATTAAATTAAATTAACTCCAAAATGGGTTTCTGACCAGCAAAACACTTGGTTGTAATATCATACCTGGACACTTTAAAGGTTCTTCCACAGGGACCAAAGAACACTTTAGTATAATTATAGTTTTTGCATGCCGATACTTAAAAATGGTTCTAAGTCAAATCTTTTGGGAGGTAATAACCCTTACCCCATTTAAGATAGCAGATAACAGAACAGAGATTTAGGTTTATCACACGCAGAAAAAATAAATAAATAAATAAATGAATAAAGTCTATGAATAAAGGCTCCACTCTAAACATGGGTTTGGAAAAGCATGATTTTGTATTAATGTGTATGGGCAGAGGGCACCATAAAAATTCTATCCAAGGCTGAGATAATAACAAAAAAGTCAACAGAAAAACATACTCAAAGGATGTTAACATTATATGAGCTTAAGTAAAGAGGGCCACAAATATCACACCTCCATTCATTCTTCTTAATGATTAATTCATGTCCCATATCAGTAAGCACTGAATAAGAAAACAAGAAATAAATTCTACAACGCTAAAAAACTATCCAAGCTACCCTTGAAAATCTGATCATAAAATACTGACATACTACAGTATATAATAAGGTTCTTCAGTTAGGATTAAAATTCCTTGATGCAGCTGTTCATTCTGCTTAGGATAGGATCACAATATACTAATTAGTGACATGAGACACACGTGCATATGTGCATATTATACATTATGGACATTCTGTTTCAGATGAACATTTACTGAACTTTACATCCTTCCAGATTTGTTTAATCCTTGTCGCAGGTATTAATGAGATGTGATAAATTATTTCTGTCCACGACACATTGTGTTTATTTACCACAGACTCTGTGGCATTTCTGCTGATGGATCTTCTCTGAATTTGGAACAAAGCACAGCTAAGAATAGCAAAGGGACATGCAGAAGCAGCAAAGCACAGTACAGGTTAGACTGGGACACACAGAATCAACTACAGCCCTCTGGAGTCTGTGACTTAGAGGAGTAGATATGTAACATTTTATGTGTGTGTATTTATGTATATTCATATACACACACATATTTGAAGCACATATATACAGTATATATATAATTATATGCTGTTTAAAACATTGTACTGCAAAGATTTTACTGAATTGTTGGTCATATGATCAATCATACATTTTTGTTTTAAATAATAATAAAAAACCCACAAATAACTAAAAATATTTCTAATCAATGCAAAAGTATATAATAAAGATTTTTTTAAATTACTGTAATCTTATTGAACATTACATCACATCACATTTGTTGCATTGAAATTTGCAGCATGTTAGAAATGAATGCAATATGAACACACAGAGTATGTAGACTATTTATACTGAGTCTCTGAGTCAATATTATAACTGAGCCAAAACAATCTAACTGCAATATTAGCAATACTCCTTGGAAAAACATGTGTCAATCATGGTAGTCGTCTCAGAGGTAGAAATAAATGTCACCAGTGTAACTGTTCCCGCCACAAGTGTAAACCTACAGTATGTGGAGATTTGACATCCTATAATTTCATTTATCTCCTGGGATAGGCTCCAGGTCCCCGTGACCCTAAATACAGGATAAAGTGGTATAGAAGATGAATGAATGAATGAATGAATGAATAATTTCATTTACAGCTTGCCTATAAATGAAACAAAATACTTTAACAACTCTTTAGGTATTACAAGGCCAAAACTATTTCCAACAAAACAAGTAAGAAATAGAACAAAATATTGGCTGATATCAGAGAAATAACCAATAAGAAATTCAGTATAGCTATGTAACGGCTATGTAGCAGGACGGCATGTCCTGACATGATTTATTCTCCTGATACCACAGCAATTTGTCAACAATAGGTTGCCTGCATCGGAGGTGTCAAGAAGGCCCAATTTTCTTCACAGGAACCACCGTTAGAAAAATATTTACAGTGTTTGTCTTTTATGGCTGCTCAACTCAGTCAACCTGACAAACCATGAGGAGCTTTTTACAGACTACTGAAGGTTAAGTGAGAAATTTATAAAAATCACAATCAGGAAGAGCTTTATTTCCAAGTACATTTCCACATTCAAGAAATTTGTTTTGGTGAAAGAAGCGTTCATACTGTAGATGACAAAACACACACACACACACACACACACACACACGCGCGCACGCACACACACACGCACACACACACACACACACACACACACACACACACACACACACACACACACACACACACACACACACACACACACACACACACACACACACACACACACACACACACACACACACACACACAACAACAATACTATTAAAAAGAAATGGAATAGAATGTCCACTCTCGGAAAAAAAAATGCAGTTTTGTACTAATGAAAGTACAAACCATTATGACTGGGGCAGTACCTTTCAAGAGACCAGAAATGTACTTTAATATAGGTAAACAAATGTGTACCAATTCTGTTTATACCATCAAGGACATTATTTGTACCATGGGCAACTAAAATGTACCTTGTGTTTTATAAACTTGCTGGTACATTGTTGTACTTTAATCAAAGGTACAAATCTTGTCCTTGAAGGTACCACCCCTGTGACAAGCCCTTTTGTACTTCAATGGTGTCTAATGTGTTCCTTTGGGAACTATAAAAAAAAAAAAAGTATTTTTCCTATTGAATAAGACATTCAATCATTTTATTATCAGTGACTATGAAGAAACTGCCTTAGATTACAGTAAAATATTCTGTAAAAATACATCTTTCAATACACAAATATTTAAACTAAATAAAAACTTATATTAGCTAAAACAAAAATCTTTCACAATTACACTAAATGGTAGTATAGTAGTTTACCCACTTTTCACAAAATACTATTGCATTTAACCAACATTCTTTCGGAGCAGAAATGAAAACACTGTACAGAGATGTGCACAAACCCGTTGACTATACATATCTGGAAAACTCTTAAACGACTGCAGCAACTTCTTATATATTACATCTGAATATAACAAAAATCTGTAAGCTACATAAGGCAGTATTTTAACCACCTGGAGATAAAGTGTTTGTGCTAAATAACATTATAAAAAGCAGTCATAAGCTACCCAAAAACTAAACCAAATAGCAAATGTACAGTAAGCTAAAGCTACCCAAAACTGGATGAAATACATTAGAACATTTACACCACAGCTGATACTGACAAACATCTGTAATCTACATATGGCATTAGCTTAGCCACCAGGAGCTGACATGTTTGTGCTAAGCTACATAAGGCAGTATGTTAGCATAATTCAATTCAGTTGTACCTTAAAAAGTAAAAAATTGTATCATCAGAGGTATTCTCTGTACCATTAACGGTATATTTATCGGAAAGGTACAAAACTGTTCTTCAAGGAAAATTATTTGCACCACTGAGTACCTTTTGTCTGAGAATGTACAGTAGGGTATTATCAAATGAATCGAATAAGGATCAGTGGTATTGCACAGTATTGCACCTATTGCACATATTAATAATATTGCACATATTTTTTATTGAACTGATGGTTATGGGGCTGCAGTCAGCACCAGTAACGGCCTTAATTTGGGTCGAGGATCGTCCATTGTCTTGACGGACAGCCAATTGGATCCTCCGGCTCAGTGCTTCCACTTGACTTTTTTGATCCCTAACCCTTAGGATCATTTAAGAAATTACGTCGTCTTACTACGTCCCACCTCAGCCGCGATGGCGCGCTGTGAGAGACCTGCTTATGCAGTTCAACAACCTGACCATGTTCAAAAAGGGAGAGTTTTTTTGCCTTTGCCTTCAGAACGAGTGACTATCTGACAGAAAATGACAATGAATCCACATCTTTGCACAGATTTAGCCTTTTAAAGGTCCTAAAATTTTGATGAGCTGTAAAACAGCTTGTTTCAGTTTAATCGTTATTTTCAATTAATTGAATGCTCAAAAAATGTTTTGTCTCACTCTTATTTCTTCTTGTTGCATGTTAGAGCTCTACATAGAACCTTGTTAAGATCCAACCATGCAAAATATGATTTTTTGCCATTTTTCAAGTGGTCTTAAACTTTTGATTGGGACTTTAATATTATTTAGTTTGAGCCATTTATAATTTAATGCTGCAGAATGCAAGTTGGTTCCTGCTTCCTGTTAGCATGCAAATTATAGCAGCTATATACTGCCATTCTTTGGCTTTCACTTGAGCAGATAAAAATGAAAAACAAAAATAAATAAATGCAGGTTATTCCTGATGAATGCAAGGTGAAAGAGTTACCATAGAAACCACACCACATTACAAAGAGTGCATTACGATAAATATTCCAGTGATTCACTGCTCTTAAACCTGTGCTTATACAGTATAAAATTAATCAACACCTTCTGCCCAATCAGATGATGTGGCATAACGTGGATTAACCTAAGTACTTTTATAGAGCATTTAGTGCAATTTATTTCTTTTTTTTCCCCAACACCTCCACTGGTCCCATGAACACCTGTACATTGTTTTAGTTTCAAGGCTTATTTTCCTAGATGGCACACAAAATTAATGTATTTAGGTTGCAAAGCATTAGACCATTTCATTGTGCTTATTTTCTGCGTCTGCCTTGATATTATTTTTGCATTGTGTACCATGGTCTGTCTTTCTGTTATGCTGTCAGCATATGCTAGCATGGTATTCTGTTTGTTTGCTAAACCTCTTGGCAATTTGTGTTTACTTACCTGTATTTAGTGGTCTCACTGGTCTCGACAAACCTCATTACACCTACAGATAAGCTCAATGAACAGAATATCAGATGATCAAAATTAGCCAGGAAGATTACACAGGGATATCTTCGGCACAAAGCAGGCATTATTCTCCATGCTCCATTAAGGATTTCCAAGCAGTAGAGGGGGAAGGGGTCAGAACAGGGCATGTTGTTTATGACTGACCTTGAAAACCCCCAGAAAGGACAAGTATGAACACAGGCACTAGGCTTGTAAATCTGAATGATGGAGAACCACTTTAGACATTGAATACCATTTACGCCTTAGTTGCCTGCCATTGCGTTAAGAGGACAGAAGTGTAATATATTCAGAGTTAGTAGCAGTTACATTTCTATCAGTAGAAGAAAACTGCTCTTACTGTACATGTCAATGCCTATTTGAAGGGAAGCTTTTTAGGACTTTTGCTTTTTGGAAATTTTTAGCTGTAAAATGTTTTTTGGCATGTATAAGAGTAAGGGGTAAATCATCCAAATCATTCATCATTCTGTTCTGCATTAGCAAACTCACAGCCAGAGTGTTCCTCTGGTTCCTGTTTGCTGATTGGATACTTCCTTAGAGTACAATTTTCTCACAAGAGTAATTTTTCTACTGAAACACAAGATGGTAGCAAAGCTTTTTTTTTTTTTTTTTTTGAAAATACACCATGTTGTTCCATCATTATTTATTCATTCATTTATGCTACCAAATAAATGGTTCATTGGATAATTTACATACGTAGGTTCTCTTTTGAAATTTTGTGTTTCAGAGTTCTTTACAGAACCTTCTAAATTATTTAAGGATCTAGATTTAACAGTTTATGTCTATATAAAACCATCAAGTCTTTTGCAAGTCTTAAAATTTTCTTTAGAAGGTCATGCGATACTTGCTTGCTAAATGGGTTGTACAACTTTTTGATAAGTAAAACCTCATGTTCTGGCACTGTTCATAGTATGCTTAAGGATTTCCCCAGAGCGACAAACCCAAACAATTCTATATTTATACATTTTAAATGCACATATTTTAATGTGTTTGAAATAATAGAAAAATGGCTTCCAATATTCCGGTTCCGGTTCTTTGAACAGTTCAGAGGTTCTTAACCCTGGTCCTGAAGGACACCCTAACCTCCACATTTTAGTGTTTTCTACCAGCTCACCTGATTTAATTAATCAGTTAATTAACAACCTTTTTGTAATGAAGTGTGTGTGACAGAGCAGGGAAAACATGACAATATGCAGGACAGAGGGTTCTCCAGGACCAGGGTTGAGTAACACTGGAGTACTGGTTCTTAGCTATTCAGTGAGCTGGACTTGAACATGTTTCTGATGGAGTAGCATTTTGTTCCAGCATTCCACACAAGTAGCTCTCCAGAGAGACAAACCTGAAGTATGTACTGTAAAGTATTAAGATTTTAGACTTAAGTTTTGCAAATGTATCCCTTCTTTTATCTTAGTAGTGTATTCATTTACAAAAAAAAGCTTAGGAGTTAAGTGAATAGTTTGTTCTTCCTCTTAGCTTCCTAACTGGGTTATACTGTACTTTAAGACCTTTCTTATATGTGGAAAAACTATTCTCGCATTCTACTTTAAAGTCTTAAATACTTCCCCAATAGACAAAGCTAGGTAACCTTTAAGATTCCAATGAGTCTTGAATACTAAATGACCAGGTTTTCATTCAACAAATTGATGGATTTTTATTTTCTGATGGAACATATTACATTAAATATGAACTGAAATAGGTGGTTATCTAGTCCAAACCAATGATGATTAGGCTAACTGGTGTTTCCAAATTGCCTGTCCAGGGTGTACCCTGCCTTGTGCCCTGAGTGCCCTGGGATAGGCTCCAGGCCTCATGCAACCCTGTACAGGATAAGCAGTATAGAGAACGAGTGCAAGAGTGTAAAAATTTATGTTTTTAAAAATTTATGTTCCACTTAAACAGCTTTGTGATTGGAAAAACCTTTTTAATTTTTTTATTTTAAAACTGTAAACCTTGAAAACATTCCTAGATGGGCTCTACTTTTACCCATTGTGGTATGGAAATGCTCCATAGCAGCATGGAACATTTTATGGTTCCTACAATGGGACAAATGCCCTCTTAAAGGATTTAACCTTTAAAATGTTGCGTGTGATTGCTAACTGCTAACACTTACTGTACACTTACTGCTAGGGCTTATTCATGGATGTATATTCATGAACATAAAATGGGTTTAATTTTTTGTATCTCTGTAAAATCTTTATATAAGGAGTTTAAAAGAAAATGTGTATTAGTCATCAAAAAAGGAATACTAACCCAATCCTGCTAATGCCTCCAGTTGCATCACACCACTGACTGCTAGAGTAGAACCTCTGACTCCATTAACACCCCATTTAAAGTCTAGAGATTTGGCAGAAATGCAGCTATTATCAACACTGTCTCTCTGCCATCCTCACAGTTGGTGAGGAGGAGAGCCTTTCTCACATCTTCAAGGCTGGATGAACAGAACAAATATGCAGTCCCAGATGAGTCAATTATACTTAGAAAACAGCTCAACATACGATGGTGAAGATTTCAGCCAAATGTTGCTAAACCATTTGGATAAAGTGAGAAGAAATTTCACGCAAGAGACTGAATGTCACGATACATTATGCAAGAAGGAAAAGAAATAAATCAAGACCTCAGTCTCTCAACCCAGATTAAGATGAAAAACTTTGTATTACTATAGTCTGTGAAATCTATTGCCTTAAACACAAAAACTCACTTTCTAAAGCAAGTTATTCAATAATTATTACAATGAAAATTAAAGAAACCATTGGTTTCTGTGTGTTTCTGTGTAGATCTTTAATAATTAGATGTGTGTGCGTGTGTGTGTATTTCTGTGTAGATCTTTAAGAGTTTTTTATGCAACAAAATAAGGCATTATTTATAATTTATTTCTAATTTATGTATGTGAAGTGGTGTTGATTAATTTTCTAAAAGCACCCTGACAATGGTGGCAGGTGCTTTTCAAATGAAAGCTTTTTTTTTGGATGATTTTTTTGATAATTATATGAATCCACTCATAATGTCAATTTCATATACAGTGGTGTGAAAAACTATTTGCCCCCCTCCTGATTTCTTATTCTTTTGCATGTTTGTCACACAAAATGTTTCTGATCATCAAACACATTTAACTATTAGTCAAAGATAACACAAGTAAACACAAAATGCAGTTTTTAAATGAGGGGTTTTATTATTTAGGGAGAAAAAAAATCCAAACCTACATGGCCCTGTGTGAAAAAGTAATTGCCCCCTGAACCTAATAACTGGTTGGGCCACCCTTAGCAGCAATAACTGCAATCAAGCGTTTGCGATAACTTGCAACGAGTCTTTTACAGCGCTCTGGAGGAATTTTGGCCCACTCATCTTTGCAGAATTGTTGTAATTCAGCTTTATTTGAGGGTTTTCTAGCATGAACCGCCTTTTTAAGGTCATGCCACAACATCTCAATAGGATTCAGGTCAGGACTTTGACTCGGCAGCTTGAGTTGACGAACGGATGGCCGGACATTCTCCTTCAGGATTTTTTGGTAGACAGTAGAATTCATGGTTCCATCTATCACAGCAAGCCTTCCAGGTCCTGAAGCAGCAAAACAACCCCAGACCATCACACTACCACCACCATATTTTACTGTTGGTATGATGTTCTTTTTCTGAAATGCTCTGTTACTTTTACGCCAGATGTAACGGGACACGCACCTTCCAAAAAGTTCAACTTTTGTCTCGTCGGTCCACAAGGTATTTTCCCAAAAGTCTTGGCAATCATTGAGATGTTTTTTAGCAAAATTGAGACTTATAGCCTTAATGTTCTTTTTGCTTAAAAGTGGTTTGCGCCTTGGAAATCTGCCATGCAGGCCGTTTTTGCCCAGTCTCTTTCTTATGGTGGAGTCGTGAACACTGACCTTAATTGAGGCAAGTGAGGCCTGCAGTTCTTTAGATGTTGTCCTGGGGTCTTTTGTGGCCTCTCGGATGAGTTGTCTCTGCGCTCTTGGGGTAATTTTGGTCGGCCGGCCACTCCTGGGAAGGTTCACCACTGTTCCATGTTTTTGCCATTTGTGGATAATGGCTCTCACTGTGGTTCGCTGGAGTCCCAAAGCTTTAGAAATGGCTTAATAACCTTTACCAGACTGATAGATCTCAATTACTTTTGTTCTCATTTGTTCCTGAATTTCTTTGGATCTTGGCATGATGTCTATCTTTTGAGGTGCTTTCGGTCTACTTCTCTGTGTCAGGTAGCTCCTATTTAAGTGATTTCTTGATTGAAACAGGTGTGGCAGTAATCAGGCCTGGGGTTGACTACAGAAATTGAACTCAGGTGTGATAAACCACAATTAAGTTATTTTTTAACAAGGGGGGCAATCACTTTTTCACACAGGGCCATGTAGATTTGGAGTTTCTTTTCTCCCTTAATAACGTAAACCTTCATTTAAAAACTGCATTTTGTGTTCAATTATGTTATCTTTGACTAATAGTTAACGGTTTTTGATGAGCAGAAACATTTAAGTGTGACAAACATGCAAAAGAATAAGAAATCAGGAAGGGGGCAAATAGTTTTTCACACCACTGTATTTATCATTTAAGGAAAGTCTCTCCAGAGGCATACATTTTCCAAAAATTTCCATAATGAAAAAAGCTTGGTATAGTGATATGGTAATAAAAAACTGGGCTGCATCAGATAAATTTTGCTAGTAATAATTACTGTAGTAATTTTGTTATAGTTAGGCTACTTAGTACATATTAATGCCTTTTTACTCTGTTTTTAATGTATAAATTATCTGCATTTTACTTGAAATTTATTCCAGCATCAGTAAGAAATTTGATCAACAATAAAATTCATGCTTAAGAATTTTATTCATATATATTTTATGGCCAAAAGTTTATGGACACCTGACCATCATCCCATATGTGTGTTTCTCCTAAAACTGTTGCCACACATTGGTATAGTGTATATATCTTTTAATGCTGTAGAATTAACATTTCCCTTCACTGGAACTTAAAGGCCTGAACGTGTTCTTGCATGATGATGGCTCTGTACAAAAAAAAAGAAAGATTTATGGTGACATGGTTTGCTAATGTTGATGTTGAAAACTCAAGTGGCTTGCACAGCGCCCTGACCTCAACCCCACTGACCACCTTTGAGATGGATTGGAATGCTGACTGTGCTCCAGGCCTGATCACCTAACATTAGTGCGTGACCTCATTAATTTTCTTCTGGTTGAATGATCAGAAATCCCCCCAAAATCTAGTGGAAAACCTTTAGATAAAGAATGGATGTTACATAACAGCTAAGGGGGAAAAAATCTGGAATGTGACTGTCAGTGTGATCAAAGTATATCTGGAATATGATCAAATGTACAAACAGTATGGGTGTGGTGATCAGCCGTACATACTACAACTTTTGGGGGAATGAAGGATGGGAATTGATGCCAGGATTTTCCTTTGCAATCATCCAACTGTTGTATAGTTCAGCTTTTTTACCTTACTTTTCTGACAATAAAGAACTAATTAATCACAAGCGTCATACTGTATACAGTAGTAGCACATGGGTGTAAATTTGCTGATTAATGGATGGCAAACGGCTATTGTACATATGTTACATTATGAATGAGGGATGAGTTCTCTTCTGTTTATCACGACCATTAAAAGGTCTGCCAAGTGCCACACACAGGACAAAGTGTACAACAGAAACAGAAGCCAAGAAACATCGATAACTATTATATTGATCCGGTCTACTGCTTCACCCAGCAGTAAATGGGTTCCTTGTCTTAGTCAAAGAAAAATTATATAAAAAAATTAAATGACCTGAGGTAGTTGAAGGCTAATTGAGGAATGAATACGCTCGATGCAACAAGCAATCTATACTGTTTTCGTTCATCCGTAAGATTGCTTTTATCGATTGCTCCTGATTTTTATTTTTTAAGAAAATGCATTTTAAAAAGTTAAAAGTAACATAGTTTTAAAAAAGTTTTATGTTGCAAGACTTATGCTAAACCTAATGAAAATCAACGTCTCTAAAAATAAAATCAACGCATGTATTACGCATCGAGTACAGCCTATGGAAAGACAATCGCTAACCGCCAGATATGTGCATGCGCGCGCGCGTGTGTGTGTGTGTGTGTGCGTGGGAGAGAGAGAGAGAGAGAGAGAGCAGATCTCCACTGCCTCCCTCTGATCAAACGTTCACATGTCTAAGACTCTCTCCGCTTTTAGTTTGGCTCATTTGTTTCAACTTACTGTAATTAGGCGTCGTTACTTTAGAAAATTCGGTCTCAGTTGTCCAACAAGCCTAAAACTTTAAAATCTTACAGCAAGAATGAATCTTATGATATAAGACACGGGAAAAGAAGTTTGCGTCACCTGAAACAAGTCTGAGTCGGACAAAGAGTTGCAAGTAAGATGCTATAAATGTACATTTTAATGTATGAATAGTTTCATATTTGCGTTAATAAATGGAGACTTTTACTTCAAGCAACCACACGCTGGGGCCCTGGGTGGACAGCGGGGTAGAATACAAGGTGATCAGCACTCTTTTGGTGTTCACCATTTGCGTATTGGGGATAACCGGGAATGTGATGGTCATCTTGGTGGTGCTCACTACGAAGCACATGCGCACTCCGACCAACTGCTACCTGGTGAGTCTGGCCGTGGCGGACCTGACGGTGCTGACGGCCGCCGGGTTGCCAAACGTCGCGGACAGCGTGTACGGCTCGTGGGTGTTCGGTCACGCCGGCTGCCTCGGCATCACCTACTTCCAGTACCTGGGCATCAATGCGTCGTCGTGCTCCATCACCGCGTTCACGGTGGAGAGGTACATCGCCATCTGCCACCCGATCAAGGCGCAGTTGCTCTGCACGTACGCGCGCGCCAAAAGGATCATCCTAGCGGTATGGCTTTTCACGTCGCTCTACTGCGTCATGTGGTTTTACCTGAGCGATACAAAAGAGCTCGAGTACAGCGACGTGACCGTCGTGACCTGCGCCTACAGAGTGTCCCGGGAACTTTACTTGCCCATATACTTCTTTGACTTCAGCGTGTTTTTCGTGCTGCCTCTCGCGCTTGCTACCGTCCTGTACGGACTCATCGCGAGAATCCTGTTCCTGAACGCGTTACCCACACAGAAGGTGAAGAACGGACAGTATGGCTCCGGGATCAAACACTCCGTTCAGTGCTCGAGCACCACGGCGGCCTCGCGCAGACAGGTGAGGAGTCTCACACACGAATCAGGTATCATATATAACATCCCCATGTGAGGTGACCATAAGCTTATCACGTCAACGTAATCACACGCGGAAACATTTGAAGTTGCATTATACAGTGTTATATTTTTTGTTTTACAATGTTGCATTCAGTGTTTCAAACGAATAATAAGCACTTGGCATTAAGTGAATAATGTGATCACGTGAAAAAGAATGATTTCATGAAATCATCACATCTAAAAACGTGCCCTACATGGGAAACGTGTTCAATACATTTTATTGTAGAATAAATAATATTAGAAGTGCAACCTTCAGACAAAGGGGTTTTAGAGCATAAGGTGTAGGAACATGGGAAAAAAAAGTTCTGTGTGTTCATTGGGGTGAATTCTAAAAGTTTCTAAACAGAGTCCTACAGACTCTTCCTTTTCAGAGACAGTTCCAAGCAGAGCCCTTTAGCAACCCAAGAAGAGCTATCCAAAGATCCATTGTAGTGTAGAGTCTTGTTACAGTAGCCAGCTAATAAGCCATAGAACTTGTGCATGAAGGACTTCACAATAAGGAGTTAAACTTTCCAATGTTAAAATATTACATAAACACTAAATTATAAATAGTAGACCTGTTGTTTTTCATTAAATTCAGTCATATAAAATTTCATCTTTTTTAAATTTGTCATTGATTAAGTTACTAAGCTGCATTAAAAACATAAATATGGTTAAATATATTAATAATGTTTTTTTTAAAAAGCTTATTTAATCTAAGACCAAATTAATAAATGAACAATGATCCAGCAAACACCTATATTTTGTAATTTGTCATGATGACCCACTGTGTCCGACTGTGTTTAGTTAAAAACTAAAAGAAACCACAATAAATTAACACAGATTTAGGATTAGTTGTGTTATTATTATAAAATATCCATGTAGCACTAAGGGGGAAAAAAATCATAATTACAATATCCTGTAAGTCAGAGTAAATATACTGTATACTGGAGTAATGTCATGTCTCGTCACCTCACGTCACTGAGGTTTGGTGATGATTCACAATAATTACAGTCATAAATACACTATCTACGAGTGTGATCCGTGTGCATGAAATGGTGATTACAATTTATAATCATATAAAGTGTTAATTTTAGATTGGAGATATGCTATAGACCAGACAGCATATACAATGCCAGAATAACTGTCAGACTGTAGATTTCTGGTTCAACAGCATTACTATAACATAAGTAGCCAGATAAGCTTCTTTGGAATTGCTTCATAAGGTGTATATTCTTATAAACAATGGCTTAACCTGTGTTTTTTTCCCTCTTTGGGAAAGTAGATTTAGAATCTCATAACATCATTCATTCTGTTGTACCCCTGTATCAGGTGATAAAGATGCTGGCAGTGGTGGTGGTTCTATTTGCAGTGCTGTGGATGCCTTATCGCACCTTGGTGGTGGTCAACTCTTTCCTCCAAGAGGCTTACCTGGACACCTGGTTCCTGCTTTTTTGTCGCACCTGTGTGTACCTAAACAGCGCCATAAATCCTGTTATCTACAATGCCATGTCACAAAAATTCCGTGCTGCCTTTGGGAGGCTCTGCAGATGCAGTTCTAAGGCACAGACAAAGCAGGCAGCCTACAGTGTGGCCCTGACCTACAGTACTGCCAAAGAAACATCCATGATCGAGAGTACGGACCATTTTTCAACCGAGATGGATGATCTTACAGAAGCGCCAAATAATCTGAGGGAAGAACTGACGCGTAACTAGTAGCTGAATGATGTTTAATAAGGGTATTTACAAATTAAAGAATCTAATGCCTACACATAACGTATGTATAATACATACATACTCGTCATCTAGCTGTCACCTGCTCATTGTCTTATTGGCCCACAAAGTGGTTTTCTACGGTTATGTCCATCCTCCTCAGTGGTGAACATGATCATTCTGGCATCCTCTCCTGCACTTTGTGGGTGTAAAGAATGGTTATATGATATACTGTAGTATTTCTGTGAGGTGACTTAAGAATTTGAGGCTCTGGGTTGCTGAACAGAGTGTCAGTAGTTCCACTCCCTTAATCCTATTCCCATACAAAATCACTCTGTCATCATCAGTCCCAAAGTCCAGATGAGAAAGGAAGAGGGTTGGCCATTGGCTAGCAACCTGGCATGAGAAAAGAAAAGCACCATTTCAATAGAGATGACAGAAATAATAAAACCTGCCTCCTGATGTGCACATCAACACTCTGTGAGCTCAAATAAGTCTAGCAATTCCCTTCTGATCTTTCTCATCTCATCATTATCTCACCAGTTAGTGCATGCTTACATAATTCCTCAACCATAGCACAACTTTAATGTGAAGATTTAATTTGAGTGATACTGCATATTTGCAAAATGTTGCCATTAAAATAATGTGGTGTTTTAGGATATGGTTTATGAGAAGCAGTGTTGAGAAACAGCAGCCCTAATTCACTTAAAGCTACCTGGTAAATTAAAATATATTTCAAAACCAATAAAATGAGGATGAGTTTTCACCTCCCTTCTGACTATGATACAATCTGTATTGTACTGTAATGAGGATACACCTTTTGAACTTTTATTGTACCTTTGACATGAAAAAAATTACCTGTAGCATAACTTTACAAAAAAATACAATGCATAATTGGATATTTAAAATCTCGAAATCTTTAAAGGTACACTGCATGCACTTTTCCAGGTTACAGATTCACACTGAATGTTCAAAGGTGTATTCTTGAGGTTACCATCCCAGTGACAGGGAAAGGCACAGTTTAGTTCTTTTTTTCTGACAGTACGTGTGCAACACAAGGCTACCTTTCTTTATCTGTATCTTTTTACTGTTCAATATATTTGTATCTGTATCTGTGTTCAGATTTAAATCCTGAATCAGATTTAAATAAAGTAGGTGTGGCCTAAACCTGTGGGGATTTTAAGATAAAATATAAGAATCTGCAATTTTGCCCCGAACATTCAGGAGAATTTCTATAGAATTTTTTGATAGTTTATAATCTGTCATAAGTAAAGATGGACATTGAACTTTTTTTTATAAGATGCTCATTTGGACATTTTTGAATTACAATCATTCTTTATAATATATAAGATAATAGTTTGCACCTGCTCTTGACACTTTCTAAAAAAAATACTTTTTATATCATGAACATGGTCTTTATTTGAGCCTTATACAGTACACCGATCAGCCATAACAGTAAAATCAACTGCCTACTATTGTGTAGGTTCCTCATGTGTCACCTAAACAATTCTGAAAATTCTGAAACATTAAGGCATGGATTCAACCTTTGAAGACCTCTGAAGGTGTGCTGTGGTACAGTATGTGGCACTTAGGTGTTAGTAGCAAATCCTTTAAGTCCTGTAAGTTGCAAGGTGCGGCATTCAGGGATCAGTCTTGTTAGTCCAGCACATCCTAAAGATGCTCAGCCAGATTGAGATCTGGGGAATTTTGAGGTCAAGTCAACACCTTGAACTCTTTGTTATGTTCCTCAAACCATTCCTAAATGATTTTGCAGTGTGGCAGGATGCATCATTATAGGTGTTACATGTCAAAGTAATATCTATGCATTCCTTCTTCCCATAGTGCATCCTGGAGCCATCACAATGTGGCCCTTGGTAAAGTCTCTTACTGTAGATCCTTATTCTTGCCCATTTTTCCTGCCTTAAGCATATCAAATATCATATGATATCAATTTTGAGAACTGACTGTTCTCCGCCCAATATTTCCCACCGCTTGACAGGTGTGAATATACAGTAAGGAGATGATTTTAATGTTTTGGCTGGTCAGTGTATCTGACAACTTGCTTAAGGCTGCATGAAAGTAAAAACTTTCTGCTTGCACAACTTTCTGATGCAAGTCTTAATCAGACACCTTGTTATATTTTCAGATAAACTCTGCAAAATAAAAAGAATGATAATTTATTTTCTATTTGTTTGAATCAGTAATTTATTTAAACACTTTATGTGTTCAGTTGAAGATGTATTCAGTTACAGCCCTATCTGAGATTGTATAAACCTATCCAGTAAATTGTATTTCCATCATTTGCTTACATGTATGAACTTTAGTGCAAATATGCTATATTTTTATTGACAGTGATGGAGCAATGGCGTTACTGTTCATAGTGATGCTGTCTTGTTGTTTGAAATGAAATGTGTTTGTATGAAGTCTGCAGTACTGTATTTGCTGCTACTCATCAACAAGCTCTCATAAATAATATACACATAATGAGTTATGCTAAGCATTGGTTAAGAGCTTCAGAAGACCAATAGACTTCTTTTCACATGAGGAAAAATGTAAATGACACCCACACTCCTAGTCATACTGTAATGATTAGGTAGGAAATTATAAAGCATTGAACGAACCACTGTGTTGTAGAAAAAAAACATCTTTCATTTTCCTTTACTTTGAACAATTGTGTGTATTTATAAATGTTTTGTGTTTGTAAGGGTTATTGCCTTTTGCTGTTCATACTGGAAGAGAAAAATGCTGGTATCTAGTGTGTGCTGCTTTTATTGAACAATGTTAATGTCTAAAATTAATTTCATTGAACGTCATTGAATGAAC